>CM035849.1:277409691-278609691 GCA_020510985.1 Pholidichthys leucotaenia | reverse complement strand
CTACAACATCTGCATTTGTTCCGTTCCTGAGATTACCTCTACCTGTGGAGAATGTGTTCAAGGATGAGGCTGAGTTTGTTCCTCAGATTCAGCTTTATTCATAGAGCACATCTCCAACAAATCTCAAAGCAAATCAAGAGGAAGTTTTCATCTCACATCAGGGGTTTTATACCCCGGGCACGAAACAGCAGTCACATGGTGTTTAATCAAACATACAGTCACATGGTACTTAATCTCAATCACAAAGTAACCCCTTTGATCTCACGCCATTGTCCTCTAGTCTCTGTGGCCCGGAAGTCTTCCCCGGTCATCTCCCAGAAACAAAGGCCGAATCTCACACTCCTCTGCTGAATCCCAGAGTCTCAGTCTTCTTTGTTCCATGAGACGTGAAGCACACAATAAACATACAGCAACACATTTGTGGGGAATATGTAACCAACATATGCGCCACAAGACCCCCCCCCCCCAAACGTCTAAATGGGACAAACATAACCAGAGACACATGACATCATAACATTACTACACATCAATTCACCAGTTGCTTAACTCTCAGTCTCCTGCTGTATCTGCTGAAAGCCGGCTTTGCTGCTGTCTGCACCTGTGGATTAGAACTGTTAGTCGATCTCTGTGGGAGTCTTGTAGAATGCCCTCTAGGGGGTCTACCGCGACGGGGGGCTCTCACCAACTGCACCTCCTCATCCGCCAACACAAAAGCGGGTTTGAGTCTGTTAATACAAATCAATTCTTTTCTGCCTCCCAAATCTAGCAAAAAATGCTTCTCTCCTGTTTCCAGCACCTTGTACGGCCCATCGTAAGGCGGACGCAGGCTGGGGCGACAAGCATCATGTCTCACAAAAACAAACTCCGCATTTTTTAAAGCCTTCGGCACAAAAACACATTGGAAACTGTGATGAACCGGGCCAGGAAGCGTGTTTGATCCTGTGCCGCTCTGCAACAGCTGAGCGGGGGGGGGGGGGCAATTTGGGGCAGGATTATCGGGGAGAAATTCCCCTGGCAAACGGAGAGGCTGTGCAAAAACTAATTCCGCTGGAGAGGCTTGCAAATCCTCCTTAGGTGCAGAACGCAACCCCAATAAGACCCATGGTAACTTGTCAACCCAATTTGTATCCGTAAGTGACGCTCTGAGGGCCGCTTTCAATGACCTGTGAAAATGCTCGCATAAACCGTTAGCCTGGGGGTTGTACGCGGTGGTGCGGTGGATCTTTACCCCTAGGCTGCGGGCCATCGACGACCAGAGTTCGGAAACAAATTGAGGACCCCTGTCTGACATTATGTCCGACGGAACTCCAAAATGCGCTACCCAAGCTGTTAAAAACGTGCGCGACACTTCCTCCGCTGTGGTTGACGCCAGAGGGACCGCTTCTGGCCAACGCGTGGTTCGATCCACCATCGTCAAAAGATGTGTGTACCCCTGTGACGACGGAAGGGGGCCCACCAAGTCATGGACATGCCTATGATCAAAGCGCTTAGCAGGAATGTGAAAAGGCTCCAAAGGAGCTCTAGTGTGCTTGTGTATTTTGGCTCGCTGACACGCTACGCAGGCTGTCACCCATTCCTTGACCTGTCTGCGCAAGCCCGGCCATACAAATTTCTCCCCCACCATTTTGACCGATGCGCGCACCCCTGGGTGCGCCAGAGAATGGATCGAGTCAAAAACGCGGCGGCGCCACGCAGCTGGTACCACGGGGTGCGGCCGTCCCGTGGAGACATCGCAGATTAGGGGAGGCATACCCATTTGCAGCACCCTGTGCTCCAGCCTTAACCCTGTTGGTCCAGACTGGAGCGCGCGCACGTCCGCATCGCTAACCTGCTCCGCGGCCATGGCTGCATAATCTAACCCCACGCGGACCGGGGCCGCGCACGCTCCCGCGTCGCTACCCTGGCCCGCGGCCATGGCTGCAGAGTCTGCCCTCACGTGGTCTGGCGCTGGCACAGCACGCGAGAGGCAGTCTGCCACTACATTATGTTTACCTGCGACATGCTGGATATCGGTGGTGAACTCTGATATCGCGGCCAGCTGTCTTTGCTGCCGGCCTGACCAAGGTTTAGAAATCTTGGCCATCGCCAAAGTCAGCGGTTTGTGGTCCACGAACGCGATGAAATGGCGCCCTTCCAGCCAGAACTGGAAATGGCGGATGGCTAAGTGTAGGGCCAACAACTTCCTGTCGAACGCGCTGTATTTTCGCTCGCTATCGCGCAAGGTTTTGCTGAAAAACGCGAGCTGTTGCCAGGTCCCCGCTACCAACTGTTCAACGACCGCCCCTACCGCTAAATCGGACGCGTCAGTGGTGAGGGCCATGCGGGCTGTTGGAACTGCCCGCAGTTGAAAAGCCGCGTTTGCCAGCGCTGTTTTGACTTGAGAGAATGCGCGCTCCCGCTCAGGAGACCATTCGATTTTATTTGTGGGTTTTTGCTTTTTTAGTGCCGCGTACAATGGTTGCATGAGCCACGCTGCACTTGGGAGGAAACGGTTATAAAAATTAACCATTCCCAAAAACTCCTGTAACGCTTTGACCGTTTGAGGTTGGGGAAAATTTGTTATTGCGCGCACTTTATCGGGGAGAGGGACCGCTCCTTCCGGCGAAACGCGATGCCCCAAAAAATCAATCTGCGCTACCCCAAACTGGCACTTCGCTGGGTTAATTATTAACCCGTGCTCTGCCAGCCTCCGGAAAACTGCCGTGAGGTGGTTTTCGTGTTCGACTTCGGACGTGCTGGCTACTAAAATGTCATCCAAGTAGACGAACACGAAAGGGAGGTCGCGCAGCACCGCGTCCATCATGCGTTGGAACGTCTGCGCGGCCCCCTTGAGTCCAAAAGGCATGCGCAAAAACTCAAAAAGCCCAAAAGGAGTTATTACCGCTGTTTTGGGTATGTCCTGGGCGCGCACTGGAACCTGATGGTAGCCGTGCACTAAATCTATTTTAGAAAAAATGCGCACTCCCGCCAAATGAACCGAAAAATCTTGAATGGTGTGGGATCGGATAGCGGTCGTGTGCGGTGGCGTTATTCAACCTGCGGAAACCACCGCAAGGTCGCCACGAGCCATCAGTCTTTGGGATCATGTGCAATGGTGAAGCCCAGGGGCTTTTCGAACGTCTGATGATGCCCAGTTTTTCCAGGTTGGCAAACTCCTCGCGCGCTATGGTCAGTTTAGCTGAGTCCAGGCGCCGAGCTTTTGCAAAAACGGGCGGCCCGGTGGTAGTGATATAATGCTCCACCCCATGTTTGGCCACTGTCGCCGAAAACGTTGGGACTTTTAGTGCTGGGAACTGAGTGAGGAGTGCGTGGAACTTACCACCCGCAGTCATGACGTTGGCTTGTGCAGTTGGTGGTGCCACTCGTGCTGTGCAGGGAATAGAGTGAAAAGACAGTGAATTAACTAGACGTCTATTAGCAAGATCAACCAATAAACCATGTGAGCACAAGAAATCGGCCCCTAACATGTTGAAACTGACTGCAGCTACCACAAAAGTCCACTCAAATGAACGACCCTGCAAAGACAGAAGCAGAGTCCTCTCACCGAAGGTCTTAATAGCTGAGCCGTTCGCTGCTGACACTGAAACCCGGGGAACTTTGGACGGCATCAGCCGGTCCGCGTAGGAAGGCATGATGAAGCTCATCTGGGAGCCTGTGTCCACGAGGAATCGTTTCCCCGAAAGTGCATCCGTCAGGTAAAGCAGCTTGTTCTCTTCCCCGAGGGCCGCAGCTGCTACCGACCCTCGGCCTTGGCGTTTCCCAAACGCTTGAAGTGGCACGGCGGGAGACACTTGTGTGCCCTCTCTGCAAAACGGCGATGATAGAAGCACATGACGTCGCCCGCTCCGTGTCGCTTGGTGCTGACTGCTGCCGTCGTCGGCGCGTCTGGTGCCGCAACCACTGGCCCCATGCCGTCTCCGGGCGTTGCTCCTAGCTCTGCTGCTGCAGCCGAAATTGCGCTCCGCTTGTGGGCGTCGACGAGTCGCTGCGCCTCCTTGCTCAGCCCGTGGTAGTCTCGCTTGGCCAACCGGGGTGAATCTGCCAGGGTAACTCTGACCGCTGGCGGCAGGGTCCGGAGGAAAAGGTGGGCGAAGATAAATTCGCAGTCCTCGGAGTCTTTCAGCCTCAGCATTTTGACCATCAGGTCTACGGGTCTGTCGTTCTCCGACTCCGTCAACGCCAGGAGCCCCTCTGCTCGCTGTTGCACGGAGGGGGTGAAATGACTGATAAGCGCAGCTTTCAAGGCGCCGTATCTGTCGCTGTCCGGTGGGTGGTTGACCAGATCTTCCACCCTCTGAACTGTGTGGCTGTCCAGCTTCGCCACAACATGGTAGAATCTCGTGTCGTCCTTCGAGATTCTCCAGAGGTTGAACTGCGCCTCGACCGCGCTAAACCAGGAGCGCGGGCTATGATGCCAGAAGTCAGGCAGCCGGAATGTGGAGGCAGCCATCAGGCTGGCTTCTGCCGAGCCCAGCTCGGGAGAATTATTTCTGCTCATTCTGAGTCGTAAGGTCAACAGTGTGGAGAATGTGTTCAAGGATGAGGCTGAGTTTGTTCCTCAGATTCAGCTTTATTCATAGAGCACATCTCCAACAAATCTCAAAGCAAATCAAGAGGAAGTTTTCATCTCACATCAGGGGTTTTATACCCCGGGCACGAAACAGCAGTCACATGGTGTTTAAACAAACATACAGTCACATGGTACTTAATCTCAATCACAAAGTAACCCCTTTGATCTCACGCCATTGTCCTCTAGTCTCTGTGGCCCGGAAATCTTCCCCAGTCGTCTCCCAGAAACAAAGGCCGAATCTCATACTCCTCTGCTGAATCCCAGAGTCTCAGTCCTCTTTGTTCCATGAGACGTGAAGCACACAATAAACATACAGCAACACATTTGTGGGGAATATGTAACCAACATATGCGCCACATACCAACCATTCCAAAGCAGGGGAAATGTTCTGTTCTGCACAATATTATGGACCAGTCACACTTGTCAAGTGTTCCAGACTTTAGGGGTCACCCCTCTGTCAGCATGGAACAGACACTACAGTGTGAGCACACCCTTACATTTTAGCTAAACAGCTGGTTCTGGTTTTTTTTGTTTTGTTTTGTTTTTTTGCTATTTTCAGTCATTCTTCTGTCTCTACAATTAGCCTTTCAGTCCAGGTCCACCATATTAAAGGTACAATAAGTTAGATTTTGCACTTTATAAATGAATCCTTTCAGACGCTACAGTGAACTTACTCCCTCTGGCTGTCTTGTTGATTCTCAGACTCTTGTTTACACTGCCGGCCCGTCCGCCCTCTTTCTGGGCCCACCTCTTGAAATCTTTGGCCTCTCTCTGTTGCTTAGCTAAGGCTTATCAGAGCAAGTTGCTCAGCTAGTGTGTTGTTCACTTAAGTTCTTAAACATTTAGCTATTCTAAATGCCACTGCATGGGCTCCAATGACCCTGCAAATCACACCGTTAGGAACACATGCATACTGGTTTTCCTGTTTTATGGAGACCAATTTTCTGATCATCACTTACGGGGACTACCCTTTCCACGCAGAGGGAGATTCCTTGCATTTATTAAGTTGCTCCCCCCCCAAAAAAAAAAAAAATAATAATGGTAGAGAAAATACTGGCTTGTATTAAATATTTAACATTCCCCTCACCAACACTGAATGAACTCTTAATAAACCTGTGAGTCACACTGCAACATATCTTAAAGTTGTGGTCTAGTTTATTTGGTTATTATTAATTTATGTATGCAGTGGAAAGTTGCTGATGTTAGGACTGGCCTAGTCATAGCATTGCTTTGTCATTTACTCATTCCCATAGCAATGCATGGGCTATAATAAATCTGCAACAAACCGAAAGGGTACTTAAATTGTGTTCTCTTAGAGGACTAGGGAAAATGTTTGTGGCCTACCCAGGTAAAACATGTTTGACATAAATGTAATTAGGACGGTGGATGCTGACATTAAACATGGCCAGAGTTTCAAATAAAGGTCAACATGTTTAATCCATGTGAACACTGCAATGGTACCATCCAGCTTTTTAAACTTTTTTTTGTTTGTTTTAAAGCAGGGATGTCAAACCCAATCCATTCCGGGCCAAGACCCTGCACATTTTTCTTCACCCAGTCTTTTCAGCAGCTGTTTTTGCTAATCAACTATTGGTGGGAAGAAATTCAGTTAAATCACCTTTGAAAGACACTGGGTGGGTGAACGAATGAATGGGTGGAGGTAAAATTTGGAGGGTCTTGGCCTGGAATGAGTTTGACATCTCTGGTTTAATGGAAGAGAAAACAAAATGTCTAAATTATATTAAGATATGTCAAGAGTGCAGAGCATCTATAGGGTATATAAATTAAAAAGGTTGAAAAAGACTCCATTTAATGTTTCCTGATGGGAAGAATATTCTGACATTAATGCAAGTTTTACCTTTTCTATTTCAGGTAATATTTTCATTTCACGGAAATCTGTAGCAAGCTGTCATGAATGTGATGAGGGTGATGAGCTGACAACTAGCGTCATCTACAAGATTGGTAAGCTGTTTGGTGTGGTTTCCTTATTTTATTTATTCATTCTATACTCCTGGTACATTTTGTTTGAAGGTCATCCTCATATCTAAAATCTTTACTGTTTTGATTTTCCTGACTAGGTGATCTTGGTCAAGTCACAAGAGTGGATAATCCACAGGTAGAGGAGGGTGACAGCAGATACCTAGCCAACGAAGTTTTACAAGAGGTTTGTAATCCTGCCCTTTTAAAAACTCAGATTTTTAAGTCAAATATAGGCTCACTCTTTAACCTTCTCCTGGTGTTCTGATTTTAGGACTACAGTAACCTGGCGAAGGCGGACATCTTTGCTTTGGCTCTGAGTGTCGTCAGTGCTTTGGGAGCCGACCCTTTACCCACCAACGGAGACAAGTGGCATGAGATCCGACAGGGAAAACTCCCCACCATCCCTCAAGTGCTTTCTCCAGCTTTTGTTAGTCTTCTCAAGGTGACTGTTAACATTTTTTTGGAATAACATTGTTGTGGACATTCAGGTTCATCCATTTGTGGTTGGAGACAGACCACCACACATTATTAAATCCATACTTGAGGCATATTTAGATTTCCTCTTGGGTGCTTTCTTTCCACAGTGGGTCTTGCATGTGCAGAAGAACACCATTCAAATTTCACAAAGAAATTGCCTTGTCAGTGATAGCCTCTATTACAATAAACGTGGGCAGACAGCTGGTGGTGGTACTCAGCCCCTGAAGGTGCCAGTTTGCTTTTCCACTGGTGGAGCCAAACTGACAACAATATGATGACATCAGTTTTAAAGATGTAGGTGTGCTCTGGGAGAAATGGGTGTCCCAGCTCCTGGCCTGTGACATCATTGGTGCCAGAAACCCATCTTTGTATTGGAGTTTTAAAAAAATGAGGCACTGGTTTCATAGGCCAAGAACAGTGCTCACCTGGTTCCAGCTCCAGTGGGAAAGGGGTGTCCGAGTTCTACTTAGGAGTCAACAATGTTTACTGCTGTTCCGCTAACTTGCATGCAAAAGTATATTCTTAACTCAGTTTTATTGTTTTAGACTAGTGAAAAGGTTTTCCACTAATGTCCTTTATCAGATGCAAGCCAGTTGCTGGAAGGATCATTGAATAACTCTAGAAACTTTAGAAATGATTACAAATTGCTGAAATCTGGGAAAAAAGAGAGATGATGACAAGGGCAGCTGATACTTATCTGTTGTGTATCAGATTTTTGGCTAAATATTGTCTATTTTGTGCATCACTAAATCGGTGTATCCCTAAATATGTTTGGCGTTCAGCCTTTATTAATAGTGACACACAGGAATACAAAGATGATGGGGGAAGAGCATGTGGTAAACAACCGGAAGCGTAATCAAACCTTGGGGGAGGCTTACAAGCTTTAAAGGGAAAGCTGTTGTGGTATTGGAGAGTTCGGGATTTTTTTTTTTTTTTTCAGTTTTAACAGCTAACCATTCATTCGTTCATTGATTCATCTTCTATCGCTTAATCCTTTTCGGGTCGCGGGGGTGCTGGAGCCTATCCCAGCATCTTTGGGCGAGAGGCAGGGTACACCCTGGACAGCTCGCCAGTCCATCGCAGGGCCAACACAGAGAGACAGACAACCATTCACTCTCACAGTCATAACTAAGGACAATTTAGAATCCCCAGTTTTGTTGCCAATTAACCTGACTTGCATGTTTTTGGCATGTGGGAGGAAACCGGAGAAATCCCGGAGTAAACCCACGCAGACACGGGGAAAACATGCAAATTCCACACAGATCACTGTTGGTCGGGGGCTGGGATCGAACCCAGGATCCCCCGGCCAAGGGTGGGTTGCTGTGCTGCCACAGTGCTAACCACTCCGCCACCGTGAAATCAAATTCAGAAGAATCTCCCAGAAGGCATTACCATCTGCAGTCCTTTTCACGTTATTCTTATCTGAACACTACCTTTCTTATGGCATTTGTTTGTTTTCCCCTTTGTTCTTCCAGCTAATGATCCACCCTGACCCAACAAGACGACCATCGGCCTCCGATCTTATCAAACACCCAGTGCTCCTGACTGCTGCCACAATGAGTGCAGATCAGCTCAGAGTAGAGCTTAATGCAGAGAAGTTGAAGAATGCCCTGCTTCAGAAGTAAGCACAACAGGCATTGACGGATAATCTTTAACTCAGCGGTTTTACTGTTTAGGATTTAAACTTGTGTGTGTGTGTGTGTGTGTGTGTGTGTGTGTGTGTGTGTGTGTGTGTGTGTGTGTGTGTGTGTGTGTGTTTACTGACCACTAAGATGTTCCCATACAAACTAATCACACACCATTAATCTGATTCTTGGTTGTCATGATTTTGACTTGCAGACCAGGGCAGGAGAGCTTTTGATTTTAAATGTTGGACCTGCACCACCAGTATACTGATTACATTTTCCCCTTTTAATCACTGGCTCTATGATAAAGGGAAAATGGTAATCACAACTAGCACAAATGTCAAAAACAGGGTTGCAGTGGATCATCATAAATATATGTATTTTTACCAAAACAGTCATGGGTCAATTATATACCATTAGAATAATCACAAAGAAATACACTACATATTAGCTAAGCTCCTGAAGAAAAAGAGAATTACACTTAGTTGGTTTTATCTCTCAAACTAACAAGCCCCACCTTCAGTTCTGTGATGGTGCTTTCAGACCAAAGGCAAAGCAAAATCTGTGTTGCTGCACTTGCCCAAATACGGCCATGAGAGTTGAGCTCAAGCAGAAAGTTGCAAAAAGAGGGGCAAGGTTACCCTCGTAACCTGCTGCTGTTGTGGACATCCCCAAAACACCATCATGTTAGGGTTCACACAGTTGTGGGAAATTTTCACTGCCTCCTCCAGAAACTGCATCTTGAGGACTGCTAAACTGAGGCTGACCAATGTCCAGTTTGGCCCTCATTAGCAGCTTGGTATCAGGTGGATACAAACTACAGACACTTCATTGGTCCGTCTCTCTGGTGAACAGCAGGCTCATTTTCAGTTTACCCTGCATTGTTGATACTCTCCCCAGAATCTTGATGCTGATTGGCTATCGCAACCAAGCATCAAACAAACAAAAATTTGACCTGCACAAATTTGCACGTATTCACGCATTGTTTGCTTTGCGTTTTGGTCTGAATGCACCATTAGTTAAAAAAACAAACACACCCTGACTGCCTCCTTACTTGTGATTGGCTCACTCAGAAAAACAAATGTCTAAATGGTAAGCTGACTAATTGAAAAAGTAATCGGCAGGTTAATCCATCCATCCATCTTCTACCGCTTTTCCGGAGGTCTGGGTCGTGGAGGCAGCAGTTTAAGCAGAGAAGCCCAGACTTCCCTCTCCCCAGCCACCTGCTCCACCTCTTCAGAGAGGATTCCAAGGCATTTCCAGACCAGCTGGGAGACATAGTCTCTCCAGCGAGTCCTGGGTCTGCCCCGGGGTCTCCTCCCAGAGGGACGTGCCCAAAACACCTCAAGTGGGAGGCGTCCAGGAGGCATCCTGATCAGATGTCCATACCTCCTCAACTGGCTCCTTTCAATGTGGAGGAGCAGCGGTTCTACTCTGGGCCTCTCCCGGATGACTGAGCTCCTCACCCTATCTCTGACGGTGAGTCCAGCAATCCTACGAAGAAAGCTCATTTCAGCCGCTTGTATCCGTGATCTCATTCTTTTGGTCGTTATCCAAAGCTCGTGACCATAGGTGAGGGTAGGAACGTAGATTGACTGGTAAATCAACAGCGTTGCCTTAAAGCTCAGCTCCCTCTTCACCACAACATACCGGTACAACATCTGCCTGTCAGTCTCTCACTCCATTCTCCCCTCACTCAGGAATAAGACCCCAAGATACTTAAACTTCTCCACTTGGGGCAGGAGCCTGTCCCCAACCCAGAGAGGACAATCCACCTTTTTCTGGCTGAGGACCATGGACTCGGACTTGGAGGTACTGATTCTCATCCCAGCCACTTCACACTCAGCGGCAAACCATCCCAGTAAGACCTTTAGGTCATTGCTGGATGAAGCCAGCAGGACAACATCATCTACAAACAACAGGGATGAGATCCTGTGGTCACCAAGCATGACACCCTCCGTTCCCTGGCTGCGCCTAGAAATCATGTCCATAAAAATTATGAACAGGATCAGTGACAAAGGGCAGCCCTGGCGGAGTAGTCCAACTCTCACTGGAAATGAATCCGATCAAGTGTTGGCAATATGAACCACACTCTCACAATGGTCGTACAGAGACCGAATAGCTCGTAACAACAAGCCCGATACCCATACTCCGGAAGCACCCCCCATAAAAAACCACAAGGGACGTGGTCGAATGCCTTCTCCAAGTCCACAAAACACATGTAAACTGGTTGGGCAAATTCCCACGAACCCTCGAGGATTCTCGAGAGGGTAAAGAGCTGGCCCGATGTGCCATGGCCAGGACGAAAACCACATTGCTCCTCCTGAATCCGCGGTTCGACCAACGGCCGGACTCTCCTCTCCAGTACCTTGGCATAGACCTTCCCAGGGAGGCTGAGGAGTGTGATCCCTCTAAAGTTGGAGCACACCCGCCGGTCCCCTTTTTTGAAGAGAGGAACCACCACCCCAGTTTGCCATGCCAAAGGCACTGCCCCCAAATGCCACACAATGTTGCAGAAGCATGTCAACCACAACAGCCCTACAACATCCAGGGCCTTGAGGTACTCAGGGCGAATCTCATCCACCCCCGGGGCCCGGCCACCAAAGAGATTTTTAACCACCTTGGTGGCCTCAGCCCCTGTCATAGGCGAGTCGTCCCCCTCGTCCACAAGCCGTGCTTCCTCTGTGGAAGGTGTATCAGTGGGATTGAGGAGATCCTCGATGTATTCCTTCCACCGCCCAACGATATCCCCAGTCGAAGTCAGCAGCGCACCATACACAGTGTGGACAGGGAGCTGCTTCCCTCTCCTGAGCCGCCAGACAGTTTGCCAGAATCTCTTTGAGGCCGACCAAAAGTCTTGTTCCATCGCCTCACCGAACTCCTCCCATACCCGAGTTTTTGCTTCAGCAACCACCCGAGCTGCACTTGGCTTGGCCTGCCGGTACACCTCAGCTGCTTTGGGAGTCCCACAAGCCAACTAAGCTTGATAGGACTCTTTCAGCTTAATGGCCCCCCTCACCACTGGTGTCCACCACTTGGTTCGGGGGTTGCCACCACGAGATGCCCCAACGACCTTGCAGCTGCAACTCTGGGCTGCCGCTTCAACAATGGAGGTGGAGAACATGGCCCATTCAGACTCCATGTCTCCAGACTCCCTCGGAATGTGGTTGAAGTTCTTCCAAAAGTGGGACCTGAAGACCTCCCGGACAGGGGCCTCAGCTAGACGTTCCCAGCACACCCTCACTATATGTTTGGGTCTACCAGGTCTGAATGGCATCCTCCCCTGCCATCGGATCCAACTCACCACCAGGTGGTAATCAGTTGACAGCTCTGCACCTCTCTTTACCCGAGAGTCCGAGACATACGGTCGCAGGTCTGATGACACGATAACAAAATCGATCAGTGACCTGCGACCTAGGGTGTCCTGGTGCCAAGTGCACATATGGACACCCTTATGTTTGAACATGGTGTTCATTATGGACAAACTGTGGTTAGCACAGAAGTCCAATAACTGAACACCACTCGGGTTCAGATCGGGCAGGCCGTTCTTCCCAATCACCCCCTTGCAGGTTTTGCTGTCGTTGCCCATGTGCACATTGAAGTCCCCCAGTAGGCCAATGGAGTCTCCAAGAGGAGCACTCTCCAGCACCCCAGTCAGAGACTCCAAAAAGGGTGGGTACTCTGAAACATCTTTTGATGCATAGGCACAAATGATGGTCAGGACCTGTTTCCCAACCCAAAGGCGCAGGGAAACAACCCTTTCATCAACAGGGGAAAACTCCAATATAGAGGCAGCAAGGTGGGGGGATACAAGAATACCCACCCCTGCTCGTCGCCTCTCTCCCGGGGCAACTCCAGAGTAGGCCAAGCTCCAGCTCCTCTCCAGGAGACTGGTTCCGGAACCAGAACTGTGTGTTGAGGTGAGGCCGACTATATCTAGCCAGTATCTCTCAATCTCATGCACCAGCTCAGGCTCCTTCTCCACCAGAGACATGACATACCACGTCCCAAAAGCCAGTTTAGGAAGCTTGGGATCAGACCACCAAGGTCTCCGCTTTTAACCGCCTTTAACCACCTGATCCACATAGCACCAGACCCCCATGATCTCTCCTGCAGGTGGTGATCCCACTGGAGGGCGGACCCATGTAACTCCTTCGGGCTGATGCTGGCCGGGTCCCATGGGCGGAAACCCGGCCACCAGACGCTAGCCATCAAGCCCCTCCCTCAGGCCTGGCTCCAGGGTGGGGCCCCGGTAACCTCATACCAGACGGGGTACACTGAATCCTTGTTCTAGTATTTATCGTGAGAGTCTGTTGGTTCGTTCTTAGTCTGGCCCTTCACCCAGGACCAGTTTGTCTTGGGTGACCCTACCAGAAGCATATTGCCCCAGACAACATAGCTCCTGGGATCCTAGGGCACGCAAACCCCCCACCACGATAAGGTGACGATCCATGAGGGTTAAGAAATATCTGTAAAAAGATTTATTGTGAACTATTTTTCTCTTCTGTTGAGTCATGCTTTCACTCTTAAGCTACTGCTTTAACAACTCGCCATACACATAGATTAAGTTTGTACAGATTTTATGGTAGTAAAATGTAGTTTTATCTTTAGTTCCAGTCATGCTCTGAATATACCTGCTTCTGACTAGGCTATGAATTCAGCCAAAGTTGCCATTCAGAACAAGTTGGTAAAAAATAATGTGGTACCCCTTTGTAAATACTGAAAATGCCAATTTTATTCTTCGTATCCCTTAATTTTAGTGTACAGTGATCCCTCACTTATCGCGGTTAATGGGTTCCAGAACCGACCACGAAAAGTGAAAAACCGCGAAGTAGCGTCACCCCTAATGACGTCATCCATAAATAATACGTACGTTCATTCTCTCACTCTCTCTCTCTCATATGATACGTGTTTGTGTGTGTACGTGTACATACATACGTAGATGTAAATAAAGTGTACATAAATATGTTTTTAGAACTCTTTTATTCTTATAACAAGATACGTAACTCAAGATGAAAATGATTTACTGCACAGGTTAATGAGAGCTTTACTGCTCCTCAGGTGACGCCTCATCATCAGGTGCTAGAGGCGCAGGATCATCGAGGGCAGCTTCTGATAGAGCTGGAGAAGCTGCAGGAGGCAGTGTAGTGGCTCGACGGGAAGACTATTTCGCACAAAATGGCACAAGAGAACAGCAAAAAGTTCCACGCGGCGAGACTAAAAGTAACACGAGCAATAAAGAGCAATGAATGCGGTCTTCCTTCCCTTCATGGGCGCTCGGCAGGGAGAGGGGGTGGGTGAAACGTCTCGGCCAATCAGCTTGCGGGGTGAAACGTCTCGGCCAATCAGCTTGCGAGATTTCCGAGCCGAGCCAACACGAGAACAGCGAACAGAGAGGTGGATTTTTTGAGTTGTGCGGCTCTCCGTGTTGATACCTGATGGTCTAATGTAGTCTCCCTGCCTTCTGCTAGCGCCCGCCCATTATTTCTCAATTTTGAATTTTTGATGAATATTTTTGAAAAATCCGCGATGCACTGAGGGCGCGAAAGGTGAAGCGCGAAGAGGCGAGGGATCACTGTACACCTTCCTGGGAAGTGCCACAGTGCATGAAATAAGCTTGACATTTTTGCATAGACTTCCATAGAGTAAAATAATTTCTCACATCTGCTTGATACTTGATGGGATGCAGTTTGAATGCTTAAATTTTATCTTCAGGAATTTGTCAACTTTTTGGATCCAGGACGTAGTTTATGGTCCGAGAAATGGCTGTTTAGATAGGGTGTCTGTTTTTCCCTAATGGTTACCTGTGCTACTTTAACTTTCCCAGAGAGCTGAAGAAGGCCCAGATGGCCAGAGCGGCAGCACAGAAGGTTTTGTCCACTGACAGGATCCCGACCCGCTCCACAGTCCAGTATGGCACAAGAACCTCCAGGCTTATTGGGAAGAAGATGAGCTGATCGGTCAGCCTCACGATCTGCTGAGACTTCGTCCTGACAGGAACTGAAACACAAAGGCTCATGGACCTGTTCAGTCTGCAGTGATGTTTGGCTCTTGTGTTGTAAACTGTTGACACACCAATGTAAGAGAAATATATGAAATTAATAAATATGATCAGGTATAAATTATTTAATTTCAGTGTGTGAATGTGTGTGTGAATGGGTGGATAGCAGGATCTGTAAAGCACTTTGGTCATCAAGAGATGAGAATAAAAGTGCTATATAAGTGAATGCCATTTACCATTTACCATTTTTAATTTATATTCATGTATGGGAATCTGAGATCAAATCTCGTTTCATATACACCAGAAAAGTTAATAACACTCGTAGGGGTACCAGCTTCTATCTTTAAGAAGCAATTTTAATTTTAATTTCACTTTATACCTGTTTAATCACTCAATAAATTAATAATCAGTCTCAAAAAATTTTCCGTGAATTCGATACCTGGGCTTGAAACAGACTCAGAATGAAATAAATTCTCAGCTTCTCTCATTTTCACATATTTATTAAACAAAATGATTAACAGACATTGCAGTAATTTCATTAATCATAAAATCAATCTTATAAATGATAGATTAACAATGTCAATATTTTCGGAACCAGGGTTAAGCAGAAATGAATTTCTATCAGTTTGAGTTAACAGATTATGGAAACAACGCAAATTTATGGAGAAAGTTTACTAATTATATGAAAAGTCCTGGATTAATCTTAAGAAAATCAAAACGGGATTTCAATGAAAAGAAGAGTTATGTTAAGGGCTTCTTAATTTGCATCTGATTAGATACACAAATTATTACTGAACCTCAGACGTTTAATTCAGCAGGTGAATTAAAATTTGCAGCTCACGTGATTCCTCGTTGATGATTCCCTGTTGATCTGGTAAGCGTTCTTTCGTCGTCCTCATGAAGTTTTGACATGTTGTTCAGGGGCATAACCCAGAATATTTGTCCCGCAAATATTCTTGACGTTGGATGAGATGTATGAGATCATAGGTTTGATCTCAATGGTTGAAATCCTGCAGAAGCGTGCTGATTCCTCAGCTGTGTGTGATGTGGGGAGCTGCGTCTTCTCAGAGGCCTTCGGTAACAATTAATTAAAGATATCTAATCCGATCTCAAATTAAAGAGTTTCGGACTTTAGATAAAAATAATAGCTTCTGGTGCGTGATTGGTTAAGAAAAATATTCTAAGAATAAAGTCAAGATTAAAACTTACATTAAAATTAAAACAAACGGTGGTTTTACAGAAAGTTTAACAAAGAAAAAGTGATAAATAAAAATTGGAGTTTAACTCCGATTAAGAATTGAGCTCAAAGAAATAGGAATTCCTAGGCATTTAAGAGAAAAAGAAAAGGCATTAAAATACAAAGTTACATAAACAAATTACGAGTTATCTGCTCTGTGCTCGGAAAAGCAACACGTGGGAGAAGTCTTTGTTCAGACTGTCCTTTGTTCTTCCCAAAGTTCTTTCTTGCTGTGTGTAGACAATGGACAAAAGAGAGAGACGAACAGAGGCGAAAGAGCGAGTCCAAAAGAGATGAATGGAGGCGAAAAGAGAGAGCCGAAAGAGGAAGTAGTAGGGGGTTTTCCTCCTATAAGTTCTGTTGAGCTTTCGCGGGCTTCCGGGTTGACCGGAATCTCAGCCAATGAGCGTCCTTCGTGGGCGGGCTTGATGAACTTTAGTCCAATGACAGGCTTTTTCTGCGAGGGACCAATAGGATGGAGAAGCTGGGGCTCAGTGAAGGCTGGGTGCAATTTGATACCGGTTTTAATACACTGGAATATGCTTTTACACACTTATGTATAACTAAGCTAGCCTTAGTCATTAGTGTAACCTTATAAGCAGTGCTTCTAAATCAACATGCAGGAATAAACATTCATTTAAACATTTTTAACATGCATATATATATAAAATCACAGATTAATGCATTTCACACATATTATTGATTTTCCACATTAAAAACATCAGAGTCCATTTGCTTTTCATAGTCCTGAAAAGAAGAGAAGGTTTAGAATTGAGTTTGTAATAATGTACTTTAAAGTTCACTGGTTAAATTCAGCATGTCCCAGAGTTTAAGGAAATTAACTGAGTTGTGGATCTGTTTAGGCCATGAGGGCTCCAGGTCTGTTGCATGTTTATGGGGGCAATAAAGTGGCGCAGGAGGAAATAGGTTGAATTCTTTTAGACTGGTTTTAGCAAAGGAATGGGATTTCAGCTGTGACCTGGGGGAGAAAATCAGTTCTTGACTGTCTTACTCCTGGGTGAAACAAAATGTCTTTAAGCAGAAGAACAATTATTGCTGAGCCAAAGTGAGATGATGCTACACCAAACTGGAAGCCATCTCAAACTCATTGCCAAACGAGTTCAGTCCTTTCACTGACGTCCTTTTTTTTCCCCTCAGAAAGGAAGGTAGTTGTTTTACCTTTTTCACACTCTAAGTCATTCCTTAAGTTTGCATAGAGTTCAGACAAGCTTCTGTCCTTCACTTCTCTCCGTAAAGCCAAGGCCCATTTCCGTTGGTGGTGGCTCAGTGAAGCTTTCTTCAGTGTGAATGTACTTGATATAGCCGTGTGCACCTTACTGCCTGTCACATGCCTGACGCTGGCTACCACAGAGTCTGAGAACTTTACCCGTGTTTGTAATCGAGCACTTTCGAGGCAACAATGGAACTTCCCACATGGTTTTAAAAGGGGGGACAAAAGTCTGCACTATTGATGGGGTTTTTTTGTGTGTATGTGTATGTGTCAAGAATCTGAAACCTCAAAAGACTGTATATTAGTTTGTTACCTCAATAAAGATTCAGGACACGGAATATTCTTTCATGAGTTTTACTTGCCGCAAGGAGCACAGGCAATGGTTAACATTCAGCCATGCACTGAGGCAGTCTCAGTGTTTGGGCATTCTTATATACTCTTAGTTAAAACACATCTCCCACTCTACACCTGCAAGGTCATGGTACAAAAAACATGCTGACATTTAGACTACAGAGTGTACAGCACAGTCAAAATAACAGGAACTTACTCCCGTGCATTTTTATCATGAACAAAACAAGTCGAGCAATCATTATTTCTTCAGTCACAGGACAATTTTTATATGAAGATTAATATTTGCACGTACACAGTTTCATAACAGTGACATATACACTTCGTTGAATAAAATGATAAAACTTACATACAAAAAATATACAAAATCTCCAACAGTATGCGTGTCAAGGTTTGGTCAGTTTTAGGTTGGATCATTCTGGAGGTTAGCAGGAGTCCATTCCCGTCCCCCCATGTACTTATTTTCTTGGTTGGACGGAAAATGGATCATGCTATTTGAGGGAACTCATGCAGTGCGTTTGTACCAAAGCCGGTATGCTATCTCATTATCTGTGAGGTTAGAATTGATCAAGTCGAGTGAATTTTAAACAATGGTCAGTGCTGCCAAACCCATCTTTAGCATTAGAACAATCATCATTCTTTATATTGTCATGTATTTGTTAGTTTTATTTCTGTTTTCTTTTCTCTCACAAAGATCACCCTGTACTGTTTAGTGGAGTATTCGTCATACTTTTGTTCTCATAACACATTTTTTTGTTCTTCTGTTTTGTTTTTATTCTGTTTAATAAATTCACCATCTTCACTCAGTCTGTTTAAAATTGTGACAAAAGGGGAGAAAGCATGGGTTTCAAATAAACCAATCAGGCGTAACATTATGACCACCTGTCTAATAGTGTGTTAGGCCTGCTTTTGCTGCCAAAACGGTTCTGTCCTATCGAGGCATGGACTCCACTAGACCGCTTTAAAGCAGAACTGAACTGAACGGCATTGAACGGCACTGGGTGATAGTACATACAATTATAAAGATAATTTGTCATTGGTACCCCCTCCACAAATCCCGGAATCTTGGAGAAAATCGCGATTTTGAATTTCCCGCCCTGAAAAATCAAACAGATCCGCCGAAGTGCAGCCGGAGTTCCGCGTGACGTCACGAGTGTGACACAGTCCTCCATGTTTACCATTGCGAGCACGTCGACACTGGTTGTTTTTGGTGCATTTTGTCGTGATAGTCGACTACAAAACACTTCCAACACCTGGGAAGATCTGTTCAGTGGCCAAGGAAAGCTGTCATGGCGACGAAAGAAAAGAAAGGGGGAGGAAAAGCGACCGGGAAGCGATGCGTTTCTAGATATAGATATTACAGTGATCCCTCACTTATCGCGTTTAATGGGGACCAGAACCGACCGCGAAAAGTGAAAAACCGCGAAGTAGCGTCACCCCCCCCCAAGGGCGTCACAAGCACTATTTTGCACAAAAAGGCACAAGAGAACAGCGAAAAGTGCCACTAAGCAACACGAGCGATAAAGAAGGCGCTCTCAGGGAGAGAAGCTGGGTAAAACGTCTCGGCCAATCAGCTTGCGAGGTAAAACGTCTCGGCCAATCAGCTTGCGAGATTCCCGAGCGGTGAAGAGGTGGGCGGAGAGGAGTGGAGCGGTGGTCAGAGAGGTGGATTTTGAGTTGTGCGGGTTCTCCGTGTTGATACACGGTGTTGATACACGGTGTTGATACACGGTGTTGATACATGTATCAACACCGTGATACATGTATCACGGTGAAAAACCGCGAAGTAGCGTCACCCCCCCCCCCCCAGGGCGTCACAAGCACTATTTTGCACAAAAAGGCACAAGAGAACAGCGAAAAGTGCCACTAAGCAACACGAGCGATAAAGAAGGCGCTCTCAGGGAGAGAAGCTGGGTAAAACGTCTCGGCCAATCAGCTTGCGAGGTAAAACGTCTCGGCCAATCAGCTTGCGAGATTCCCGAGCGGTGAAGAGGTGGGCGGAGAGGAGTGGAGCGGTGGTCAGAGAGGTGGATTTTGAGTTGTGCGGGTTCTCCGTGTTGATACACGGTGTTGATACACGGTGATCAACACCGTGTATCAACACCGTGTATCAACACCGTGTATCAACACGGAGAACCCGCACAACTCAAAATCCACCTCTCTGACCACCGCTCCACTCCTCTCCGCCCACCTCTTCACCGCTCGGGAATCTCGCAAGCTGATTGGCCGAGACGTTTTACCTCGCAAGCTGATTGGCCGAGACGTTTTACCCAGCTTCTCTCCCTGAGAACGCCTTCTTTATCGCTCGTGTTGCTTAGTGGCACTTTTCGCTGTTCTCTTGTGCCTTTTTGTGCAAAATAGTGCTTGTGACGCCCTTGGGGGGGGGGGGGTGACGCTACTTCGCGGTTTTTCACTTTTCGCGGTCGGTTCTGGTCCCCATTAAACGCGATAAGTGAGGGATCACTGTATTCCCCGGCGGCGGACCTCGCCTCTGCATCGCCGTCTGCCAGCTGCTGTCACAGGTGCATTAGGTCTCTGTCTCCCGGGCTCGCCCTTGTGCACGCCTGCCACCTGCCACACTCATGCATCCTCCTCTGTCTCGTCACCGATCCTGAATGCCTCTTCACTCTGAAAACTCTGGTTTTCTTGACTGCTGGAACTGCTATCATCTGCCATTGTTGTTTTGTTTAGGGATCACACTCGTGACGTCACGCAGCGTCGTCTGCACTACTTCCGGTTTGTTTGGCACTGCCAGCCAGAGGCAAAAGTTTATCGGCTTATAGCTTGGCCATCGCACGGCCTAAAAATTTCTTTTATGTGTTGAAAAATACAATAGGTAATAAGGAATTAATCTGCTATTCTACTTTTTGCGCCAAAAGGTGGGTTCAGTTCTACTTTAAGTGTGCTGTGGTGTCTGGCACCAAGCTCTTAGCAGGGGTGCACTGTACACTCTTCAATGGAAATGATATTCCCTGATGGCTGTGGACTCTTAGCAGGATAATGCACTGTGCCACAAAGCAAAAATGATTCAGGAATGGTTTTGAGGAGCACAACAATGAGTCTGAGGTGTTGACTTGGCCTCCAAATTCCCCAGATCTCAATCCAATCGAGCCTCTGTGGGATGTGCTGGACAAACAAATCCATGGAGGCCCCACCTAAAGGATCTGCTGCTAACTTGCCAGATACCTCAGCAGATCTGAAGGGGTCAAGGGGAGTCCGTGTCTTGACGGAAGCAGTTTTGCTTGATTTATCCACATGGCTTCATTCAGACATGCTTTCTAAAGCAGTATTTTTCAACCAGGTTGCTTTGGTATAGTCAAGTTTCTGTAGGAAATTATCTAATTTCACTTGTTAATTGGTCCATAAAATTGCAAATTTGCCATTGTTGTGCATGGGTGCTGACAAAACACTTACAAAGCACTGACGGTACATTGGTGATATCTGCAATACTTGTGGAACTGGAAAAGTTCTCTTTTGAGGTATAAAGGCCTTGTAACAATATTTAATTATGTGTAATAAGATACAGGAATTATTTATTTTATTTAGAAGTGGGTGTGCGTGGGGACTGAGAGTTAAACAGTTACTAAATAAAAGAGAAAAGCACTCGTAAATAGGGGCACCAGTTCCAAAAGAACAAATTATTAATTTCTGTACCTTCAGTCAATTAATTAATCAGTCTCAAACATTAGTGAGTTCTTTACTGCCTTGACCCAGGAAAGCGTATATGCAACAGAAAACAATTACAACTTCTCCTATTTACAAGTTTATTAAAGAACTAAGATTAAATGATTTTACATTCAAATCCGCGACCCGAAAAGGATTAAGCAGAAGAAGATGGATGGATGATTGGTAAGCAGGTTCAAAATGATCAACAGGTGTCCAGTGTCACAGCTTTATTTATAACTGATTGAGCAACAATGTAAGCATACGTGTGGAACCATGAGAAATCAGATTTTACTGTAATGCAACAGAAGACTGTGAAATACAACAATTATGTATAAAATCACGCAATTTTATGGAGAAAAAAATGGCATGCTGATTATCTGAAAAAGGAAACTTCTGAATCTACAAAATGAACGGAGGTTACTGAAAAGAGAATATGAATTTTCCTTCAGTTTATAGCTTGTCCTACAGCTGGTGGACTAATACCATAAAATATTGGTTGTGTCCAATTATAATTGGTATTTGGACATCACATTTATCCCAGCAGATAGAAATTAGGAGTCTCACATACGAACACAGCCATATCCACCAATTTCCTGCAGTGATCACAAAATGTCAATCAGGTGGCAAACAGGGGAAAGCGACTGCCAGGTTGTCCTTCCAATCCTTTACAGCTGTGGGATCCAAGACTCTGCTGGGGGCGTTTACGGGGAGTGAAGGCTGGCCCCAGAGCAGCCGTGATGTCTTTGCGGCAACGAGTCCGAAATTTAGGATGTCCACAACACACAGGACAACCCAAAACCTGAAGGAAAAATGTATTTAGGCAGTTTCACCCATGAGGTCTGAGTTCTTCTCTGTAGGGAAAACAGAAAAGTCCAAAATCTCTATCAGTCCACTTTAAAGGCAGGAAAAATCAAAAAAGTCCAAGAAAAAAACGTTCACGAGGATAAGCACGGCTTCTGAGGAGAGGAAGAAAAGGTGTTTTGGAAGTCTGACTTCCACAGAGAAGGTGAACTCAATTAGGAAAGGATGGTTGCCAGAAAAACAGGCAAAAGCTTACAAAAGATGATTTAAGAAAAGTAGCACAGGACTTGACAAGGTTCAGACACACACAAAGACAAAAGCAACTCACAGAACTGACTGCCTGGGCGGTTCTGTCTGCATTTAACTGAAGCACTCCGGAGTCATAAAAATATGACTGGCAGCAAGATGGACCAATTATCAGCTACCATAATAGATTTGAATGGGCTAAGAGCCAATCAGCAAGCAGTTCTTTGTCTTTAGCCGACCAACAGAATGAAAGGAGGGGCATCATCTTAACCGGGGCAGCCTGTGGTTGGCTGATACTGTCAGATGACTTACCAGTTTCAGAAGACATTCATACATTCCCTGTGAAATTGATTTTATATACTTGGTATCTACTCTAATTTCAGTGACTCAACTAATATCCAGTGAACATGCATTTATACTGGTACTTATAAATTTTAACATTCATTTGAATAAGATTCATGTGAACATTTCTAAGGCATGCAATCACATTTAGATCAAGGATTAATAAATTATTGCAAACCGTTATTGTCTATCACAGAAATCATCTTTCACAGTGTTCAGAGCAGTGTTCCTGGGATTATCCTGAGAAGTGAGACTTGAAAAGGAGTTAATTTTCAATCAGAATTACCAGTTCCAGATTGCGATGAACATATTCCGTAGATGTCCACCAGGAGGTAATGTTGAGGTGTAGATAATTTTTTAGGTCTTGGTATGTAAAGAGGAGGCAGCTTAGAGAGTTTTATGGGGAGCCTGGGATATGTCCAAAAAGGGAGTCAACCATATACCTGTCAGCTTTAAGGAGTAAACAGAGGGAGTTTATGTCATATGCGTGTGCTTTCACACAGTGCAAGGATAAGGAGACAAGCCTAAATGCAGGTGAAGTGTGTGTTTTATTAAACAAGAGTTCAATGGTACAAAGTGTCCGGCTGCAGTCAAACAATATACAACGTGAAGGGGATAAGGAGGAAGTCCATGTCACGCCTTTGGGTCAGACTGGGCCACCGAAGGAAAACACAAAAACATGAACTTGGGGCAGAGGAAGAGAGGAGAAAGTCCACGTCACACTTCCAGGGTCAGACTGGACCACTGGAGGGAAAAATACAATAAAGCGTGACCAGGAGATAAGAGGAGACTTGCATTGTGAGACACAGAGCGAGGCTGGCTCCAGGGAATTCAACACCAAATGCAGTCTTAAAAGGAAGAGGGACGAGTCACAGGAATAGACTACCAGTGGCAGGTGAACAATTACAGGATAAGACTAACAATAACAAATATAATGATATAAATATATATATAAATATATAAATATAAATATAAATATAATGTTTTATAATAAAACACAGTGCATTAATGACATGAAGTGGATACTGGTGTGAGCTGCAGCAGGTGCGCTGATTGCGAGCTGCTCCCTGCAACGGCAGGTGGGCAGCCAGTGGAGAGTGCCTGGAGAGGGAGGAGCAGAGACAGACACACAGAAACCCTAGACACAAGTGCAGACACGAAAACAGGGAAAACAAAATACAACAATAGTCTGTGTCTGGGGTCTGGAGTGACATAAGCCCCCAGACACATAACAGAGACCCCCCCCCCCCTCCTCAAGGGGTGGACACCAGACCCCCCCCCCCACAGTAACATCAAGGAAAAGATACTCCCCCCCCCCCAAAAAAAAAGGAGAACAGCAACAAACCACCCCAGGAGGGAGGTGGAGGAAAAACGGCTAGGAGGGCAAAAGGGATCAGCTAACACACCTGTGCCCCGGCAACCCCCTAAGCCCCCACAGTCCCAGGGTTCGGGCAGCTGGCCAAAGTCCCAGGCCAAGCAGACGGCCCGCTGAACAGTATCAGGCAGTCTGCTGGAGCAAATGGGCCACCCAACCCAGACACCCAGTCCTTCAGGTGGCCGGCCAGCATTGTTGAGCCACCAGGACTGGAGGGGTGAACAAGGAGGCAGCCTACCCACTGGGAGGCTTAAGGATGGGTGGCCAGATTGGAGGAGAGGAACCTCCACGGTGACTGGTGACGAAGGACAAAGGACCATGACAGCGCCCGGTAGAGGAGGAAGAGACACCCCAAAGGCCTCTGGAAGCGAAGAGAAGGCCTCGGCATCCTCAAGCTGGCCGGAGACACCCTCAGTGGTCCCAGCTTGGGACATGGCTGCACCCGCCAGGGTCACAGTCTGGGACATGGCTGCACCCATGAGGGCTCCAGGCTGGAGATCAGCTGCACCTGTGGTGGACCCGGGCTGGGCCAATGTAGCACCCACAGTGGACCCTGGCTGGGCCAACACTGCACCCTCGGTGGGCCCCGGGCTGAGGCATGGCACCCGTGGCAGACCAAAACTGGAGCGCAGCACCCACATGGGACTGAAACTGTGGTGCGGCACCCACAATGGTCCCCAGCCAGAATGCAGCACCCATGGAGCCTAGGACCGAGGAGAAACCCAGACGACGGCCTCGGGCAGAGGACGAGCGGCACCCACAGTGGACCCAGTCTGGGCCATAGCTGCACCCCCGGTGACCTCCACAGCAAGGGCAGCTGGGCTCACAGTGGCTTCAGATGACGAACCTGAATCCTCGGCCTCTGGTGGTGTTGACTACTCTCCAGCGACCATGGGAGGAAGCTCAGAAACAGTGGAGAGAGAAATAGAGTCAGGGTCGCCAGCAGTGGCAGAGCCCGGCAAGGTGAGCCCGGGTGCAGCGGCTAGCTGCCCCTGGCTCCCCTCACCAAGAGTAAGACAAGTTTGCTCTGAAATTGGCAAGAGGGAAACTAAAGAGCGCACTTGCCTGAACTCAGGCTCCACCACCGCCCAGGACTCCGACAATCCAGGTAGCGGTCACTCTCCAAGCTGGGGAGGCGCTGCACCCATGGGTGTCCCGGGTTGAGACAGACCCCTAATGCTGACCTCCACCGGGGAAGCTTGACCTCCGCCATCATCGGTAGGTGGAACCGGCTCCACGGAGACCCCTGGCGGTGATGGACCCTCTCCGACGATCCTAGGAGAAGGCTCAGGAGTGATTGGAGAGGAAAGGTGCTTAGGGTCACCGGCAGTGGCGAAGCCCGGCGAGGTGAGTTCAGATGCAGCTGAAGGCTGCACCCCACTCTCCTCACCAAGAGCCAGACAAGATATCTCTAAAACAGGCATGAGAAAAACAAGAGAGATTACTTGCCTGCACTTGAGCTCCACTGCTGTCCAGGACTCCGTCGATCCCGGCAACGGTGTCTTGGGCCTGGCCTCCAGGAGGTGTAGCTCGATGGGTGACTCTGCTGCGGCAGCCCCCACAGCAGGCATGATGGTGGTTGCAGTCGAAAGGCTCCCAGGTGACGTTTCCCACGCAGGTAGCTCATCCGGTGTGGCAGCTGGGGACTGCCTCACCGCCGACCCTGGGACAGGATCTATCTAATTCCGGCGCCACACGAGTCGGCTGCCTTTTTGCAACAGTGGCTCAATTCTGAGTTTTTCTTCCTCTTTTTTATTTATTATCTGGCTTCTCTGGTCAAACTTTCTGATCCAGCGACACCTTATCCATCACGGACACACAAATCACCCCAAATGTCTCCCGAGCTGGTGGACAGAGCCATTGTTTACAGCAGGAGACAGTAAAACAGGGACAAGCTGTTAGCACTTAACTGCCCCTCGGCGCTAACGTAAAAACTCGACATACCGGGAGAAATCAGATGGAAACGGCGTGGATGTCGAGCTGGAGTAAGACAGTGAGTGAGGAACATAAGGTACAGACCCGGCCTTCCATCAGTTATCATGGGGAATGTACGATCGCTACTCAATAAGACAGACGAGCTAGCGGACATGTCCTGCTATGAGAGCACCTTCAGAGAGATTAGCATGATGTTGTTTACTGCAACGTGGCTAACAGAACTAGCAACAGATGCTAACATCAAACTGGAGGGTTTCTACGCAATACGGGCAGACCGGACACCAGCCAGTGGGAAGGCAAAGGACGGAGGAGTGATAATGTATGTGAATAACAAATGGTGCAAACCTGGGCACATCACGGTTAAAAAGCAACACTGCAGCAAAGACATTGAGTTGCTAGCTGTTAGCATGCGGCCTGTATACCTCCCTAGGGAATACTCACATGTGATCTGCATTGTTATTTATGCAAATCCATTGGCGAACGCTGGGGCAGCACGTGACATCATTCACTCAGTCACTTGCAGGCTTCTGACAGAACACCCAGATTCTTCCTCATCTCAGGTGATTTTAACCATACTTCACTGTCCTCCATTCTGCCCATGTTCACCCAGTATGTCACGTGCCACACCAGAGACAATAAAACACTGGACTTATTCTATGCAAATATTAAGGAGGCGTACACCTCATCGCCACTCCCCCCACTCGGGAGATTGAATCACAACTTGGTTCACCTCCTGCCGGTGTACAAAACCCTAGTACACAGACAACCTCCAGTTACGCGCAATGGTGAAGGTATGGTCTGAGGAGGCAATGTAGCTCTGGGACCCACATGGTGAGGACATCGATGGCCTCACTCACACCATCACGGACTACATCAACTTCTGTGTGGACACCGTACCCACCAAGACCATACGGTGTTGCTCAAACAACAAACCCTGGATCAACCCCGAGATAAAATCACTACTGAGAGGAAAAAAAAAAAGGATCTTCAGGTTGGGGAACAGGGAGATGCTGAAGTCCATACAGAGGGAGCGAAGAAGGAAGATCAGAGAAGGCAAGGACAGCTTCAGGAAGAAGATGGAGGACAAGCTGCAACAGAGTGACATCGGCGGGGTCTGGAGAAGCCTCAAAACCATCTCTGGGCTTCAGAATACCTCCTCCCAGGCCACAGGGGGCAGGGAGTGGGTGAACAATATGAACCTGTTTTTTAACAGGTTTGACCAACCACCCTCCCCTCTGCTTGCACACCAACCACTCCTGCCTCTACCATCATCAAGACCTGCTGCCCACCCCCCCTCCACCAACACCCCCCCACTCCCAGCACACAGCCCCCCCAGCCCCATCCTGACCCTCACTGAGACCCAGGTGAGGGCGGAACTGTGGAAGATCAAGGCGAGGAAGGCCTCGGGTCCGGACTGCATCAGCACGAAGCTCCTCAAGTCCTGCACAGACCAGCTGTGTGGGATTGTGGAGCACATCTTCAACCTGAGCCTGAAGCTGGGGAGGGTACCACAGCTGTGGAAAACATCTTGTGTGGTACCCATACCAAACACTTCCCACCCCAGAGACTTGAACATCTACAGACCAGTGGCCCTCACTTCTCACCTGATGAAGACCCTAGAGAGACTGCTCCTTGCCCATCTCCACCCCCTGGTGGGACCAACGATGGATCCACTCCAGTTCGCCTACCAGCATGGCATTGGGCTGGAGGATGCAGTGATCTTCCTCCAACACCGTTCCCTGTCCCACCTGGAGAAGCCTGGGAACACGGTGAGGATCATGTTCTTTGACTTCTCCAGTGCTTTCAACACCATCCAACCGGTGATCCTGAAGGACAAGCTACTGTGCGCAGGAGTGGATCAGCACCTGTCATTGTGGATCTTGGACTACCTCACAAACCGGCCACAATTTGTGAGAACCCAGGATTGTGTGTCCGACACGATCATCTGCAGTACAGGGGCCCCCCAGGGAACAATTCTGGCTCCCTTCCCGTTCACCCTTTATACTGCGGACTTCTCACACAACACAACACACTGCCATCTACAGAAGTTCTCTGGCAACTCTGCGATCGTCAGCCTCATCTCCGACAGAGATGAAGCTGAGTACAGAGGACTTATCCAGGACTTCGTGGATTGGTGCCATTGGAACTGTCTCCAGATCAACGCGAGGAAAACTAAGGAGCTGGTGGTGGACTGCCACAGGCGAGGACAACCTCTCACAGCACGAGTAAACATCCAGGGAACAGACATTGAGATGGTGGCATCCTACAAGTACCTGGGTGTTCATTTGAACAACAAACTAGACTGGTCACACAATACCAACGCACTCTACAAGAAGGCACAGTACAGGCTATTCCTACTGAGGAGGCTCAGGTCTTTTGGTGTTCAAGGGGTGCTCCTGAAGACCTTCTACAATTCGGTGGTGGCATCAGCCATCACATTTGGAGTGGTCTGCTGGGGCAACGGCATCACAGCAGTCGACAGGAAGAGACTGAACAAACTGATCAAGAAAGCTAGCTCGGTTCTGGGGCAGCGCCTCGACCCAGTGGAGGAGATAGGAGAGAGGAATGGTGGCTAAGCTGTCATCTCTGCTGGAGTCCAAGTCCCACCCTATGCAGGACATACTGAACGCACTGAGGAGCTCATTTAGCAGTAGGCTACATCATCCTAGGTGCGCGACCGAGAGGTTTCGCAGGTCCTTCCTACCTACGGCTGTCAGACTTTATAACCTAAGCAGGGCTGCTCGCAGATATCGTAAAAAAACGTGACAACCTAATAGTATTGAATACAAAAGATGCAACAAACTTGCACACTAATGGTCCCCTCCATTATACAACTAGGACAATATCAAGCGCTACGGAGGGTGACAACTAGGCTGATTCAAATACATAATATGCTGTATGGGTACATATTCATACTATGTGGGGTAACTAAATAGACCATCATGCTGTTTATTCCATCTAGCTACAGTGCTCTGCACTGTGTAAATATATTTATGTGTACATATGTATATTCACTGCTCTTATTAGCTTATCTTCTAAATGATTGCTCTGAGTGTTGCTATCCCTGTGCTGTTGCAATCCTGGAATTTCCCCATTGTGGGACTAATAAAGGCTTATCTTCCAGGGCCTCTAGTACCTCCTTCCTCTGACGACTTGGTTCTGGGGCCGGCGAACTCTCAGGAGCACACAGAGAGGACACAGAGAGGACTGGTGAGGGTTTATAACATGCTGCTAATGCAGAGAACTCAGTGGACTGCGAAACCTGAGTCTCTTGGCCAGGGAATAAGCAAAATTGTTCATCAATAATAGGGATAGAAGGAGAAAGAACTTGCCTGTTCTCTTGGTTCTCGATGTTTCCAGTGGTGTCTGGTGCATCATTATCCCTCTCCATGTCCAACATGGGCCTGGGCTCTTCATTAGGTAGCAAAGAAGCCTCCCAAACAGGCACCTTGGCAGATGTAAAAGCTGAGGAGGAGATGGCTGCAGGTGAGGCAGCTGCAGGAAGAAGAAACGGCTCTGCAGCGGGTTTCTCCTCCTCCAGTCAAGGAGGGGTTGCTGGCTGGGTGATGGTACAACTCTTTGAATGTGACCTCCGGGAACGGCGACGTCATGGAGGAACAGGAGACTCCAAGATGAGAGCATGCTCGATTTCGGGTAGGAGCTTTGGTTCCCTCGGAGAAAATTCCACAGTTTCCGATGCCGATTCTAGGAGGGGCCACTGTTCTTCCTTCAAACAGCGGTCAATTTCCGACAGCAACGCCAGTATGCATTCTTTTTCACTCCCCGTGGATTGAGCGGACCCAGGCTCTGGAGACGGAGGCAGAGCTGGAGAGGGAGATCGCGAGCACCTCTTCTGTGACGGAGATGGCTCCAGCGCCGGAGATTCCCTCCCAGGCTCCTCATTAGGCAGGGAAAAGATGGAATGCAGAATGTCAGCCGACTCCGGAAAAAAACAGAGGTCGGGACACAAATCCACCATCTCCGTAGCAGTGTTCCAAGCTGCCCGAACATCCTCTGGAGTACATGCCCCCTGCGTCCATGAATAGGCATTCTCCAGGAGGTCCAGTGCACGCAGCTCTTTGTCACTCCAGAAGTACATGGCATCTGGTCAGGTAAGTGGAGAAACACACACAGAGAGATTAAAAAATAGCATACTAACTTCACCACTGGGCTCTGAATGGTTGTGGTGTACTGTCATATGCGTGTGCTTTTACGCAGCGCAAGGATAAGGAGACGAGCCCAAATGCAGGTGAAGTGTGTGTTTTATTAAACAAGAGTTCAATGGTACAAAGTGTCCAGCTGCAGTCAAATAATATACAACGTGCAGGGGGAAAAGATGGAAGTCCATGTCATGCCTTCGGGCCAGACTGGACCACTGAAGGGAAACACAAAAACAGGAACTTGGAGCGGAGGAAGAGAGGAGAAAGTCCACGTCATTCATCCAGGGTCACACTGGACCACTGGAGGGAAAAAATACAATAAAACGTGAACCAGGAGATAAGAGGAGACTTACATAGTGAGACACAGAGCGAGGCTGGCTCCAGGGAATTCAACACCAAATGCAGTCTTAAAAGGAAGAGGGACGAGTCACAGGAATAGACTACCAGCGACAGGTGAACAATTACAGGATAAGACTAACACTGCGACAAGGAGTGATGCAACTAACAAGGAATAAATACACAGTGCACTAATGACATGAAGTGAGTACTCGGTGTGAGCTGCAGCAAGTGCGCTGATTGCGAGCTGCTCCCTGCAACAGCAGGTGAGCAGTCAGTGGGGAGTGCCTGGAGAGGGAGGAGCAGAGACACACACACAGAAACCCTAGACACAAGTGCAGACACAAAAACAGGGAAAACAAAATACAACAATAGTCTGTGTCTGGGGTCTGGAGTGACATAAGCCCCCAGACACATGACAGAGATCCCCCTCAAGGGGTGGAGACCAGACACCCCCCCCCCCTCGGTAACATCAGGGAAAAGACCCCCCCACACACACAAAAAAAAAGGAGAACAGCAACAAACCACCCCGGGAGGGAGGTGGGGGAAAAACGGCTAGGAGGGCAAAAGGGATCAGCTAACACACCTGTGCCCCGGCAACCCCCTAAGCCCCCACAGTCCCAGGGCTCCAGGGTTCGGGCAGCCGGCCAAAGTCCCAAGCCAAGCAGACAGTCCGCTGAACAGTATCAGGCAGCCTGCTGGAGCAAATGGGCCACCTGACACAGAGACCCAGTCCTTCAGGTGGTCGGAACAAACCCATGCGCTGAATGGTGTTGTGCATTTTATTAACATGAAGAATAAGCACAAGGTGCTCCAACAAACTTACTGACGAGCAAGAAAATAAAGAACTTAAACAGAGTGCTCCAGCAAACTACTGGCGAGCGAGAAAGGGTGCTTACAGAATGATTCCCCAGAGCGGATGGAGCTCTGGGGGAGAAGTTGGTTGACAATGTAATGGTGAGGAACCAGTGAACAGACAGAGCTGTAAGTAGTGAGTGGGGTAACATCATAAGTGATAACAGGTGTGGGATCACCTGAGCAGGAGAAGGGAATAACAATTATTGGAATCAGCTTGGATGTAATTACTAACTAACTAACTAACCTGCACTTATATAGCGCTTTTCTAGTCACAAAGACCACTCAAAGCGCTTTCACTAGTACTAACCCTCTATTCTAAGGGCCTATAGGAAACAGATATCTAGGGACAATTTAGAACAGCCAATTAACCTAACATGCAAGGTTGGGGTGTGTGAAAAATAAATCAGGTTGATCACAGCCATCTGCTCCATTGTCTTTGTGTGAACCCTGCAAACGTTACACTGGTGTCAGAAGTGGGATCTCCTGTCCAAAGCAATTAACCCAATTAACCCCAATTAACCTAACATGCAATCCAAGATGGCGCCCACAGCGGTCGACATGGTGCTTCGCTGCGCTCTTTGTTTGTTTTTGTTTGTCAATTGTGTGTCTGCTTGCACTTATACCCGTGAAGAACTTTTAAATATCAGGACTTTCACCCCCACGGACCTCCTCCCAGTTTTTCTAGCCCCTGCCGCCGATCTGGTTTATTGTTTGGCTCGGAAAGTGAGACGGCGGAAGAGAGGAAGACGAGCGGGCGCTCTCGTGCGACTTCGCAGGAGAGGCTCGCGAACGGCGCTGCCTGGCATATTTCTGTCCAATACCAACTCTCTCTCTAACAAGGTGGATGAACTGAGACTGCTGATGCGTTTTAAGGACCTCGCCTCCTCAGCTGTCCTCTGCTTTACTGAGACCTGGCTCCGGGAAAATATACCGGACAGCGCGCTGCGCCTCGACGGCTTCCAGCTCTTCCGTGCTGATCGTGACACAGAGCTTTCCGGCAAGACCACAGGAGGCGGAGTCTGCTTCTACATCAACTGCATCTGGTGCTCTGATGTAACGGTAATTTCCAAACACTGTTCTCCTGCCTTAGAATTTCTTGTTATCAGTTGCAAGCCCTTCTATTCCCCGCGGGAGTTTGCTTCTTTCATAATGATCGCTGTGTACGCCCCTCCCGACGCGGACACGCGCGAAGCTCAGCGTGTGCTCGCGGATCACATTCAACACACAGAGCGGAGTTTTCCAGACTCGCTGATTATTGTGGCTGGCGACTTTAATCAGTGCAATCTGAGCCACGATCTCCCCCGCTACAAACAGTTTATTAAATGCCCCACCAGAGGATTAAACACACTGGATCACTGTTACACCACAGTGAAAGACGCATATCGCGCTGTCCCTCGAGCTGTGCTGGGATTATCTGATCACGTGATGGTTCACCTCATTCCCACATACAGACAGAGATTGAAGCTCACTAAACCTGTTGTGAGCACTACGAAGATACGGACCAGTGATGCTGATGAGAAGCTGGAAACGTGCATGGAAATATCTGATTGGGGCATGCTTAAAGGAGCCACGCATGATCTGGATGAGTACACGGACACTGTGAACTCATATATCCACTTTTGTGAAGAGAACATTCTTCCATCACGCACCAGGGTGAGTTACTCTAATGACAAACCCTGGTTCACAGCTAAGCTCAGACAGATCAGGAAGGAGAAGGAAGCAGCGCTGAAAAGTGGAGACAGGGACTGCTACAGGGAGGTTAAATACCGGTTTAACAGAGAGCTGAAGAGGGCTAAATCTGTGTACTCAGAGAGACTCCAGCAGCAGTTCACTGCTAATGATTCGGCTTCCGTGTGGAGAGGACTGAGGCAAATCACCAACTATCGACCTAAGGCTCCTAAAGGTCAGGATGACAAAGCCCTTTGTCAGAGACTGTCCCAACACTATGCCCGTTTTGACACCTCGTCATCTGTGTCCAACTCCCCCCCTCCCTCCAGCTCCACAGCCTCCACATTCCCTACTTCATTTAAAGCACCACCCCTCTCCTCCCCCCCTCCCCTTATCATCAGTGAGCAGGATGTGCTCAAACAGTTCTCCAGACTGAACCCGCGCAAGGCCCCCGGCCCAGACGGCGTGTCTCCCTCCACCCTGAGACTCTGTGCGAAACAGCTGGCTCCTGTATTCACAGACATTTTTAACACCTCCCTTAAGTTATGCCACGTGCCATCCTGCCTCAAATCCTCCACCATCATCCCTGTCCCCAAGAAGCCACGGATCACTGGACTTAATGACTACAGACCTGTAGCGCTCACCTCTGTAGTCATGAAGTCCTTTGAGCGCCTGGTCCTGTCCCACCTCAAGTCCATCACCACCCCTCTCCTGGACCCGCTGCAGTTTGCCTACCGAGCCAACAGGTCTGTAGACGATGCAGTCAACCTGGCCCTCCACTCCATCCTGCAGCACCTGGACTCCCCGGGAACCTACGCCAGGATCCTGTTTGTGGACTTCAGCTCCGCATTCAACACCATCCGCCCCGCTCTGCTCCGGGACAAGCTGTCCCTGCTCAACGTGCCTGACTCCCTCTGCAGGTGGATCATCGACTTCCTGACGGACCGGAGGCAGCATGTGCGGCTGGGAAAGACTGTCTCAGACTATACTAGCATCAGCACCGGATCACCCCAGGGCTGTGTACTTTCCCCCCTACTCTTCTCCCTTTACACCAACTCCTGCACCTCCAGCCACCAGTCTGTCAAGTTGATCAAGTTTGCGGACGACACCACCCTCATCGGGCTCATCTCCAACGGCGACGAGTCCGCCTACAGGAGAGAGGTGGCCCAGCTGGCGTCCTGGTGCAGCAATAACAACCTGCAGCTGAACGCTCTGAAGACAGTGGAGATGATTGTAGACTTCAGGAAAGTCACTACTCCTCTGCCCCCCCTCACCCTCTCAGGCTCTCCCATCACCACTGCTGATTCCTTCCGCTTCCTAGGCACTACCATCACCAGGGACCTCAAATGGGAGCTGACCATCAGCTCACTCATCAAAAAAGCCCAGCAGAGGATGTTCTTCCTGCGGCAGCTGAGGAAGCTCAAGCTACCCACCAAGATGTTAGTGCAGTTCTACACAGCCATCATCGAGTCCATCCTCACCACCTCCATAACCGTGTGGTACGCAGGAGCCACTGCCAGGGACAGACTAAGGCTGCAGCGCGTCGTGCGCACTGCTGAGAAGGTGATCGGCTGCAAGCTCCCATCTCTCCAGGATCTGTACATCTCCAGGACCCGGAGGCGTGCTGGCCGGATCATAGCCGATCCCTCACACCCTGGTCACGTACTGTTTGCCCCCCTCCCCTCTGGTAGAAGACTTCGGTCCATCCAGACTAAAACCTCCCGTCACATGAACAGCTTCTTCCCCTCTGCCATTAGACTGCTGAACACTAAGTGACTCTCGTGCACCATGTACAGCAGCTCAACCAGACTCATGTCAATCATCACTGTTTTCTTCCTGCATTACCGACTGCACTATATAGTTCTCCACAGTATCTGCTGCTGGCTAATATATATTTTAACTGTTGACCAGTATCACTTAATCTTATCCTACACTTTATTACATGTATAGTTTATTTCTCTTATCTTATCATGTTTAATGTTGCAGCATTGTACCGAGACAAATTCCTAGTTTGTGTACTACATGAACAATGGCAATAAACCTGATTCTGATTCTGATTCTGATTCTGATGCATGTCTTTGGATTGTGGGAGGAAACTGGAGCCCCCGGAGTAAACCCACGCAGCACAGGGAGAACATGCAAACTCCACACAGAAAGGTTCCAACCCCTGCCACCGTGGGGATTTGAACCAGGAACCTTCTAGCTGTAAGGCAACAGTGCTAACCACTGCACCACTGTGCTGCCACTGTGCTGCATGTAATGAGAGGGAAGAGCGACTGACAGCTGACAGGCAGCACACACGACCCCGGAAATGCACCTGACCGCTGCCAGCCCACAGAATAAATATAAATAAAACCAAATGCAGACTCGAGAATAACTACATATGAAGCAAGAGATAAAAAGGGCACCAAAAATACAACAGATAAATATAAATACAGAAAAACAGTCATGAAACTGAGTTTGGGAGAAAGTCCAAACTCAGTTCATGACACACACACCTTCCAAAAAGTTCAACTTTTGTCTCGTCAGTCCACAGAGTATTTTCCCAAAAGTCTTGGTGATCATCAAGATGTTTTCTAGCAAAACTAACATGAGCCTTTATGTTCTTTTTGCTCAGCGGTGGTTTTCGTACTAGAACTCTGCCATGCAGGCCATTTTTGCCCAGACTCTTTCATATGGTGGAGTCATGAACACTGACCTTAACTGAGGCAAGTGAGGCCTGCAGTTCTTTGGATGTTGTTGTGGGGTCTTTTGTGACCTCTTGGATGAGTCGTCGCTGCGCTCTTGGGGTAATTTTGGTCGCCCAGCCACTCCTGGGTAACATGTTTACACGAAAACCCAGACGCAGACACAGACTCGATATAACTCACAGTGATCTTTTATTAAAGTAGTGAATGCATGTATGAGTGAGTGGGTATGAATGCAGAGCAAGAGAGAACTGGCAACCCTGCAGGAGGAGAAGAGAAAGGGAATTAATAACAGTTCAATCCCAGGGCCTCGAATGAGCTGAATAATTGATAATGAAGCGCCGAAGAATCAACAGTCCTCTCCAGGTTGTCAGAGCCCCGCTCTGGAGGCGCTGTGTGCGAGGTGAGGGGGAAGGAACAGGTGCAGCCCCAGCTGAGGGAAGAGGGAGTGAGTGTGTATGGTGCACTGGTCTGGTCCGCCACCTTGAGGAAGGGTAAGTCCGCCACCAGGAGGGAGTCCACCTGTGCACAGGGGAGAGAGGAGGAGAGAAGCTGGGGATGAAGGTGAGAATTCCCGAGGGAACAGTCTTATTGTTAGTTGGGGAGGCGAAGCTCCCAGATGACAGGTGTTGAAATGATGCAAAGAAGGGAGGCGTGACTCCCAGTAGATGCAGCAGGTGAGCAGGTATCCACTCCTGATAAAGGGTGCCTAATTGGGGAGAGCAGGTGTGAAAGCAAGCGCAGCTGGGAATGGTAATTAGTGAACAGAGGCACCCAGCGTGGATCACTACAATACCCTCCCCCCAAGGGACGCCTCCTGGCGGCCGGGTCAGCCTGTCAGGATGAGTCCGATGGGAGTCCCTGATGAGCTGGCGGTCGAGGATCTCTCTTCCGGACCATACCTGGCCCAGTCCACCAGGTACTGGAGGCCCCGGTGTCGTACATCTAAGATGCACCTGACCTTAAGGGCCGGACCACCATCGATCAAAACTGGAGGGGGCGGTGGCTTGGATGGGGGGCAGAGAGGACTTGAGGAGACCAGCTTTACCTGGGAGACATGAAAAGTAGGGCATGGTAGGGAGAAGAGACAAACGAACAGCAACAGGGTTGACAATATGAGAGATGGGGAAAGGACCAATAAAACGGGGAGAAAGCTTCTTGGATTCAGCTTTCAGATAAATATTCTTAGTAGACAGCCATACCTTTTGTCCGACCCGGTAGGGCGGAGCCAGGGTCCTCCGACGGTTGGCGATGTCAGAATTACAGTCAGCAGTGCGTTGGAGAGCGGCCCTGGCAGATCTCCAAATCCAACGGCATCGTTTAACATGGGCCTGCACAGATGAGACAGAGATCTCCTCCTTTTCTTCAGGGAACAGCGGAGGGTTGTAGCCCAATGACGCCTCGAATGAAGAGAGCCCCGTCGCCGTAGAAATTGTGGAGTTGTGAGCATACTCGATCCAGGGTTAGTGTGAACTCCATGATGCAAGGTTAGAGGCCATAACACACCTCAGGGCCGCCTCCAGCAACTTGTTGGCACGCTCACACTGGCCGTTGCAGATGGTACCCCGAAGACAAGCTGACCATCGCTCCAATGGCCTTACAGAAGGTCCGCCACACCTGAGACACGAACTGAGGGCCCCGGTCTGACACGATGTCCGAGGGAATGCTGTGTAAATGAACCACATGCAGGATCAACAGGTCGACTGTCTCCTTGGCCAACGGGAGCTTGGGAAGGGGGATGAAGTGAGTAGCTTTAGAAAATCTATCCACGACCGTGAGAATCACCGTGTGACCCAAGGAGGGGTGGGACCCGTCACAAAGTCCATGGCGATGTGAGACCACAGTCTTGCTGGGGATGGGAAGGGGGTGTAGCAGTCCAGAAGGGGGAGACGAGGATGATTTTCCTGTGGCGCACTGGGGGCAGGCCCGAACAAAGTTGTTGACCTCCTTGCTCATCGAAGGCCACCAGAAGGTCCTCTTAATGTGGGCCAGGGTGCGAGCCATTCCGGGGTGACACATGACCTTGGAGGAATGAGCCCAGGTGATGACTTCCCCACGCATAGTGGAGGGAACATAAAGCCGACCCACTGGACCCCCGCCCGGATCAGGCTCGGCCACCTGCGCTCTCCTCACCCTCTCCTTGATACCCTAGGAAAGCATGCTGACGACGAATGAAGGGGGAACAATGGAGTGCAGCTCCGGCATGGCAGTATCCAGGGAGAACTGTCTGGAGAGCGCATCAGGTTTGATGTTCTTGGAACCTGGCCGATAGGTGATGGTAAAGCTGAATCTGCTAAAGAACAGAGACCAGCAAGCCTGCCTGGAATCCAGTCATTTGGCCGTCCTAAGGTATTCCAACTTCTTGTGGTCGGTCCAAACCACGAATGGCAGAGAAGCCCCCTCCAGCCAATGGTGCCACTCCTCCAAGGCTAGCTTGACGGCCAGTAGCTCCCGATCCCCCACATCATAATTCCTTTCAGCCGGGGACAGGCGTCTGGAGAAGAAAGCGCAAGGATGGACCTTATTATCCGAGGGGGAGCGCTGAGACAGCACCGCCCCGACACCAAAATCTGATGCGTCCACCTCCACCAGGAACTGTAGGGCCGGGTCCACCTGGGCCAAGATGGTGGGGGGGGGGGAGAAACAAGATTTCAGTTTAGAGAACACCGCCTCAGCCTCATCAGACCAATGGAAAGGAACCTTAGTAGAGGTGAGACTGGTGAGTGGCATGGCAGTCAAGCTGTAATTACGGATGAATCTGCGGTAAAAGTTGGCGAAGCCCAGGAACAGTTGGAGCTGCTTGCGGGAAGAGGGGACCGGCCACTCCACAACAGCTTTCAGCTTACCCGGGTCCGCTCGGACCTCCTTATAGCCGATGACAAACCCCAGGAAGGTGGTGGACGGGGTATGGAACTCACATTTCTCCACTTTGACGTACAGTTGGTTTTCCAGCAGCCGCTGAAGGACCTTCCGAACATGTATCCGATGCTCCTCGAGAGAACGGGAAAAAATGAGGATGTCATCCAGGTATACAAAAATGAACGAACCCAGAAAGTCCCTCAGTACATCATTAATAAACCTCTGGATCACAGCCGGCACGTTGGTGAGTCCAAACGGCATTACCAGGTATTCAAAATGGCCGATGGGAGTGCGGAAGGCCGTTTTCCACTCGTCCCCCTCCTTAATCCGGACCAATCACTCAATCAATCAATCAATCAATCAATCAATCAATCAACTTTATTTATAAAGCACTTTAAAAGCAACACTCGCTACACAAAGTGCTGTACAGCAAGAGAACATAAAAGCAGGGCACTAACACAAAGGGCACTAACACAAGAACCACAGTAAAAAATAAATAAATTCATAAATAAAATAAATAAAAATCCATTTCATTCAATAAAATCAATGTCTCATACTGTGTTGAAGGCCAGGGAGTAAAAGTGTGTTTTAAGGGGTAAATCCAGTCCATGGGTAAATCATTTTATAACTTGGGGGCCATGATCGAAAAAGCTCTGTCCCCTCTGAGCTTGCGCCTCGCCTTTGGTACCTCCAAAAGCAGCTGTTCAGCTGACCTAAGGGACTGGGTGGGAGCGTAGGGATGCAGAAGCTCAGAGAGGTAAGGCGGAGCAAGACCATTCAAGGATTTAAAAACAAATAAAAGAATTTTAAAATGAACTCTAAAATACACGGGCAGCCAGTGGAGTGAAGCTAAGATGGGTGTGATGTGATCTCTTCCACGTGTACCTGTTAAAAGACGAGCAGCGGTGTTTTGAACCAGCTGCAGACGGGAAAGAGATGACTGGCTGACACCGGCGTAAAGTGCGTTACAGTAATTCAGCTGAGATGAAATAAAAACATGGATTGCTGTTTCCAGGTGTGGTCTAGAGAGAATGGGTTTTACTTTTGCTAAATGCCTTAGATGAAAGAAGCTGGATTTTACCACAGAACGAATCTGCGTGTCTAATTTAAAATCATTGTCCATGATAAAACCAAGGTTCCTAGCTGTGGATTAACATAAGGAGTAAGGGGGCCCAAGTATACAGGAAGGGACTCACAGGGGCGACTAGGTCCAAACACCATCACTTTGGTCTTCTTATCATTAAAATTTAGGAAGGTTAGGGCCATCCAAGACGTTATGTCTTCAATGCATGCCAGGAGTGAGTTTACTGATGAGGCAGCTTTTTGTTTTAGAGGGACATAAATCTGACAGTCATCAACATACAGGTGGAAAGAGATACCATGTTTTTTAAAAATGGAACCCAGTGGAAGTATGTACAGAGAAAAAAGCATGGGCCCTAGAATTGACCCCTGTGGGACCCCGTATGGCAGAAGAGCAGAAGAGGATTCAAATCCAGACATGCTAACTTTAAAAGTCCTGTCTGCCAGATAGGACCTTAACCAGTTGAGAGCAGTGCCACAAATGCCCACTAGGTGCTGCAAACGGGAAATTAAAACATGATGGTCCACTGTGTCAAAGGCAGCAGTTAAATCAAGCAGCACAAGAACAGTATATTCACCTGAATCACATGCCAAGAGAATATTGTTAAAAACTCTTAGCAAGGCTGTCTCTGTGCTATGAAGAGCTTTGAAACCAGATTGAAAAATCTCCAAAATACCGTGTTCATCCAGAAAACATTTCAGCTGCATATAGACAATTTTCTCTAAAATTTTTGAGAGAAATGGCAGCTTGGAAATAGGCCTAAAATTTGCCAACATGGTATGATCGAGACCAGGTTTCTTAATCAAGGGCTGTACTACTGCATGTTTAAAATTTGCAGGAACCACACCAGATGACAGGCTGCAGTTCAAGATGGTGAGAACTGACTGGCCTATACTGGGAAGCACCTCTTTAAAAAGTCTAGGAGGGACAGCATCACAGGGAGACCCTGAGGGTTTAATGTGGGTAACCACATCCTCTAAAAACGACAGAGTCACCGGTTCAAACTGATTAAAAACAGCAGAACAAGGGACAGAGACAGAGGGATCAGAGGCAGGAGCTGAGATGAGAGCCCTGGTGGTGGCCACCTTATCAATAAAAAAGTGCATAAAATCATTGCATAACTCAGAGGAGGCTCCAAACAGTCAGTCTGTGGGGTATTAAGAACAGAGTCAATAGTGTTAAATAAAACACGTTGATTATAACAACGAGATGAAACAATATTAGCAAAATATTTGCTTTTTTCCTGCTTGCCAGTATTTTGATACTGACGCCAGCAGTCTTTTAAAATCTGCAGTGACACCTGCAGTTTGTCCTTTTTCCATCTGCGTTCAGCTCTGCGCCACTCCTGTCTGACTGTGCCAGTTCTGTCATTGAACCACGGCCCAGGTTTGGATTGAGGCTGCTTGGTTTTCAGTGGAGCCATAGAGTCCAAGATGGTTTGGCAGGAGGAGTGAAACCAGGAGCTGAGTTCCTCCACAGATGAGATGGAGCCAGGAGGGACACAGAGCTGGTCAAAGGCAGCGGAGAACCGACCAGCAGTGGAAGGGTTAAAAACCCGGCAGCGCTGAGCACGAGCGTGAGTTTTAGCTGCAGCGCATGACAGCTCAGCCTCAAATCATACAGGCAGATGGTCGGACAACACAGTGTCACAGATTTCTAAATTAACAACAGACAGGCCATACGAGAGGACAAGATCTAACGTGTGTCCGTGCTCGTGAGTAGCACCAGTCACGGACTGCACCAGATTTAGAGAATCATCCATCCATCCATCTTCTTCCGCTTAATCCTTTTCGGGTCACGGGGGGGCTGGAGCCTATCCCAGCATCTTTGGGCGAGAGGCAGGATCAATGAGATTTAAAAAGTCTTTCACCAGGACAACACACATGTATGTTAAAATCTCCAACGATAAGAACACGATCATAATTTGTAACAATACCAGCTAAGAAAATGGCAAAGTCATTTAAAAAGTCCTTATTATATCTGGGTGGTCTGGATATGACAGCACACAGTACAGGGTTAGAGCGACCCATCTCAAAGAAAGTCAGTTCAAAGCTGGAGAATGGAGAAGGTAAAAAGCACTGCAGATATTTATAGTCATTTCTGTAAACTGTTGCCGTTTGACCAGATGGTAGGCATTGCTTAGGTTGAGCTTGGTGAAGAACGAGGACCCCTGGAGAGAATCAAAAGCAGAATTAATCAGGGGCAGAGTGTGTTTGTCCATCACCATGATCTTATTCAGCTCCCTAAAATCAATGCAGGGCCGGAGGGAGCCGTCTTTCTTACCAACAAAAAAACTCCAGCCCCCACCGCTGATGAAGAGGGCCTAATAATGCCCGAGCTTAGAGATTCCTTAATGTATTTATCCATAGCTTCACGCTCGGGGTCAGAAAGGCTGTAAAGGCGGCTGGAGGGCAAAGGAGCCCCCGGCAGGAGGTTAATGGAGCAGTCGTAGGGACGGTGGGGGGGTGAGGGCGTAGAGAGAGAGCTTTGGTTTTGCTGAATACGAGGAGCGAGGTCATGGTACTCCGGGGGAACCAGGGAGAGATCAGGCGCATGCGTGGATGGGGCAGAGATGGGCACAGAGGGGGAGCAGGCTGCTGACTGTAAACATGTACCTAGGCAAAACATGGTCCATGAAATAATGTTCCCCGTCTGCCAATCAATGACCGGGTTATGGAGCCTAAGCCAGGGGTAACCCAAAATAACAGGAGAGGCAGAGACCGGTAAAACAAAACAAAAAAAAAACCTGATATGCTCCCGATGATTACCTGAGACCAGAATAGAGATGGGGGCAGTCTGCTTAGAAACAGTCGTCAGGGGCACATTAGAGAGAGCAATAAGCTTCAATGGAGTGTCCAGGTTGCAACAGGGAAATTTCAGCCGGGTTGCCAGACTCTCAGAAATAAAGCTCTGTTCTACACCTGAGTCAATGAGAACCTTAGTGGTGATTTCAATATGTCCATGTTGAAAGTGAATGGGAAGAATCAGTCGTGTAAGGGTCTTAGTTTTCACTGCGTCCGTTAGTCCCCCTACTGCGACGAACGGACCCCTCCTTTTGGCAGATTCGGACAAGAGCTGACTTCATGCTCAGCACTGGCACGATAACTGCATAGCCCGAGGGCCCGGCGGCATTGTCGCTCTGCAAGAGGCAACTTAGAGCGACACACCAGCATCAGCTCCTCGGGCTCCAAGGATTCCAGGGGAGGGAGGGCAAGGAGAGGAGACTGAGAAGGAGAGCGAGACTGCGAGTCCAGGCGACTGCCACTACGGCACTCGCTAGCATGTTCCCTAAGACGGCTGTCAATGTTAATAGCCAGGGAAATTAAATCACGAAAAGAGGAGGGTTTTTCTAAGATAAGATAAGATAAGATAAGCCTTTATTAGTCTCACAATGGGGAAATTCCAGGATTGCAACAGCACAGGGATAGCAACACTCAGAGCAACAATCAGAAGACAAGAAAAAAAAACAAGAGCAGCGAATATACATATGTACATATAAATATATAAATATATAAACATACAGTGCAGATCATTGTAGCTAGATGGAATAAATATATAAATATATAAACACACACAGTGCGGAGCATTGTAGCTAGATGGAATGAACAGCATAACCGTCTACTTCTAAGCGGGCCAATTCATCTCTGAGACTTGGACTTAGACTGCGTGTAAAAATACTGCACAGAGAGGCATCCTCCCATCCCACTTCCGCCATGACCACCCGGAAATCAACCGAATAGTCGGCAACAGATCTGGCCCCCTGCCGAAGGTTAAGGAAACAAGAGGTTAACACACTGTCCCTGTCAGAATGATCAAAAACCTCAGAAAACTCAGAAACAAATCAATCATAAGTGTAAATGACATACTCGGGTGGGCCATTACGGCCGAAGCCCAGGCGAGTGCCCATCCCTCCAATAAATTAACAAAATAACTGATCTGACTATGATTAGTGGGAAAATCCCCTGGTACCCGCTGAAACACCAGATTACACTGCAGCAGAAACCCTCGAGCTTCCCCCAGCTTACCGTTAAATTAGGTAGGAGTGGGAACGGGGGTCAGTCCAGAGGGCTGCGCGGGAGGGGGGGGGTGGAAGAAGATGACCCGGCCGACCCCCTGGGGTTGGAGTGAGAGGACCATGCCGATCAAAGCTGATCGAGCTGGGAATTAACCTGCGTTAATTGATTGAAGATCACCTGTTGTTGATACGTGAGCTGATATAAACGAGCCTCCATTTTGTTGAGGCATTGTGCAAGAGCACTGTCTGCTGGGTTTTCAAGACGGAGACATACTGACATGTTTACACGAAAACCCAGACACAGACACAGACTCGATATAACTCACAATGAACTTTTATTAAAGTAGTGAATGCATGTAAGAGTGAGTGGGTGTGAATGCAGAGCAGGAGAGAACTGGCAACCCTGCGGGAGGAGAAGAGAAGGGGAATTAATAACAGTTCAATCCCAGAGCCTCGAATGAGCTGAATAATAGATAATCTTACTGGGCCCTAGAGTCTTTGAAGCACCAAAGAATCAACAGTCCTCTCCAGGTTGTCAGAGCCCCGCTCCGGAGGTGTAGTGTGCGAGGTGAGGGGGTAGGAACAGGTACAGCCCCAGCTGAGGGAAAAGGGAGTGAGTGCGTATGGTGCACTGGTCTGGTCTGCCGCCTGGAGGAGGGGTAAGTCCACCGCCAGGAGGAAGTCCACCTGTGCACAGGGGAGAGAGGAGGGGAGAGAGAGGGAGAGGGGAGAGAGGCCTGTTTGAGGAAACTCAAACAGGCCTCTCTCCTCATCTGCATCCTCAGGACCTTCTACAGAGGTGTGGTGGAGAGTGTTCTGACGTACTGCATTGCTACATGGTACTCCAGCTGCAGTATGTCAGACAAAAAAGCCCTGCAGAAGATAGTCAAGGGGGCTGAGAGGGTAATTGGAATCTCCCTCCCCTCTGTCCAAGAACTTTTTCAGAACCGTTGTAGGAGCAGGGCACTGAACATTGTCAAGGACCATTCTCACCCTCTGCATAAACACTTTGAACTTCTTCCATCTGGTAAATGATTCCGGAGCATCAGAGGCAGAACCACCAGACTGATCAACAGCTTCCTTCCACAAGCTGTCAGGATGCTGAACAGCTGACCCGGAATTTCTCATACACACTACTGCACCTACGGACATTTTGTATATTATTTGTATACTATAGTTAGTTAGGTTTTTCCCAAGTATGTCTCAGGGATGTGTGAATAGATGGGGGGGTGGGGGTGGGGGGGTGAAGCTATGTGTGAGTGTGTCTTAAATCATTCTGCTTCTATTTATATGGATGCCGAGAGAAACGCAATTTCATCTTGCCTGCACTACAGTTGTATGTACAGCAATATGACAATAAAGTTTGATTTGATTTGATTTGATTTGATTTGAGAAGCTGGGGATGAAGCTGAGGATTCCCGAGGGAACAGTCTTACTGTTAGTTGGGGAGGCAAAGCTCCCAGATGACAGGTGTCGAAATGATGCGAAGAAGGGAGGTGTGACTCCCAGTAGATGCAGCAGGTGAGTTTAGGCGAGGAGAACTTCACCCAAGGAGCGTAGACGTCTCCGTGCCGGAGTGCAGGAATCCACTCCTGATAAAGGGTGCCTAACTGGGAGAGCAGGTGTGAAAGCAGGTGCAGCTAGGTGTGGTAATTAGTGAACAGAGGCACCCAGCACGGATCACTACACTGGGAAGGTTCATCACTGTTCCATGTTTTCACCATTTGTGGATAATGGCTCTCACTGCAATGGCTCTCACTGATTGCATCGGGGAAGTAGCAGGACTGAGCAGCAGCACTGAGCAGCAGGATTAAATACTACCTGTTCAAGAGGTAATAGAACTTCAAGTCTTCACCTGTGGCTAGTTCTGGACTTTTGGAGGTGATTTGATTGACACTTGGCAGTGGATTGGTGGCTTAGGGGAAGATTCTGGTGGATTTAGAATTGGGCCTTTCTGCCTTAGAAGCAGACAGGCAGCCATTACTACTAGGCCTCACTAGGCCTCACAGGCAGCCACCAACAACAGGCTCCACAGGCAGCCACCATCACCAGGCCAGCAGCCACAACCATCAGGCTCCACAGGCAGCCACCACCACCAGGCTTCACAGGCAGTTACCACCACCAGACTTCACAGGCAGTTACCACCACCGGGCCCTGCAGCCACCTCCATCAGGCTTCAGGCCTGGCACCAGGCCTTACACGCATTCCTGTTGTTGCTGCTTGAATTTTTCATCAACACCGAAATAGTCTTGGAAACAGACTCTTGTCTCCTTGTCCACTGCAAATTATTGCAAAACTGCAGCAAAATGCCACCTAAGCCAAAAGCAGAGGCCAAATCCGAGGAGGAATATGTGTCCCTCGCACAGGTAAATGACTTACTGCAACAGCAAAAAGAACTGTTCTCTGCATTGTTAAACCAACAACAGGAAACTTTCAAAAGCCTCATCAAAGTGATCATGGACTCAGCTAATGCAAGAGTGGACACGATGACGAGAGAGTTGCAGGACATTAAAACCAGTCTACAGTTCACTCAAAAAGACGTAGATGACATAAAAGCCGATTTGTCTAAACAAGCAGACCGCAACAATGTGCTGCAGTCAGATGTTTCTAAAGTGTGTGATAGTCTGTTGACTATCACCGACAAATTTGAATATCTGGAAGGACAATCCCGGAGAAATAATCTAGTCTTTGATGGTGTTGTGGAGGTACCAGGAGAGACCTTGGCCGACACGGAGGAGAAGATTAAAAATATTCTCACGGAGAAACTACAGTTACCACCAGGGATCGAGATGGAAAGAGCCCACCGCACTGGGAAACCTGGAGGAGAAAGACCGAGGCCCATTATGGTCAAGTTCCTGCGGCACAAGGACAGGATGACCATTCTTCAAAGAGCCAAGTCCCTCAAAGGAACAAAAATCATCATCAATGAGGACTTCACTGATTTGGTAAGAAGGAAGAGAAAAGAATTAATGCCAGAGCTGAAAGCTGCAAGAGCACGGGGAGACATAGCCTACTTAAGGTATGACAGACTCATTATTCACCCACACCATCCCCTTAACAATACACCAGAATCAATGGAGCCAAAAATCAACCAGAAATGATTGACATTTCATTATCAACTTAGAGATATAAACTGTGCATTTGTTTCCATTGACTGGAATAATTAAGATGCAAACCTTTAAAGGAAACGACCTCATTTTTAAAGGGTACGAATATACTGAGCATAAGCCACACAGTGTTGAATATGAAACCGATCCTGAAAATCACTTTTTCAACAGTATAAAACATCAGTGTAAATACTTCAGCTCAGACCAACTAAAAAATCCAATTTCTGACCAATCATTGTCAATAATACACTTAAATAGTAGAAGTCTCAACATGAATTTTTCCAAAATCCAGGACAGTTTGTTGCAATATAACACAATTTTTTCTGCTGTTGCAATTTCTGAGACTTGGCTAAAAAATGACCAACTTCATACAGTGCAAATGAGAGGCTATGAGTTATATACCACAAGCAGGTCAAAAAAAGGGGGGGGGGGTGTTGCTTTATATATCAGGTCCTGCTACCAAAGCCAAGTTGTAGATAATATGTATTTTGAAATGGAAAACATCATGGAGTGTGTAACTGTGGAATTAATTACAACTACAAAAAACATCATAATAAGTTGCATTTATAGAGCACCGGGTACTGATATTGACATTTTCAAAGAAAAATTGTCTGAGCTTTTCAGTGCAGTAGGTAATAAGAAGCTGGTATTTATTTGTGGAGACTTCAGTATTGGCTTATTAAATCCAAATGACCATATCCAAATAAGTGAATTCATAAATTCCATGTTTTGGATGGGTTTCTACCCTTCAATAACATACCCCACTAGAATAACAACGCATTCAGCAACGCTTATTGATAACATTTTCACAAATGTCACTGAGGGGAATGTAACTGCTGGTCTTATTATCAATGATGTGACAGACCATCTGCCTGTTTTTGTTTCTTCACACACTGGTGTAACACAGAACGTTGAAATAGATCAGGTTTTTAAACGACTTGTTACAGAAACCGCAATCAACAATCTTAGAAATGATCTAAAAATACAAGACTGGAGCGGTGTTTATGTTGACGACATTGATACAGCATATGGAGAATTTGTCTCTATTTTATCACAACTATATAATAAACACTGCCCTCTAGTGGTAAAGGAAACTAAAGTTAAATACAGAGATAAGCCTTGGATCACCAAGGGCCTGCAAAATGCTTGTAAAAAGAAAAACTTGTTATACAAAAAGTTTCTGAAATTAAGAACTGTGGAAGCAGAAAAGAAATACAAGACTTATAAAAATAAAGTCAGTATTTTAAAATCGAGTAAAAAAACATATTACAGTAAATTATTGGAAAATAACAAAACTAATACATGTAATATATGGAAGGTGTTAAATAATATAACAAAGAGAGGAAAATTAAATTCCAACCATGTCTCTTATTAAATTCAGAAAATGGAATAATCAATGAAAATAGCTTGATCTCCAACACATTTAATGAATATTTTGTTAATATAGGAAAAAAGATCGCCAACTCCACTGTATCATCAGCAAATGCAAGTGGCGCTGACAATGTCGTCAACATAAACGCTTACTCAATGTTTATGAAAGAAGCAGATGAAAAAGAAATTCTTGACATTGTTAACAAATTCAAAGACAAAAAATCAACTGATTGTAATGATTTCAGTATGTTCTTGGTTAAATGTATTATTGATTGTATTGTTAAACACTTCACTTACATATGCAACATGTTACTTACTGCTGGTAAATTTCCAAAGAAAATGAAAATAGCAAGAGTTGTTCCTCTCTATAAGACTGGTGACAAACACTCATTGTCAAACTACAGACCCATCTCCTTGTTACCTCAGTTCTCCAAAATACTGGAAAAAATATTTGTTAAGAGACTAAATGATTTCATTGATAAGCACAATATACTCTGTGAACAACAGTATGGATTCAGGAAGAACCGGACCACCTCACTGGCACTCATGGACTTTGTTGAACAGATTACAGATGCAAGAGAGAGACTGTGAAAGAGAATTCACAGTTGGAATATTTCTGGACTTACAAAAGGCATTTGATACAGTTGACCATAAATTACTCCTCAGTAAATTACATAAATATGGCATCAGAGGAATTGCTTTTGACTGGTTACACAGCTATTTAGAAGACAGATATCAATATGTTCATGTGAATAATACAGACTCTGAGTTGCTGAAGATGATGTGTGGGGTACCACAGGGTTCTGTGCTTGGTCCATTGCTGTTTATTTTGTATATTAATGATTTATGTTCTGTGTCTAAATTGCTCAAGTGTATTTTATTTGCAGATGACACAACTTTTTTTTGTAGTGGAGAAAATCTTAAGCAGCTTCTGGATTCAGTAGAAAATGAACTTAAACATATCAATCAATGGTTCACTGCCAATAAATTATCTATTCACCTTGGAAAAACAAAATGTATAATATTTGGAAACTGCAAATTATATAATCACAGAAAAATTAAAATAAACAATGTTGAAATTGACACAGTTTTTGAAACCAAGTTCCTAGGGGCCATTGTTGATAACAAACTAAACTGGAAATCACACATAAATTATGTCAAAACTAAAATGTCTAAATCCATTGCCGTACTGTATAAAGTTAAGGATCTCCTGTGTTTGCAACAGCGGCTCGATTCCGAGTTTTTTTTTCCCTTCCTCTCTCTTTTGATCACTTTTTTTTTTCACCCCACTTATATCACGGACACACAGATCATCCCAAATGTCTCCTGAGCCGGTGGACGGAGCCACTGTTTATAGCAGGATACGATATAACAGGGAAGAGCTGCTAGCATTTAACCGCCACCCGGTCCCACTGGAAAAACTCGACATACCGAGAGAACTGAGGCGAAAACGCCGCGGCTGCCGGGCTGGAGTAAGGCGGAGGACAAAAAATATAAGGTACAGACCCTCCCTTCCATCTGTTGTCATGGGAAATGTACGGTCGATACTGGGAAAGTTAGATGAGCTAGCGGCTATCTCCCGTTATGATAGCACTTACCGGGAGTGCTCTCTCCTTTTGTTTACTGAGACGTGGCTAACTGAACTAGCAGCAGATGCTAACATTGAGCTGGAGGGTTTTCACACGATACGAGCTGACCGAACACCAGAGAGTGGCAAAACTAGGGGCGGTGGAGTGATCATGTATGTTAACAACAACTGGTGCAGACCGGGACATATCACTGTTAAACAACGACACTGCAGCAAAGACATTGAGTTGCTAGCTGTTAGCATGAGGCCTACATATCTCCCGAGAGAACACTCACACGTGATCTGCATTGTTGTTTATGCAAATCCGACGGCGAACGCTGGGACAGCGCGTGACGTCATCCATTCAGTAACCAGCAGGCTGCAGACAGAACACCCAGATGCTCTTCTCCTCATCTCAGGCGATTTCAACCACGTTTCACTGTCTCCCATTCTGCCCACTTTCACCCAGTATGTCACATGCCACACTAGAGACAATAAAACACTGGATTTGTTCTACGCAAACACTAAGGAGGCGTACACCTCATCACAACTCCCCCCACTTGGGAGATCGGATCACAACTTGGTTCATCTCCGACCGGTGTACAAACCCCTAGTGCACAGACAACCTCCGGCCATGCACACTGTGGAGTTATGGTCTGAGGAGACAATGGACACTCTAAAGGATTGTTTTGAAGCCACTGCCTGGAAGCAGCTCTGCGATCCACATGGTGAGGACATCGATGGCCTCATTCACACCTTCACGGGCTACCTCAGCTTCTGTGTGGACAAATCCGTTCCCACCAAGACCATACGGCGTCACTCAAACAACAAACCCTGGATCAACCCTGAGATAAAAACACTTCTGAGAGAGAAGAAGAGGATCTTCAGGTCGGGGAACAGGGAGATGCTGAAGTCCGTACAGAGGGAGCTGAGGAGAAAGATCAGAGAAGGCAAGGACAGCTTCAGGAAGAAGATGGAGGACAAGCTGCAACAGAGCGACATCAGCGGGGTCTGGAGAAACCTCAAAACCATCTCGGGGCTCCAGAATACCTCCCCCCAGGCCACGGGGGGCAGGGAGTGGGCGAACAACCTGAATCTGTTTTTCAATAGATTTGACCAACCGCCCTCCCCCCTGTCTGCACAACAACCACTGCTGCCTCTAAGAAATCAAGTCCTGCTACCCACTCCCCACTCCACCGACACCCCCCCCACTCCCAACACACAGCCCCCCATCCTGACCCTGACCAAGACCCAGGTGAGGACGGAGCTGAGGAAGATCAAGGCGAGGAAGGCGTCGGGACCGGACGGCATCAGCGCAAAGCTCCTCAAGTCCTGTGCAGACCAGCTGTGTGGGATTGTGACGTATATCTTCAACATGAGCCTGAAACTGGGGAGGGTACCACAGCTGTGGAAAACATCTTGTGTGGTACCTGTACCAAAAACTTCCCACCCCAAAGACCTGAACAGCTTCAGACCGGTGGCCTTGACGTCCCACTTGATGAAGACCCTGGAGAGACTGCTCCTTGCTCATCTCCGCCCCCTGGTGGAACCAGCGATGGATCCACTCCAGTTCGCCTACCAGCATGGCATTGGGGTGGAGGATGCGGTGATCTTCCTCCTTCACCGTTCTCTGTCCCACCTGGAGAAGCCCGGGAATATGGTGAGGATCATGTTCTTTGACTTCTCCAGTGCTTTCAACACCATCCAACCGATGATCCTGAAGGACAAGCTGCTGCGCGCAGGGGTGGACCAGCACCTGTCATCATGGATCCTGGACTACCTCACGAACCGGCCTCAGTTTGTGAGAACCCGGGACTGTGTTTCCGACACGATCATCAGTAGCACGGGGGCCCCCCAGGGAACGGTGCTGGCTCCCTTCTTGTTCACTCTTTATACTGCGGACTTCTCACACAACACAACACATTGCCATCTACAGAAGTTCTCTGATGACTCTGCGATCGTTGGTCTCATCTCCAGCGGAGATGAAGCTGAGTACAGAGGGCTTATCCAGGACTTTGTGGACTGGTGCCATCGGAACTGCCTCCAGATCAACGCGAGGAAAACTAAGGAGCTGGTGGTGGACTGCCGCAGGCATGGGCAGCCCCTCACAGCACCAGTAAATATACAGGGAACAGACATCGAGATGGTGACATCCTACAAGTACCTGGGTATTCATCTGAACAATAAACTAGACTGGTCACACAATACTGACGCACTCTACAAGAAGGGACAGCGCAGGCTGTTCCTGCTGAGGAGACTCAGGTCTTTTGGTGTACAAGGGGCGCTGCTGAAGTCATTCTATGACACGGTGGTGGCATCAGCCATCACTTTTGGAGTGGTCTGCTGGGGCAGTGGCATTACTGCAGCCGATAGGAAGAGACTGAACAAACTGATTAAGAAAGCTAGCTCTGTCCTGGGGCAGCGCCTTGATCCGATGGAGGAGATAGGAGAGAGAAGGACGGTGGCTAAACTGTCATCTCTGCTGGAGTCCGAGTTCCACCCTATGCAGGACATACTGGATGCACTGAGGAGCTCATTTAGCAGCAGACTACATCATCCCAGGTGCACAACCGAGAGGTTTCGTAGGTCCTTCCTACCAACGGCTGTCAGACTGTACAACCTAAGCAGGGCTGCTCGCAGAGATAGCAAAAAGACGTAACAAACTAATAGTTGTTTTTTTTTTTTTTTTTTTTTTTTTTTTTTTTTTTTTGAATGCAAAAGATGCAATAGACTTACACAATGGTCCTCTCCGGCATACAACTAGGAACATACCGGTCGCTATGGAGGGTGAGAATATGTATGGGCACATAATCATACCATGTAGGATAACTAAATAGACGGTTATGCTGTTTCATCCCACCTAGCAACAATGCTCTGCACTGTGTGTGTTTATATATTTACATATTTATTCCATCTAGCTACAATGCTCTGCACTGGGTGTGTTTATATTTATATATCTATATATTTATTCCATCTAGCTACAATGCTCCGCACTGTGTTTTTATATATCTACATATTATTCCATCTAGCTACATTGCTCCGCACTGTGTGTGTTTATATACTTGCATATTTATTCCACCTAGCTGCAATGCTCCATACTGTGGGTGTTTATATATTTACATATTTATTCCATCTAGCTACAATGCTCTGCACTGTGTGTTCATATATTCATATATTTATTCCATCCAGCTACAATGCTCTGCACTGTGTGTCTGTGTGTGTGTGTGTGTATATATATATTTTATAGTAATATGTACATATGTATATTAGCTGCTCTTGCTTGCTTGTTTTTTCTTGCCTTCTGATCGTTGCTCTGAGTGTTGCTATCCCTGTGCTGTTGCAATCCTGGAATTTCCCCGTTGTGGGACTAATAAAGGCTTATCTTATCTTATACTGTGTGGAGATCTGGGGAAACACATATAAAACAAACACAAACTTAATCTTTTTACTACAGAAAAAAGCTGTACACATTGTATCAAAGAAACCTTACCATGAACCAACAAATCCAATATTCATTCAATTACATACTCTTAAATTTAGAGATCTGGTAGATTATAATGTCATTCAAATCATGTACAAAGCAAATAATAACCAATTACCTGTAAAAATTCAGAGACTTTAAAAAAAAGGGAAAGCAAATATGAGCTAAGAGGTAACTCTGTTTTTAATAAGCCAAAGGTTAGAACAAATACAAAGTTTCATTGCATGTCTGTCACTGGAGTTAAACTGTGGAACTATTGCTCTGAAAATATTAAAACATGTTCAACTCTGAAGCAATTCAAAAAATTGTACAAAGATGAGAAAATCTCCCAGTATCCCACTGTAAATGCTGGGAGATAAATTTGTAATAACTTAAAGGGTTTTTTGTCTACTTGTTCTATTTGATTTTCTTTGTTAATTTTGGGTAAGACTTAAATTTTTATGTTATTGATTTTATAATTTTAACGGGGTAGGCACCATATAAGTACTAGCTTCGGCCTACACCCTTTCAGTTGTTCTTTTGTGTGTTCTTATTGTATTGTATTGTATGTGTTTATTATTATTATCACCGAATAAAATAAATTCAATTCAGTTCAATTCAATTCGATTCACTGTGGTTCGCTGGAGTCCCAAAGCTTTAGAAATGGCTTTATAACCTTTTCCAGACTGATAGATCTCAATTACTTTGTTTCTCATTTGTTCCTGAATTTCTTTGGATCGCAGCATGATGTCTAGCTTTTGAGGATCTTTTGGTCTACTTCACTTTGTCAGGCATGTCCTATTTAAGTGATTTCTTGATTGAGAACAGGTGTGGCAGTAATTAGGCCTGGGTGTGGCTAGAGAAAATGAACTCAACTTCCCAAAGATGTGACAAACCACAGATAATTTATGTTTTAACACAGGGGGCAATCATTTTTTCACACATGGCCATGTAGGTTTGAATTTTTTTTCCCTTTAATAATAAACACCTTCATTTAAAAACTGCATTTTGTGTTTACTTGTGTTATCTTTGTCTAATATTTAAATTTGTTTGATGATCTGAAACATTTAAGTGTGACAAACATACAAAAAAATGAGAAACCAGTAAGGGGGCAAACACTTTTTCACACCACCGTCTGTGTTGCATGCATTAACAGGCTGTCAACAGCAGTAAATGTACAGAGGAGGCTGCTTTCATACAACAATAAATGATACAGCTCCCCAGAGAGGAGTATTTACAAGTTTCAAACTTATTGAAATTTATATAGGAAACTTTAAGAAATTTATATTTATGTAAGAAATGGCAAATTTATGACAGAAGAACTCACTAATTTAGAAAAAGCCCCAGTACACCTAAAAAGTTATACATTTTTAAATAAAAATATGTAAATTTATCAGTAGACGCTTGAACATCTAATATCAAAATAAAATATAGATTTGCAAAAAAAAGGCTAATTTAAACCAGAAATGTAGCATATTTATCATAAAAACATTTTTTGATTATTTTCTTCTAATATTTTAAAAAGATTTTTCTTCATCATCATATTTTCTTTTCTTCTTGGTGTTTTTTTAATTACCATCTGGGATTTCTCTGCTCCTCATTTTGATGGAGAGAGTTTTAAAAATTAGGTCATGATGTAATTTTATCAATAATTTTAATTGTAGTATGATAAAACACTGAGTAGCTTTTATTTTCATTTGCATTTTCAGTTTAAATTGTGAAACTTCTGACTTTGAAGACCCCCCCCCCCCCCAATAATGTTTACATGTAAATGTGGCCCTCGGGAACTGAGGAAAAAAATTGTGGCCTGACGACCATCAAAGTTGCCCGACCCTGCTGTAATACGTCTAAGAGAGAAAAAAATCACAAATTTCAAATTTGCAAATAAAAAGTTGCAAATCTAAAAGAAAAAAGTTACAATTTTATGAAAAAAGTCACAAAATTAAAAGAAAAAAAATTTAAAAATTATAAATTCATGCATGAAAAACTCACAAATTAATTCTAAAATGTTATAAACTTATGCTAAAAAATTATAACAAAAAAATAAGAGCAAATAAGAGCAACTTATTTAAAAAACAAATTTATAAGAAAAATTATTTAAATTTTAAAGACAAATGCCACAAATTTACATGAAAAACTTCTTAATGGCAGAGGTGGGGATTAACTAGTTATGTTTACTCAAGCAAATTACTGACAGAGAGACACCTGGAGGTCGTTCCTCTCCTTGGCTCGAATGGTAGTTCGGCCGTAAGTAAGTAAGTAAGTTACTTAAAACATTGTACTTTTGTGAGTACTTTTATTGTCAGTTTGTAGCGGTTTGATTTAACCCCCACAACAGGCTAAAGTCAATCACCTCACATTCTGGTTGTTTCTGCTACAGTCTGCCGGTTATGCATGTCACTGCTTTGAGTTAATGTATCATCTATGTGTTAGCCATGCATTGTGCTCATGCATCCTGTCTGTTCCTTTGATATGCAAATGCCAGATTGACTGCTGTGAAGGTCCTTTGATCTATTGTTTGAGTTGGGTATAAATGCTGTGCCAAGTTGTGATTCTGCCTCTCCTTCTCTCTCACTACCTGATCCTGATTCCTGTAATGCTGTAGACACACACACACACACACACACGTGTCTCCTCTTTGAGAGCTGGAGGAATGAAGCTGCAGCCTGCTCAAGCCATGGGCTGCAGCGAGTTCTGATGAAGGCGGGTGATAATAAAGCTATTTAAAAATCCAACGCTGCCTTTTTTATCATCCTCTTCACTGGTGACCCCAGAATGCACACGTTTTGTGCAAACGCAACCTTCTGATCTGAACAGCCATGCTGGCGACTCGAGACTGAAGAAAACGAGCGGCCAGCGAACGCAGCACCCGGGCATGAATGCTTCGTCGCAGCGGCCTGACTGGTCTGCCCTCCCTGCTGCCTCAGGGAGGCCTCGACGCAGAGCCCACGGCGGGCGAGCTGCTCTCAGGACATCAACCAAGACCGGGTAAGCGGCAGAGAACGTCATGGCGCGCCCTCGCCGAGATCGGCACATCCACGCGGGACCGGCCATGCAGCTCCTCCACATCAGAGCACATGCGGGCGACTCCCATGGCCGACGGAGCACACGTGGACCTGAACGCACCATGACTAATCTGCAGCCACGGCTCGTCAGAGATGTTTTTCGGCGCAGACTGCGCCGATCTCCACCAAGTTTCCGACCCTGATTTCCTCTCCAGCGGGCCCACCCACGCACGAAGCCCCGGCACGCGCACCGGGGGTGACGAGGACGGCGCACCACGCACGGGACAAATACGGCTTTTCCGACCGCCTTCCTTCTGCTGCACACTGGCCCTTCAGGCTTGCTTGTACACCTGAGGCCCGCAGCTTGCTCACTGGATTTTATGGTCTTAGCCACGGCACACAAGGGGAATTCAGCTGTCTGCAGTTCCCAAGGCTTTAGGGTTGCGCCTGCCCTAAAGTCAACACGCCAGTCCCTCTGCTTTTATTTTTTTCTTGCCGCCGCTCCTGCTTTTCTTCATGGCCACGAGAGGAGTCAGAGACTAATTTTTTTCTTCTTCTGATCTCCGCATGTTCAGGCGGGACATCGCGGAGCAGCAAACACTTTTGGCGCGACTCGAACGATTTTCCCGCGCCCGGTCAGCATTTGCTACCCCCCCCCCTCCTCCTGCACGGAGCTTTTCCCTGCTTGCTGCCCAAACTGCAACATCGAGGTCACAGTCCCCTACCGTGCCCTCTGGGGGGAGCAGTGTAGCGGTTTGATTTAACCCCCACAACAGGCTAAAGTCAATCACCTCACATTCTGGTTGTTTCTGCTACAGTCTGCCGGTTATGCATGTCACTGCTTTGAGTTAATGTATCATCCATATGTTAGCCATGCATTGTGCTCATGCATCCTGTCTGTTCCTTTGATAAGCAAATGCCAGATTGACTGCTGTGAAGGTCCTTTGATCTATTGTTTGAGTTGGGTATAAATGCTGTGCCAAGTTGTGATTCTGCCTCTCATTCTCTCTCACTACCTGATCCTGATTCCTGTAATGCTGTAGACACACACGTGTCTCCTCTTTGAGAGCTGGAGGAATGAAGCTGCAGCCTGCTCAAGCCATGGGCTGCAGCCGAGTTCTGATGAAGGCGGGTGATAATAAAGCTATTTAAAAATCCAACGCTGCCTTTTTTTATCATCCTCTTCAAGTTACTTTTTTACTTAAACTTGAACACTTTTTCTGAATAAAAAACTATAATTTTAGTCAAGTACGTCTGGTACGCTGAATTACTTTATATTTCACTCATATGAAAACTGGTTAGAAATGTAAAGATGAATTTTAGTCAATTAAATAAAATTATTCATGACTGTATTTCTTTTAAATCATCCTTCCATTCTGTCTTTGCACCTTTACAGAGGTGGGAATCACCTGAGGGTGCACAATATGATATTATAACAATTCTTTGGCTCCAATGCTTTATTATCACGATCCTGCAATATGGTGAGTATTGCAATATCATATATTTAGTTTCCCATCCCGATGTTTACTTTGTTCAACTCCCAGCTCGATCTCCTGCTGTACTGACCTAACCACACAGTGAACATTTAGTACCATCTAGTGGTGGTTAGCTAGTGTTTTTTTTTTTATTACTTTGGTACCTAAATAGGCAAGTTTGTGTTTGCAACATTTTTTAATAATATTTCATAAAGTATCACAATACTGGTGTCTCTGAATCAACACAGTATCACCACCACAAAGTATCACGATATTATGCTGTTGTGGGACACATATATGCACATATGTATAGGACTGCATGATTCATACATATACCACCTTAGGCTTCACATCTGAGACGGAACAAAGGACTGAGACGCTCTGGAGATAACACGAGGATGTGAAAGTTTAGTCTTTGGCATGCAAAGAGACAGCCTTGGGGGATTTCGCCCAGCGGCCAGAGACTGAGAGGTGGAGTGTGTTAAGACCGGGGGGAAGTTACATTGTGACTGGGATTAAGTACCATGTGACTGTATGTTTGATGTCCTGGGTATAAAAGGGACAGATGTGGGAAGATTCATTCTCTTTTTTTCTCTTTCTGTGTTTGGATGATGTTGGAGAATGTGAATAAATCTGACTTGAGAAATAAACTCAGCCTCATCTTTCCCCATTCTCCACACTGTATCGGTTTTTCTCCCCTAACCTTACAAAGAAGTAAAAGTTGTAAATATATGTTAAAAAAAGGGCACAATTATACCACAAGCTGTTTCACATTCATAACAAAAAAATGTTTTTTAAATAATTCAGCATAAATTTAGGAGTTAAAAAAAATCCACAATTATATGAGGAAAAAGTCATTAATATACAAGAAAAATGTCTGACATGTATTAGAAAAACTTTTGAGAGTAAAATGCAGGAAAATAGTCATAAATCTGCAGGGGCAAAACAAACTTTTGGGAAAAATTTGCAAATTAATGTGCCCCCTTTTATTTTTTTTCAAATTTACAAGGAAAGCTTTTCAAATTGGAGAGTAAAGCTGTTGCCCGTAACTCCAGTAACGTTTTAGTAGATACTGTCATAGTCTGAAGCCTTTTTTTTTTTTGCTGACTATTCTTACTTATACTTGGGTAACTATTTTATGAGGTAACGCTGTTTTTATTTGCGCATTTATTTGCGGCCCCTCTGCCCACCACCTCAAAGGCCTGGCCCTTGATAGGCGACAGTAATGTGATTTTTGGCGCCCTCTAGTGGTGCTCACAGTGAACAACTTTCTTCAGCAAACCTCAGAGCTCTCAGTGCAAATTAGGATCATTTAAACATCTGTGGTTATAGTGAGATCCTTTTTTTTTTTTTTTTTCATTTTTGTTGAAAACGTTGACTCATATGTTGGGGAGTTAAAGTTTACAGAAAGACAAACTGGGTGGCAGCAGCTAGTGATAAACAAATGCACCGATGTATGTATAGCGGCGTAAATAAATAAAAAGAAAAGGAAGAAAAAGATACTTGGGGGACTTCCAGAAATTTGAAAACCTAATCACATGGTTTATTTTCTTTGCCTCTATATTGGACTGGTTGCTGGCCAGTGGCTTCCTCTTCTATTCTCAGGATATTTCTGTCTTTTTCTCATCACCCTGAGGACTCTGGGAAAGTCGTGGCGTGTGGCCTCTGTGAACCACGCTGGGCCACTTGAGGCTCCGTGGCAGCGTATGAGGAAAGGCATTTCCTGTCTTTCAGTAAGAACAAATAAAATTTAGTTCAGTTGTAATGTGCTAATGGTACAGACACTGACTCCGTCTCACATATGAGCATCACAGCTGTCCTCACAGGCATGGTTCACATGGAGATCAGGAACGGAAACAAAACATCGTCTTTCATTTAGTAATAGCAATGATATGAAGCTTTTTTCTGCTTTCTTGCAGATTTGTATTTGTTTCCACTTAAATTTGGAACGTTTACTGTAAATTTGTGTCTTTTTCCTTATAAATTGCTACTTTTTACCCCTCAGGATTTAAAAAGGCTGATGGAGTAATGTCGCCACCCCGCAGGGAGGATAGGCGAAACTGTTGGCAGCAACACCTACCTTCTAAATGTGATAACTACAGAAATAAACGGGAAAGCACTCAGAAAGCACAGATCTCTGCCAAGGCTCCTTCCGTCCCTCATGGATCACCTCCAAAATGTAATGGGTTTGTGTGTAGGCCACGAGCCAGTTTTGGTGAAATTTGCATCAAAGTCTGTCCATCAGTTTTGGAGTATTGTTGCTAGCACATTGTGAAAGATGAGAGCCTTGGCTGAGGTATGCATTCTCAGATCATCACCAAAGTATAATGGATTTGTCTGTAGTCCAACAACCACCTCTGGTGAAAATCTCATCCAAATCCATCCAGTAGTTTTGGAGTGCTGTTGCTAACACTTTGTGAGAAGATAAGAGCCTTGGTGGAGGTATCTTGGTGGATCATCACCAAAAATCATCACCAAAATCTAATCATGTGTTCAGTGTGCCATTACACACCGTTCCTGAAAATTTGAATAAAAGGTGCTATATAAATGCAATCCATTATTATCATTATTATTATTATTATTATTATCAGATGGAGAAACAACAGCAAAAACAATATGATTATATGACTACATAATAATAATAATAATAATAATAATAATAATAATAATAATAATAATAATAATAATAAGACTATCATAATTGTATTGACCATACATTGAGGCTGGGCAATTCCACCTTAAATCAACATCATAGTTGACTGAATCTTTTAGGTCGGTTTTCGTTTTTTTTTCTCCTCTCTTCTCCATTACAGTTTACTGACAAGGTTCATAATTATTAAGCAATGTTACACAACAGCCCCCCATGGATCGTCACCTTATCGTGGTGGGGGGTTTGCGTGCCCTAGTGATCCCAGGAGCTATGTTATCCGTGGCAATTTGCCACTGGTAGGGTCACCCAAGACAAACTGTTCATGGGTGAAGGGCCAGACTAAGAACGATCAAAGAGACTCTCATGATGAATGCCAGAGCAAGGATTCAGTGTACCCCACCCGCTATGGGGTTACCGGGGATCCACCCTTTAGCCAGGCCTGGGGGAGGGGCTCGATGGCTAGCGTCTGGTGGCCAGGTTTCTGCCCATGGGACCCGGCCGGGTTCAGCCCGAAGGATCTACATGGGTCTGCCCTCCAGTGGGTTCACCACCTACAGAAGGAACTATGGGGGTCCGGTGCTATGTGAATCAGGTGGCGGTCGAAGGCAGAGAGCTTGGCGGTCTGATCCCAGGCTTCCTAAACTGGCTTTTGGGACATGGAATGTCACTTCTCTGGTGACGAAGGAGCCTGAGCTGGTGCATGAGGTTGAGAGCTAGATATAGTTGGCCTCACCTCAACACACAGTTCTGGTTCTGGAACCAGTCTGCTGGAGAGGGGCTGGAGCTTGGCCTACTCTGGAGTTGCTCCGAGCGAGAGGCGACGATGGGTATTCTTGTATCCCCCCACCTTGCTGCCTCTATATTGGAGTTTTCCCCGGTGGATGGTCCTGACCATCATTTTTGCCTATGCACCAAATGATGGTTCAGAGTACCCACCCTTTTTGGAGTCTCTGATTGGGGCGCTGGAGAGTGCTCCTCTTGGAGACTCCATTGGCCTACTGGGGGACTTCAATGCGCACATGGGCAATGACAGTGAAACCTGGAGGAGGTGACTGGAAGGAACTGCCTGCCCGATCTGAACCTGAGTGGTGTTCAGTTATTGGACTTCTGTGCCTACCACAGTTTGTCCATAATGAACACCATATTCAAGCATAAGGGTGTCCATATGTTCACCTGGCCCCAGGACACCCTAAGTTGCAGGTCACTGATTGATTTTGTTATCGTGTCATCAGACCTGCGACCATATGTCTTGGACACTCGGGTAAAGAGAGGTGCAGAGCTGTCAACTGATCACCACCTAGTGGTGAGCTGGATCTGATGGCAGGGGAGGATGCCATTCAGACCTGGTAGACCCAAACGTATAGTGAGGGTGTGCTGGGAACGTCTGGCTGAGGCCTCTGTCCAGGAGGTCTTCAACTCCCACCTCCAGAAGAACTTTGACCACATTCGGAGGGAATCTCGAGACATAAAGTCTGAATGGGCCATGTTCTCCACCTCCATTGTTGAAGTGGCTGCCCAGAGCTGCGGCCGCAAGATCGTCAGTGCATCTCGTGGTGGCAACCCCCAAACCAAGTGGTGGACACCAGTGGTGAGGGGGGCCATTAAGCTGAAGAAGGAGTCCTATCAGGCTTGGTTGGCTCGTGGGACTCCCGAAGCAGCTGAGGTGTACCGGCAGGCCAAGCGGAGTGCAGCTCGGGTGGTTGCTGAATCAAAAACTTGGGTCTGGGAGGAGTTTGGTGAGGCCATGGAACAAGACTTTGAGTCGGCCTCGAAGAGATTCTGGCAAACTGTCTGACGGATCAGGAGGGGGAAGCAACTCCCTGTCCACACTGTATATGGTGCGGATGGGGCGCTGCTCACTTCAACTGGGGATATCGTCTGGCGGTGGAAGGAATACTTCGAGAATCTCCTCAATCCCACTGACACGCCTTCCACAGAGGAAGCAGGGCTTGTGGGTGAGGGGGATGACGTGCCCGTCACAGGGGCTGAGGTTGCCAAGGTGATGAAAAAACTCCTTGGTGGCCGGGCCACGGGGGTGGAAGAGATTCGCCCTGAGTACCTCAAGGCCCTGGATGTTGTAGGGTTGTCATGGTTGACACGCCTTTGCAACATTGCGTGGAGGTTGGGGACAGTGCCTTTGGCATGGCAAACTGGGGTGGTGGTTCCTCTCTTTAAGAAAGGGGACTGGAGGGTGTGCTCCAACTTTAGATGGATCACACTCCTTAGCCTCCCTGGGAAGGTCTATGCCAAGGTACTGGACAGGAGAGTCCAGCCGTTAATCAAACCTCGGATTCAGGAGGAGCAATGTGGTTTTTGTCCTGGCCGTGGCACATCGGACCAACTCTTTACCCTCTTGAGAATCCTCAAGGGTTCGTGGGAGTTTGCCCAACCAGTTTACATGTATTTTGTGGACTTGGAGAAAGCATTCAACTGTGTCCCTTGTGGTTTTTTGTAGGGGGTGCTTTGGGAGTATGGGGTATCGGGCTTGTTGTTATGAGCTATCCGGTCTCTATACGACTGTTGTGAGAGTTTGGTTCATATTGTCAACACTCGGTCAGACTCATTCCCAGTGAGAGTTGGACTCTGCCAAGGCTGCCCTTTGCCACCAATCCTGTTCATAATTTTTATGGACAGGATTTCTAGGTGCAGCCAGGGAACGGAGGGTGCCATGCTTGGTGACCACAGGATCTCATCTCTGTTGTTTGCAGATGATGTTGTCCTGTTGGCTTCATACAGCAATGACCTACAGGTCTTAGTGGGATGGTTTGCCACTGAGTGGGAAGCGGCTGGGATGAGAATCAGTACCTCCAAGTCCGAGTCCATGGTCCTCAGCCAGAAAAAGGTGGATTGTCCTCTCCGGGTTGGGGACAAGCTCCTGCCGCAAGTGGAGGAGTTTAAGTATCTCAGGGTCTTATTCACGAGTGAGGGGAGAATGGAGTGAGAGATTGACAGACAGATCGGAGCAGCATCTGCAGAGATGTGGATGTTGTACCGGTCTGTTGTGGTGAAGAGGGAGCTGAGCTTTAAGGCAAAGCTGTCGATTTACCAGTCAGTCTAAGTTCCTACCCTCACCTATGGTTATGAGCTTTGTGTAATGACCGAAAGAATGATATTGCGGTTACAAGTGGCTGAAATGAGCTTTCTTCGTAGGATTGCTGGACTCACCCTCAGAGATAGGGTGAGGAGCTCAGTCATCCAGGAGATGCTCAGAGTAGAACTGCTGCTCCTCCACATTGAAAGGAGCCAGTTGAGATGGTATGGGCATCTGATCAGGATGCCACCTGGACGCCTCCCACTTGAGTTTTTGGGCACGTCCCTCTGGGAGGAGACCCCGGGGCAGACTCAAGACTCGCTGGAGAGACTATGTCTCCCAGTTGGTCTGGGAATGCAAAGGGAAGTCTGGGCTTCTCTGCTTGAACTGCTGCCTCTGCGACCCAGACTTCCAGAAAAGCAGTAGAAGATGGATGGATGGATGGATGGATTACACAGCAGTGTTGTATCATTCCATTTTTTTTGTAGTTATCAACTACAAATTCACATAGTATCCATATTATCTACCGCAACAAACTTGTAAGAAATATGACCATGACCAAGGCACAAACACTCACCTGGCACGCCGACAGATGCAGACATGCTCCTCCAAGCATTTGCTTTCAAATTTTGATCATGATATCCTTTTAGTGTCAGATCAAAGAGTACGGGGTTGTTTGGTGCAGCAAAGTTCAGCCTCCACCTCCTCCACCATCACCTACCGTTCTTGTCTTCCTGTACCGGCGTCCTATGTCCCACCCTTCCTTAATTCTGATTGGCTGCTTAGAAAGGTCTGACATTGATGAGCGCAACTGTACAGTAGTCTGACAAGTTGAACTTTTTTCAGCCCTGAGCACCACAACAAAAAGCGGCTGCCGCTCAAAGCATTTCAGCACCGATGGCACTTTGCGCTGTAAACGCTGGACTAGAGAGAGAATGAATAGAAAATAGTCACCCACAGCAGAAAAAACGAGTTTGGTGGACACGCCCCCTAATATTTTTCTGCAAAGTTTAGCTTCTTGGTTGCTGAGGCATGTGGTCCTATGGTGTGACCACACACATAACTGAGTGGACACATCTTAAAGGGGCAGTACATGAAAAGCGCCAGATTAATATATAAAATAATATTCAAAAAATTCCTGCATCCTGATCATGATCTGAATCACCACCAAAATCTAATCATCTGTTCCTCGCCTCATTACACACCTTCCCTGAAAATTTCATCAAAATCTGTTCATAACTTTTAGAGTAATGTTGCTAACAGACAAACCGACTAACAGACAAACCAACAAACGCCACTAAAAACATTACCTCCTCTCTTGGTGGAGGTAATGATACCAAAGTTATATCTAAGACAAATCCTGGACAAGTTAGACCCCGATCTCTGACTGTGGGTTTGTGGACAAAAAGGTCAAAGGTCAAAGTTATCCTTCGCTATGCCCCATTACTCTACAATGAGGTAAACTAGGGTCACCAAACTTTGTACACAGGTTCATTGTGAGACTGAAGTGTGACTATGATTTTGGGATCACAAGGTCAAAGGTCAAGGTCACAATACCAAATAAACTATATCTTACCAACAAAGGAAACCAGGGCCACTGAACTAAGTACACAGGTTCACCTTGGTTCACCTGATTTTTCATCAAATTCTCATGTGTTAAAGATGGGAATTTGGGGGATTTTCTGGTTGTAGCTGTAACAAATTTGAACGAGTTTGAATTTGGTTAACCATGAACTCAAGGTCAAGGTCACAGGTAAGTTTTGCCGAAAACACTGTAAACACAGTAACTCAGAAAGGAAATGACATACATGTTTCACACTGACACCATAGTTCTATCATTAAAAAATCTGTGATGAATTTAAATTGTGGCGACCTCGTTTCAATGTCAGAAGTCAGCTCTCAAAAAACCTTGTAAATGTGATAACTTGTAAATGAAATATTGATCCCATAGATACATCTATGAAAAATCTTGGATGATTTCTGTTTCGGGAGACTTCACACAAACATTCAGCCAGCCAGCGCTCTTACAGGTGCTTCTCAATAAATTAGAACATCATAGAAAAGTTCATTTATCTCAGTAACTCTCCATCTCAAAGTAAAACAGTAACATCTGTGTCAGCCCTGTATCAGTGCATGGAGAGCCAATCAGAACAGATTATTGGGAGTATGCATAGTACAGGGGGATGGGGGGCTGAAAAGTCATAGGCTGACCATGATGCAATGGTCAAATTTGACCAAATGTGGTTTATTTTGCAATACAGTCTCCAGTGTCAGTGTATCTGGAAAGAAACAATGCAGTTAGTATCAGAAAAGGTTGAATTTAATGCATGACTAGTTTTGTTGCTGTAGCATAACTCCTTCTTAGTCAGCCTATGAACTTTTCAGCTCCCCCCGCCGCCCCCTGCCATATGTCATTTTTGCAGAAAAACTGGGCAAAGGCCAACTAAACAGCAAATGGATTGCAAGTTCTGGGTGTTTTTGGCATCACAAACCAACAAGCCCAACAAGCCCAATCTTTGTTAACTGCTTCTTTACATCCAATTGGCCCACCCCCCCCAAAAAAAATAAATAAATTAAAAAACTTTAACCTTTAGCCAATCAGATTATGGATGAATTCATAAAAAGATAGATGAAAACTACTGTTTTGGAATTTTAAAGACGTTTTTGAGGAACTGTGTGTTGCTTTTTCTTCAAAACTCCACATGTCCTTGAGGATGCCAAAAATTAATCTCTGGAAAATGTACAATATGGACCCTTTAAAGTGTCTTACTTTGGTGAATCCTGTCCTCTGTTATTCAGTCACTTTTAACAACCTTGGGTGAAATATTAGACATCCAGTCACTGGAAAAACAAGGAAAATAGAGTAAGGCTTACCGTCTGTAATGTTGGGAAGTTTCTTTGCTTTGCTGGAAAGTGGCAAACTGCACAACCCAGCAGAAATGCACTGCTTTGATGAAAGGCTGTTTCCCATGGTGTCTCCTGTAGAAAAACCTGAAGAGCTTCAAATGACCTAAATGATGTTTAGGAACTGATGGCTAAACACTGCTTCGTTCTCCTCTGCTCCTCTTCTGCTGTGAATGTGTGTTTTTCTACTGATGAAACCAAACCGCCAGAAATTTGAAGCTATGTAGATACGGCCACATGGCTTTTGCTATCACTATACTTGGTCCAATCAAATGCAGCCTGAGAGGGGACGGCGGTTGGCACATGAGAAAGGTCTGCTGAGCAGACACAGGACAGCGTGTCCTTGAACGGTGGCAGCACTGATGTTTTGGAGGGAAAGTCTGTTTGTTTTCATTTCATAAGCTTGTGGATCTGTTTAAGGATAAAGAAATCTAAAACTGTAGAGACAGAAAGAGGTGGGCAAAACTAGAGTCTTCTAATATTAGAGATATTCAAACGAGAGGTCACTGGGCAAAGCAAACTGTTATAGACAGGTTATGATTTAGTATTGAAATACATGGAAGATTAGTACAATGATATTACATCAACTGAAGTTCCCAGATAGATAGATAGATAGATAGATTTAACCTTAGTGCAGTCTTGCATCATATGATTACAGTAAAATATTAGTGAAGCAGCTCGATGGTGCCAGGGGCAAACTTAGTCCATTTGGGGCCTAAGGCAAAGACAGAAATGGGGCCCTGCTTTTTTTCTTTGTTCTACACTTTCTTTTCACTTTTTTGGGGTGTTGTTATGTCTGTATATGGAGCCAAGGACGAGGCCAGGTGTCGAACTGAGCACACGCTTATTAAGGAGCAGCACACACGCAGCCATCAGGCAGCAGAGGTGGCAAAGAGACCGCTCCTCCTGCCCGCTGCCCTCTTTTAGCCGTGGGTGGTGGCGGACCCAGAAGGTGGAGCCGCCACCCGTACCTCACAAATAAAAACCTGAACTATAACACAACATGCTCCCCTCCCCTTCACAAAAGCCAAAACCACACACACAAGTCGGACCCACCCCAATTTAGGACCCGAGTCACACACTAAAATTAATTAAGCAATGCTACACAAATGGCCTAACAAGACACTCCAAAATAACTAAAACTAGGGAAAATGGGTAGACTGCCACCTCCCCCACACGGCGAAGCGGGTTATTCTGCTGCTTAAACTAAATGAGTCCATGAGAAGCTAAAACACTGCCGTGTCTCCTAAATTAAAGTAAAACACATAAATTAATGCCCAAAACTGTATTTAGAAATAAAACAATCAGAACACCAACATCACTATCAACTTATAATATACACACAATAAAACATTCCAACTACGCACACATTAATCAGCCTATATATATACGGCCAGAGAAAACAAGTCCGTGGGCCCCCCTGGACCACCTTGCCATCAGTCCGCCCCTGGAGGCAGCCAGCCTCCCGGGCCGCAGCAGGTCACTTCAGCACCAGTGCGCCTCCTCTTCATCACCACCTGCCACTCCGCTCATCCAGGCCCACGTCCCTCAGTTCCTTAACGGGCATGCCAAAGCTCGTTCAGCTCCCTGCTGTGTGATTTGTCTACTAAATGTCTGCTAAATAAGCATTGAGGGTTTTTTTGCCTGCAATCAAAATTTCGCTTACTTACTTAAGCGTCAATTTGATAAAACATGTTTTTTTCTCTCGCCTACTGTGTCATATCCTCTCTTTTTCTTTTTTTTTTCCTTTCTTCTTTATGACTGGCGCCAAGCGGCTGCCCCGGCCTTGGATGCGCTCTGCAGAGCGTGCCCAAATGCCAAGTCACGTTTCGTTACCTTGTATTCATACATGTGTAATGACAATAAAGTTGAATCTCATCTCATCTCATCTCAAAGCTCGTTCAGGTGCCCCCACGAACCGTCTAGCAGCTGGAGATGAGCGTCCTCCTGTCTGGCCACGACGGGTGACCATCCCTGGTGCTCCTCCGACCGCTGACCGGCCCGTACCTGCCATGGTCGCCTGTCCTCCCAAATCCAGTCCTTGACCCCCAGAGGGGACCCGCTCGGTCTGTAGGGTCTCTGCTTGGCACGTCGTTCTACCCTGCCTGACGGTCCGGCCCCGACCTCTTTTAACTCCGCCGCCGCCATTGCCGTTGTGGTCCCCTGTTCTTCGGCCCACTTCAGCCGAGATCCAGGAACAGGTGGAACCAGCCTTTCAACGTCGCCCATCGTCACAGGCATCCCGCTGTGCCGCCCAGTACCCTCATCCAGGGCGACTTGAGCTCTGACACAGGGACCCTTCTGTGATGACCCTGACTGATATTGGTCTTGCTCTCTCGCCAGGGAGCCAGTTCCTCGTCCCACACTGCACCGTCTACCACTCTCAGGATCGGATGGCCCCACACCTCGGCCGATTTGCACCGAGCCGGCATCCGTACCTCACAAATAAAAGCCTAAACTATAACACAACAGGTATGACTTAAATTTTTATGTTATCGATTTTAAAATTGTAACGGGGTAGGCCCTATATAAGCACTAGCTTCAGCCTACACCCTTTCGGTTATTCTTATGTGTCCTACATATTTTTAAATGTTTTGACTGTATGTTCATTACTGAAAAAAAATTCATATTCATTCAGTCAGTCAGTCAGTCAGTCAGTCAGGCCTTACTGACATCCTACCTGAAACTTATTGTCCTCAGAAGTCTTCAAATGATGACATCATTAAGGTATCAGGAATTACATCTGTAGAAAAAACAAAGAGGCTTAAAGTGACACTATATGAGGAAAAAAGACCAAAGTTACAAGAAAAAACTGCAGATTACTGAGAAAGTCATGAAATTTTATGGGAAATGCCATTCAGAAGAATAAAGATGAAAATTTACATGGAAAAAATAGAATAATTGCACTGGTTTTTGAAAAAATGTATCCAAACCAACTGCAGTGATGTTTGTGGTGGGTGGGGGGAGATAACAGTTTGCACATTTGCAGCTCAAGTATCTTAATTATCGAGTGACATCCTGTTTTTGTATTGAAGTAGATTACTGATCTCAAATCCTAACAAATGCATTAAATGTAGATTCTTGTGTATTATCAAAAAACAACAACAATTCACATGGAAGATTTGTTCTTTGTTGACACATCCCCACATTTGCCAGCAAGGTCTGGTTCACCGTTTGCTACTGGTCCAGTTTGCAGAAGCATTCATTGTGCTCCCTCCTCTGTACTATGTAGACACTAGAGAGAATATATCACACAAAAAATTAGGATAAATACAAAAAATATTAAAGAGGCCCTCTCTGAACTAAATAGCAATGCTCTGTCTGTCAGGTGCTTCGGCCATAATGATGGGTCATCTTCAAGAACAAACTGGTCAGGCTGGTGGTCTATAGTTCCCTCATCATCTCCTCCTCCGTGAAGGGCAGCTGTTGACACAGGTGTGTCATTTAACCCTTTAACTGCCCAGATTAAATGGACTGGTCGTGCGCCCCCAGTGGCACAGCGCAGCAACTGCACATGTCAATTTATTGACGTCCCCCGGCTATACTGAGAATTTGTACTAATCTCTATTGATCTGACAGTTTAGAAGGTGGCAGACACGTGCCGAAGGAATCATGGCTGACATGGAATATAGCAAAGAAGGAGAAATCCTCATTATTTTTCTTCCTGTTTCTGTTTTGAGCTCACACACCAACGTGGATGCCGCCGTGTTTGGTCATCGTGACAGTAATGATGACTGAAATTGCATGAAATGGGAAAAATAGCCACATAATACAAACAAAATTCATGTGGGATAATCATAAGAGTTTGTAGATGTGGTACACGGGTGTAAATTACTAAGTAAACGTGTTACATCGAGGTCGATGTAACAAAAAACTGAGCTCCCAGTACCAAGATGGCGGCGCCCACTGGCGGCATGGATTCCCCCAGGAATAATGCAACAAACAAAAAAAATAGCCACATAATACAAATGAAATTCACGTGGGGTAATCATAAGAGTTTGTAGATGTGGTACACGGTGTAAATGGCGTGACTGGCGCCTAGCGGCTGCCCCGGCCTTGGATGCGCTCTGCAGAGCGTGCCCAAATGCCAAGTCACGTTTCGTTACCTTGTACATGTGTAATGACAATAAAGTTGAATCTCATCTCATCTCATCTCAAATGGCTGAGCAAACACACAAACATTGGTTACGATGGATGAAAACGGACCGGTCACGTGAGCGGTAAGAGAGAAATATGTTTTTTTGACATTTTATTGATTTTCTGGTTCATATATTTTGAAGATTAGATAAAAACATACCCCTGTAGACAAAACGGCCTAAAAAAAAACGGACCATTCTTTATGTAAATATGTCCAAAGTTCACTTTTGACTGAGTTATGTAATTTATATAGCTGCCGTGACATTATGCAAATTAGATGCATAAATTTATTCCTAAATGAAACTTTGGATCATATTCTACATCTTTCTAATAGACAGTAAGCCATTATCTCTTGTAACTTTTAAGTTATAGCCTTCGAAATCTGAACTATTTTACTGACAAAATTTTTTACTACTCTTGACCACTAGGGGGGGCCTTGAGTTGCCTTGCATTTCCCCAGGCGCCACTTGGCACCTAGGGCAGGTAAAGGGTTAAGCAATATGGGCTAGCAGCTGCGGTACTGTCTACAATGGATACAGGTCAAGTGGACCCCAAACCAAGTGAGCACCCCAAGTGGACCCCAGGATCCAGTTTGTACATGTACAAGTACATTTTCAATCCAGTGATTTACAAACTGATTCACAATTTTCTAAGGCCTCATTCAGACATTATAGTCCCACATAGCTATTCTGTGGATTTTCACCTGGAGGCAGCCAGCCATAACAAGCATCAGTGGTGGAAAAGAGAAGCCTTTTGAAAGCAGAAACGGAGCCAAAACCCTCTTTGGGTCTTGCAGTACATATACTGTATATACATATATATTCTTTTACACTTCCTGGTGACTATACTGTTCTGAATGAGGCTTCAGGAAATTATGAATCACTTTATAAATCACTGGTTTGAAAATGTTCTTGTGCATATACAAATTAGATCCTGGGGTCCATTTCGGGTGCTCACTTGGTCAGGGGTCCACTTGACCTGATCCCTCCTGCAGTTATGCTGCTAATGCTACCACATTTGCTATGTACAAAATAATAAGTCACATCTGCTCTGTCACAGATTTTAATGCTATGTCCCATCATGTATTGCTACTTCCTATAAGATCGTAATATACTGTATATATATATATATATATACTGTATATATACTGTATATATACTGTATATATAACAGTATGGCAGTGCCCTAGGCTAGGGAGGGTTGATGCCCTGCCTTTGGGGGGGTGGCGTCACCTGTGCTATATAAGCCTGTAGCGGGAGACATACTGTCTCTTCACTGTGACTCCTGTACTCGCAGTAGGGACTCCTCGTGTGAATATAGTTCTTGTTAATAAACTTTATAAATGTCACCTTGCCTCCTCATTATTTGGACACAATATTTGGCGACGAGGATATACGGAGATGGAGAGGACTGCTACCGTGCTTCGTGCAGTTTTGGAGGCTCCGAGTGAGCCGTTGGTCCCTTGGGCCAGATGGTACGTGGCCTTCAAATACTATCTGTTGGCGTTAGACCTCGGCGACCTTGACAAATTATGTGCAAGGGCAATTCTGGTTCATAACCTGGATGTAGAGAGCCAAAGGGTCCTAAGCACACTTGGAGGAGGTGACTTATTCGGCGATGTAACAAGGCTCAAGGCGGGCTATTTTCGCGCCCCTGAAGACATCAGGATGTGGCGCATGCAGTTCAAGCAGCGATGCCAGCGACCTGGAGAGTCGGTTTGACAGTTTGTGGCAGACCTTTGGCGGCTGGCGGGTGAGTGCAGGCTTGGGACTTTGGAGGAGGAGTTGGTCCGCGACCAGTTAGCAGAACACAGGGCCTACTCCTCGGCAAGAGTTCGCCTGCTAACTCGCGCTGGTGAGCTAACACCACTAGCAGCCATGGAGCTAGTACAACGACACAAGGCAGCCGAATGACTACCGAGAAATCTCGGTGAAGACAAAGCCCTGCCAAAGAATGACACACCTGGGAAGACCCTGGCCTTGGATTCGGACGATGGAAGCTATGACGAGTGTGTGGCCATCGTTAAAATACGGTATGCCACAGGTACGCCGAGATGCTAAGGCTGCGGATCCAGAAGGCGCCGCTATCAAGCCAGGGAGTACACAGTGGAAAACAAGCATTGTGGACGGTGCGGTCTGCTCCATCACTTCACCAGAGTTTGCCGCAATTTCGACAAGGATGAACGGGGACCTGCAAAGGACAGTGTTAAGAAGATGGCACCTACGGTGGTTCACACTGTCTCGTCCAACACGGAGTCAGCGGTGTCCATTTTGAACTTGGAAAAAGTAAGTTGGTGTTTTCCTCACTACACAGTGTGTAAAGCGAGCATAGTCTGTTATGGTTATGGCAGTAAACCCCTTGGCGTCATGGGCTCAGTGTGGCTGTTGGTGAGGTATGAGGAGGCCTTTATGTGCGCTGCCGAGTTCATGATGTCTCGAGAAGGAAATGATCTGATGGACTGTGACTTGTTTTACGGCCTTGGTTTCTCCATCACCTGCGGAGATATGGAGGAGTGGGCAGGCGGTGGTCTGTGGGACGGCTATTTTATGTGGGAAGTGGCGAAGAAGTGTAAGACTTTGGGGGGCCCATTCTGGGTGAAGAGGGACACCACCAGCACCTCAGTATGCTGACAAGGCGGGGGTCCTGTGCCTGTGTTTGTGGTCCCACGGACGGTGGACTCAAACAGCATGGTTTGACCCCTGCGGTGGCGGAAAGGTCTGAAGAGCGTGAGCTACAGGGCTCCGGTGGCCGACTGGATATGGCTGCTGAGTCAACAGTGGCTGGTGCTGCTCCGACACAACAACATCATCTTCAACATCTAGCATCCGGGGTACCATCAGATGGCACGAACCCTGGCTGTGCCACCATCAAAAGCAAGGGGCATGGCTTGAGTCAACTTGGCAAACCGCTGAGGAGTCATAAGGGTGCCAGATCACGACACAAACGATGGAGAAAGCCAGTGAGCGCTCCCCTGGGTGAGGGTGATGATGTCCACCCCAGGGTCGAGCCTCGGCTTGGTCGGGTGCGCAGTTCCAGGAAACTGAAAGCTGGACAGGATAATCTGTGGGTGGTCCAGTTGCAAGTTTATGAGATTTTACTGCACATAAACAAGAAAAAAGCTAGCGAAATAAAACAAGATCATAGACTACAGAATCTACCTGTTAGGTTAAGTGATAAAATGACCAATACAACGGTTATTCATTAACTTACCCAGGATTATTAAGCAGACACTTCATGAAATGAATGGTGGTCTATGGGGAAAATTCCATGTTTGGAACTAGAAAAGCACTCGGAGAGCGCAGACCTCCGCCAAGCGCCACAGTTCCCCCCATACAGTGTTTGTGTGTACGTTTTCAGATTCCTTGACCATGAAAACATATGACTAGCAATTGGATTCACAATGATAGGATTAGTGGTTCAGTAGTTATTGAGGAAAATGGCATTTTCCGTAATGGCGGTTTTCTTCTGGACGGTGATTCGGATCACCACCAAAATTTAATCCTCTGTAGGACACCCCATTTCTGACAATCTGTGAAAATTTCATGAAAATCCGTCCATAACTTTTTGAGTTATCTTGCTAACAAACAAACAGACAGACAGACAAACAAACAGACGGACAAACCAACACCGATGAAAACATAACCTCCTTGGCGGAGGTAACTATTCACTGCTCCATGACCCACGTGATATCCGCCTTTCACAGTTTCTATAGAAGTCTACCGGAGTGTCGCAACTCTCATGTTATATGGCTCTGAGATAACACGGAACAGTCCAACAGTCTGAGGAGAAGGGGGAAGGACGTTATGTTCGTCATTTGATCTGGCGTTTATATAAATACTCATGCTTCTATATTTTGTCAGACATCACATTAAATATGCTAAACATTTTTAAAAAATATATAGGGCTTCTAGTAGATCGGGGCTCCTAGCAGGTTGGGGCCTAAGGCAACTGCCTACCTTTGCCTAATGGTAAGTCCCCCTCTGGATGGTGCAGTGGTTAGCACTGTGGCAACACAGCAAGAGGTCATGGATTTGAACCCACCCTTGACCATCATGGGTTCGATCCCACCCCCTGACCATCGGTAACCCTTCTGTGTGGAGTTTGCATGTTCTTCCCATGTCTGCGTGGGTTTATTCTGGGTACTCTGGTTTCCTCCCACAGGCCAAAGACATGCAGTTTAGGTTAACTGGCATCAACTGGGGATTCTAAATTGTCCTTAGGTATGAATGTGAGAGTGAATGGTTGTCTGTCTCTCTGTGTTGGCCGTGCGATGGACTGGTGATCTGTCCAGGGTGTACCCTGTCTCTCACCCAAAGATGCTGGGATAGGCTACAGCCCCCCCACCACGACCCGAAAAGGATTAAGTGGAAGAAGATGAATGAATGAATGAATGAATGTTTACTATTATATTATCCAGTCTTCACTTACAACCATCACCATGCTAATGGGTGCTACTGGTTGTTAGATCGATCCAGTCCCCACCCAAAGTTTCTCAAGGCATTAGCTTCAGAGCTAACAGTGCTACCATGATGTTAGCTTGCTGAGTGCAATTTTTACTGATATTACCTCATTCCAGAGAAACCGAAAGGGGCTGATGTGACGTGTCCGTCATCCATCCACATTTTACAGGAATCGTTGCTCCTCCTAGACATCTTCCCCGATGGTCACCAAAGTCACTCCCCCAACCACAACCCCAACAGCACACATACATCTCGCTGAAGTTGGCCCAACGTATCCAAGTTACATTAGCACAACATCTCAAGGAGTTGGCGTTTTCTCATTGGCAAGATGTAGGCACAGGACCCAGCATAAGGGTGGATTCACACTACAGCGTTTGGACCGACATTTTGAAAAATCTGAGAAATTACTCCAAACATCCAATGAAAATATGTTTGCGAGCAGGATTTTTTAAAATCCAGCGAACACCAACTTTTACGAATTTTTTTTTTTTTTTTTTTTTTTTTTAAATTTAAGTTTTTGTAAAGGGTATACAGGTCGTTACAGCAATGCAGTGTTTACATTTTCATCAAATGTTCCCTTATTTTCTGATATCTGACAACATTGGAAGATTAATTCTTACAACACCCCTTTTTTTTTTTTTAAAGTGAAAGAAAAAGTGAAATTAAAGAGAAAAAAAAACAAGAAACAAATAACAAAAAAAAAAAAAAAAAAAAACAGTAAAAAACAAACAAAAAGAAAAAGTAAGTAAATAAAGATAAAAGAGCATCTGAGTAGCTTTGGAACAAAGAGCGGAACCATTATTGAAATGGTATTTGTCAAAGATTAGATCTAATGGAAGACACATATGCGGTCCAGGGTTGCCAAAAGTTCATGAACACATCCATGTCCTGTCTCAGTGCGAATGTCAACTTTTCCATCGAGTAAATGTCTTGGATCACATTAGTCCAATCTTCAGGTGTAGGACAGTCCTTCAACATCCATTTTTTAGTTAGAGCTTTTTTGCTTGCCAATATTAAAACACTGAATAAGTATTTTTCTCCTCGTCTTTCCAGTGAGTCCGGTAGTAAACCCAAATACAAAGTTACAAAAGAAAAGGGAACTGTAATTTTGAATATTTTCCCCAATATTGTCTGTACCTTGGTCCAATATTGGTGGATAACTGGGCATGACCAAAACACATGAAAATGATTTGCAGTCTTTTCACCACACAAGCGCCAACAGTTCAATCCCTTATGGGTAAATTTGTTTTGTGCAGGTGTTCTGAAAAATCTTGCCAAGTTTTTCCATCCAAATTCTCTCCACTGCAGGGATGAGGTACTTTTCCATTGCTGTTTATTTAGCTTTTCCCATATTTCCAATTGTAAAGTGAAATTCCCCTCTTTTTCCCATCTCTCTTTTATATAAGATGTGTTGTCTCCTTTTAAGTCTTGAAGACCTTGGTATATTTTAGAAATGTATCTGATCCCTGGGATCCCTTTATATGCCATTAAGAAGACCTTCAGAACACCTGACTGGGCCCTTTCCAAAACCTCCTTTTTAAGTATATTGTTTATGTGGTGTCTAAGCTGGAAGAACCTGTAAAGGTCTTGATTTATTAGGCCTTGTTTTTTCAAATCTTCAAAACTTCTTAAGATTTGCCCTTTAAAAAAATCGTAATATTTTATCAGCCCTTTCTCCTTCCACTTTTTAAATCTGGTGTCTGTTTTATTAGGAGTAAAGTCCTGATCATAGGCGATCCATTGCAGAAGTCGATAGGGCTCTTTAGTTTGATTCTCTCTGACTATCTTAAACCAAATTTTTAGCGGGGTCTCTATCCACGGGTTAGTGTTATTCAAAAGCTTAGGTAAGACATTGTTCCCTATTATCGCCTGTAGGGGGATGTCACTTGTTATTTGGCATTCGATCTCCTTCCATTGTGCAGTGTAGACTGGGTTACATATCTCTACTAAAGTTTTAATTTGTGCGGCTTTAAAGTAGTCCCTGATATTTGGCAGCGCGAGCCCACCTTTGTCTTTGTTTAGCTGTAGGGTTCTATATCTGATTCTAGGTCTCTTGCCCTGCCATATGAATCTTGAGATCCTTCTGTCCAGCTCCTGCCATGTTTTTTTGGGAGGTTCTACCGGTATTGTTTGGAAAAGGTATAGAAGACGTGGAAGTATATTCATTTTGACTGCTTCAATTCTTTGTGCAGTACCCAAGAATGGTATCATATTCCATCTTGCTAGGTCAGATTTTATTTTTGTCACCAGTGGATCATAGTTTAGTGATATAATTTTGTTGAGTTGTTTCGGGATATTGACCCCCAGATATTTCATAGATTCCGACTCCCAGTTAGTTTTGAGTTTGCTTAGTGAATAATGATTTGGGTCATAGTTGAATGTTAAAACTTGGGTTTTATGCATATTTAATTTGTACCCCGATAAATCTCCATACTCTGAAAAAACTGAGGTTAGTTCTGGTAAAGAAGTGTCCGGCTGCCCTAGGTATATTAAAATGTCATCAGCAAAGAGTGCTATTTTATGTTCCTTCTGACCAAGTGTAATACCTTGAATTTTTTGGTTTTGTCTTATCCATTGGCTCAGAGGTTCTATGAAGATTGCAAAGAGCAGTGGAGACAGGGGGCAGCCCTGACGACATCCTCTTTCCAGTTCAAAAGATGATGATAAATTACCGTTAATCCTTATTTTAGCTGTTGGTTTTTTATATAATGCCTGTATAGTTCTAATGAAGTTGTTATGAAAATTGAAACTGGATAAGATTCTATATAGAAAAGACCAGTCAACCGAATCGAATGCTTTTTCAGCATCTAATCCCAATATGACTGCATTTAAGTTATATTTTTTTATATGATGAATTATGTGTAAAGTGCGTCGAATGTTGTCTTGTGTCTGTCTTTGTCTTATAAAACCTGTTTGGTCTAAATGAATTAGGTCTGTCAGTATATTTTCTAACCTTTTGGCAAGGATAATGGTAAAAAGCTTATAGTCCTGATTTAGTACACTGATTGGTCTGTAGTTGGAGCACTCTAGTTTATCCTTTTCAGGTTTAGGTATAACTGCAATGACCCCATCTCTCCAGGAGGGGGGGATTTCCCCTGTGTGGAGGACATAATTAAATGTTTTCAGGAGGAGAGGAGATAGTTGCTGTTTAAAGGTTTTGTACCACTCTGCTGTATAGCCATCAGCTCCTGGGGATTTGTTAGCTTTAAGTTTCATAATTGCTTTTTCCAATTCTTTAGGATGTATTTCTGACAGTAGTGTTTTATTTTGTGACTCCGTAAGTTGGGGAAGGTTTAATGTGTTTAGGAATGCCTCGGATGCGTTTTTATGTTTTTTGTGGGAGTATAAGTTCTTATAGTAATTCTCGAAGTTTTTAAGAATATCCTGAATTCTGAATTTTATTTCCTTTGATACTGGGTCTCTGATTTTGTAGATTGCTCTTTCTGTTTGATGTTTCCTCAATTTATAGGCTAGCAATTTTGCCGATTTACTGCCTGCTTCATAGTATTTTTGTTTCAGAAATGTAAGTTTCTTCTGGATTTCTATTGTGTAGATCTCATTTATTTGGTTTTTAATTTTCTTAATCTTGAGCGAGTCAGTAGAATGAGTGTTGCCTTTGTGTTCTTTTTCTAGGTTCCTAAGTTCTGACTCTAATGTGGATAGTTTTTCTTGTCTTAGTTTCTTTTGGGTTGCCAGTTTTGCAATAATCTTTCCTCTTATTACAGCTTTACATGCATCCCACAGTATTAAAGGGGATACTTCTCCATTATCGTTATCTTCCAAATATCTGAGAATATCTGATTCCAATTCATCTTTCAATGGTCCTTTCAGGACATTTGAATTTAACCTCCAAGAAAATGTATTATTTGTGTATTTTTGGATATTTAAGTCCATGTAGATCGGACTGTGGTCGGAGAGATCCATCAGTCCTATTTTACATGTTTTTACTCTTCCAATGTCTCTATTAAACATAAAAAAATAGTCAATCCTTGAGTAAGATGAATGTGGAGTTGAGTAAAATGTATAGTCTTTTACACTGGGGTTGAGTTCCCTCCACACGTCACAGATTCCCAATTCTTTTAGTAGCATCCGAGTCTTCCTGTTTTGGGTGTTATTTTGATGTGGGGAATTACCAGAAGCATCCCAGTATGGATTCAGTCTAAGATTGAAGTCCCCACCACATATCACTAAACCTTGAGCTTTAGTTATCATTAGGTCGAATACATTTTTATAAAATTTCCAGTTAGCCCCTGGGGGAGCATACACATTCAGCAGGGTGATATCTTCTCCCTCTAGCCGCCCAGTTACCAAACTGTATCTCCCTTCTTTATCTTTGTGTTCTGATTTTTTTTCAAATGTAATTTTGGTTGATATCAATGTCGCTACTCCCCTCCTCCTCCCTGATTTATATGAAGATGAAGAGATCATTTTAAACCCTTGTCTACTGAGTTTATTGTGTTCCACGTCTGTTAGGTGGGTTTCTTGTAAAAATATTATTCCTGCTTTGTCTTTTTTCATTTTGCCTAGAATCTTGGATCTTTTAACTGGATTCAGGATTCCTTTTACATTATATGAAATTATTTTGGTTACACCCTGTTTCTCCATTGTGTTGTTTTGTTTAGTATAACTGTGTGGTGGCCCTCTTTTGTGCTACTCAGAAACTGAAAGAACATTAAAAACAAGAAAAACATTAAGAACATAGTGTAAAAAACTTTAAAACAAAAAGCTGTCATAAGAACTTCCTGAGCTGAGGTCTTTTTAAAGACCCTGTAAGAGCCTTGATGGAGTGAAGGCTCTGAGGGAAATTCCTCAAACTCTGTTACGTGTTGAGGGCCCTCTCTTACCACTGAAAGTAGTCCCATGCTTTTAACGTGAGTTTCAGAACCCAATCCAAACTTGTAATGATTTTTTTTTTTTTTCCTTTTATGCCTAAACCCTGTGAAATTGTGTGCACCCTCCCACCCCCATCACATCAAACATTCACGCAAAAACAGTATTTGTTAGTATGAGGAGAACATGTGGATTATTGTCACATTTCTATTTTAACAAGTTTTGTTTTGTTTTGTTTTTTTTTTACAAAGACTTATTTGTTTCAAATAATATGATTGTTCCATGAAATGTTTTACCACATGCTGAATATGCATCTCCTTTAATGTTTGTTACCTTGTATGAGGGGGGTTGGATGTGCGGATTGATTCAAGAGAAAAAAAAAAAAAAAAAAAAAGGTCGCTATTCCAACCTGAAAACGGATAGTTTATCCGCGACGCTCTGGTGCTGGGTTTCCCGCTGCTGGTCCGTGGATTTTGAAGGTCTTTGTGTTGTCCATGTTTGAGCTCTGATCTTCGCACTCGGGTCTGCTGGGGGTTTAAATACCGTTACCGGGAGGCCTCTTTTCGCCATGTCAGCTGTTGCTTCTTCCGCCGAATTATAGAGACACGTTTCATCGCCGTAGAAGACCCTTAACTTCGCAGGAAATGGTGTCTGAAAGCGCAATTTCTTCTCTCTTAACACCTTTTTCGCGTCATTGTATTCCCTGCGCTTTTTAAGGACCTCCGGGGCGTAATCGTGTTCCACGTAGACTTTTCTCTCCTGGTGCATAAATCCTTTTTTCTGCCAGGCCAGTCTTACAACCTCTTGTTTTATTTTGAAATTGGAAAATCTTACCAACACCGAACGTGGGGGCGCTTCCGCCGCCGGCCTAGCGGCTAATGAACGATGTGCCTTTTCTATCTTCAAGTCGGTGGTTTGTGGAATATCCAATTTCTCTCTTAGTAAGGATTCCACGCATTCTGCCATTGAGTTAAAACCATTTTCGGTTCCTTCTATCAGACCATGAATTCTTATGTTGTCTCTTCTTTGTTTTCCTTCTTGGTCGGTTAGCTTAGCCTCTATAGCTGCTTGTCTTTTGCGTAGGTCTAGCACAGAATCTTCGAGCACTTTTATTCGATCCTCTGTTTCCAAGATTCGGTTCTCGGCCTGGTCCACTCTGCTGTTTGTCCTTTTCAATTCTTCTCTGAATTCCCGAAATTCGGCCGTAACATCTCGGCGAAATCGTCGTAGCTCCTCAAATAGTGATTTCAGGCTAACCCTTTTGTTAGCTATCACCAGTTCCTCGTCTTCTGAACGGAGATCTTCCAGTTCGGATTCTCCGGCCGATACGTGTCCTGGCCTGGAGAATTTCAGTTTCTTCTGTTTTCCTTTAGACATGATGATTTTGTCTTTTGATTTTCACTCCTCCAAAAATCCGTTAAGTTTGATTTTCAAGGTGTTATCCTGAATTGGGTCTGAGAACTTCAGTGTTAAGCTGCAGTCGCCATGGCGTCCAGACCGGAAGTCAACTTTTACGAATTTTTAAAGAGCTTTTAAACTCAACAGCCTTGCTTGCCCATGGATGAGAGCTGTCTGCTACAATTCAGAGATGATGCCAGTCTTGCTCTTTGTCCATGAGTTTGAGAGTTGTAAAATTTCCTTCAGTTATATTATTGTTCACCCCAGTTTCTCTTTTAAACCAAGAAAGAGCGAGCCCTTCATCTCAGCCTGAGTTCTATTAATCTACTCTAGTGAATGCAAAATTGTAGATTTAATTCAAAACAACCATCACGATATTTTAATTTTGACTCATTCTTTTAAAAGCATGACAGTTATTGAGGTTAACATTGTAAAAATTGTCATCATTAGATAATGAATATCGAGTTTGTGCACACATACCTACTCTTCTCCAGGGTTGTGGAGAAGAGCAGCTGTTTTCCCTGTAGGGCAGACTGGTCCCGCAACATATTTTTTTCTTCAGTGTAGTGAAAAACCCTGTTCTGTCTTCAAGTAGTTCATACTTAACTGTCCTCATTTAGCAGAAAACACCAGCTGAGTATGTTTTTTCATTAATCGGGACGTGTGAGCACAAACAGTCACGAGATATGATGATATGATATGATGACTCAACACATGACTGATCAGTGAACACATTTTTTTTCACAGAAAAGGTCTGTAGTTTCAAATCTTCAGACTGACAGTAGCCTATCCCACCACCTCCCCCGTGTGCCACAACCACACCAAAATGCACACATGCTCCCCATTCACTCATTCATTCCCCTAAACAAATATATTAATACCAAATCTATATACTCCAATGGTAAGTCAGCAATTAGAATGGCAATGTGGATGGAATAAAAAGAAACTATTTAGTGTGTCATCATATAAATAAAATGACGGGCGATTACAACTGTTACAACTCTCTCCATTACAATAACAGAAAATCCCATTGCATACTGTTTTCTCATTAGCTCAGGAGCTGTGAAATTTCAAAACATCCCACTGAAATAGCATTAAACAATGGGGTTCTGATGACAGACCTCCTTTTTCCTGATCAAGTGCGCATTGGCATAACATGCACCATAATAGCAATGTGCATGAGACTGAGTGTCGTCACACTTCTTTTGAAATGACTGTCTACCTTGCAGCACAAAGCGGGAACACTGTCTACTGGCAATTACATGGCGTGACGCAAAGCGTAAAAAACCGACAATGTGCTGACAGAAATTAACAAAAACACTGCCGTATGGCGGGAAGCCTGGTGTAAAAGTCCACTGAAAACAGTCAAAAGAGGGCCCACAGTGTTTTTGTTTTTTTTTAATTGTGTTAAACATCCTTTACTAAAAACTGTAAATTTTGCAATGAGGAGATTTTTTTTGTTTGTTTTGTTTTGGGCTGTCATATTGTGGGGGGATTATATTTTCTTATTTTGTTTTTGTTTTCTTAATTCCTCCTTTCCCCCCTACTTTTGGCATTCCAGCCCCATGCACAGCGACACTGCCTCAGCATCTCTCTTGTGTCCCGACATGTTTGAAAAGTGAGTTTTGTCTAAAAACATCTGCTTCTGCCAGCGTTTTAGTCGATGTTTGCCAGTGGAGCTTAACTTAGGCAGACTTAAGCTAGCTCTGCATAACTTAGCCCAGCGCTCAGTAACTTTTACAAACTGAGCACAACTTTCACCAACATTTATTTCCAAATGTTGGTAAATTTTCAGCATGCATGACATTCGCCAGCGGACACCAACTGTCATTAACTTTTACCAACTTTCGCCAGCGGAGCCAGACGTTTGCCAAAACATCAGTAAATGTTGGTCCAAACGTTGTAGTGTGAATCCAGCTTAAGGCCAGAGTTAGGGTTGCCAACAGTCCCGTTTTAGCCGGGGCGTCCTGCTTATTGTGCTAAATATGTTTATCCCAAGCAGGACGTGTGTTGGCCCATCTATTCAAGGCCACCTTAATGAACGGGCTAGGCTGGGCTAAAGCCCAGGGGCCTACAGAGATCAGGCCCTCTCATGAGCCAATAAAAAAGATCACATCGCTGTTATTTGGTCAGATTCTATGTCCATCACTTGATATTCATGTGTGGCTGCTGGTTGTTCTAATTTACAAGTGCCCCACATGGGTGCCACATAACAATAGCCTATAAGAGGAATTGTTTTGACATGTGACTATGCAAGCGCCAGTGACAGGTAAGAAGTAATTAGCTAGGTCAAAATGTCCAGAAAAAAGTTTGAAAGTGGCGCTCATAAAGTTATTGAGAGGAAAAGAGCTTAGGGAAAATGAATTGCTCAAAAAATCCCAAAGCATAAAGGATTTTTCAGAGCTGGAGCATCAAGTGGAGGAGGCTGCTAATTACGCACGGAGGAGGCAGGTGGGCCGTGAAAGCACTCACCTGGAAGAGAAGAGCAAAGCGAGAAGAAAGGCCTTGATTGCTTACATCAGACAGCTGTGCGTGGGACAGTGGACTCTGAGCTGGATCAAACATGCATCCACAGAGTATGACAATATTCATGAGCTGGACTTAAAGGGCATAAGGCTGCATGTCCACCAAATGCGTTTTTTTTTAGCTCTGGGCGACTATTTTCCATTCATTCTCTATGTAGTCCAGTGTTTACAGCGCTGAGCACCTTCTGCGCTGAAACGCTCTCGGTGGTGGCCGTTTTTTGTTGCGGCGCTCAGAGCTGAAAAAAGTTCAACTTTTCAGACTGCAGCTGAGCTTGTCAATGTCAGACCTTAAGCAACCAATCAGAACTGCTGCATGGGCGGGACACAGGATGCCGGTACTAGTCTGTACTCAGACTCCTGCTTTGGGTGTCATCATATTTTACATCCAGAGCTGCTAGGATACATTTCCTGTCCATTGTTATTTAGAGACTGCTATTAAAAATCAGTAGAAAGTCTGACAATAGGAAAAGCGGAAGTGCTGAGCTGAGTGACAAGCTGTTGCTGGGATACAGGGCACAGACTTGTTTTTCCAGACTGCAGCACACAAACACTGAAAAAAAAAGCTCAGGGTGGTCAGGTGACAAAAAACGTGTTTGGTGGACACGCATCCTAATGAAGGATTTTTCTTTAAAGAAGGCCAGAAGAAAGACTTCTAGAAAGGAAAGCCATGCTATTTGCAGTGTTTCCAGCCACCTGTGCAGGTTTTTCATTGCTGCTGTTGTGTTTGTTTGAATCAAGAATACTTCACTGATGTAATTTTATGCCAAAGGCAGGATCTGTCACACTGTAAAAAGGGAAATCTTAGTAAGATAAAATATCCTAAATCAAGGCTTTATGTTTGTTTTTCTCTCACAAGATAATTTTGACAAGGTAAAAATTTCTTTTTGTTGTGCAGTTTTCTGTAAGATTTTACTTGCTTTACGAAAGTTTTTACTTGTTTTAAGCAATTTAATCTTACTTTGTTGGCAGATGTTTTTTTCTATTTTTAACTAGAATTATTTATTGCCAGAATTTTTTTGTTGTTTATTTTAAGTAAAATTATCTGCCAACAAAGCAAGAAAATTTGACTTATCAAACTGCTTAAAACAAGTTAAAACTATTGGAAGGCATGTAAAATTTTCTTACACATAAACTGCACAGCAAGAATAAATATCTTGTCAGACAAAAAGACAAGCATAAACAGCCTTAATTTATTTCATTTTACTTATATTTCACTTTTTGCAGTGTAGTTGTGTTTTCTAGCTCAAAGTTGCATTATTTCTCAAAGAGAAACAAAAATGAGGCCATAGTGGCTCAGGAGGTAGAGCAGGTCACCCAATAACTGGAGGGTTGGCAATTCAAATCCCACTCCCCCCACCTTGCTGTTGCGTCTTTGGGAAAGACACTTTACCCAGCTTTCCTCCACTTCATGGTTCATGACACTGATGTATGAATGTGAATAAAGGTTCTGTGGTGGTCAGAGAGGCGATTGGCAGCCATGTTTCTGTCAGTTTGCCCCAGGGCAGCTGTGGCTACAGAAGTAGCTTACCACTATCATTGTCTGTGGAGTGAATGAACTCATTGTAAAGTGTCTTTGGGTGTTATAAAAAGTGCTATATAAATGCAATCCATTATTAAAAACATAGCTATTCCACATTTTTAAACTGAGATTCTGTATTCTATAAAATCTGAAATTTCTAGGTATATAGTGTGGTATTTTTTCCTTGTTGTATCAAACATGACTTTGAATACCAGTATTTTTTAAGGTGTTATCAAGGTAAAAAAAAATCCCAGTATTATGACAATACTAATGTCCACAACATCGTGGCACTGAGCAATAGTTAAAACCCTCTGTCCCTTATTTGGCTGTGAAAAGTTGGCAACCCTAGTCAGAGTAGACTGTCTGCTAATGTACACTGTCAACACGCTGACAACACGCTGCGCACACATAGGCATTAGATCAGAAACGATTATCAGCCAGCGTTTAAACAGCATCGTAAAGATAGCAACTAGCCCCTCAGCAGGTGGAATCATGACCTTTATTTAGGTTGAACATTTAAAACACAACTTTTTTTTTAATCCATCCATCCATCCATCCATTTTCTACTGCTTTTCCGGAGATCCAGGTCGTGGAGGCAGCAGCTCAAGCAGAGAAGCCCAAACTTCCCTCTCCCCGACCACCTGCTCCAACTCTTCAGAGAGGATACCAAGACGTTCCCAGGCCAGCTGGGAGACGTAGTCTCTCCAGCATGTCCTGGGTCTGCCCAGGGGTCTCCTCCCAGTGGGATGTGCCTGAAACACTTCAAGTGTGAGGTGTCCAGGAGGCATCCTGATCAGATGCCCAAACCACCTCAACTGGCTCCTTTTGATATGGAGGAGCAGCGGTTCTACGGAGAAAGCTCATTTCAGCTTCTTGTATCCTCAGTCTCATTCTTTCGGTCATTTCGCAAAGCTCATGACCATAGGTGAGGGTAGTAACGTAGATTGACCGGTAAATCGACAGGTTTGTCTTAGAGCTTAGCTCCCTCTTCACCACAACAGACCAGTACAACGTCCGCATCACTGCAGAGGCTGCTCTGCTCCGTCTGTCAATCTCTCACTCCATTCTCCCCTCACTTGTGAATGAGACCCTGAGATACTTAAACTCCTCCACTTGGGGCAGGAGCTTGTCTCCAACCCAGAGAGGACAATCCACCTTTTTCCAGCTGAGGACCATGGACTCAGGCTTGGAGGTGCTGATTCTCATCCCAGCCACTTCACACTCAGTAGCAAACTGTTTTAGCAAGACCTGCAGGTCATTACTTGATGAAGCCAACAGGACAGCTTAATTCACAAACAGTAGAGATGAAATCCTGTGGTCACCGAGCATGACACCCTCCAATCCTTGGCTGTGCCTAGATATCCTGTCCATAAAAATTTTGAACAGGACTGGTGACAAAGGGCAGCTCTGGTGGAGTCTAAACTCTCACTGGAAATGAGTTTGACTGGGTCTTGACAATATGAACCAAACTCTTGCAACGATCATATTTGGACCAGATAGCTCGTAACAATGAGACCGATACCCCATACCCTCGCAGCATTCCCCACAAGAGACCACGAGGGACGCAGTTGAATGCTTGCTCCAAGTCCTCAAAACGCATGTGGACTGGTTGGGCAAACTCCCACGAACTCTCGAGGATTCTCGAGAGGGTAAAAACCTGGTCTGATGTGCCATGGCCAGGACATAAACCATATTGTTCCTCCTGAATCTGAGGTTCAACCAGCGGTCGTACTCTCCTCTCCAGTACCCTGGCATCGACCTTCCCATGGAGGCTGAGAAATGTGATCCCCCTAAAGTTAGAACACACCCTCCTGTCCCCCTTTTTAAAAAGAGGAACCACCACCCTGGTTTGCCATGCCAAAGGTACTGTCCCTGACTTCCATGCAACATTGCAGAGGCATGTCAACCACGACAGCCCTACAACATCCAGGGCCTTGAGGTACTCAGGGCGAATCTCGTCCACCCCCGGGGCACAGCCACCAAAGAGTTTTTTAACCACTTCGGCAACTTCAATCCCTGTGATGGGCAAGTTGTCCCCCTCATCTTTGAGCCCTGCTTCCTCTATGGAAGGCGTGTCAGTGGGATAGAGGAAATCCTCGAAGTATTCCTTCCATCGCCCAACGATGTCCCCAGTCAAAGTCAGCAGCGCCCCATCCGTACCATACACAGTGTGGACAGGGAGCTGCTTCCCCTTCCTGAGCTGTCGGACAGTTTGCCAGAATCTCTTCAAGGCTGACCGAAAGTCTTGTTCCATGGCCTCACCAAACTCCTCCCACACCCAAGTTTTTGCTTCAGCAATCACCCGAGCTGCACTCTGCTTGGCCTTCCGGTACACCTCAGCTGCTTTGGGAGTCCCACAAGCCAACCAAGCTTGATAGAACTCCTTCTTCAGCTTAATGGCCTTCACAATCATGATTCTATTTAATTTGTTGCTGGGATAGGCTCCAGCCACCCACCCACCCCCCGCAACCCGAAAAGGATTAAGCGGAAGAAGATGGATGGATGGATGGATAAAATATACGTTTTCTGACTTACACTGTATTTTTCTAATAAAGTTAATGTAACTATGTCTCATGTTATCTGTACATAATAACTGTATTGTTTGATCATAATTCCTTGATCATAATTCCTTCAAGTCAACAAGACTAAAGATACCATTCACATCCAGACGGTGACAGTAATGCACCGGGCTGCACGGTGGCGCAGTGGTTAGCACTGCGGCAGCACAGTTTACCCTTGGCCGGGGGATTGTGGGGATCATGGGATCGTGGGTTCGATCCCAGCCCCCGACCAACAGTGATCTGTGTGGAGTTTGTATGTTCTCCCCGTGTTGCGTGGGTTTACTCCGGGATTTCTCCGGTTTCCTCCCACATGCCAAAAACATGCATGTTAGGTTAATTGGCTGTTCTAAATTGTCCCTAGATATCTGTTTCCTATAGGCCCTTAGAATAGAGGGTTAGTATTAATGAAAGCGCTTTGAGTGGTCTTTGTGACTAGAAAAGCGCTATATAAGTGCAGGTTAGTTAGTTAGTTAGTAATGGAACTCAAGCTGCCATGGAACAGCAATGAAGAAAAAGAGAAAGCAGTTGCAGACTGAGGATGTGCAGAGCCAACAGTCTCACAGCCCACCTTTTCTTTATTGATTGTCTGATTTGCAGTCGGATAAACAAGCTGTCCTTTGGTGGCTGTTGTGGAAAGAGGTAAGGTTAACATTTCTTTTTCACCCTAATCGGTAGCATTTTGATGGGGAACATATTTTATGGTTGTCATTCAAGGCCTGGAGTGTTTACAGATATAACGTAGTCCAGTGTAGGCAGATCTCAGACATGTTAGTAAGGTAACAACTATTTACTGGCAGAATTATAAAGTAAACAGAGTTGAGATAAGCACTATAGAGTTTAAAGGTATGTATTTTGGATTTAGTTCTTGTAGCCACCAATCTGTACAATGAAGTGCTGGGTTATTGAGGGTCAGAATAAATTAATATTAAGCTAATTAGAACAAATTAATTCATTAGCATCAATAATATACTACTCTTGCTGTAGGATCGTATATTATATATTTATTATTATGCCGGTGCCCCGGGCTGGAGAGGGGTGATTCCCCGCCTCTGGGAGGTGGCATCACCTGAGATATATAAGCCAGCTGCGGGAGACATCTTGTCTCTTTGCTGTGGCTCCTGTGCTTGCGATAGAGTCTCCTGTGTTCTTGTTCAATAAAACTATAAAATGTCACCTTGTCTCTTCATTAATCTGAGACACAACATTTGGCGACGAGGATATACGGAGATGGAGAGGGCTGCTACCGCATTTCGTCCATTTTTGGAGGCTCCGGTGAGCTGTTGGTCTCATGGGCCAGATGGTATGCAGCCTTTGGGAATTATCTGTCATGTCCACTGCGTAATTGCGCAGCGAACAAATAAATTAGTTTAAGCCCAAAGTGCAGTAATGTAAACGTGTTTATTAACAGACATGGAGTAACACAAAATGTCCATGTAACAGTCCACAATGAGTAATGATGAGACAACCGGCTACAAACTACGTTGGCTATGGTGAGATGCCATACGTGCTCCAGGAAGAACAGGAGTGGAGAGGAAGGGCAAAAATTAGGAAGACTTGCATGAGCGTCGGAGCAAGAAAGCACTGGAATACACAACACTGTTCTGTCAAAGGAAGGGAGCCAACAATAAGCGAGCCTGGTTGTCCAATGCTGACTAAGCCGCCACACTGACTGATCACACTGCCTCACATAAGTACACAGATCACTAATGAAGGCAAGTGGACACAGCAGTGTGGCAAGCAAGTGCATGACTGATTGAAAGTGTGTGTGTGCATGTGTATGTGTGTGTGTGTGCGTGTGTACGCGTGTGTGCATGCGGTGATGAGACACAGCCAGTGAATGTCTGGTGAGGGAGAACGAGAGGAGGAGGCGTGGCCATAGGACTGGCAGAGCGCAAGGCTCAAATAATCAGCCAGCTGAAAATAATAAGCACAATCAAAGACCAACAGCCACAGATCATGGGCGGGGTTGAAAACAACCCTGCACATGATATTACCTTGCAGCGTTAGACCTCCACGGCCTTGACAAATTGCATGCGAGGGCTATTCTGGTCCATAACCTTGGTATGGAAGGCCAGAGGATCCTGAGCACGCTTGGAGGAGGTGACTCATTCAGCGATGTAGCGAGGCTCATGGCGGGCTACTTCTGTGCCCCTGAAAACATCATAAAGGGGCGCATACAGTTCAGGCAGCAGCACCAGTGACCCGGAGAGTCGGTTCAACAGTTTGTGGTGGACCTTCGGCAGCTGATGGGTGAGTGCAGGTTTGGGACTTTGGAGGAGGAGATGGTCCGCGACCAGTTAGTAGAACACTTGGCCTATTCCTCGGCGAGAGTCCGCCTGCTAACCCACGCTGGTGAGCTAACACGGCTAGCAGCCATGGAGCTAGCACAACAACACGAGGCAGCGGAAAGGCTAACAAAGAATCTCAGTAAGGTACAGAAAAGCTTCTATGTGTGCAGTCGAGTTCATGGTGTCCCGGAGGGGTACCAACTTGATGGGCTGTGATTTGTTTTATGAGCTTGGGTCGCGATGCAGAAGGAGGAGGAAGGCAGTGAGTGCTCCCCTGGGCGAGGGTGATGGTGTGCACCCTAGGGTCGAGCCTCGGCTAGGACGTGTGCACAGATCAAGAGAGCAGAGAGTTGGACAGGGTGATCTGTGGGTGGTACAAGCTGACGGCGACGGGTACCTGAAATTAACGGATGGGTCGAGACGGCACCCGAACGAGCTGCGGCGTTCGGGAAGGAAGGAACGCCAGTGCAGCCCGTCTCCGGCCACAAAGAAACGGAGATGCTCTGGGAGTGGGCCGCGGGACGGACACTTCAGAGGGGAGCCTACGGGAGACCCGGGTTAGAACTTTATAGTGGGGCTTACGGTGTGTCTAGTTTTGTGTGTTCTGCAGTATGTTCGCTAAGGTTAATGTTCAAAAAAAAAATAAAAGAAACTATGAGAAATGTGAAAATAGAAGAAAATGTTAAACAATGTGATTTAAATGTGAAAGGTGACCACCGTTGTTGATTGTGAATGCTATTTAGCTGTGAGAATACTTTGAGCGATATGTGTGTGTGGGGAGGTGCAGTAACACCTGTGTGTGAAAAGTAGTAGGGAGTGTGTGTGTAATTGAACTGATTTGCCCTATGTTGTGTGCTTATTATTTGATTTGATTTGATTTTGTAATGTCATGAACCTCCTCGTGCGCTTTTACATAGCGCACAGAGGAGGAGAAGGAAGAATGGACTTATGTGCAGGTCACACCAAACACACATTTATTGACACAAAATAGACAGACCCAAAATAACATAGACTGCTCGGGTAAAACTTAGAGTCCTCCAGGACGCTCAGCTGGTACGGGAGAAGAGGCTGGGCAACAGTGCCTAAGCATAGCAGTTGTGCTGCAAGGGGAAATGCTACAGACGAGCATAGCAGCACAACTGCAAACAGAAACGCTAACAGCTCTACTCACAATGCAGGAACAGTCTGAGACGTCCAAGTCTGCCAGCGAGCGCACACACAAACAATCCTTCACCAACGTGACTGTCACACGGCGAATAACGACCATGTGAACTCGTACAATAGTCCAGCGGTGTTTGACTGGCAAAGAGCTGCCGAAGTACAAACACCGCTGGTGTGACAAATTCGAAACACCTGGGCGAGGCGCGGGACAGATAATTACCGGGGCGAACAGCTGACTGTCAGAGAGAGAGGGGGCGTGGTCGGACCGAGAATGTTAGACAGCGCCCACCAGGAAGTGGGTCAAATGGCTGCCCAACAACCGCCAGCCAGAGTGGCGGCTACAGGCATGGAAAAGAAACAGCACACAGACATGAAAACAACGAGAAATCAAAAGATAACGAAGCATAATAAACCCAACGCCTGAGCCACCAAGAACGGTCAGAGCTGAGCCCACAGGAAACACGGGCTCGGTTTGTGACACTTTAAGATGATAATACGTGTTTCTATTTATGTTGGGATTAATTTATTTTAGTGTGTGGCCCTTTTCTTTTCAGTTTTACATAGCGGAGTGCTCCGCTGGGCCAGTGTGGTGAGTGTATGTGTAGGTTTATATACATCTTTGTATTAGTGTGTGAGTCGGGTGTAAATTGTTGATGTGGGTAAATTAGTGTGCTTGTGATTTTTCAAGGGGGAGGGGGATGTAGGATCGTATATTATATATATTATTATGGCAGTGCCCCGGGCTGGAGAGGGGTGACGCCCCGGCTCTGGGAGGTGGCGTCACCTGGGATATATAAGCCAACTGCGGGAGACATCTTGTCTCTTCGCTGTGGCTCCTGTGCTTGCAGCAGATTCTCCTGTGTTCCTGTGTTCTCGTTCAATAAAACTATAAAACGTCACCTCACCTCTTCATTAAGTTGAGACACAACACTTGCCATCTTCTTTTCCAGGTAGAAGCCATATTTGTGAGGATTATGGAAGAAATATTAATGTTAAACAAGTTAAACCTTTGCACAACTTTTTGTTAGTTTTTTTTTTCTCCACCATTAATGTTGGTGAAGTCACCAGTTCTCAGACCAATGGATTGTGACTGAAGGTGTGGAGGTGCTTCAGGATTTGTGAGACATCACTTCTCCATACGCACTCTTACTGGGTGTGATGTTTGGACTGGACCTTAGAGATCCTCAGAGACTGAAAAGCTCACAGGTGCTTCACAAGTTCTTCTCACTGGATGTGTGCAGACCCTCAACCAAGGTACAAGAGCAAACTTCAATAAAGAACACTTACGAAGGGGGACTGAAAAGTTCATAGGCTGAAAAGGTCATAGTGGTCAAATCTGACCAAATGTGGTTTATTTTTTCAACATATTCTTCCCTAACCCCTAACCCTAACCCAGGTTGTTACAAAACAACCACAATAAATTTTGTCCTACCTTTGCTGTTTTGTCATTACAAATCATATTTGTGACCCGTGCTGGCAAAATGAGTCATTTTGAGGAAATTATCAAAATTGACGTAATGTTTTTTCCATATTCTGCATTGAAAGACCTTCAAAATGCTATTTAATTTGTAGGAAGTGCGCAAAAATGAACCCTGAAAAAGCTGATTTGTTTATATTTTGGCTAGGTTTAAAACTCACGTTCGATTGGTCAGGAGTTACGTCTTCTGCCAAAACATTTTTAGAAAGTACGATTTCTAACCTTTACAGTGATACCAGGCACTCATGGGGATTTTCCCGGGACTTGCCGCTAGCAAACAAAGAAAGAATCATGATTTATGACTTCTCATGCCTGTAGCTCGTAATGACGCGGTGTGCATTCCGACTCATTTTGCCAGCACGGGTCACATTTGAGAGGCAACACACGGGACCCAGTTGGAGCTGTTAGTAGCCAGAGATTGAATCCACAAGATGCACTGCTGAAGTGATTCAAAGTTGGTCAGCCCTCAAAGGCCTCCTACTGGCCTGGGACTGTAAGTATCTGTCTGCCTTATCTGTCGGCACAGTGCCTCTGACTATTAGGAATTTTATTTTATTAATTAAAAAATAAAATAAAATTGAGGACTTGCAGCTGCGCCGTCTCCAGTAGGGGGTGTCCTAGGCAACGGCCTATGTGGCCTATGCATTGGGCCGGCCCTGTGTTCTAGTAACTGTTAATCACTAACAATAATTTATTGTCAAGTCTGCCGACTTGAGAATTGCAATACTGTGTTGGATATCTTAATTTTTTTAAATCACCCTTATTGTCATTCAACCGTACAACCAATCATGTACAGTAGAATGAGATTGATATCTTAATTTCTGCAGTAAGGTGATGTTTGAAAAGAAATTAGACCTCCATGACCTGAAAGTACCACCCTTTTGAAAAAAACTTTCTTGAGTTTACAAAGTATGTCCTTGTATAAACATTGTAAATTTATTTCATGTCTGTTTAAAAAGAAATAGGCAGTGCTAGAGTTGGATTTATTGTCTTGATTAACAAACTACAATACCTTTGTGGTGATGGACTCTTTGTTTCATCTGAAAATGCCAAGAAAAAGCGAGCAAAGTGTCCCAAAGCCAAATCACTAGCATGCTGACTAGCCACCAGCATTGGTCACTTTTTGATCTCGGCCCTTCTGTAGTGCTGACTCAACAGGTGACTGGTATGTATTATAAACACTGACTTTTGCATTTGACAATATTTAATTTGTTTACATGTGTGTGAAATGGCAATAGACGTCTTCATGCTGATTGAAATGTTTAGCAGCAGTTACTGGCTACATTTAGAAGGGACTATTTTTTTTTACTATTTTTGTCATACGCCCTCCGTGATATGATGAATAACTGCCAGTTAAAATATTCATTGATACTTCACTTGCTCCCATGTAACATTGCTTAATTATTCAATGAATGACCTTTTCCATCAAGTCTATTACTGATCCATATCACATATTAAAAATAATTAAATTATCTTTATTCAGTGGTAATTTTGTCCTTAAATCTTTCCTTTTCCTTGTAGTTTTTTTTTAATTATCTGCTTTTTTTTATTAAAACAAACATTCCCTTCTATTTTTCAAGAATCCCCAGACCTCTGATGAATAAATGCTACAGTCAGAGATGTTGATGATTAACTCCAGTGAAGAGGTTAATCAGGTGTACCTTTCTACTGTGACTACAGTGTTATTCATTAACGGTATTGGTCAAAAGTCCACCTTCAGAATCAAAGTTACTCAGCTTTGACCAACGGCAGGGCAGTGTGTCTCTTGCTTACTTCAGCAGTTTTAAGTTGTTCTCATGAATGTGAGCAGCCGATGTGAGAAAAGCGGTAGGAGGTTAGATAAAGAGTGAGTGGGCCCTTCAGGAAAAGGTCAGATTAATGTCAGAATGTGTCTGAGGTGTTTTCATGTCCCAACTTTGAAGTGTCTAGACCAAGGATCTCAAGCTCACCCCATTCAGGGCCAAGAACCTGCACATTTTACTTGGACCCAGTATCTTCAGCGGGTGTTTTTGCTAATCAGCAATCAGTGGGAAGAAATTCTGTTAAATTACCTGTGGAACGTACTGGGTGGAAGTAAAACCTGTAGGGTCTTAGCTCAGGTAGGTTCTTTGTGTCTTCTTTTTAATTATTAGGTTTTTGTTTTTCTTATTTAAGGTAAGAATAAAAAGGAGATGTTTTTATCTTTTACATGTTTCGACTGTCCAACTGCAGTCTTCCTCAGAAGTGTCAGGCGATTGCTGTGAAGTATCATTTAACGGCTGCCTTTTCCTTTTTATTCTTGTCTTAAATAATAAAAACAAAAAACTGTAGGGTCTCAGCCCAGGATGGAATGAGTCTGACACCCCTGGTCTAGACTTTAGACCAACTCCGAGGAGTGGCTCTTCCCTGTTTTTCTGTTTTGTCCAGATAGTGCACTTCCAGTTCTTTCCAGAAGATGGCGCTCACAACCAATGAAAGTGAAAGGCAATCTCAGCCTTAGGGAACCCTTTGCTCATCATCCCTGCTGACTCCTGACCACACACCAGTCCACTCTCCTCAAACTGCTGTCACAAACCATGCAGACAGTACAAATCTGCCTCCTCTTTTTTTGCTTGTGTAATGTCTTTTTTTTTCTTTCAATTTCTCTTTTTGGGACTGGCACCGGGAGTACACTGGCTTGTGCTCTTCCTGTGGCTGGATAAGCAACTTTCCTTCCTCCATTCTATTATACTCAGCACCAAGCTAGAAGGCAGGAAGTACCATTATGATTACATGATCTCTGGTGTGACCCAGAAGGGTCTTGAACCCGTTGGGGCCCTACCGCTAAGTCACCACTCCAATTTGCTTCTCTAGTGTCAAATATCCGGTCTTTATTCACAGTGGTGATAAAGTGAATATTTTTTTATTTATTTTTTTAATCCTTTATTAGTCCCACAATGGGGAAATTACAGGGCATCCACCTGGATGAGACAGCCACAGTATAGCACCAATCCCTTCACCATTCACACACACACTTTCACACCTAGGGCTGCTTTAGAGTCTCCAATTAACCTAACTTGCGTGTTTTTGGCCTGTGGGAGGAAACCAGAGTACCCGGGGTAAACCCACGCAGACACGGGGAGAACATGCAAACTGCACACAGAAGGGTCACTGATGGTCAGGGGGTGGGATCGACTCTTCTTACTATGCTGCCACCGCTGCCCATCAAGCTATCAGCAGCAGTTTCCATATGATTTGTGTTATACTAGAGGCACATGCACATGTGATGAGTTGATTTTTTTTAGTCTTGTCTAGCAACTTGGCAAACAGAAGAAATATCTATCTTCTTGCCTTATTGTGCCATTGTGAGATTCCCACGTCTTTTTTTAAAGAAGGCCAGAAGAAAGCACTTCTAAAAAGGTAAGACATGCTATTTGCAGTGCTTCCAGCCGCCTGTACAGGTCTTTCATTGTTGCTGTTGTTTGAATCAAGAATACTTCACTGATGTAATTTTATGCCAAAGGCAGAATCTGTCACACTGTAAAAAGTGAAATCTCACGAAGATAAAATATCCTAAATCAAGGCTTTATACTTGTTTTTTCTCTCACAAGATAATTTTGACAAGACAAGAATTTCTTTTTGTTGTGCAGTTTTCTGTAAGATTTTACTTGTTTTACAAAAGTTTTTACTTGTTTTAAGCAATTTAATCTTACTTTGTTGACGGATATTTTTTCTAATTTTAACGAGAATTATCTTTTGCCAGAATTTTTTTGGTTTGTTTTAAGTAAAATTACTAGTAAAATCTGCCTACAGAGCAAGAAAATTTGACTTATCAAGGTGCGTAAAACAAGTAAAACCTGTTGGAAAGCATATAAAATTTTCTTACACATAAACTGCACAGCAAGAATAAATATCTTGTCAGACAAAAAGACAAGCGTAAACAGCCTTAATTTATTTCATTTTACTTACATTTCACTTTTTGCAGTGTAGCTCAAAGTTGCATTATTTCTCAAAGAGAAACAAAAATGAGGCCATAGTGGCTCAGGAGGTAAAGCAGGTCGCCCAATAACTGGAGGGTTGGCACTTTGAATCCCACTCCCCCCACCTTGCTGTTGTGTCCTTGGGCAAGACACTTTACCTACCTTGCCTCCAGTGTGTTCATGGTTCATGGCACTGATGTATGAATGGGAATAAATGTTTGGTGGTGGTCAGAGAGGCCGCTGGCATGGATTGGCAGCCATGTTTCCATTAGTCTGCCCCAGGGCAGCTGTGGATACAGAAGTAGCTTACCACTATCATTGTCTGTGGAGTGAATGAATAATGGACTCATTGTAAAGTGTCTTTGGGTGTCATGAAAAGTGCTATATAAATGCAATCCATTATTAAAAACATAGCTATTACACATTTTAAAAAGGAGATTCTGTTGGGGGGGGAGGTGTCTACTAAACCTCTCAGCTCCAGGGCCTAACAGCAATTTAAGGTGGCTCTGTCTGGAGCCACAGGTTGCAGACCCTTGCCTTAATCGTCACAGAGCTGAGACAGCTCACAACTAGTTGGAGATAAAAAGAAAAAAAAAATTGAGACAAATCTGAGAATTTGCATCAGTTTTCACCTGGAATCACACTGTCTCATGAATGTTGCAATAATGTTGCACAAAATACAGTGAATTTTTGGCCAAAGTTCTCCAGGTGCTTGCATACATGTCATGAACTACAGGACATTCTCACAACATGCGTAAGACAAAATTTAGGGGGTTTTTGCACTCACAACAATCCCACAATGACTGCCCAACATTCGCATGACAGATATTCATGCCAACTGCACAATCTCTGCCTTATAAATACAGGGCGTCTCTCCAGTCCAGTGATCCTTTTATCGTCTGATGTCAAACTCATACAAGTACACATGGCTGGGAATCATGACAAACAATAGAATAATGACATTTTCACTGCTTGCCCTGCACTGCAGCTTCTCTCCCACCGGAGTGTTGCACAGGAGCATACAGGTAAAATAATTTTAACACAACACAAACACATGCATATAACACATGCATATAACACATTGGGCTGCTCAGTGGCACAGTGGTGAGCACTGTGGCAGCACAGTAAGAAGGCCCCGGGATCGATTCCACCCCTGACCACCGTGGGTTTGATCCCACCCCCAACCATCAGTGACCCTCCTGTGTGGAGTTTGCATGTTCTCCCCGGTTTCCTTCCACAGGCCAAAAACATGCAAGTTAGGTTAATTGGAGACTCTAAAGTGGCCCTCGGTGTGAATGTGTGTGTGAATGGTGAAGGGATTGGTGCAGCACTGTGGCTGCTTCATCCATCAAGATGGATGCCCTGAATTTCCCTCTGGGGATTAATAAAGTATACAAAATATATATGTGTATGTGTACACACACACACACACACACACACACACATATATATATATAAATGAACATTCCTCAAAATCACTAGAAACAATAGTAAAACCATATATAACCTCTTGCCCACGCCACGTCTGATGCAGGAAAAACACCAGGAATTAGCCTGTTCTGTTATGTCAGTAAACGAGAACCAAGGGTGAGGTAGGGTGTTGAACTGAACACGACTTTATTGTAGACTCACTTGCATAATACAAGGCACTGCCATCAGGCTGAGAGGAGGTCAAGAGACCACCCCTCTTCCTTAGAGCCCTCATATACCCCTGGTGGTGGCGGAACCGGAAAGGTGGAGCATCCTAATAATAACATAACACTTTCCCCCCCTTCAAAAAAATGGTCCAACACACGCATGCAATCGAAACCCTCCCCAATTTAAGACCAGAATCATGCACTAAAACTAAGCAGAAATACCTAAATAATCTATCACACTCACTCAAAGCCAACTAAACTAGGGGGGAACAAGTGGACTACCGTTCCACCCCCCACACGGCCAGACGGATTATTCTGCTGTCTATACTAAAAGCACAGTCCATTAAACAGAGAACTGCCGTGTTCCTAAAATAAATAGTATAAAACACAAAACAATCCCATTAACAGAACTAATATACAAGTCAGTTATCCCTCATTTCCATCACCATGTATTATATACATCACCTAACCATCAGTCTGCCCCAGTAGAGGGATCCCCCCCTCCCAAGAAAACCATCAGATGGTTCCCCTCCGCTGCACCCTCTTTTCTTCGCTCCTGGGTATGACCCACGTCGAAGTCCAAACACCACCTTCTCCTCTTTGGCGTGCTGCAGCTCACAGGGATGCCTCCACAAGCCATCAGATAGGTGGAGGCAGACATCCTCCCCAACAGCCACCACTTGCAGCTGCCCCTAGTCACCTTCTTGTCGGCGTTTGTCCCGAACACCTCTCAACTGGGCCACCTCTCTGGGTCGGGCCACGTCCACGACCCCCAGAAGGACCCTACTCAGCTTCCAGTGTCTCTGTTTGGCACGTCGTTTTACCGTGTCAGCCGGTCCTGCCCTGCTCTCTTTCATTTTTGCCACCAGCGTCGCCGTTGTGACCCCCTGCTCTCCGGTTCCTTCCAGCCAAAATCCGGGAGTAGAATGGGCCCTCCACTTGGCACCACCCACCGTCACGGGGGTCCCACCATGCCACCCAGTTCCCTCAACTAGGGTTACTTGGGCGCTGGCACCCTGACCTTCCCGCGATGGCCCTGGGTGGAACTGGTCCTGCTCCTTGTCCAGATTACTAGGCAAAGGTTTGTTCCACACAACTCTGTCCATCGGTCACGGAATCAGCCAGTCCCACAAACCACAGCCCAACCACTCTTCTCCAACCCAATACTGTGAGAAGGAACTCCTCACGGTTGCCCAATCAAACGTGGATCCCACGGCTCCCATGTCAATCAGCAACAACATTGTTACTCTGTCCAGTTCCACCATACGGTAAAAACGATCAGGATACACTGCGAACAACAGTGGGGGGTGAAGCGGGGAGATCCTCCTTGTGTCTCGGATCTCCTCGCTCGAACCTGTAACATGCCCTGGCGAAATGATGCAAGAATCCGCACGTGTCGCAGCGTCTTCCTCTTGCCGGACAGTCTCTAGTCTTATAACGGTGCTCGGTGGACCCACAACCCAAACACCTGCGCGATCCCGGGGCAGACTTCATCTTTACAGCATTGGCACTGTCCAGGTCCACTGCTTGTGCCATCGACTGTGGTTCAAAATGGTGGTGTGACAATCTCTCACCAAGCTCCCATGATAACTTGTCTGCAGCCTCACAGTGTTGAGCTAACTCGATGGCCATGGGTAACGTCAACTTGCCCAAGTTCGTTAGGAGCTGCGACCTTGCCGCCGAGCAAAGGGTATGTTCTGCCAACTGGTCGTGGACCATCTCTTTCTCTAATGCTCGAAACTGACAGTCCTTGGCCAGCTGACATAGGTCTGTTACATACCGCTGAACTGAATCACCGGTCCGCTGGCAGCACTGCCGAAACTGAATCCTCCTGACGATGACGTTTTCCAGGGCGCGAAAATGTCGCGCCATTAGCTGAACCACTTCAACAAAGCTATCACTGTCGCCTAAGGTATTAAGGATACGCCGCCCTTCCATTCCCAAGTTGTGAACCAACAGTGCCTGTGCCCGCAACTTCTCCAGACTACCAAGGTTCAATAACACCAAGTAATTTTCAAATGCGGCAAACCACCTCACCCAAAGGACTGGCGGCTCACCAGGAAGCGCCAAAAATGGCCAAATAGTAGAAACCCCCACGTCCATACTTTTACCCTTGTTGCCAAATGTTAAGTCGGTAAACGAGAACCAGGGATAAGGCTGGGTGTTGAACTGAACACAACTTTATTGTAGACTCACTTGTATAAAAAAAAACCTTATACAAAAAACCTTAGAAATACCTTTCCAAATCAAACTTTTAGTTTGGATGCAGTTATTCTTTCTCTTAATAGCTCTGTGAGGAACCTTGGAGTTATTTTTGATCAAGATCTGTTTTTCAATTCATATATTAAATTCATTTCTAAGACTGCCTTCTGTCATTTGCGTAATATTGCCAAGATTAGGAGCATCTTGTCTCAAAGTGATGCTGAGAAACTGATCCACGCTTTTGTTAGCTCTAGATTAGACTATCGTAACTCTTTATTATCAGGTTGTCCTAAAATATCTCTAAAAAATCTTCAGTTGATCGAAAATGGTGCTGCAAGAGTTTTAACAGGTACTAGAAAGAGAGATCATATGAAGATCATATCTCTCCGGTTCTGGCCTCCCTTCAATGGCTTCCCATTGAGTTTAGAATTAAGTTTAAAATTCTTCTTCTCACTTTTAAAGCTCTAAACAATCAGGCCCCTTTTTATTTAAAAGATCTGATATTACCCTATTATCCTAACAGAGCACTACGCTCCCAAAATGCTGGATTACTTGTAATACCTCGAATCTCCAAAAGTACAATGGGGGGCAGAGCCTTCAGTTATCAAGCTCCTCTCTTGTGGAATCAGCTGCCAATCTGGATTCAGGAGTCAGACTCGATCTCTGTTTTTAAGAATAGGGTTAAAACCTTTCCTTTTGATATAGCCTACAATTAGGGAGGGATCATGTGTTTCTGAACCCTCCATTAGTTATGCTGCTACTAGGTTTAGACAGCCAGGGGACCTCCAATAATTGCACTGGGCTTTACTCCTTTCTTCACTCTCAATTAAATAATTTTTTTTTTTGCTGGTAATTAACATCTGTTTGTTCTCTCCCATAGATTGAGTCCCCATCGTGCTGTTTGCTCTCTATATGTTTGTTCTTTTCATTTTCTCTATCCCCTCACCCCCCAGCCAATCACAGCAGATGACTGTCCCTCCCTGAGCCTGGTTCTGCTGGAGGTTTCTTCCTGTTAAAAGGGAGTTTTTCCTTTCCACCGTCGCCAAGCGCTTGCTCATAGGGGATCGCCTGATTGCTGGGGTCTTTCTGCAATTGTGGGGGTTTCCCCTACAGTTGAAAGTGCTATGAGATGACTGTTGTTGTGAAATGGTGCTATATACACTACCGTTCAAAAGTTTGGGGTCACTTAGAAATTTCCTTATTTTTGAAAGAAAAGCACTGTTTTTTTCAATGAAGATAACTTTAAACTAATCAGAAATACACTCTAATATCTAATACACATTGCTAATGTGGTAAATGACTATTCTAGCTGCAAATGTCTGGCTTTTGGTGCAATATCTACATAGGTGTATAGAGGCCCATTTCCAGCAACTATCACTCCAGTGTTCTAATGGTACAATGTGTTTGCTCATTGCATCAGAAGGCTAATGGATGATTAGAAAACCCTTGTGCAATCATGTTAGCACAGCTGGTTAGAGAAGCTATAAAACTGACCTTCCTTTGAGCAGGTTGAGTATCTGGAAAAAAATATTATTTCAAATACAGATCATTATTTCTAGCCTTGTCAATGTCTTGACTATATTTTCTATTCATTTTACAACTCATGGTGGTAAATAAGTGTGACTTTTCATGGAAAACACAAAATAATTGTCTGGGTGACCCCAAACTTTTGAACGGTAGTGTAAATAAAGTATAAATAAAGTTGAATTGAATTGAATTGAACTGAATAATACAAGGTGCTACCCTCAGGCTGAGAGGAGGTCAAGAGACCATCCCTCTTCCTTACAGCCCTCTTATACCCAGGGTGGTGGCTCCACCTTTCCGGTTCCGCCGCCACCCGTGTCACACAATAGTACGTCCTAATAACAAGATAACATGATCCCCTGAACTTGTGGCTAGCAAATAAATTCCTCATAACAACTCTACATTTTTCACAACATCAGCAATAACAAGCAGATATATAAACAACATGATGATGAATAGACTGAAAATGACACCTCTCCAACCAGGGTATTATTTAAAAAGTGAGGGGGTGAAGGGCATCTCGGTATTATGCGCAGGGCAATGATTTGGTGTAATAATAAACACCTACTGCTGTTTGTTACACCTCTCCAATCAGTCACAGCTGCTGCAGGTGCTTGTCCCCAATCAGTCAAAATTTAGTTTCAGGTCCCCAACCCACTGTAAAGTTGTCTTACTTTTCTTGCACATTCGGACTCGTAGAAACTAAACTGAGTAGGGTTGGAGATGGACTTCAAAGATTCAAATGCTTTATTTGTCAATACTACTATACGTACAGGACATACAGGAGAAGTGAAATGGTGTTTCTCTCTCTTCAGTGGTGTGCACAGAATAAAAAAAGGAATAAGGCTGGAAAAACAATCACAGTAGTCTGTGTACAGTAATGCTACCTGTAGTGCAAATGGCGACAAAAGATAAACCCAGACATCCCATAGTGCAAATAAAGATAAAGGATCAAACCCAGAAATCCTTCAAACAGAAAAGGTAGAGCAGTAATACTCGTAGTTGCAAGTTCAATGCGGTAGTGTAGGTGCAGACAGTGACAGATACGACTGCACATGATCAGTATTGCAATAACAGACAGCAGCAGATATGGCATTTGTGCAAATGGCTGCAGTAAAGTGCAGAGACATACAGCAGCAGATATATTACTGTTGGTGTGCCAGTGTTTCTGTGCCAACAGCTGAGGTAGTTATTGTGTTGGTGGGTTTGTTACAGTCTGGGGGGGGTGGGAGAGGGGAGGAAGAGGACAAAGTTCAGGGTCCTGATGGAGACACCTGCAATGATTCTGAAACTATTTTGAGAGAAAAGTTGTCAAACTAATTTTTGAGCATGTTAAACATTCCTGTGAGAGGAGTGCGAGACCCTGCAACTCAGGAGAGGAAAATAAGAACCGCCTAGAATGTTTGGAGACATTTTTGAAACTGCCGCAAGAATGCCGTTCTCCAACTAGTCTCAAGCTGTCCCATTAATGTAACAGCTGTGTGACATATACTGTATGTAGTGTCATTACTAATACAAGAGGAAAGCCTCCTTCCAGGATAAGAATTTTTATGCCATGCTACATTATCATTGTCATTCCGTTGTAAATATCCAGATTTTTTTCCACTGACCTGACCAGAACAGAGTAGAATATTTGTTAAGAGTTTATTTCAGGTCACTGCCAGGTACAAATTGACTCCAGAAATCTCTTGATGAAATACTTCTGGTATTGAGCCAGATATTGTCACAGACCCAAGTCGTGTTATCAGGCAAACACAGCTGCCTGTGGGTTTGTGTCTTACGTCTGCACACGTCTGTTCTTTGGGTGTGACATCAGTCTGTAAAGACAGGATACCAGACATTCCTAGAATGCTCCACACAGGATGTGACCTCTACTTGTAAAATCGACTCTGCTGCTCCAGTGAGTGGAATAACTGGGCTCTGCTCAGTCTGGACTTGTTGCCTCATTGACTTGGCTTGCTTATTTTTAATAACCCCTTTCAAATCAAGGCATGCAGAATACATATCTCAACAGGTGGATTTTCCACTGCCACAGTAGATCAGTATTCAAGAGTTACAGAACACACAACAGTTTTCTTTCTCACAATTGTTGACATTCCAAAAGGGGCGTTAAAGGAAGGAGGCACCTCCTTGGCAAAGAAGACCTCTTCGCTGTGGCTATACGTAATGTCCTGACTTGTATTTCAATCACTGCCATAGATTTGACCTTATTTCTTCTCCTGTCGTGGAATGTTCTTCTTAATCTTCTGTTTGATTAATATGTACTGGAATGTCACTGATGTAGAAAGTTACAAAAAGGACGTATGCATTGTAAAGTTTATACTTTCTATATAAAGCGCGTTTGAAGCAGTCTTTTGGTTTTGGGTCATTGGCCTATCCTACAAGAGAGAACTATGTCTGTGTGTTTCTCCCAACAGACTGGCTCTGATGTGTCTTCCAGTGCATTAGGCACTGCAGTCACAATCCTCTTACAGATTTAAAGTGGGTTTGTACTTTGCCATGACATCAACAATATGTGGACTAAATCTTCTCAAAACAGGACCTGTGTGAGTGTGTTCCTGAGTAAGAGACTGATCCACTTTGAAAGCATGACAGCAAGAAGAGAGACTGGCATTCACAATTCACACTTAAACTTCCCTTATTATGAGAATCCCCTTTAAATTCTGTGGATAATGCTGTTGTACTGCTGAGAGATATCTACACTTAGTGTCTCAGATACATAAATAATGCTAATTTCATGTGTAGTTTTACTAAGAAACCTTGGCAGAGTCTTCATGATGTGCCAATGTAACTTTAGTATAGGACTGTACAGACAGTATAGTTTAGTGTAAAGCATAGTAGAAGGTAGTATAATTAAGCATCATTAAACAAAAGAGAGTGCAGTATCAATATAGCACTGAAGTGAATTGGTCTTAGGCAGTGGCAGTTCTGGCTTGTATGATGCCCTGGGCAACCGCCCATAAGGCTCATATCTAAAACTGCCATTGGGCATAGGATTAGTGCAAGCCATATTGTAGCTTTATTGTCATTTTTCACATATTCAACAAAATTTGCTGCAGTCCATTGGTTATTGTTGCTAAATTTTTCCAGAGTTGATCAGTCCAGTCTCTTTAATTAAATAGCCTGCTAGCTAGCTAGTTAGCTTGTTCTGATGGATATCTTTGCTTTTGTGTATAGTCATCTCTGGATTTAGCAAAGAGTCAGCAGCAAGCATCACATTATTAGGCTTCAGGCGAAACTGTACACAGTGAAATTTAATCCAAACTTAGGGATTCAATTCAATTCAATTCAACTTTATTTATATAGCACCATTTCACAACAGTCATCTCATATAGCACTTTCAACTGTAGGGGATAGTTAATAATTTTAACAGTGGGGCTAATGGAAATAATAGGACTAACCTCCTAGCATGAACCCAAAACAAAAGAACAACTTCCCTTGTTAGGAAGTCTGTCTCTTTTCAAACAGCATCTCACTATGGAATTGAGGCCCCACAACACACACAATACAATCCTCACATATTATTAAAAGCCACCGACAGTTAGATGCAAGATTGTTTGAACACCGCTGAAGTGTAGTGATACATATAGAATCCTGTTGGCCAATCCAAAATGCTTTGCCAAAAACTCTGTTATATAAATAGCTTTTAACCAATATCACACAGAAGGAAGGAGTGAAGTAACCCTTGATATACCATGATTGTATATATCCTTTTGTCACTTCGAGCCTGCGACCTTGGGACTACAAAGCATTAAAGCCATGATCTCTTTCATGGTACTGCAATGAAACTGAGTGTGCATATGGCTTTGATACAATAGTTCTGCCCTCACAATTTATTATTTTACATGTAATAAGAGATTATTTCTATTCTTCGCTTATCCACTTTATTCCTGAGTGCGCTGCTGTAGAAACGATTATGGGGGCAGCTTCCAGTTTCAGCTGAAGTAGTGTTAAATCAGTCAGCAAGAGTGGCGTAGTGGGGCATTTAAAATAGCATTTTTAAAAGTGTTTCTAATTCGTTTCAATGTATAGTCCACATACCTGTTTTGCAGTCAAGTGGCAGATAATTTCAGCACTTGTAGGTTTTGTGTTTTTAATGTTTTTGCGTAGTTCTGGTACTTGCTACTGTTCGTAGTGTGAGGCTCCTCACAAACACAGCTAAATCTGTGGCTTCAACAGCAATGAGTAGATCATGCACCGAAAACTAAAGGATTTAAATCAAATCAAATCAAATCAACCTTTATTGTCATATTGCTGTACATACAACTGTAGTGCAGGCAAGATGAAATTGCGTTTCTCTCGGCATCCATATAAGTAAAAGAACATGATTTAAGACAGACTCACACATACCCTCACCCCCCACTCCACCACAGCCATTCACACTTCCCTGAGACATACTTGAAAACTAACCAGGACTATAATATACAAATAATATACATAATGTCTGAAGGTGCAGTAGTATGTATGAGAGATTCCGGATCAACTGTTCAGCATCCTAACAGCTTGTGGAAGGAAGCTGTTAATCAGTCTGGTGGTTCTGCCTCTGATGCTCCGGAATCGTTTGCCAGATGGCAGAAGTTCAAAGTGTTTATTCAGAGGGTGAGAACGGTCCTTGACAATGTTCAGTGCCCTGCTCCTACAACGGTTCTGAAAAAGTTCTTGGACAGAGGGGAGGGAGACTCCAATTACCCTCTCAGCTCCCTTAACTATCCTCTGTAGGGCTTTTTTGTCTGACATACTGCAGCTGGAGTACCATGTAGCAATGCAGTACATCAGAACACTCTCCACCACACCTCTGTAGAAGGTCCTGAGGATGCAGACGGGGAGAGAGGCCTGTTTGAGTTTCCTCAAGAAGTGCAGTCTCTGCTGGGCCCGCTTCCTGATTCCCAAGAAATTCTTGCTCCAGGTCAGGTCCTGCGAGATCTGCACTCCGAGGAACTTGATGTTCTCCACTCTCTCCACTGAACGGCCGCCGATGCTGAGAGGGACGTGTGATCGGTGGTACAGACACAGGACAGACACAAGAGCACCAGATATGTTTTTCATCATTGTATGAATGTCACAGATCTGACGTTTGATTATATGTCACCAGATGCAAGGCTGCATGAAATTAAAATAATAAATTATAAAAAATAAGTAACAGTTTTGCTTCCTAAGGACTGAAACAATTAAGAAAAGAATGATCATATAGGTTGTTGGGGTTTTTTTTGGCATTTGTTGCATCTGCCTTGGAACATATAGATTTGATTTTAGCAGCCGTCAGCATGCATTAATTTTTAAGATTATCAGCAAAGTATAGATGCAATAAAATTTTTAACAATTGTCATAAAAGGTCTGTACGTAATTAAGTTAAAGTAATAGTCATTCACAAGCATGACAGAGCGAGGAAGCATTTTAAATTTCATGGTGAAAACTGAACAGCTGCAAAAAAAAAAAAAAAAGGCCCTGTCTGTTTAGTACCTGGACGTTAAAAGCACCCAAAGGCACAGTGTTGTGGTTCTTTTGTGGCTGCTGACTAGATTCGACGGCTGGCCTCTGAGGTAAATTTGATTATGTCCAACATCTTTTAACAAAATGCAACCAACTTTATTACGATGGAAACCTTGATACATCTCAGAGGGTTTTATTTGTTTACAGCATTAGCATCTTAGCAGCAGAGCTAGCTAACAGAGCTACTGTCTGCCAGGGCCAGCCACTTTTTTTAAGGTCGTCTTCTCATCCTTCCATAGTCCGTGGGAAGTGGTGTGATTTATATTAAGCATCTTTGAGGTGCAAAAGGCCGTGTTCCCACATTTGTGATGCCGAAGTCATTGTTTTTTAAAAAGGAAAAGTGTCCCATTTCAGTGACAACCCCACTTTCTAAACTAGTACTGGAAGTTGCGCCCATAATTCATGCAAGGCATCATGGGGCTAGGAATAAGGTGGATTCAGTTATTTTCCTTCTCCAAGACAGTTCTGAAATTGTTTTTTGTTGGTTTGTTTGTTTGTTTGTTTTGGGGGGTTGCAAGTATGCAAACAATGAGCATAATATAGAATAGAACAGATTTACACACATGTACAACATTTTTTTCTACAGCCCATCAGTCTCATGCAGGTTTATGTACTGAAACAGCCCTCTTCTGTAGTTGGGACCACTTTGGTTGGGTGGCCTGCTAGCTAACTCGGTAGCTGTGTTTGTTATTCTGAGAGGAAGAAACTATTTTACTGTTACAGTATCACCTCACAGCATGTCCAAGAGGCTGACTGGGAGGGTTAATTAAACTTCAATTTACCCATTTTGTCTTCAAGGATCCTTATGTTTCCAGAGATTACTGTAAAGCGATGACCTGTCTGTGTGAAGGTTGGGCTAAAAAGCCCATAGCCTGTTCTAGACCCCTGATATATCCTCTTTTGGTTACGTCCTCTTCATCATCCAGAGCAGGAAACAGTGAAGCAGTGTGAAAACTGTCCTGCAATAAAGCTACCTATAGTAGAGCACAACTGGTTTGAAAGATAGTTACTTGAGTACATGTACTTAAGGAAATGGAGCTCATTACTACATCTAGATAGTGTGAAGCAACTGTCAGCTTCCACATGTCAGTTCCACTGAATGATGTTTCTTCCTGTGTTGGCAGCTGACAGGTTATATAACCATTGTATTCTTGGGATTGTGTTAATTAAAATTACTTTGAAGTGGAGTCAGAGCTCAGTTGCTAAGTGGAACAGTCAGTCAGCTGACAACTCAGTGAAAGTGACATTACAGTTACACATACTGTATATGTGATATGAAATACATATTTATATATACTGTATATATATAGAGAGAGAGAGATACAGATATAGATATACAGTAGATATAGATATAGATATAGATATAGATATAGATAGATCATCATCATCATCTGTATTTATTTTTGACAAGACACAATTAGTCCCACAGTTGGGGTGGCTCCTGCTTAACTGCACTTCTCAGAATCCCACTCCAGTCCCTGTCCACTGGTTCAACCTGGGCCAGTTGTGTGTGTGTGTGTGTGTGTGTGTGTGTGTGTGTGTGTGTGTGTGTGTGTATATATATATATATATATATATACAGTATATATATACTAGAGCATGCCCATAGAAAGCAAGTACTCTTGTCTGAAACAGGTAGTGCAATCAGGCTTTGCAGGACCAAATGTAGGCTGTGTTTGAAAGTGGAATACAGAGGTGTACGGTATCTCACAAAAGTGAGTACACCCCTCACATTTTTTTAAATATTTTATTATATCTTTTCATGGGACAACACTGAAGATATGACACTTTGATACAATGTAGTCAGTGTACAGCTTGTGTAAATTTGCTGTCCCCTCAAAATAACTCAGCACACAGCCATTAATGTCTAAACCACTGGCAACAAAAGTGAGAACACCCCCCAAGTGAAAATGTCCAATTTGTGCCCAATTAGCCATTTTCCCTCCCCGGTGTCATGTGACTCATTAGTGTTACAAGGTCTCAGGTGTGAATGGGGAGCAGGTGTGTTAAATTTGGTGTTATCGCTCTCACACTCTCTCATACTGGTCACTGGAAGTTCAACATGGCACCTCATGGCAAAGAACTCTCTGAGGATCTGAAAAAAAAAGAATTGTTGCTCTACATAAAGATGGCTTAGGCCAGGGGTGTCAAACTCATTTCATGGAGAGCCAAGACCCTGCAGGTTTTACCTCCACCCAGTGTCTTCAACAGTTGATTTCACTGAATTTCTTCCTACTGATTGCTGATCAATGAAAACACCTGTTGAAGACACTGGGTGGAGGTAAAACCTGCAGGGTCTTGACCCTCCATGGAATGCGTTTGACACCCCTGGCCTAGGCTATAAGAAGATTACCAACATCCTGTAACTGAGCTGCAACACGGTGGCCAAGACCATACAATGGTTTAACAGGACAGGTTCCACTCAGACCAGGCCACACCATGGTCGACCAAAGAAGTTGAGTGCACGTGCTCAGCATCATATCCAGAGGTTGTCTTTTGAAAATAGGCGTATGAGTGCTGTCAGCATTGCTGCAGAGGTTGAAGGGGTGGGGGGACAGCTTGTGAGTGCTCAGACCATACGCTGCACACTGCATCAAATTGGTCTGCATGTCTGTTGTCCCAGAAGGAAGCGCCTTTTAAAGATAATGCACAAGAAAGCCCACAAATAGTTTGCTGAAGAACAAGCAGACTAAGGACATGGATTACTGGAACCATGTCCTGTAGTCTGATGAGACCAAGATAAACTTATTTGATTCAGATGGTGTCAAGCGTGTGTGGTGGAAACCAGGTGAGGAGTACAAAGACAAGTGTGTCTTGCCTACAGTCAAGCATGGTTGTGGGAGTGTCATGGTTTGGGGCTGCATGAGCGCTGCCTGCACTGGGGAGCTACAGTTCTTTGAGGGAACCATGAATTCCAACATGTACTGTGACATACTGAAACAGAGCATGATCGGAAACTGGGCTGCAGGGCAGTATTCCAACATGATAAGCAGGGCTGCTCGCAGAGATAGCAAAAAGACGTAACAAACTAATAGTTTTTTGAATGCAAAAGATGCAATAGACTTACACAATGGTCCCCTCCGGCATACAACTAGGAAAAATACCAGTCACTATTGAGGGTGAGAATATGTATGGGCACATAATCATACCATGTAGGATAACTAAGTAGACGGTTATGCTGTTTCATCCCATCTAGCAACAATGCTCTGCACTGTGTGTGTTTATATATTTACATATTTATTCCATCTAGCTACAATGCTCCGCACTGGGTGTGTTTATATTTATATATCTATATATTTATTCCATCTAGCTACAATGCTCCGCACTGTGTTTTTATATATCTACATATTATTCCATCTAGCTACATTGCTCCGCACTGTGTGTGTTTATATACTTACATATTTATTCCACCTAGCTGCAATGCTCCGTACTGTGGGTGTTTATATATTTACATATTTATTCCATCTAGCTACAATGCTCTGCACTGTGTGTTTATATATTCATATTATTTATTCCATCCAGCTACAATGCTCTGCACTGTGTGTCTGTGTGTGTGTATATATATATATATTTTATAGGTAATATGTACATATGTATATTAGCTGCTCTTGCTTGCTTGTTTTTTTCTTGCCTTCTGATTGTTGCTCTGAGTGTTGCTATCCCTGTGCTGTTGCAATCCTGGAATTTCCCCGTTGTGGGATTAATAAAGGCTTATCTTATCTTATCTTATCTTATGATAATGACCACAACCACACCTCCAAGACAACCACTGCCTTGCTAAAGAAACTGAGGGTAAAGGTGATGGGCTGGCCAAGCATGTCTCCACATCTAAACCCTATTGAACATCAAACAGAAGGTGGAGGAGTGCAAGGTCTCTAACACTATGATGGTGTCATGGTGGAGTGGAAGAGGATTCCAGTGGCAACCTGTGAAGCTCTAGTGAGCTCCATGCCCAAGAGAGTTAAGGCAGTTATTTACCTTTTGTTTTCATTAAAGACAAAAATAGAAAGAAAATTTTTACCTTCTTTACATGTTTTGACTGTTCACTGCAGCCTTCGTCAGAAGTGTCAGCTGATTGCTACCAGGTGTCATTTATCAGCTGACTTTCGTAGTCGGCACCAGCCCAGCAGACCTGCCAGATCCTCAGAGCCGGCCCCCGCTTTCCCGCCATCCGATGGTCTCTGGAGAATGTGGTTCCAGGTATGGGGAAAGCATAAAGGCCCCCTCATCCCGGTTCATGGTATCTTTTCCACACTTCCTGATTTCTATGGCCTCCTTGATCCAGCGTTTGTGTCTGTTGCTCTCTGATCCATTAATTTTTGCATTGTCCCAGTCCATGATGTGATTATTTCTTTTGTAGTGATCTGATATTGCTGATTTTAATGTTTCTTGTTTGGCCTTTTCTTTTTGTGATCTTGTGAGTCGTCTTTGTGTTTCCTTCTCACATTCCTTCTGGGTGTTCTTTTTCCTTGTGGTGAATGATCTTCCAGTTTCTCCAATGTAGGTTTTGCTGCATGATCTGCATGATATTTCATATATTACATTGCAATTTTTGTCTTGTTCTATTTTGTCCTTGGGTGTACTAATAACTTTTGGTTAATTTTTTTTTTTGGTTAAACAAATTTTTGGTGTGGTTTTACTGCTGTGTTTATTTTGTATTTTTTCATGATCCTTTGAATTGGTTCCGTTATCCCTCGGATGTATGGTATAGTTATGGTGTCCTTGTTTTGATTTCGGGCTTTTGATCTGTGTCTTGTTTCCTGTTTGTTTTTCTTTGTTTTTGACTTGCTGTTTCCCTTTGGTTAGTGCATGTTTTATGTAGTTTCTCTCCTCCTGTCCTGTCTTCTTTGTCTGTGATGATGGTGGCCCAATCATATAACATCCTGACAACTGATAGTTTGTGTGCCTGTGGGGTGTTCTGATGTCCATAGTAGGTATTGATCTGTGTGGGCTGGTTTCCTGTAGACTGTGATTTTTATACTGCCGTCATCGTTGTGGTGAATTTTCATGTCCAGAAAGGCTATGGTGCCATTTTCTTCCTCTTCGTGTGTGAATTTTATATTCCCAGTGCTGTCCGTGCTGTTCAGATGGTCAGTGAGTTCTTGCATGTTGTCCTTTCCTTATTTTCTCCAAAATGTCGTCCACGTATCTCTTCCAGAGGGTGGGCTTACATTATGTAGGTGCTGTGTTGACGGCGTTGTTTCCAGATCCTCCATGAAAAAGCTGCTCATGATGGCTGATAGTGGGTCTCCCATTGAAAATCCTTCTTCTTGTCTGTAGATTTTTTCTCTGTATTGAAAATAGGTTACAGTTAAGGCAGTGCTGGAAAATAATGGTGGCCACACAAAATATTGACACTTTGGGCACAATTGGGACATTTTCACTTAGGGGTGTACTCACTTTTGTTGCCAGCGGTTTAGACATTAATGGCTGTGTGTTGAGTTATTTTGAGGGGACAGCAAATTTACACTGTTATACAAGCTGTGCACTGACTACTTCACATTGTATCAAAGTGTCATATCTTCAGTGTTGTCCCATGAAAAGATATAATAATGTGGTGACCCAGCACACTGCAGACTGACACTATTTCACACTCAGCAGGGCTGGAGGAAATGGAGGACTGTTCTATTACCTCCACATTGGTGACCCTGGACGTGCATGGTGCGTCGCTCGACTATGCCATTTTCTCCACAACTGGTGACCTGACAAGAGAGATGACCGTCTCCTCCCTCTCACTGCGCTGTGGATTCCAGAGGACCAGAGAACGCCTGCATCCTTCTTTATCCACACCAGAGCATGCTCTCCGGAGCGGGCAGCGCTGGACCGACATCACCATGAACGGGGGCACGAGCGAACCGAAGGAAGCAGCCTGAACGGGGAAGGATCATCAGCGACTGTCTGCGTTGATTTCCACCTAGCGCTCTGACTCTGACTCATCTCCTGACAGCGGGACTTTCTGCGGCACAGAAGCCCTGCGCGCACTAGACCGCAGGATTACAAGGAGCAGCACAATTTCCAGCTATTGTCACTGCGCCAGGTGCGAGCCACGCACCAGGGACAAACCGGCTGCAGACTTATACATCGTCCACTCACCGCTGCACATGCCCAAGAAGCACGGCTGATCGCCATCCTCAGAACCTTTAGGGCTGCTCACGCACCTGAAGCAGACATGCAGCCCTCACATGGGACTTTGTATGGGTTTCTCAGCCACGGCGCACCAGATTGGGGATAGTTAACCAATTGCTTTCCTCCTCCGAGGAACTTTAGGGCTGCTTCCGCACCTAAAGCCAAACCGCCAAGTCCCCTCACCCAGCTTCAGTTTTTTTTTTGTTTTTTTTCACAGCCGCTACGCATCCTCGGGGAATTTGGCCATTCACCTTCCCCACATCCTCTCAGGACTGAGCCGCAAGAGGGGTCAGAGACTTAATTTTTTCACAGCCAGCGGATCACCGCCAGGTTTACAGGGAAAGTCCCTCACCATCGCGGATCCACACGCAATTTTTGCGGCGGCCCCAGGGACACCTTTGACCGTCCCGGGCCGGCACTCACTTACTCCCACCCCCCTCCCCCTCCTCCTCCACAGCGCTCTTCCCGCACCTCACTCCCTAAAGCCAGACAATCGCCGGGTTTGCTCCATTACCATGATGTGCACCGACCCCGTGCACCCACGATACCACGCCGTTCAACGTGCTGGAACTCGAAGCGGAGTACACTGTCTTTTCCACCCCTTCCCCCTCCCCCCCCACAGACTAACATGCCCTCCGACACTCCTCTACAGCAGGACAGTTCTACCGGACCTGGAACCCAAACGACCGGGGGGGGGGGGGGGGGTCCACAGCCCCTTCTGAGTGTTCTGGGGGGAGCCATGTGGTGACCAGCACACTGCAGACTGACACTATTTCACACTCAGCAGGGCTGGAGGAAACGGAGGACAATTTACATGAGGACAGAGAGCCCCAGGGGGCAATCAGAACAATGGGACTGTTGTGTATACATCCCTGGATAGGGAAAGGACATCCGGGCACCAATTGGTCAAGCTAATGATATGTGTTGACTGATGTGTATATCACTATGCTAATGTGCCATGCATTCTCTCTGTCTGTATAACATGTATAAAAGAGCTTGCTATACATGCCTCACAGCGCAGTAGCTCACCGAGCTACAAAGCGTGTTTCAATACGTTGGAGGAAATTAAAACCTTGTACCCTTCCAGCTCGTCGCGTCTCACCTGTTCTATTACCTCCACAATAACATATTTACAAAAATGTGAGGGGTGTACTCACTTTTGTGACATACTGTAGCCTATATGTAGGCAATCACATGATAGACTTTGACAATATTAAAAGAGACTGAACTGAGATTGATTGTGTGAATATTAATTACAGAATAATTGAAAATGAATGGGGACATCCAATATTAGACACAGTTTAAGAACTACTAGTTAATTTTTTTTGTCAGATGACTTATTTGTGTGATCTTTTATGAGTTACAGTATATTCATAATGTTGTGTCTTGCACTTTGAGAAATGGGAGTTGTTCAGTCACCATTATAATGTAATGTCGGGTGTGGCGGTTTGGGGAAAACCCCCACAAACAGACTAAGGACAGACAGCTCGCTACTCCTTGTTTTTTCCGCTACACTACTGTGATAATGTTACCTTTCATGCATTGTGTTCATGCGTCCTGTCCTTACTGTGACCTAGAGACTCAGATCAATATGTAGATGTGCCTGTTAACCTCTTTGTTCTGCAGCTGGAGCAGAGTCTAGCAAATCTGCCTATTGTGATGTATGTCTCACAAATGCAAATATCTCATGCCTGTTCTGCAGTCCCTTTGATCAGACCAACCGCTGTGAATCTGCTTTGATGTATTGTTTGAGTTGGGTATAAATACTGCACAGGTTCTGTAACACTTCCTCTCACTCACACTTCAACCTCTGCTGCAGACACGCACTCTGTGTCTTCTTCTCTGAGAGCCAGAGGATCCCCATCCAGCCTGCACACACTTGGGCTGGAGAGGGGATCCCGTGACGGCGGTATGATATAATAAACTCTACTTAAAACCTCCAACAACGCAGCTTTATTTCATGCCGCCGCACTGGTGACCCGACGCTGAAACGAACACGCTGCCAGCGAACGCAACACCCGGCGATGATTCTCCGACGACAAGCGAACGCGGCAGCCTGACTGATCTGCCCTCCCTCTGCTTCAGGAGACCTCAACGCAGAGTTTTCCAGGGCGAAACTCCCCGGAGAAACACCCACGACCGGAAAGCTTGAGCAACGTTTCATGTGAGATCTGCACCCTAGATCGCACATCCACGCTGGACCGGCCGCGCTCACAGCTCTCTCCACACGTGAGCGCATGCACCTCGTCCCCTCTCCACGACGGTGATCCCCATGGCCGAAGGAGCACACGGGGACCTGAACGCACCATGACCGAGCGAGTGACAGAGCGTCTACTTCCCTTCACCGCTCCAACACACTGAACAGGGATGATCTCCAGCAAGCTCCCTGACCCTGGTTCTCCTCTCCAGCGTCCCACCCACGCACGGGACCCCGGCACACGCACCAGGGAGTCACGGGCACGGCGCACCACGCACGGGACACATACGGCTCCACAGACCGCCTTCCTTCTGCTGCACACTGGCCCTTCAGGCTTGCTCATTCACCTGAGGCACGCAGCTTGCTCACTGGGATTTTATGGTCTTAGCCACGGCACACAAGGGGAATTCAGCGGTTTGCGGTTCCCGAGGGCTTTAAGGTTGTGCCCCGCACCTAAAGCCACACACGCCAGTCCCTCTGCTCTCATCACAGCCGCCACGCAGCCTCGTCTTTTCTTCATGGCCGCTATTAATCCTTGCAGGACTTAATCGCGGGAGGAGCCAGTGACTAATTTTTCTTCTTGTGGACCTCTGCATGTTCAACGGGACCAGCCCTTTGACATCGCGGACCCACAAGCAATTTTTGCGCGGCCTGGACGTTTTCATCGTCTCCAGCCGCTTTTACTACCCCCACCCCCCCTCCACCCCCTCCTGCACAGAGCTTTTCCCTGCTCGCTGCCCAAGCTGCACTATCGAGGTCTCGACCACCTGCTGAGGCCCTCTGGGGGGAGCTGTGGCGGTTTGGGGAAAACCCCCACAAACAGACTAAGGACAGACAGCTCGCTACTCCTTGTTTTTTTCCGCTACACTACTGTGATAATGTTACCTTTCATGCATTGTGTTCATTGCGTCCTGTCCTTACTGTGACCTAGAGACTCAGATCAATATGTAGATGTGCCTGTTAACCTCTTTGTTCTGCAGCTGGAGCAGAGTCTAGCAAATCTGCCTATTGTGATGTATGTCTCACAAATGCAAATATCTCATGCCTGTTCTGCAGTCCCGTTGATCAGACCAACCGCTGTGAATCTGCTTTGATGTATTGTTGAGTTGGGTATAAATACTGCACAGGTTCTGTAACACTTCCTCTCACTCACGACTTCAACCTCTGCTGCAGACACGCACTCTGTGTCTTCTTCTCTGAGCCAGAGGATCCCCATCCAGCCTGCACACACTTGGGCTGGAGAGGGGATCCCGTGACCGCGGTATGATATAATAAACTCTACTTAAAACCTCCAACAATGCCGCTTTATTTCATGCCACCGCAGTCGGGGCTGTATTTGGGGGGAGGAGCAGCGATTTTCCCCAGCATGCTTTGCAGCAGAGGACGTTATTGTATGTGTGTATTAAATGTTATTACTGAGTTATTATACTGCTGTGTAATTATAACTGCGTTATAATGACCCAGCAGTATTTCATAGGCAAGATTTATTATGTGTGTGTAACCATGATTTAAACGGAGGTCTGGGAGAATGACCTCCCCTCCTGTCTGTGCTCAGAGTGTGTGTGAATAAAGCCTGTTCGTCACTACCATCTGCTCCTCTTCTTTGTGTGAACCTTGCATACGTCACACTGGTGTCAGAAGTGGGATGGAGCAGATGGAAGCCAGGATCAGAATGGAGATCCAGCAGCTGGAGCAATTCATTGCTCAGCTGATGACTGACGATGGGACCGAGACACCACCCCCCGGGAGCCGGGAGCCGGGACGACGAAGCGGCGGCGGACCTGACGGGGCAGCGCAACCCCGCCTTCTGCCTTTTTCAAGACAGAGCGGGCAGAGCAGAGCAAACCAGCCCTGCATTCCGCCCTTTTCCAGGACAGGACGGGCTAGCGATCCCATGGCGATCAGGAGTGGCGATCGATCAGGAGGCGGCCATCCCATCTGTTCGGCAGCGGGCCAAGATTCCCCGCTTCAACGGCGAGACCACGTTGGATGACTACCTGACCCAGGTCGAGCTGGCCGCTGCGCTGAACGGCTGGTCACCAGAGGAAACCGCCGTGCAAGTCGCGCTGGCCTTGGAAGGAGAGCTCTCCGCACGCTCTCTGATCTCCGGCCCGAGGAGCGCTACAGCTGGCCAGCACTACAAGGGGCGCTCCGGAGACGATTTGGGAGAACGGCGGACGCTGAGCACACCCAGGAACAGCTGACCCGTCGCCGCGAAGCAACCAGGAAAGCCTAGGAGCCCTATGCTGCAGACATTACGGCTGCTAACCCGGCGCAGCTACCCAGATTTCGCACCGGAGGTGGTAGAGAAGCTCGCCCTCCGGAGCTTCATCCAAGGTCTCCGCCCGGCCCAGCTCCAGAGCCACGTACGGATCCACGCCGCGAGCGACTGGGAGACTGCGGTGGCAGAAGCAGAGCGGGTGGAGCCGCTAATGAATCGCACAATTGAAGCGCCAACGCACAGACAGAGAACCTTCCAGGCCACGGTGGAGAGCGAGGAGGAAGAGGAGGAATTACGGCAGACCACGGCAGCACGTCCACGGAGAAGATGGCCGCGGCGCTGCGAGGAAGGGTGCTTCCGCTGCGGAGAGCTGGGACACATTGCACGGTACTGCCCCGCACCCACCCCACGACAAACTGGCCCCTCGCCGGCGTTAAACTAAAGCGAGGTGGCGTGAACGGGGACAGGCCGCCTCCCGCAGATGTTTCCCCCGAGGAGCCGGCGCCACGCGTGGGCCGAATTGGACACTCTCCAGGGATGTATCTACAGTGCAGCTTGGGGAAGACGTCGATCCGGGCCCTGATTGACACCGGCTCTACAATCTCCTTGGTTCGACCCGGTGTGCTGCCGGGCACGAACAAGACGGCCCCACGGGGGTGGGAACTCACCAAGCGCTGTGTCACCACGGCTACCAGTGAGCGCGCCAGACTGAGGGGGCGGAGAGTCCTGGTGGTGGGGGTGGCCGGTCAGAACATAAGACACCCGTTCTGGCTGGTTGACATCCAAGACCCCTGTATTATTGGACTAGACCTGCTCACAGCCTGGAACGCCAAGATCGACACCGCCGGACCGTCCCTCCAGCTGGGAAACTGGACCATCACGCTCCACAGCAGAACACAGGGAAGGAACACGGGGGCCTGCGCGATCGAGGGATCACCAAGACAGACGGGACCAGGCGGGCCACCGCGAGGACCGGACACGATGACGTCACCAGCGCGGGCAGAGAGAGCACGAACACACGGGGAGGGGTCAACGTGTCAGCAGAGATGCAGCAGGTGGTTGAGGAATTATTTCAGCGGAGCTGCAGTGGGCTGGACCTGGAACAGAGACGCCAGCAGCGGGAGCTATTGGACTGTTATATGGGTGTTTTCGCCGCGAAGGATGAGGAATGCAGCCGGACCGGCTTGGTGCAGCACGAGATCGACACCGGTGAGACCAGGCCGATTCGACTCCGCCCACACCGGCTGCCCTTTTCAAGGCGGGCAGCGGCAGAACAAAAAGCGCGAGAAATGCTGGAGGCAGATGTTATTGAGCCCTCCAGCAGCCCCTGGGCGGCACTGGTGGTGCTGGTCAAGAAGAAGGACGGGTCGTGGCGGCTCTGTGTGGATTACCGGCGCCTGAATGACGTCCCCTGGAAGGATTCCTACCCCCTGCCCCGCATCGATGACGCACTGGACCACATCGCCGGCTCCAGCTGGTTCAGCTCGCTAGATCTACGCAGCGGCTATTGGCAGGTAGATCTGTCACCCGATGCCCGCCAAAAAACAGCCTTCTCCATCGGGCAGGGACTGTACCAGTTTAAAGTGATGCCGTTTGGACTCTGCAACGCTCCGGCCACCTTTGAGCGCTTAATGGAGTGAGTGTTGGCCCACGTGCCCCGGAGTCGCTGCGTTGTTTACCTGGATGACCTACTGGTGCATGCAGCTGATTTTGACAGCGCCCTGTCCAATCTCCGAGAGGTGCTGGGTGCCATCCAACAGGCGGGGCTACGGTTGCACCCTAGAAAATGCCATCTGTTCCAGCGGGAGACCACCTTCCTGGACCACGTCATCAGCGCAGCGGGGGTTGCCACCGACCCAGAAAAAGTGGCAGCAGTGAGAGACTGGCCAGTGCCGCAGAACGTGGGAGAACTGAGGAGTTTTCTTGGATTGGCTTCCTATTATAGGAGGTTTGTGAAAGACTTTGCCACCATCGCCAGCCCGCTGCATCAGCTGACGCAGAAAGGACGCATGTTTCAGTGGAGTGACAGCTGTGCTGCTGCTTTCTCCCAGCTCTGCGCGGCGCTCATCGGAGCCCCCGTCCTGCAGTATCCTGACCCGAACCGCCCTTTCATCGTGGACATGGACGCCAACAACCAGGGCATCGGGGTGGTGCTATCCCAGGAGGGAGAACATGGAGAGCAGGCAGTCACTTTTTTCAGCCGCACTCTCAGCAGAGCCGAGAGGAACTACTGTGTGACTCGCAGAGAGCTGCTGGTTGTCATCCAAGGACTGCGTCATTTCCGCCCGTATGTGTACGGGGGGAGGTTCCAGCTCAGGACGGATCACGCCTCCCTGACCTGGTTATTAAACTTCAAAGAGCCGGATGGACAGTTGGCGAGATGGCTGGAGGCACTGCAGGATTATAATTTCCAGATTGTGTATCGGGCAGGCCGCCTCCATGCCAACGCTGACGCGCTGTCTCGGCGCCCCTGTGCGACAGAGGACTGTCGTCACTGCCAACGGGCTGAAGATCAAGACCAAGCTGCCCCACGGGCTGCTGCTCTCCGGGCCGCTGTGAGCAGGAATCACGCAGCGACGTGCAGCCCCTCCTCTGATGATCAGGCAGCTCTCCCCAGCGATGACGTCACAGAGGTTCTTGGCACGCAGCAGCTGCAGAGCGAGCAGGACAGAGACCCGGTCATTTCTCGGGTTCGACAGTGGCTGGACGCAGGCCAGCGGCCCGCCTGGGAGGTTGTGTCAGCGCTGGACCCAGAGACTAAGGCCCTGCACTCCCAGTGGGCCAACCTCCACTGCCACGAGGGCGTGGTGTATCGACAGTGGCAGACTCCAGCTGGGCAGCGGCACGTCTGGCAGCTGCTGGTTCCTCGTCAACTTCCGGCCCAACGTACTCCAGCTGGTTCATTGGGGCGGGTAGGAGCGGGCCACTTCGGAGTGACAAAGACGCTGCAGCGCCTTCGAGCCCGGTTCTACTGGCCCGGTTGTCATCAGGACGTGGAGCTCCACATTCACCGCTGTGACACGTGCACAGCTCAGAAAGGGCCAACTCAGCGATCCCACACTCCCCTGCAGCAGTACCGGGTGGGAGCACCGATGGAGCGAGTGGGAGTGGACATCCTGGGCCCTTTCCCGACCACGGACCAGGGGAACCGCTACGTGCTGGTCACGATGGATTATTTCACTAAGTGGCCAGAGGCGTACGCGGTCCCGGACCAAGCGCCGCTACGACGGCATCAAAGCTGGTGGATGAAATGTTCTGTCGGTTTGGCGCACCGGAGGAGCTGCACAGCGATCAGGGTCGGAACTTCGAGGCGGAGGTCTTCGGAGAGGTCTGCAAGCGGCTGGGCATCCGGAAAACCCGGACCACCCCGCTGCATCCACAGAGCGACGGCCTGGTCAAACGATTCAACCGGACCCTCACCACCCAGCTCGCTATCCTAGTGGACCAGCGACAGCAAGACTGGGACCTGCATCTGCCTTTTGTTTTGTGGGCGTACCGGACGGCAGCTCAGGAATCTACTCGGTGCACCCCTGCAGCGCTCATGTTTGGACGCGAGCTGCGCACACCGGTGGATTTGGTATTCGGTCCCCCCCCCCCCCCCCCCGCCTGGGAGGTGGAGGGAAAACCCGGGTTGGATTATTTTTTTTGTTTGAAAGAACGTCTCCACACGGTGCACGAACTGGCTCGAGAGGCCCTGGCAGCGGCGGGGGGGTCGGCAGAAGTGAGCGTATGACTTCCGCTGCCAGGGGAGGGACTTTGCACCGGAGATCGAGTCTGCGTTTTCTGCCCTGAGAGAAAAGAGGACGATCACCGAAGCTGGCGAGCCATTGGTCGGACCGTGCGTGGTTCTGCAGAGACTGTCGGATGTGGTGTACAGGGTGAGGCTTAGGAAAAGGGACCGGGTTGTAGTCCTTCAACGTGACCGTCTCGCCCCGTATCAGCCATCTGCACCGCTGGTGGACGAACCGGAGCTTTCATCCCGACCAGATACCCCGACCGAGACTCAGATGGACACTAGGGGGCCTGTACGTGTTGGTCGCCGGCACCGAAGGCCGCCCCGACACCTGGATGAGTTTGTATTGGACTTTTGAACTGGACTTTAATTTTTCTGGGAACAGAAACCAGTCCAGGAGGGGGGCCGTGTAACGTCGGGGCTGTATTTTGGGGGGGGAGGAGCAGCGATTTTCCCAGCATGCTTTGCAACAGAGGACGTATTGTATGTGTGTATTAAATGTTATTACTGAGTTATTTACTGCTGTGTAATTATAACTGCGCTTATAATGACCCAGCAGTGTTTCATAGGCAGATTTACTATGTGTGTGTAACCGTGATTTAAACGGAGGTCTGGAAGAATGGCCTCCCCTCCTGCCTATGCTCAGTGTGTGTGTGAATATAAGCCTGTTCGTCACAACTATCTGCTCCTTTTTCTTTGTGTGAAACCTTGCATACGTCACAATAATTTAGTTTATATGTGTAGTTTATAGTCTATCGTCAAAAAACTCATGCAGTACTATAACAGGGCACCTTTACAAATATTTAAGACCCATTGCTCCAGCTCCCCCGTGACCCAAAAGGGATTAAGCGGAAGAAGATGAATGAATGAATGAATGAATGAATGAATGTAGTGCATCCTTTTACATTTTAGCAACATTATAAGTACAAAACACAGGGGGAAATTCAGGGCATCCACGTACAGTGCTGATCCCTTCAGCAGTGTCTTTCACACACACACAAACACACACACACACACACACACACAGAGCAGAATGAGCCATTTGGCGGCAACTTTTGTATCAGTGTTGCCCATTTGTCTGTAAATATTTAAATAAAAATGATTTATTTTGTTATTTGGACATTTTTGAGTCTTGCTGTCGTTTAGTCAAAGCATGTGTCCACATGTAATATGCAGCTGATCTAGTCATTCTGCTCCACAGAGAAGCAGCAGTCGGGACTTTTGTCTACCACTGACCGGGCAGGCTGAGCGTGCCTCCCCCCTAAATGTTCGTGGAGCGCACGGTGGGACGGGACGAGAGTCTCGGCTGCTGCTTTACCCGCATGCTAATGATGTCATTCGCGGTACCACGGGTCCCCGGCATCCCCCCCCCACCCCCCACCCCTGCACCTTGGTTTCTCTATGCTGGAAATATCCGTTAGACCTCGCATCACAGCATCCTATGGTATGTATTTGACTGAGTGGCTCCATACTTGTGGATGCCCACCTCAGCAGCAAAGCACTTCTAAAATCTTTGTTTGTGAAGCGTTGTGGTGACTGACAGGTTGTGATTCCGCGTATTATCCAATCAGCATGGCCGTGATGCGGCGTATTCTCCAGTGACCACGGAGTCAATCTGAAACCCCGCCCACACTTCTTGAAGCCAGGGGATGAAGACATAGAGCGGTCACACAGCGGTGGCTAAACTTTATTGATAAAAGTTACCTATTTTGACTGAGTGACTCCATATTCGGGATGCACACCCTCGTAGCTTCAGCAAAGCACGTTAAAATCTTAGGTCAGTGTGACGAACGGTTTGAGAGATATCTGAGGAACACACACACACACAGACAGACACACAAACAGACAGAGACGGATTTATATATATATATTTTTTCCTCGAAAATGTCTCTCACACCCTTAAAATCACAGCGCTTTAATGTCACACTGCCTGGAAAATGATAAGTTTGCAATACTTTGCAGTTGACTGCTCACGCCATCCCCCACCCCATCCACATCAGATCTTAAAGTGCCTAACGACTCGCATGCAAACACAATAACACACACTCCTGCCAACCTTCCTGCTTCCACCAGGAAATCTAGACATAAAGGCAAGTGGGTCTGTTGGGGGGGGGGGCACACATATGTCACATATGTCACCAAAACTCAGCCTTCTGAGGTAAAGGTGAGGTAATGAAGGAACCTTTCATTGCAGGAGAATCAGCAGAGTTTTCTATGAAAGACAATTATTTTGTAGTCAGGTTAACTAGAGTACAGTTTTGTCTTTGTAAACACCACCATCAGTGTGTGATGGGTGGATAACAGGATCTGTAACACGCTTGGGTCATCTAGAGATGAGAAAAAGTGCTATATAAGTGAACACCATTTACCATTTCATTAAATACAAACGATCACTTTGTTGTTAAGGCTTTTTCGGCTACGATATTTTCCCCCACTATATCTTCAACATTGCACAAAGGGCACATTTCCATTATTTTTCTGAGAAATATACATGAAATTTGATTTTAAAAACGGTGTATGTGGAAGAAAGAAAACGTGGATGGAGAACTTCAGTGTTGGTGTCTGCTCTTTGAGCACTCTCCAGTGTTTTCCCTTTTTTTCTCACACCCACCGGAGGTCACAGCCAATGTTTTGGCTAATTTGCAATCCAAACATATTCCTTTCCCTTTCAAATCTATCTCCACCGTCCATCCCACCTCCTCTTTGGTGTGAGAGGCACAGGATACAGGCTGGAGCTTGACTGAGGTCTGAATGCTCTTTAGTCGTCGCACTTTTCCCAAACGCCTAGCAGCTGCTCCCATTGTGGCCGAGGAGGGAGGGCTCCTTGCTGATTCTTTAAGCCTCCTGCTGTTCCCTGGCCTCAGAAGGCTTCTCATAGAGTGGGAGCGTGGCCTGAACAATGGCTGACGCCATGACATCATGCCCCTTATTTTGGCAAACTCCTAATGCAGATATATGAGAGGATTCCAACGCATGGCGCACACCAGGGAAGGCTGGTCCAAAGATATTTCAGACAGGAGAGTTTTCTAGGTCCTCCCAGCTTTGTTTAGGTCCATTAGGCAGGTGTTCTTTTCAGACTTATGGTTGCCAAAGTATATGTTGTCACCTAAATAATTCTGAGTATATTTCATTTTGTTTCATTTGTACACCCAAAACATGCTTCATAATGAATCATATACTGTATGTAGACTGCATGTGTCGTACTTTTCTGTTCTAGCATAAATCAGTGGGAGAAGGCTATAGGTTTACAAACTCAAAAGTTAGTCAGATCAGAAAAACATAAACTAATGTGTGAAGGCACCCTTCATTTCTAAGTTAAGGCTGCTTAACTTAATTTCACCCTTACACGCCTGACTTTTTTCTTCCAGATCTATGTATAACTCTGAGAAATGAATGAAAATGTCCAAAAGTGGCCTATCTTGCAAAGTTAAAGCCATGTTTTAAAAGTCTGAATGAAGCAGGGTGGGGGGTGTTTTCTAACTTCCACAATGAAGTTCCTTCCTGCAACAACTGGAATGTTTATTCTCTAAGACCTATTGCACACTGTGTTGTCAGAAAATAAAAAATACTACTAAAACTATCATTCTTAGAGATATTAATGATGACAGTGTCAAAAATGTCATATCCCACAATGTTCCTTCCTGATTGTCTTTGATTTGGATTTGGTCCAGAATTTACTGGATTCTTCCAAGCTCCACCTTTCCACCTAATTTCATTGAAACCAGGTCATTTGTGTAATTCTGTTAGCAGGGTTACTCTAACTTCGCCAAAAAACACTGATGGATACTCAGAGAGCATATACCCCCACCATGGTTGATCAAAATGGGATCATTAAAGCTGTAAGCCGCTTTAAAGGCGATCACACCTTGGCGCTGTTCTGGCCCGCATTGTGGTTAAGGGCTTTGATAGCCACCATGTTGACACATCTCAGACTCTCATGTTAAGTGAAGGGTGAACAAATCACTTCTTCAAGAAATGAAAGCACCGAGGTGCCGATGTCTCAATGCCAGAGCCTTGGTGGAGGTATGCGTTCTAGGATCATCACCAAAATGTTATGGGTTTCCTCTCTAGCCCAAGGACCACCTCTGGTAAAAATTTCATCCAAATCCATTTAGTAGTTTTGGAGTAGTCTTGCTAACACACTGTGAGAAGATACGAGCCTTGGTGGAGGTATGTCTTCTGGGATCATCACCAAAATGTTATGGGTTCCTCTATAGCTCAAGGACCACCTCTGGTGAAAATTTCATCAAAGTCCATCCAGTGGTTTTGGAGTGCACGCATGTGCAGCAAAATAATCTGCAGTTCACATGCCCATACTGTCAGCGGCAGCCAAGAACCACCAACCTGATTTGAACAGCTGGAATCTAAACAAAAGAAGAGCACGATGGCAGATATTTTAAATGGTGGCAGCGATGGAGGTACATGAATACAATGACGATCAAGACAAACAAGAGCTTTTGCTGTTTATTGGCACAGGAAGAAAACAGACGGACAAAAAGACGGACATTTGTTCACCCAGTATTGGCAGACTGCTCAGTACTTCCCTATGGTGGCGTTTCCGGGCACATACGCAGTTCACTGAATGTTGGAACTTAGTGAGTTTTTAACGAGTTTTACCTAATCCTTCCTCTGCAAAACTAAACAGCAAAACCAGCGTGAAAACAACTGATATGATGAATAAATTGTGTACTTGCTGAATACATGTTTTTTTTCAGTAACCGCTATTTTATAACAGTTCAGCTCCATGTGCTTTAAAAAAGCCACACTGCTGCCTCTAGTGGCCTGGCATAGTTATTACAATACCTTTTCCATCGGCTCCATTGACATTAAAGGTGAGTTAAATTTGTCTTTATTTCAAAAACAAAAGCCTTATCTCAGAATTCTGGCAAATTAAAAGTTGAGAAAATATGGCCATACTATGACACAAGCCTTTAGTTGCACTTAATTTTGACTGGGCGAGCTGAAAAGCTGGTAACAGGCAGACAGGCAGACAGACAGACGGATGGACAGATACAACCACACACTCACAGACACACCAACTGATTACCATATGCCTCCATTTTCACCGAGGCATAATTATGCACCATCATACAACACCCATTAGTGAGACGTCATGTTGCTTTCAATCATGTACTGTATACAACACAACCTGTCAATTTTACAAAAATCAGATGGTAGTCATGGCATCGGGATCTTCCTGTATCCAGTAGGTGGGTGCTGTGGCTATGAATTAATACTGAAACAAAAATTTCTTAAGGCCAGAACTGTTTAGTCTAGTGGCTAGGAGGGGTTCCCATGCACCCCCGGAAATCAGCTTTAACCAGCATTTCTGGAATGCTCTGGATAAGCTGTTAACGAAATGCCTTGTTCCCAAGCTTGCAAAATGTCCCACGTGACTTTTTTATGCTAATTTTATGTAAATTATTGCCGCCATTACCAGAAAATGCATTTTTTGTTATATCTCTTTAAATGTTTGAGAAAACTCCTTAATTATGGCTTCTACACCCATGTTATGAAGGTCAATTGTCACCTTGAACCTATTTTCAGAATGCCCATATTTGTATAGAACAAGAAAATATGCAAATTAGGTCCGCCATTGTGCAAAAAATCTTTATTTTCTCTATATCTCTACCAGTCTTGGACATAGCCTCACCAAAATGGTTTCTACCTCCCTTATTACATGGTCAAACAATACGATAACGTTATCATTGTTGTGAATACACGTGTTACTAGTATGTTATGAAATCCTGTAATTACGGCTGCCATTAAGAAAAAATAGTTTTTTCGCCCTATTTTGGCTCCTTTTAGAGATAAACGTTTTCTGGGAGCTTCTACCTCCCTATTAACATGGTCAAGGAACATGATAAAAACTAATCATGTGTTCATTTCTAACAGTAATATGTAAATATTACGCATCATCATCATCCTCTTCTTCTATGTCGTCTTCTGCTTCGTCTTCAGACTCTTCTTCTTCACTGTCGTCTTCACCAGCAGTATCTAGGATATCTACGAGTGAAGTAGGTAGCGCCTCTCCATAGTACCAGATGGGTTCTAGTACTTCCTGGTCTGTTCTTAACCAACCCTGACCCTCATCGTGTGGTTTCGGCTTTTCGAAGATAGCTTGGTGAGCTCGTTAGTACAGTGCAACCCGGTAGTTTGCACGCTGGATGTGTGGCTTGAGCGCAGAGCGGCACGGAAGGAGATGTGACAGGTCGACTTTTGACTTGGTAGTGAGCCTCTCACCTTCACCAACCATCTTTCAAAGCAGTTTGACACGTACGGTATCCACGGACGATTCACGAGGCTGCCCATACATGATACAGGTGAACTTCTCCAGCTGCGTAACCACTTCAGGGTTGACGTTCCAGTTCTCTCCAAGCTGACGGAATGCCTCATGAAACCTTGGGCTCTTCTCAAGTTTTTTCAGAGGACCGACTTTTCCTTTTCCTTTAAGGAGCTTGTACAATCTTCTCCAGTGAACACGTAGAAGCCAAGTATGGTGGAACAGTAGCTGCGTCCCAAGGACTCAGCAATTTCCGAGAGATTGAGTAGCTTGTGGTGTTTGCCAGATCCTGTGTCCAAGTAGACAGTAAGGTTTATTGTATGGGCATGGTAGAGCAGAATCACGAAGATGTCCGTGTCTGGCGTACGGACCACAGCATTCTCATAGCCAATTCTGGCGGCAAAGTGAAGGTATAGCACCATCCTTGTGTCAGTTTCTTCCTGATCACTGTATATTTCGGGGAGTTCTCGCTCTTCCACCTGAAAGCAATGAAATACAAACAAAGTTTTTTACTTCAGTAATTGCATGGGCATAAAAGTAATTGAAATGTTATCGACAGACCTCCCCGTTCAAAACGACCAGTTCATGGGCCCGTCCTTCAACAATAATCACTGCTTTCTGCGTGTTTTGGAGCCTCGATGCTGCTTCTCGGCCACTCCAAATGCGTAGTAGTAAATTACATAATTGCTTTTTGTTCTCGTCATTGGCGAGGAACACTTTGAAGTTGTATGGCTTTCTCGTCGCGGGACCTGCGAGCGTGCGGTCACGCCCTTTAATCTCTACCTTTTCACAGAAAATACACTTCTCTGGGAATATGGGACCAGTGGTTCCAGCAGACGACAATCGGCGTTTGATGCGTTGAGGCTGAGAACTCAAGCTAGATGGCTCAGAGTCTTCGATTTCTAGGCGATCAAGGTTTCTGATGAATCGAACATAGCACTGGCGGTGGTATCCTATTAATTCTAAATCATCTGGAAGAGTTTCTGGGATTTTATTGCAGACTAACTCCATCCGATACGGCGAGTCGTGGGACTGACGGAGACGTTTACTTCGGATTTCATGGAGCTGGTGCAGTTTCTCAGAAGCCGTCCCTTTTATTTGAGTAAAGGGAGTAAAGGAGCCATGATCTTTGATAGAAGGCTCATGGAGGATGCATGTCGTAGGTCGAGCTCGTTTTCGATTTGACATGTCTGGTAAATATTACAACTCTATCCCATCTGTCTACGTGGAAAAGAAAAATATGCCGTGAAATGTTGAAAAATCATCAATTGAAATTGATTTCAAACTACTGTCCGCCAATTTGTTTTTATCACGTTTGCAAAAGCTTAATAACAATTCAATACTAATTCGAATTTTTTCAACTATTTCAAAAAACATGACTTTTAATAAATGGTAAAAAGTATAGGAAGTATACTCACCTTGAAGGAAGTCGAAAGTGCTATAATGGTGCTTGCATTTACAGAGCCCCTAAAGGAGCTGGTAGCTGTAGAGAAGCTGGAAATGATGAGGCGATTTTGTATTAAACAGCACGGTGGTGCAGTGGTTAGCACTGTTGCCTTACAGCTAGAAGGTTCCTGGTTCGAATCCCCAGGCTGGCAGGGGTTGGAACCTTTCTGTATGGAGTTTGCATGTTCTCCCTGTGCTGCGTGGGTTTACTCCGGGGGCTCCGGTTTCCTCCCACAATCCAAAGACATGCATGTTAGGTTAATTGGTTGTTCTAAATTGTCCCTAGATATCTGTTTCCTATAAGCCCTTAGAATAGAGGGTTAGTACTAGTGAAAGCGCTTTGAGTGGTCTTTGTGACTAGAAAAGCGCTATATAAGTGCAGGTTAGTTAGTTAGTTAGTTAGTTAAAAACAGAGTCTTTAATGAACAGCTCTCCTATCTTGTCTCATCTGGTGCAGAGCTTGGCAGAAGGCAAAGAGGAAGATTTCTGCCCAGCTCGCTGGTTAAATACAGGCACACATCAAAGACATGCATCACACAAGCCGACATCCCCTGTTATCTTAATCCCCCCATTGTTCTGTTATCTCCTCTCTTCGTCTTGGGAGGTAATGGGAACTCCTCTCCTCGCCATGGGGGGCGAAGGTGTCTAGTCCGTCTCTGCCGCCGCGTCCTGGGACGTGTTTGTTCTTCACACGGCGGGTGAGATTCCTTTGTCCTTTCAGAGGTGTGAAGTTCCTTACATATGCTGTCACAAAACATTTCCACTTGCTCTAACATATGTAGGTATGGAATATATGAGTAATATATACCACAGGCCCCCCCAAACAACTAGGAAAGGACACAGAAAGGTTCACAGTCTAGGGTAATTACTACGACATACTACGTGTTACAGCTGTTGCCACAGAAGAAACTTTCAAGCAGCCATGCTCCTAAGAGAGTTCAGTGGTAAACATAACAGCATAGTACAATCATAAGTCAGTCCTAAACTGTTGCAGCACAATTAATGAATAATTGCGGAGTGGTTAATATCAGTCCCTGTGCTGTCTGGGTTTTAATCTTCTCCCAAAACTGCTGTAGGTTGGTTTAGGCGTCCTGCTGGGACCTTCTTGTGAGGAATCTGCAGTGTGGGAAGGAGAGAGATTATTTGTTCCCTGCCTGGGGGCTGAGACTTTTCCCTTGGGGGGTCTACCTCGCCGAGGTGCTCGAGCCAGCTGTGCAGGTTCGTGTCTCAACAAGAAGGCAGGTCTGAGTCTGTCAATGCTGACCGTTTCATTTCTATCCCCATAATCAAGCACAAAGTGTTTGTCACCATTTTCCAGCACTCTGTACGGGCCATCGTATACTGGGCGTAACGTAACGTTGGTTTTAGAGCTTCATGCTTAACAAAAACAAACTCAGCGTTTTTTAAAGTTTGAGGAACAAAAACTCGTGGAAAGGAGTGATGAGCTGGACCATGGAGAGAGTCCGGTCCGTTACTGCCTAAAAACCTTGGGACTGGGAGATGCCCTGGTTCCGGGTTTTCTGGTAAAAATTCACCTGGTAGTCTGATAGGCTGAGCAAAGACTAATTCTGCAGGGGAAGCGTCTAAATCCTCTTTAGGTGCCGCACGCAACCCCAATAAAACCCAGGGAAGTTTATTTACCCAATTTGTGTCCGTTAATGAGGCTCTGAGGGCGGCCTTTAAGGACCTGTGAAAATGCTCGCATAACCCATTAGCCTGAGGGTGATAAGCGGTGGTACGGTGAATTGTTGCCCCTAAACTGTTGGACATGGCTAACCAGAGCTCTGAGACAAATTGAGGCCCCCTATCTGACGTGATGTCTGATGGGACGCCGAAACGTGCCACCCAATTTGTTAGAAAAACGCGAGCGACTTCCTCCGCTGTAGTTGCCGCTAGAGGGACTGCCTCTGGCCAGCGCGTGGTGCGGTCTATCATTGTTAGCAGGTGTGTGAAACCCTGGGAGGAAGGTAGTGGCCCCACGAGGTCGACATGAATGTGGTCGAACCTTCTAGCAGGGATTGGAAAAGGCTCCAGAGGGGCTTTTGTGTGTCTGTGTATTTTGGCGCGTTGACAAGGAATGCAAGTTTTTGCCCATTCTTTTACGTTTTTGCGCAGGCCTGGCCACACAAACTTTTCGGCAACCATTTTGACCGAGGCGCGCACACCTGGGTGCGCGAGGGAGTGAATTGCGTCGAAAATGCGGCGGCGCCAAGCAGCTGGTACTAACGGGCGAGGTCGGCCGGTTGAAACATCGCATATTAGGGGGGCACGCCGTCGCGCAACCCTTTTTTCTCCAGCCTTAACCCTGTTGGTCCAGACAGGAGCGCGCGCACGTCTGCATCACTGCTTTGTTCTTCCGCCATGGCTGCATAATCTATCCCTTCATGGATAGGTGCTGCGTATGTGTCTGCGTTAGTGAAGAGTTCCGCTGCTGAGGCAGTGTAATCTGTCTCCTCGCGCTCTGGCGGTGCCACAGCGCGAGAGAGACAGTCCGCTACTACGTTAAGTTTGCCTGCTACGTGTCGAATGTCTGTGGTGAACTCTGAAATCGCAGCTAGCTGTCTTTGTTGTCTGCCCGACCATGGTTCTGAAATTTTAGCCATAGCAAAAGTGAGCGGCTTATGGTTCACAAAAGCCGTGAAACTCCGCCCTTCTAACCAAAACTGGAAGTGGCGGATGGACAAATGAAGCGCCAGCAGCTCTCTGTCAAAAGTGCTGTATTTGCGTTCAGTTGGGTTTTGTCACGCCGCGCCATTCATCAGCGGCGCCACCTGCTCACGCACCTGACAATCATCAGCGGCGAGGGATAAAGGCCGTCTCGCCCGGAGGCTCGGCCTGAAGCCGTCAGACTTCGTCCCTCACCGTTGTGAGCATACTTCCCTTCAGCGTCACCATTTTGGTAAGAAGATCGCTTACCTCTTTTCTTCAGTCTTCTCCCCTGTGCACAGGTGGATTCCCCAGCGGCGGACATCTCCACTCCGTCGCCCAATCCTCGCTGCTGTACGGAGCTCTCCAGGTGGCTGTCTTCCGGGCTTCGCCCCCTTGTTGTGCCAGCTGTCCTGACCCACCAAGTAAGTCCTTCTCTCGCCATAAATCCCTCCTGTGTTGGTGTATGCCCGTCACCCTCTCCCTGTGCTCTCTCCATAGGGTTGCTCGGCTGTACGGTCACCTGCCTCTGTGCCTGGAGCAGACACCATCACCAACACATTTACATCCCGCAGACACGCACTCATTCACTCCTGCTGTTAATAAACTCTTTGAACTACTCTAAGCCTGTGTGTGTGCGTCTCCTGAGCCGTGCGTTATGTCAGTACGGCTTCAGCAGAGCGGCTCGGCGGACGGCGGGCTCGCACACCGGTTTTCCACTCTCGAGGCTAGAGTGGATCAAATAGCTTATCAACAACAGGTGATCTTTAATCAATTATTGAATTTAACTAACCGGTTGGGCCGCTTAGATCCTCAACAGCCGTTCCCCCCGGCTCGTCAGGGTGGCGCGGCTCCTGCTGTTCCAGCGGCCGTCCAGCCGCCTCCAGTGGCACCGGTTCGGCTCACACCGATTCCGACCCCCGCCCGCTTTAGCGGTAAGCTCGGCGGAGCGCGGGGGTTCATTATGCAGTGTGAGTCCGTGTTCCACCGTGTGCCCGGAGATTTTCCCTCGGATCACAGTCGGATTGGTTACATAGGGAATCTTCTGGAGGGGCGTGCGTTAACTTGGACCTACGCCGTAATGGCGAGGCCCAGTTATGCCACCCTCACCTATGACCAGTTCGTGAGGCGCTTTCTGGAGGTCTTTGACCATTCTCAAACCGAGACGGTCTAGGTCGATCGGCTCCTTGCTCTCCAGCAGGGAGGCCGGTCGGCAGCGGACTACTCGGTCGACTTCCGGGTAGCGGCGGAGGAATTGGGCTGGGAGGAACGCTCCCTCTGTGGCCTGTTCCTCCGCAGCCTCAATAGTGATCTGAGGGATGAACTGGCTGGACGGGATATCCCTGGAACGCTAGCGGAGCTGACATCCTTAGCGATAAGTTTGGATAACAGGCTGCGCGAGCGCTCCTCGGGGCGGAAGTCTTCTTCTCGCCCTCGTGGAGTCTCGCCGCACCTGTTCCAAGCTCGCCCCCTGGCGGCGCCGCCAGCATTGTGCCCCGAGGAGTCGGAGCCGATGGTGATGGGCTGGACCAAGCTTTCCCCTGCGGAGAAACAACGCCGCCGTGAGTTGGGCCTCTGCATGTATTGCGGAGGTGACCAACACACTGTGGAGCGTTGCCCGCGGAAAGCCAGTCGGCGGGGTCCGCGAATCGCTGTAGGGAGCCTCGCGGATCCCAACCGGTTAGACTCTCTCACTCAATTAAAGCTGCCCATCCGTTTTTGCCACAATTCCACTGGGCACCTCACCCACGCACTGGTGGATTCGGGCGCAGAGGGCAGCTTCATTTCACAAGGCCTGGCAACCCGATTGGGCATCCGCTGTCAGGCATTAAAACACCCCATCTCCCTGGTCCATCTCTCCCGTGCCTCCCTTGGGAGAGTTTCTCACCAAACCATGCCTGTCCCAGTCATCATCTCAGGGAACCACCGGGAGGAGATGGTATTTTACGTCCTGCCCAACTCTGTGTCGCCCGTCATCCTGGGGTATCCCTGGCTACGCCTCCACAACCCTGTCCTGGACTGGAGGTCCGCTGGGGTGTCGGCATGGAGTACCTTCTGTATGGGCACCTGCCTTCAGTCCGCTGCCTGCTCCCCATCCGCGGCTCCCCCTGTGGCGGATACAGCACCTCCGGACCTGTCACTGGTGCCTCCAGAATTTCACGACCTGGGTATGGTATTTAGCAAATCGAAAGCTATGTCTCTTCCCCCGCATCGACCATATGACTGTGCCATCAACCTCCGCCAGGGGGCTCCCCTGCCATCTGGTCGGCTCTACAGCCTGTCGGCGCCGGAGAAGGAGACCATGAATACATACCTGAAGGAATCTCTGAGCGCTGGGATTATTCGCCCATCGTCGTCACCCGTGGGGGCAGGGTTTTTCTTTGTCGGGAAGAAGGACGGATCCCTCCGCCCCTGCATAGACTTTTGAGCGTTGAATGACATCACTGAGAGGGACCGTTACACCCTGCCCCTCATGGACACTGCCTTTCACTCCCTCCAGGGGGCGACCTGGTTTACCAAGCTGGATTTACGCAGCGCTTACCACCTCGTCCGGATCCGGGAGGGAGATGAATGGAAGACAGCCTTCCGTACCCCGAACGGCCACTTTGAGTATCTCGTCATGCCGTTCGGGCTGACCAACGCTCCTGCCGTCTTTCAGCGCCTCATTAATGACGTCTTCCGGGATTTCATCGGCCTTTTTGTGTTCGTCTACCTGGATGACATCCTTATCTTCTCCAGGTCCAGGGACGAGCACCAGGTCCATGTGAGGCGGGTCCTCCAAAGACTGCTGGAGAATCGTCTGTACGTGAAGGCTGAGAAATGCGAATTCTACGCTAGAACCACATCCTTCCTGGGATTCATCATCGCTCAAGATCAGGTGCTCCCAGACCCAGAGAAGGTGAAGGCGGTGGTGGAGTGGCCTACTCCCGCATCCCGGAAGCAGGTGCAACAGTTTGTTGGCTTCGCCAATTTTTACCGCCGCTTTGTCCCAAATTTCAGCTCGATCGTCGGACCGCTGACCCGCCTCACGTCCCCGAAGGTCCCGTTCCGGTGGACTGAAGAGGTCGCTGCTGCCTGTAGGGCGCTGAAGGCGGAGTTCTCCTCCTCCCGGGTCCTTCGCCAGGTCGACCCCGCGCTGCAGTGCATTGTGGAGGTGGACGCATCGGACACGGGAGTGGGAGCAGTGTTATCCCAGCGGTCACCTGACGATGGCGCCAAACGGCCATGCGCCTTCTTCTCCCGGCGCCTGTCCCCGGCGGAGAGGAACTACGATGTGGGGGACAGAGAGCTCCTGGCCATTAAACTCGCCTTACAGGAGTGGCGCCACTGGCTAGAGGGGGCGGACCTGCCGTTTGTGGTCCTGACGGACCACAAGAACTTAGAGTATTTACGATCTGCCAAGCGCCTGAATGCCCGCCAGGCGCGCTGGTCTTTGTTCTTCGCCAGGTTCCGCTTCTCGATCACCTTCAGGCCGGGCTCCAAAAACGGCCTGCCTGACGCCCTCTCTAGGCAGTTCACCCCCGTGGAGGCTGAGGAGACGCCCCACACTATCCTGCCCAGGTCGTGCGTCCTCGGTGCCATCTCTTGGGACATTGAAGACAGGATCCGGAAGGCGCAGGAGGTGGAACCTGATCCTGGCGGCGGACCGGAGGGAAGACTGTTCGTCCCATCTGCGGTCCGAGGAGAGGTCATCCACTGGCTCCACACCTCCCGGCTCACCTGTCATCCCGGCACCTCTCGGATGATCAGCCTCCTCCAACGGTCCTTTTGGTGGCCAGGCCTGCGGAGGGATGCGGCCCGCTACGCCCGGGCTTGCCCAATCTGTGCCACCAGCAAGTCGGGAAATGCCCCCCCAGCGGGTCTGCTCCAGCCTCTGCCCGTCCCCGGCAGGCCCTGGTCGCACATCGCACTGGACTTCGTCACCGGACTCCCCGTTTCCAACTCCTTTGACACCGTCCTGACCATTGTGGACCGTTTCTCCAAGGCTGCGCACTTCATTCCCCTGCGAGGTCTCCCTTCTGCCCTGGAGACGGCGGGCCTCCTCGTCCAACACGTGGTCAGGCTGCACGGGATTCCGGTGGACGTGGTCTCGGACCGGGGTCCCCAATTTTCATCCGAGGTTTGGAGATCCTTTTGTAACGCCATCGGAGCCAAGGTGAGCCTCTCCTCCGGCCATCACCCCCAGTCTAACGGGCAGTGTGAGAGGACCAATCAGGAGCTGGAGGCTGCGCTCCGCTGTGTTACTAGACCCAAGCCGACGTCCTGGAGCAACCATCTCGCCTGGGTGGAGTATGCCCACAACACCGCCCGCTCTTCTGCAACAGGGATGTCCCCCTTCAAGGCGTCCCTGGGTTACGACCCCCCGCTGTTTCCAGCGCAGGAGAACGAGGTGACTGTCCCCTCTGTTAGGGCGCACCTTAGGCAGTTCCGCTCCACCTGGGCTGCCGCGCGTCGTGCGCTTTTACGCACAGCGGAGCGCAACAGGACCGTGGCGGACCGGCACAGAAGACCTGCCCCGGCGTACAGAGTTGGGCAACTCGTGTATGTGTCTACCCAGGACGTCACATTAAAAGGCGAGAGGAGGAAGCTGGCACAGCGATTCATGGGTCCCTTTCCCATCACCCGGATCATCAACCCGGTGGCTGTGCGCGTGGCTATTCCCCCCTCCCTCCGCATCCATTCCACTTTCCATGTGTCGAAGGTGAAACTGGCAGTCACTGACCCCCTTTGCCCTCCTCCTGCAGCGCAGCCCGCGCCCCGGATGATTGGTGGCCATCCGGCCTGGTCCGTCTCCTCCATCCTGGACTCCCGGCGCCGAGGTCGTGGGTTGCAATACCTGGTGGACTGGGAGGGCTATGGGCCCGAGCATCGACAATGGGTGCCCCCGTCGTTTGTGTTGGACCCATCGCTCATCGCGGACTTCCACCAAGCGCACCCGGATAAGCCATCGCCAGGAGGCGCTGCTAGAGGGGGGAGTACTGTCACGCCGCGCCATTCATCAGCGGCGCCACCTGCTCACGCACCTGACAATCATCAGCGGCGAGGGATAAAGGCCGTCTCGCCCGGAGGCTCGGCCTGAAGCCGTCAGACTTCGTCCCTCACCGTTGTGAGCATACTTCCCTTCAGCGTCACCATTTTGGTAAGAAGATCGCTTACCTCTTTTCTTCAGTCTTCTCCCCTGTGCACAGGTGGATTCCCCAGCGGCGGACATCTCCACTCCGTCGCCCAATCCTCGCTGCTGTACGGAGCTCTCCAGGTGGCTGTCTTCCGGGCTTCGCCCCCTTGTTGTGCCAGCTGTCCTGACCCACCAAGTAAGTCCTTCTCTCGCCATAAATCCCTCCTGTGTTGGTGTATGCCCGTCACCCTCTCCCTGTGCTCTCTCCATAGGGTTGCTCGGCTGTACGGTCACCTGCCTCTGTGCCTGGAGCAGACACCATCACCAACACATTTACATCCCGCAGACACGCACTCATTCACTCCTGCTGTTAATAAACTCTTTGAACTACTCTAAGCCTGTGTGTGTGCGTCTCCTGAGCCGTGCGTTATGTCAGGTTTAGCGATTTGCTAAAGAATGCTAAAGGTTGCCAGACCCCGCTGACAAGTTGTTCTACAACTGCCCCTATGGCCAGGTCTGAAGCATCTGTGGTTAGTGCAATGCGGGCTGCGGGATCTGGGTGGACTAACATTGTGGCGTTAGCTAGGGCGTTTTTTACTTCCGCGAAAGCGCGTTCGCGCTCCGGGGTCCATTCGACCGCGTTGGAAGCTTTCTTTTTTTTAAGCGCATCATATAGGGGCTGCATGAGCTGAGCTGCGTGGGGGAGGAAGCGGTTGTAAAAATTAACCATCCCCAAAAATTCCTGTAGCGATTTGACCGTTTGGGGCCGTGGAAAACCTACTATCGCATGAACTTTGTCTGGAAGCGGAACTGCCCCCTTTGGGGAGACTTTATGTCCCAAAAAATCAATTTGCGATACGCCGAATGTGCATTTGGCTGGATTGATTATTAGACCATGCTCTTCCAGCCTCTGAAAAACGGTAGTGAGGTGCTGCTCGTGCTCTTCCTCAGACGGGCTGGCTACCAGCATGTCGTCGAGGTAGACGAAAACAAAGGGGAGGTCGCGTAGGACTGCGTCCATCATACGTTGAAAAGTTTGGGCAGCGCCTTTGAGGCCGAAAGGCATTCGCAGGAATTCAAAAAGGCCAAAAGGGGTTATAACCGCTGTTTTAGGAATGTCTTCAGCTCGGACTGGGACTTGGTGATAACCGCGGACTAAGTCTATCTTTGAAAAAATGCGCGCACCCGCTAGATGCAGTGAAAAGTCCTGAATGTGAGGGATGGGGTAGCGGTCATGCGCTGTAGCGTTGTTTAATCTACGGTAATCTCCGCACGGTCTCCAAGAACCGTCGGATTTCGGAACCATGTGAAGTGGTGAAGCCCAGGGGCTCTTCGAACGTCTAACAATGCCCAATTTTTCGAGAGTTGTAAACTCGTCCCGTGCTATGTTGAGCTTGGCCGCGTCTAAGCGGCGAGCTTTGGCAAAAACGGGAGGTCCCGTTGTCGGAATGAAGTGTTTAACCCCGTGTTTGGCTACAGTGGCTGAGAATTTGGGGGTTGTGAGTGCTGGAAATTGGGTGAGGAGTTGTTCAAACTTACCTCCTGCCGTGGTGACGTTGGCCTGCACAGGTGGTGGAGAAACTCGAGCTGAGCATGGAATAGAAGCAAAAGATAGTGCATTAACCAGGCGCCTATTTGCTAGATCCACTAATAACCCGTGTGCACACAGAAAATCTGTGCCTAACAAGTTAAAACTCACCGCCGCTACAACAAATGTCCATCTGTAGCTGCGGCCGTGAATGAGGAGGTGCAGGCTCTTTTCCTCGAACGTGTCGATGTCAGAGCCGTTGGCTAGTGTGCGGAAGTCTTGGTGGGTGTTGCACTTCGTATTGGCGAGTGTCCCTCTCATGTGTGGTGGAAGCGTGCTGAGGAAAATAAACTGGAAAAGGAAATTGTCGTTGTCCTCCTCCTTAAGCTGCAGCAAATCCTCCATGAGGGCCTTCGGATTGCCCCCTCTGTGGCCGTAGACCGCCAGGATCCTCTCAGCTCTTTCCTCCGCTGGTGGGACATAGTTCGCCACGATGGTCGCTTTGAGCGTCTCATACTTGTCCCGGGCCGGTGGTCGCCGGATCAAGCTCCGCACACACTTCGAAGTGGCGGAGTCGAGTTTGGAGACGATATGGTAGAATTTTGTATCGTCTGCTGTGATGCCCGCCAGTATGAACTGGGCTTCAGCTTGTAGAAACCAAGAGGCGGGGTCTTCTCGCCAGAAGTCTGGCAGCTGGACAGCGACGGCGTTCGTGCACACCATCACTGTTGTGCCCGCCGGGTGAGAGTGCCTTGCCTCGGCTCTCACGGCAGTGCTGGAGCTCGGTTGAGCCCTCTCAATTCCTTCTGCCGGAGGGGACAGCTGTCTGTCTGCTCCCTCGTCTGCGTCGTTGCTGGCGTATGTCAGAGTCGCCACGGATGAGTCGCTTGAAGAACGCCTCCGGTCCATACTCGCGTCAAGGTCACCAGTGTAGAGGAGCTGGAAATGATGAGGCGATTTTGTATTAAAAACAGAGTCTTTAATGAACAGCTCTCCTATCTTGTCTCATCTGGTGCAGAGCTTGGCAGAAGGCAAAGAGGAAGATTTCTGCCCAGCTCGCTGGTTAAATACAGGCACACATCAAAGACATGCATCACACAAGCCGACATCCCCTGTTATCTTAATCCCCCCATTGTTCTGTTATCTCCTCTCTTCGTCTTGGGAGGTAATGGGAACTCCTCTCCTCGCCATGGGGGGCGAAGGTGTCTAGTCCGTCTCTGCCGCCGCGTCCTGGGACGTGTTTGTTCTTCACACGGCGGGTGAGATTCCTTTGTCCTTTCAGAGGTGTGAAGTTCCTTACATATGCTGTCACAAAACATTTCCACTTGCTCTAACATATGTAGGTATGGAATATATGAGTAATATATACCACAGGCCCCCCAAACAACTAGGAAAGGACACAGAAAGGTTCACAGTCTAGGGTAATTACTACGACATACTACGTGTTACAGCTGTTGCCACAGAAGAAACTTTCAAGCAGCCATGCTCCTAAGAGAGTTCAGTGGTAAACATAACAGCATAGTACAATCATAAGTCAGTCCTAAACTGTTGCAGCACAATTAATGAATAATTGCGGAGTGGTTAATATCAGTCCCTGTGCTGTCTGGGTTTTAATCTTCTCCCAAAACTGCTGTAGGTTGGTTTAGGCGTCCTGCTGGGACCTTCTTGTGAGGAATCTGCAGTGTGGGAAGGAGAGAGATTATTTGTTCCCTGCCTGGGGGCTGAGACTTTTCCCTTGGGGGGTCTACCTCGCCGAGGTGCTCGAGCCAGCTGTGCAGGTTCGTGTCTCAACAAGAAGGCAGGTCTGAGTCTGTCAATGCTGACCGTTTCATTTCTATCCCCATAATCAAGCACAAAGTGTTTGTCACCATTTTCCAGCACTCTGTACGGGCCATCGTATACTGGGCGTAACGTAACGTTGGTTTTAGAGCTTCATGCTTAACAAAAACAAACTCAGCGTTTTTTAAAGTTTGAGGAACAAAAACTCGTGGAAAGGAGTGATGAGCTGGACCATGGAGAGAGTCCGGTCCGTTACTGCCTAAAAACCTTGGGACTGGGAGATGCCCTGGTTCCGGGTTTTCTGGTAAAAATTCACCTGGTAGTCTGATAGGCTGAGCAAAGACTAATTCTGCAGGGGAAGCGTCTAAATCCTCTTTAGGTGCCGCACGCAACCCCAATAAAACCCAGGGAAGTTTATTTACCCAATTTGTGTCCGTTAATGAGGCTCTGAGGGCGGCCTTTAAGGACCTGTGAAAATGCTCGCATAACCCATTAGCCTGAGGGTGATAAGCGGTGGTACGGTGAATTGTTGCCCCTAAACTGTTGGACATGGCTAACCAGAGCTCTGAGACAAATTGAGGCCCCCTATCTGACGTGATGTCTGATGGGACGCCGAAACGTGCCACCCAATTTGTTAGAAAAACGCGAGCGACTTCCTCCGCTGTAGTTGCCGCTAGAGGGACTGCCTCTGGCCAGCGCGTGGTGCGGTCTATCATTGTTAGCAGGTGTGTGAAACCCTGGGAGGAAGGTAGTGGCCCCACGAGGTCGACATGAATGTGGTCGAACCTTCTAGCAGGGATTGGAAAAGGCTCCAGAGGGGCTTTTGTGTGTCTGTGTATTTTGGCGCGTTGACAAGGAATGCAAGTTTTTGCCCATTCTTTTACGTTTTTGCGCAGGCCTGGCCACACAAACTTTTCGGCAACCATTTTGACCGAGGCGCGCACACCTGGGTGCGCGAGGGAGTGAATTGCGTCGAAAATGCGGCGGCGCCAAGCAGCTGGTACTAACGGGCGAGGTCGGCCGGTTGAAACATCGCATATTAGGGGGGGCACGCCGTCGCGCAACCCTTTTTTCTCCAGCCTTAACCCTGTTGGTCCAGACAGGAGCGCGCGCACGTCTGCATCACTGCTTTGTTCTTCCGCCATGGCTGCATAATCTATCCCTTCATGGATAGGTGCTGCGTATGTGTCTGCGTTAGTGAAGAGTTCCGCTGCTGAGGCAGTGTAATCTGTCTCCTCGCGCTGTGGCACCGCCAGAGCGCGAGAGAGACAGTCCGCTACTACGTTAAGTTTGCCTGCTACGTGTCGAATGTCTGTGGTGAACTCTGAAATCGCAGCTAGCTGTCTTTGTTGTCTGCCCGACCATGGTTCTGAAATTTTAGCCATAGCAAAAGTGAGCGGCTTATGGTTCACAAAAGCCGTGAAACTCCGCCCTTCTAACCAAAACTGGAAGTGGCGGATGGACAAATGAAGCGCCAGCAGCTCTCTGTCAAAAGTGCTGTATTTGCGTTCAGTTGGGTTTTGTCACGCCGCGCCATTCATCAGCGGCGCCACCTGCTCACGCACCTGACAATCATCAGCGGCGAGGGATAAAGGCCGTCTCGCCCGGAGGCTCGGCCTGAAGCCGTCAGACTTCGTCCCTCACCGTTGTGAGCATACTTCCCTTCAGCGTCACCATTTTGGTAAGAAGATCGCTTACCTCTTTTCTTCAGTCTTCTCCCCTGTGCACAGGTGGATTCCCCAGCGGCGGACATCTCCACTCCGTCGCCCAATCCTCGCTGCTGTACGGAGCTCTCCAGGTGGCTGTCTTCCGGGCTTCGCCCCCTTGTTGTGCCAGCTGTCCTGACCCACCAAGTAAGTCCTTCTCTCGCCATAAATCCCTCCTGTGTTGGTGTATGCCCGTCACCCTCTCCCTGTGCTCTCTCCATAGGGTTGCTCGGCTGTACGGTCACCTGCCTCTGTGCCTGGAGCAGACACCATCACCAACACATTTACATCCCGCAGACACGCACTCATTCACTCCTGCTGTTAATAAACTCTTTGAACTACTCTAAGCCTGTGTGTGTGCGTCTCCTGAGCCGTGCGTTATGTCAGTACGGCTTCAGCAGAGCGGCTCGGCGGACGGCGGGCTCGCACACCGGTTTTCCACTCTCGAGGCTAGAGTGGATCAAATAGCTTATCAACAACAGGTGATCTTTAATCAATTATTGAATTTAACTAACCGGTTGGGCCGCTTAGATCCTCAACAGCCGTTCCCCCCCGGCTCGTCAGGGTGGCGCGGCTCCTGCTGTTCCAGCGGCCGTCCAGCCGCCTCCAGTGGCACCGGTTCGGCTCACACCGATTCCGACCCCCGCCCGCTTTAGCGGTAAGCTCGGCGGAGCGCGGGGGTTCATTATGCAGTGTGAGTCCGTGTTCCACCGTGTGCCCGGAGATTTTCCCTCGGATCACAGTCGGATTGGTTACATAGGGAATCTTCTGGAGGGGCGTGCGTTAACTTGGACCTACGCCGTAATGGCGAGGCCCAGTTATGCCACCCTCACCTATGACCAGTTCGTGAGGCGCTTTCTGGAGGTCTTTGACCATTCTCAAACCGAGACGGTCTAGGTCGATCGGCTCCTTGCTCTCCAGCAGGGAGGCCGGTCGGCAGCGGACTACTCGGTCGACTTCCGGGTAGCGGCGGAGGAATTGGGCTGGGAGGAACGCTCCCTCTGTGGCCTGTTCCTCCGCAGCCTCAATAGTGATCTGAGGGATGAACTGGCTGGACGGGATATCCCTGGAACGCTAGCGGAGCTGACATCCTTAGCGATAAGTTTGGATAACAGGCTGCGCGAGCGCTCCTCGGGGCGGAAGTCTTCTTCTCGCCCTCGTGGAGTCTCGCCGCACCTGTTCCAAGCTCGCCCCCTGGCGGCGCCGCCAGCATTGTGCCCCGAGGAGTCGGAGCCGATGGTGACGGGCTGGACCAAGCTTTCCCCTGCGGAGAAACAACGCCGCCGTGAGTTGGGCCTCTGCATGTATTGCGGAGGTGACCAACACACTGTGGAGCGTTGCCCGCGGAAAGCCAGTCGGCGGGGTCCGCGAATCGCTGTAGGGAGCCTCGCGGATCCCAACCGGTTAGACTCTCTCACTCAATTAAAGCTGCCCATCCGTTTTTGCCACAATTCCACTGGGCACCTCACCCACGCACTGGTGGATTCGGGCGCAGAGGGCAGCTTCATTTCACAAGGCCTGGCAACCCGATTGGGCATCCGCTGTCAGGCATTAAAACACCCCATCTCCCTGGTCCATCTCTCCCGTGCCTCCCTTGGGAGAGTTTCTCACCAAACCATGCCTGTCCCAGTCATCATCTCAGGGAACCACCGGGAGGAGATGGTATTTTACGTCCTGCCCAACTCTGTGTCGCCCGTCATCCTGGGGTATCCCTGGCTACGCCTCCACAACCCTGTCCTGGACTGGAGGTCCGCTGGGGTGTCGGCATGGAGTACCTTCTGTATGGGCACCTGCCTTCAGTCCGCTGCCTGCTCCCCATCCGCGGCTCCCCCTGTGGCGGATACAGCACCTCCGGACCTGTCACTGGTGCCTCCAGAATTTCACGACCTGGGTATGGTATTTAGCAAATCGAAAGCTATGTCTCTTCCCCCGCATCGACCATATGACTGTGCCATCAACCTCCGCCAGGGGGCTCCCCTGCCATCTGGTCGGCTCTACAGCCTGTCGGCGCCGGAGAAGGAGACCATGAATACATACCTGAAGGAATCTCTGAGCGCTGGGATTATTCGCCCATCGTCGTCACCCGTGGGGGCAGGGTTTTTCTTTGTCGGGAAGAAGGACGGATCCCTCCGCCCCTGCATAGACTTTTGAGCGTTGAATGACATCACTGAGAGGGACCGTTACACCCTGCCCCTCATGGACACTGCCTTTCACTCCCTCCAGGGGGCGACCTGGTTTACCAAGCTGGATTTACGCAGCGCTTACCACCTCGTCCGGATCCGGGAGGGAGATGAATGGAAGACAGCCTTCCGTACCCCGAACGGCCACTTTGAGTATCTCGTCATGCCGTTCGGGCTGACCAACGCTCCTGCCGTCTTTCAGCGCCTCATTAATGACGTCTTCCGGGATTTCATCGGCCTTTTTGTGTTCGTCTACCTGGATGACATCCTTATCTTCTCCAGGTCCAGGGACGAGCACCAGGTCCATGTGAGGCGGGTCCTCCAAAGACTGCTGGAGAATCGTCTGTACGTGAAGGCTGAGAAATGCGAATTCTACGCTAGAACCACATCCTTCCTGGGATTCATCATCGCTCAAGATCAGGTGCTCCCAGACCCAGAGAAGGTGAAGGCGGTGGTGGAGTGGCCTACTCCCGCATCCCGGAAGCAGGTGCAACAGTTTGTTGGCTTCGCCAATTTTTACCGCCGCTTTGTCCCAAATTTCAGCTCGATCGTCGGACCGCTGACCCGCCTCACGTCCCCGAAGGTCCCGTTCCGGTGGACTGAAGAGGTCGCTGCTGCCTTTAGGGCGCTGAAGGCGGAGTTCTCCTCCTCCCGGGTCCTTCGCCAGGTCGACCCCGCGCTGCAGTGCATTGTGGAGGTGGACGCATCGGACACGGGAGTGGGAGCAGTGTTATCCCAGCGGTCACCTGACGATGGCGCCAAACGGCCATGCGCCTTCTTCTCCCGGCGCCTGTCCCCGGCGGAGAGGAACTACGATGTGGGGGACAGAGAGCTCCTGGCCATTAAACTCGCCTTACAGGAGTGGCGCCACTGGCTAGAGGGGGCGGACCTGCCGTTTGTGGTCCTGACGGACGGATATGCTGTCACAAAACATTTCCACTTGCTCTAACACGTGTAGGTATGGAATATATGAGCAAAAGCTTAATAACAATTCAATACTAATTCGAATTTTTTCAACTATTTCAAAACACTATTTTCAACTATTTCAAAACACATGACTTTTAATAAATGGTAAAAAGTATAGGAAGTATACTCACCTTGAAGGAAGTTGAAAGTGCTATAATGGTGCTTGCATTTACAGAGCCCCTAAAGGAGCTGGTAGCCGCCATTTTGTTTTGAAACGGCCAAGAAAGACTGGGCACTAACACAGGGTTCCCAGCGACAGTACCACAGCATAGAAATCACGTTTTCGCATGCAATTATAAAATAAAAGCACATTTCAAAACAAATGCATCGCTATCTAAGAAATTTGGCAAACTGATTGTGATTTTAAGTGATTTTCATAATTCACTACCTCATTTGTAGTATTTGTGGATGGGTGCTTTAACCATTTATTATGAAAATGCATAAGGTGAGAAAGAAAACTTGAATAGCACGATCAATCTTCGTGTTCCTTGACCATGTTAATAGGGAGGTAGAAGCTCCCAGAAAATGTTTATCTTTAAAAGGTGCCAAAATAGGGCGAAAAAACTATTTTTTCTTAGTGGCAGCCGTAATTACAGGATTTCGTAACATACTAGTAACACGTGTATTCACAGCAATGATAACGTTATCGTATTGTTTGACCATGTAATAAGGGAGGTAGAAACCATTTTGGTGAGGCTATGTCCAAGACTGGTAGAGATACAGAAAAATAAAGATTTTTGCACAATGGCGGACCTAATTTGCATATTTTCTTGTTCTATACAAATATGGGCATTCTGGAAATAGGTTCAATGTGACAATTGACCTTCATAACATGGGTGTAGAAGCCATAATTAAGGAGTTTTCTCAAACATTTAAAGAGATATAACAAAAAATGCATTTTCTGGTAATGGCGGCAATAATTTACATAAAATTAGCATAAAAAAGTCACGTGGGACATTTTGCAAGCTTGGGAACAAGGCATTTCGTTAACAGCTTATCCAGAGCATTCCAGAAATGCTGGTTAAAAGTTGATTTCCGGGGGGTGCATGGGAACCCCTCCTAGCCACTAGACTAGTTATCAAGCATGAAACGTTTGTGTTGGGTCGGACAATACAATATAGAGTAACAGAAACTACCTGTTCGATTGCAAAGGACTGATGTTTACAGGAAGCCACTGGAGTTAACATGACAGTGTGTACAATTAGGCATCATCATCATCAGTGTTGGTCAAGTTACTAAAAATTAGTAGCTAATTACAGTTACTAGTTACTTCTGTTCAAAAATAATTGTTACTTTACCAATTACTGCATGATTAAAGTAACTATTTACTTGGAAAAGTAAATAGAAAAGTAAAGTAAATAGCAAGATAATTTAATGGATTATCAGTGTGTCTGTCTGTCATGGCCAAATAGGCCTGCCTATGATGTTCCTATGATGTCTGCATGATGTCCTATGATGTTCCTATGTATAACGACTCCTGAAGTGTGAAATGTCCTATGATGTTCCTATGTATAACGACTCCTGAAGTGTGAAATGTCCTATGATGTTCCTATGTATAACGACTCCTGAAGTGTGAAATGTCCTATGATGTTCCTATGTATCAAAGGCAGGCATCACTCACGATCATAGGACTCGCTATGACATCATCAAAGATCATAGGACTCGCTATGATACAATCAAAGATCAAAGCTTACACCCTTGCTTACGCCTGCTTTCTACGGGCATGCAGAAATATTTGCTTAGACTTGGTTTCTACGGGCATGCAGGGGTGTGCACTAGTTATTATTAATGTCAGGCTGAAAACACTGTTTCAGGCAGAGCTTCACAGACAGTTTTTTATGATGCTGTTGCTGCACATGTCAGTGTGTGGGACATAAAACTGTCCGTGTTTATCATACCTTTATGATATGGATTAATCCGATGTTCAGTGATCCAAAGAAAATGTTCCAAATCCAAAGTCTAAATGTATGCTGTGACCAGTGTTGGACAAGTTACTAAAAAATAGTAACTAGTTACTTCTTTTCAAAAGTAACTGAGTTACTTTCCAGTTACTGCATGATTAAAGTAACTAGTTACTTGGAAAAGTAACTTTCACATTACTTTTAAATAAATACTTAAATTACCTTTTATACATACTGTGTTTTATGTTACTGTGCATACATTGGTGTCTAGGTCCTAGGCACCAATGTCCCTAGACACCAGTTTTCATGTCCTAGAGTCTAGGACATGAAAACTGGCCATGTATCTTACCTCTATATCAGGAAGACCCTTGTAGCAGAGTGAAATCAAACGACTGGATCTCAAACTTCAGACACAAATTTATTAGGCCTGATAAAATTAAAGTGTTTAGAGTGATTCACAGAAACACAACAATCTTACATGCTGAAAGTCATGCTTTCCAAGCACAAATGCTTGTCTTTCAGATCAAATGAACTTAAGATTTTTTTTGCCTAATTACAATTGTCTTAATGAAAACAGCTGAAGCATGCATACCATCACTCTATGAATTCAAGAAATCTCTGTCAGTGTGTCACGATCATAGGACTGCCAGTGATGGTCCTATGATGTCTGCATGATGTCCTATGTTGATCCTATGATATCAGGCAACATAGGACTCACAATGCCGTCATATACAGTAGACAATAGGACTGGCTACAAGATCATACGATTGCCTACCTATGATGTCTGCATGATGTCCTATGATGTTCCTATACGACTCCTTATGTGTGAAAAAATTATCCGTCCTTGGACTGCATCACTCACGATCATAGGACTAGCTATGACATCATCAAAGTTCATAGGACTCGCTATGACACCATCAAAGATCAAAGGTCGGTATTACTGAATGAGTGCTGACGTGCTTGCTTACACCCTTGCTTACACCTGCTTTCTACAGGCATGCACAGGTAGGCACTAGTTTACCAAAGGTAAATTTCTGAAAGTTTAACATAATTTTGCCTCCCTTAATTTAGATTTATTAAACTTGAAACAATTCTCGAGAGGGAATTGTTTCCCTCTCGAGAATTCTTGAGGGTTCGTGGGAGTTTGCCCAACCAGTTTACATGTGTTTTGTGGACTTGGAGAAGGCATTTGACCGCGTCCCTCGTGGATTTTTGTGGGGGGTGCTTCGGGAGTATGGGGTATCGGGCTTGTTGTTACGAGCTATTCGGTCTCTGTACGACCGTTGTGAGAGTTTAGTTCGCATTGCCAACACTCGGTCGGAGTCATTCCCAGTGAGAGTTGGACTCCGCCAGGGCTGCCCTTTGTCACCGGTCCTGTTCATAATTTTTATGGACAGGATTTCTAGGCGCAGCCAGGGAATGGAGGGCGTCATGCTTGGTGACCACAGGATCTCATCTCTGTTGTTTGCAGATGATGTTGTCCTGTTGGCTTCATCCAGCAATGACCTACAGCTCTTGCTGGGACGGTTTGCCGCTGAGTGTGAAGCGGCTGGGATGAGAATCAGCACCTCCAAGTCCGAGTCCATGGTCCTCAGCCGGAAAAAGGTGGATTGTCCTCTCCGGGTTGGGGACAGGCTCCTGCCCCAAGTGGAGGAGTTTAAGTATCTTGGGGTCTTGTTCACGAGTGAGGGGAAAATGGAGCGAGAGGTCGACAGACGGATTGGAGCAGCATCTGCAGTGATGCGGACGTTGTACCGGTCTGTTGTGGTGAAGAGGGAGCTTAGTTCTAAGGCAAAGCTGTCGATTTACCAGTCAATCTACGTTCCTACTCTCACCTATGGTCACGAGCTTTGGGTAATGACCGAAAGAACGAGATCGCGGATACAAGCGGCTGAAATGAGCTTTCTCCGTAGGATTGCTGGACTCACCCTCAGAGATAGGGTGAGGAGCTCAGTCATTCGGGAGAGGCTCAGAGTAGAACCGCTGCTCCTCCACATTGAAAGGAGTCAGTTGAGGTGGTATGGGCATCTGATTAGGATGCCTCCTGGACGCCTCCCACTTGAGGTGTTTCAGGCACGTCCCACTGGGAGGAGACCCCGGGGCAGACCCAGGACTCGGTGGAGAGACTATGTCTCCCAGCTAGTCTGGGAACGCCTTGGTATCCCCTCTGAAGAGCTGGAGCAGGTGGCTGGGGAGAGGGAAGTCTGGGCTTCTCTGCTTGAACTGCTGCCTCCGCGACCCGGACCTCCGGAAAAGCGGTAGAAGATGGATGGATGGATGGATGGAAACTTGAAACATTTATAAACCTCCAAATACATAAAGATAACCTTTATGGTTTCAGTTTTGATTTTTTTAAGGGAAGCTAAACACATTTTGTGATGTCATTCAGTAAAGCAGTAAATATGAATGGGTAACATATAACAAACAATAGCCAAACTTAAAAGGCTTAACAAGACCAACTCACTTCTTCACTTGTAGCCAAAGACATACTTTTTTCTTAGGCTGCAAACCAATGATTATACCTCAAGAGGAGCAGCTTCTCAAATTTCTGACCTTACAGTCTGTTCCTCTTTGGAGAGAGAATGAGGTTTCCCAGGCTAAAGAGCCTTTCTACAGGGGCACTGGATGGGGTGGCTGTATTATACTTCAGAGATATTTTCTTTATTGTGGGAAAATGATTCAGAGCATCTATCCCTGTCATTCCTGACATTGGTAGAAGCTGTGTGTTGTGACCTGGGTTCTAACTGGTTGCTGCTCCTTCTCAGGGGCATATTTTTGATACTCTGCTACCAGACTTGCTTTGGCCAGGTTCCTCCGCTCCTGGTCACGCAGCCACCGTAACCTGAACTTGGGTAGTGTCACAGCCGCCGACAGAGCATCTCTACTTGCAAGCAAATTTGCAAATCGGGTCCTGATTGCCTGAAACATATGGTACAAAAAATGAGAAAAAAGCACTGTTGAGTAAAAAATTTCATGAGCACAAGTTTAGGCTTAAAGTTTATGAGTGCTAATTAAACCAAACATTATAGAATATAGTGTTTTAAGCTTAAGTGAGCCTTGTCTCGCTGATTGATATGAGGAGGGTTAAAAAATAAAAACCTATATCATTACAACACATTGTGAATACAATAGCACTCAAACAAAAACTAATTCTTATAACCTTTATAAAACTCAGATTTATCAAATGACTGGTGGATTAAAATGGAGTAGTTAAAGGTTGTTTTATTATATATAACATTATAAAAATCTATTAAAAAAACGGAAGACAAAGGCCACATACCAACCAATATTACACTAGTAAGTTTAGGTACTGTATTGAAATAATAAAACTGATTTCTTGAATTAAAGCTCAGTGTAAAAGAAAGTAACAGTTCTTACCTGAACAATTGCCTCTGGTAGGTCAGCAAGGATTGAAAGGTCATTTTTCAGTTCCAGTGTCCTAGATACCAGTGTCTCCAGTGTCGGTAAGAGTGTGCCATAAAAACAGTTGTCTTCTCCCTGTCATGAAGGCCCCTCCGGGGCAGAAACAAACCCAGTCGCTTGACTGCAGTTAAGGCATTTATTAACAGAAAAGAACAAAGTCCAAAAATTACTGTGCAGACAAATACAAGAAAACACAAACAACTTACACATATGAGCTGCTCCAGGACCGAGAAGTCCCCGGAGGAAAAGGAGGGGGAGACTGACTGTAGTGAGGGTAGTCCAGGCTAAACATTGTTGTGACAGCCGAAATGACAGTGTGCATTGGCAGTGTATAAATACAAGAAATGTAATCGGCAGCAGGTGTGAACACCGAGCTGGCAGAGACTAATTGTCTAATTGCTCCCAGCCGATGGGTGAGTAGACAGAGGGCAGTGAGAGGGGAAAATAGCAGGTGATCTAAGGCACAATCACTCGCAGCTGATGGACTGAAAACAGACTGTGAGTAAAAGGTGGCTGTGCCCGGAATGGAGGAAAGGGGCTCGTATCACTCAAACAACATAACAGAACTAACAGAAGAATAATAATGAACAGAAAAACACTCAAAACTACAAAGGGAGTGTGAGCGCTGTGGACAGTTGCTCAGACATATGACAGAGCCCTCCTCCCAAGGGGTGGATTCCAGACACCCCAAGGTAACACCAAAAAAGACACACCCCCCCCTCAAAAAAAAAGAAGGAGCACAGAAAAAAAAAAAAAAAACACCCCGGGAGGGAGGTGGGGGGAAAATGGCTTGTAGGGAAAAAAACAAACCAGCTCAAGACAAATCTGCACCTCAACAGACCCCTAAGCCCCCACGGTCCCAGAGCTTCAGGGTTTGGGTGGCCAGCTGAAGTCCCAGGCCAGGCTGATGGCCAGATGAAAGGCGGCCTGCCGGAGAAAATGGACCACCCGACACGGAGACTCAGTCTTTCAGGCAGCTGGCCAGCATTCTTGAGCCACCAGGACCGGAGGGGTGAACCAGGAGGCGGCTTTCCCACTGGGAGGCTCAATAGCAGGAAGCTGGAGCGGAGGAGGGGGACCCCAACGGCATCTGGTGGCAGAGGAAGGGGAACCACGACGATGTCCGGCAGAGGAGGCAGAGGAACCCCGATGGCATCTGGCAGGGGAGATAAGGCCTCGGCGTCCTCAGGCTGGCCGGCAGCACCCTCGATGGCTCCAGGCTGGAGCTCTGCAGCACTCGCGGTGGCTCAGGGCTAGAGCTCTGCAGCACCTGCAGCGGCTCTGGGCTGGAGCTCTGCAGCACCCGCGGTGGCTCTGGGCTGGAGCGGAGCTGCACCCTCAGTGGACCCAGACTGGGCCATTGCTGCACCCCTGGTGGACCCGAATCGGGCCATTGCTGCACCCCCGGTGGGCCCGGACTGTAGTGAGGGTAGTCCAGTCTAAACACTTGTGACAGCTGCAACAACAGTGTGCACTGGCAGTGTATAAATACAAGAAATGTAATGGGCAGCAGGTGTGAATGCCGAGCTGGCAGGAACTAACTGTCTAACTGCTCCCAGCTGATGGGTGAGTAGACAGAGAGCAATGAGAGAGGAAAATAGCAGGTGATCTAAGGCACAATCACTCGCAGCTGATGGACTGAAAACAGACTGCAAGGTGGCTGTGCCTGGAATGGAGGAAATGGGCTTGTTTCACCCAAGCAACATAACAGAACTAACAGGAGAATAACAATGAACAGAAAAACTCCCAAAACTACCAAGGGAGTCTGAGTGCTGTGGATAGACACTCAGACATATGACACTTCCTGCAGAATGTCCAGTGCCACATTAAGTGGCTTCATGACAGCACAGTACTCTTTAAAAAACTGATGTTCCCTCTCACTGATACATTTCAGCTGCAGTTTTGAAAAGAGTGTTCAGCTGGGCTAAAGTTATCTCTGAAATTCGAACCAGGTCATCATAGAATGAATTCCATCTGGTTGTGCAAGGCACTAGTTACTAGTGACTAGTAACTTCTTGCCAAGAACATCATCCACAATTTCAGAAACCACCGTGGACCTGCTCGCCTTGTTCCACAGCCCTGTGCATTTTGTGGTAGTGCTTCTGTAAATGTTTTTTGTTTCAGCTTTTGACATCAGCCACTTCTCAATATCAGTACAGGAGACAAGGTTCAATGTGTGTGATGCACATCTCTGATTGGGGTGTGTGTGTAAAGAAATCACATTAGCATCATCAGCTGCACTGAGTACATCCTCCATGTTGGTAAAAGTCACCTCTGTAGAAGAGCTTGGAATAACGAGGCAATGTGATTGATAAACCAAAGTTTATTATCAGCTTTGCTCCTCTAACAAGTCTCATCTCAGTGCAGAAGCAGAATAAGAGATCGAACACATTCAGACCTACATACTTATACCTACACATAACAAAAGACATTGCATGTCAAAGCTGACATCCCGCATTAACTTAATCCCCCCTCCTTTGTCTTCCGACTCCTCCACCTGACTCTGGGTGGTCAGGGCGATCGATCTCCTCCATTGTCCTCTGTCTCCTCCACCTGGCCCTGGGAAGTCAGGGCGATCGATCTGGTCTCCACCGCTGCGCCTCGGATGCTCTTTGATCTTCGCTGGCGGTTGAGACCTCTTGTCCTGTTCTGAGGCGTGAATCATTGCACATATGTAATCACCAAACATTCTAATATGCTTATACATATGTAGGTTATGGGATATATGATTAATATAAACCACAGCCCCCCCCCCCAAACGACTAAGAAAAGGACAATCAAAGTAAGTCCACAGTTTAAGATAATTTCTATGACATACTATACTGTTAAACCTCTTGACAAGGAAGAAACCTTCCAGCAGTCATGCTCCTGTAGAGAATTCAGTGGTAACCATAACAGCGTAGTAATATCACAAATCAGCCTTAAAACTGTCACGGCACAATCTGATGAAATAGTTAACAACTTTTGGTTAATTTGCATCAGTCCCTGTGCCGTCTGGGTTTTAATCTTCTCCCGAATCTGCTGTGGGTCCGCTTAGGCGTCCTGGCGGGACCTTCCTGTAAGGAATCTGCAGCTTGGGGAGGAGAGTGGTTATTTGTTCCCTGCAGGGGGTTGAGTCTTTTTTCTTGGGGGGTCTACCCCGCCGAGGTGCCCTCGCTACCCGTGCAGGTTCGTCTCTCAACAAGAAAGCAGGTTTAAGTCTGTCAATGCTGACTGTTTCTTTTCTGTCCCTTAAATCAAGCACAAAATGCTTATCACCAGGTTCCAGCACTCTGAATGGTCCGTCGTATGGTGGACGGAGGGTTGATTTTAAAGCTTCGTGCCTAACAAAAACGAACTCGGCGTTTTTTAAAGCTTGGGGGACAAAAACCCGTGGAAAAGAGTGATGTGCCGGTCCGGGGAGAGTGTCCGGTCCATTGCTGCCTAAAGGCCTCAGGGTTGGAAGATGCCCTGGCTCTGGGTTCTCTGGTAAAAACTCACCTGGGAGTCTGAGAGGTTGTGCAAAAACTAATTCTGCTGGGGAGGCGTCTAGATCCTCTTTAGGTGCAGCACGCAACCCCAATAAAACCCAGGGAAGTTTATTTACCCAATTTGTATCCGTTAGTGAGGCTCTGAGGGCGGCCTTTAAAGATCTGTGAAAGCGCTCGCATAACCCTTTAGCCTGAGGGTGATAAGCGGTGGTGCGGTGAATTGTCACCCCCAAGCTGCTGGCCATAGCTGACCAAAGCTCTGAGACAAATTGAGGCCCCCTATCAGACGTGATGTCCGATGGGACGCCGAAACATGCCACCCAGTTTGTAAAAAAAACGCGAGCGACTTCCGCCGCTGTGGTTGACGCCAGAGGGACCGCCTCAGGCCAGCGCGTAGTACGGTCTATCATTGTTAACAAGTGTGTGAAACCTTGGGAGGAAGGTAGTGGTCCCACGAGGTCGACATGAACGTGGTCGAACCTTCTAGCTGGGATTCGAAAAGGCTCTAGAGGGGCTTTTGTGTGTTTGTGTATTTTGGCGCGCTGACAAGACATGCAAGTTTTTGCCCATTCCTTTACATTTTTGCACAGGCCGGGCCACACAATCTTTTCGGCGACCATTTTAACCGAGGCGCGCACACCTGGGTGCGCGAGGGAGTGAATTGAGTCGAAAATACGGCGGCGCCATGCAGCTGGGACTACCGGGCGAGGTCGGCCGGTTGAGATGTTGCATATTAGGGGGGGTACACCGTCGCGTAAACCCCTTTCCTCCAGCCTTAACCCTGTTGGTCCAGACAGGAGCGCGCGCACGTCCGCGTCACCGCTTTGCTCCTCTGCCATGGCTGCGTAATCTATCCCTACGTGAATTGGGGCCGCGTACATGTCCGCGTTGGCGAAGAGTTCTGCGGCTGAGGTAGTATAGTCTGTCTCCTCGTGCTCTGGCGATGTCACAGCGCGAGAGAGGCAGTCTGCTACCACGTTAAGTTTGCCTGCCACATGTCAAATGTCTGTGGTGAACTCTGAAATTGCAGCTAGCTGTCTTTGTTGCCTGCCTGACCATGGTTCTGAAATTTTAGCCATCGCAAAGGTGAGTGGTTTGTGGTCTACAAAAGCCGTAAAACGCCGCCCTTCTAACCAGAACTGGAAGTGGCGGATGGATAAATGAAGCGCTAGCAGCTCCCTGTCAAAAGTGCTGTATTTACGCTCAGTTTGGTTTAACGATTTGCTAAAAAATGCTAAAGGTTGCCAGGTTCCGCCAACGTGTTGTTCCACAACTGCCCCTATGGCCAGGTCTGAAGCGTCTGTGGTTAGCGCTATGCGGGCCGAGGGATCAGGGTGGACTAACAATGTGGCGTTCGCTAGAGCACTTTTTACTTCCGCGAAGGCGCGTTCGCACTCCGGGGTCCATTCGACCGCGTTGGAAGGCTTTTGTTTTCTGAGCGCGGCATACAGGGGCTGCATGAGTTGAGCTGCGCGGGGGAGGAAACGGTGGTAAAAATTAACCATTCCCAAAAATTCTTGCAGCGATTTGACTGTTTGTGGTCGTGGAAAATTTTTTACTGCGCAAACTTTGTCTGGCAATGGGACTGCCCCCTTCGGTGAAACTCTGTGTCCCAAAAAATCAATTTGTGACATGCCGAATTTGCATTTGGCTGGATTGATAATTAACTCGTGCTCTTCTAGTCTCTGAAAAACCGTAGTGAGGTGTTGTTCGTGTTCTTCCTCCGACGAGCTGGCTACCAGCATATCGTCGAGGTAAACGAACACGAAAGGGAGATCGCGTAATACCGCGTCCATCATCCGCTGAAAGGTTTGAGCAGCGCCTTTGAGGCCAAACGGCATCCGCAAAAATTCAAAAAGACCGAAGGGGGTTATTACAGCTGTTTTAGGAATGTTTTCCGCTCAAACGGGGACTTGGTGATAGCCGCGGACCAGGTCTATTTTAGAAAAAATGCACGCACCCACCAGATGTAGTGAAAAATCTTGGATGTGAGGAATTGGGTAGCGGTCATGCACTGTCGCATTGTTTAATCTGCGGTAATCACCGCACGGTCTCCAAGAACCGTCGGTTTTCGGGACCATGTGTAGTGGCGATGCCCAGGGGCTTTTCGAGCGTCTGATAATGCCTAATTTTTCAAGGGTGGTAAACTCATCCCGTGCTATGGCGAGCTTGGTCGCGTCTAAGCGCCGAGCTTTGGCGAATATGGGTGGGCCCGTTGTGGGAATGAAGTGTTCAACCCCGTGCTTAGCTACTGTTGCTGAGAATTTGGGAACTGTGAGTGCTGGAAATTGGGTGAGGAGTTGGTCAAACTTACCTCCTGCTGTTGTGACGTTGGCCTGCACGGGTGGTGGAGAAACTCGAGCTGAGCAGGGGATAGAAGAAAATGACAGTGCATTAACCAAGCGTCTATTTGCTAGATCGACTAACAACCCATGTGCACACAAAAAATCAGCGCCCAACAAGTTAAAACTCACCGCCGCTACAATAAATGTCCATCTACAGTTGCGGCCATGAATGCAAAGAGGCAGGCTCCTTTCACCGTAAGTATCGATGATGGAGCCGTTGGCTGCCATTGCCCCATTGCCCCGGGGGCCCATGGCCCGATCTGCGTGGGAAGGGGCGATAAAACTCAGTTGAGCTCCGGTGTCAATCAGGAACTGTCTGCCGGTGTGTCCGTCGGTCACATAGAGAAACTTATTTTTTTCGCCGAGAACTGCAGCCGTTAACGGTTCTTGGCTTTGGCGTTTCCCAAACTTTTGAACTTGCAGGGGGGAACGCATTTGTAAGCCTTCTCAGCGAAACGGTGGTGGTAATAACAGATGTCGCTCCGCCTGTTGCGTCTTGGTCGTGTCGCCGCCATGGTGGGCGGGCTCTGCTCGGTTGTCTGTGGTTCCCCGTTGCACTGGGCATCCGCGCTGAGATCTGCGGATGCTGCTGTGGCCATCTGTTCGCTGCAGGCATTGACGAGTCGCTGCGCCTCGCGGGCCAGCGCGTGGAAGTCTTGCTGGGTGCTGCACCGCATGTTGACAAGCGTCCCTCTCATGTGTGGCGGCAGAGTACTGAGGAAGATATGTTGGAAGAGGAAGTTGTCGTTGTCCTCTTCCTTGAGCTGCAGCATGTCCTCCATGAAGGCCTTGGGTCTGCATCCTCTGTGGCCGTAGATCGCCAGGATCCTCTCCGCTCTCTCCTCGGCTGAGGGGATGAAATTCTCGACGATGGTCGCCTTCAGTTCTCTATATTTGTCCTGGGCAGGCGGCTGCTGGATTATGCTCCGCGCACATCTCAAAGTGGCAGCGTCAAGTTTGGCGACGATGTGATAAAATTTTGTGTCGTCTGCTGTTATGCCCGCCAGTGCAAACTGAGCCTCAGCTTGCTGGAACCACGAGCTTGGGTCTTCTTGCCAGAAGTCCGGCAGCTTGACGGTGACGGCACTTGTGTGGGCCGTCCCTGATGTGCCCGCCAGGTGAGAGCGCCTTCCTTCGGCTCTCGCGGCGGGGCTGGTGCCCTCTCTGTAGCTTCTGCCGTGGGTGAACGTCGTCCATCTGTTCCCCTGTCTGCATGGGCGCCGGCATTTGCCTGGGTCGCCTCTGATGAGTCAATCGCGGGAGAACGCCTCTGTTCCATCCTCGCGTCAGGGTCACCAGTGTAGAAGAGCTTGGAATAACAAGGCAATGTGATTGATAAACCAAAGTTTATTATCAGCTTCACTCCTCTAACAAGTCTCATCTCAGTGCAGAAGCAGAATAAGAGATCGAACACATTCAGACCTACATACTTATACCTACACATAACAAAAGACATTGCATATCAAAGCTGACATCCCACATTAACTTAATCCCCCCTCCTTTGTCTTCCGACTCCTCCACCTGACCCTGGGTGGTCAGGGCGATCGATCTCCTCCATTGTCCTCTGTCTCCTCCACCTGGCCCTGGGAAGTCAGGGCGATCGATCTGGTCTCCACCGCTGCGCCTCGGATGCTCTTTGATCTTCGCTGGCGGTTGAGACCTCTTGTCCTGTTCTGAGGCGTGAGGTCATTGCACATATGTAATCACCAAACATTCTAATATGCTTATACATATGTAGGTTATGGGATATATGATTAATATAAACCACAACCTCGTCCTGGTCCTCATTATCCTCATCCTCACAGTCAGACTCAGATGGCGTTTGGAACGTCTGAAAAGCTTTCACAGAATTGGAGCCATTCTCTGTCACAGCTGCTGTAACTTTGAAGGATAGGCCAAAATAAGAGTGAATGCTATCAATTTCGCTAGCAATGATTTCGTATGTATGCCGACCCTTAATTCCTCTACATGCCAGCGCTGCTTTCTGGCGCTGCAGATTGTGTGGATTAATCCAATGTGCAGTTATCCCAAGAAAACTTTTATTATGCATAGTCCAGATGTCTGCCGTGGTGGAGTGTGGGGAGCGTGAAATGAAGAAGCTGAATAGTTTCATAATTCAGGTTTTATTCTTGAAGTCACATCCCCATCGAATCTCTCAGAAAACATAAGAGGCTGAGCGCAGTCAGGACCTCTCTATTTATACAAGTGACAACAAAGGCTTAATCACACATCCTTGTTACATCTCCCTCTTGACTCTAAACCCCCTCCGTGTCCTTCAGTCTCCCACCTAGCCTCAGGGGGTCAGGAAGTCCTTTCAGGCCTCTGCCGTTGTGTCTCCATGTCCAGGTGTTCTCCACGGGCGGTCCAGACCCATTGTCCTCTTCTAAGGCGTGAGGTCAGCCACATATGTAGTCTCAAACGTCCCCTTGCGCTTACACATATGCAGGTAGGAATATATAAGCCACAGGAGATATAATCCAGTCCTGCTACACGGCTGCACGGTGGCGCAGTGGTTAGCACCGCGGCAGCACAGTTAACCCTCGGCCAGGGGATCGCGGGGATCGTGAGATCGTGGGTTCGATCCCTGCCCCCGGCCAACAGTGATCTGTGTGGAGTTTGCATGTTCTCCCCGTGTTTGCGTGGGTTTACTCCGGGATTTCTCCGGTTTCCTCCCACATGCCAAAAACATGCAGGTTAGGGAGTTAAGGGGCGCTTGCGCACGCAGTGACCGGCAGCTGGTGGCTTGTCACCGGACTGCAGAACAAATCTACCTACGGGTACAAAATAAGTCCAAAAAAAAAAAAAAAAAAAAAGTCCCTCAAATGTCTTTTTGAGCTCATTATTCATCTGTGAATATTCTTTATCTAGATAGCTGGAAAATGTTTTTCTGCAAGGTGGCCCACATTCCTTAGCTGTCATCGGTATTTTGCTAATCAGCTGTCTAAAAGCAACTGACTCGACTGTTGATAATGATAGCATGTCTTCAATGATGTATCTTGCAATCAGTCTGTTTAATTCTTGCTGAGTCACAGATGTAAACCTCGGACTGAACTCCAGCCGCTGCTGTTTAGCTGAAGTGGGTCCATCATCAGCGGTGCTAGGATCTGTTTGTTTTTTTTACCAACTAGCTTAGCCGAAGCATGCGTTTAAACCTGGTGCTTCTGAAGATTTGAGTTACTATTCTTTGCTGTGGAGTAGGTCTTCAAGCCGGCACATAGTTTACAACTCACCAATATATTTTTGTCCTTTAGGCCGAGAAAGTTAAAATAATGTGCATACTCCCATGAAAAGAAAGTTGCTGCTTCCCCTCTGTCAGTCATTTTCACCGCTCTTCACCATGTCGAGTGACGGCAGCCGGGTGAGTTCACATTTGTTTTGTGCAAAGTAAAATAAAATGTGTATAAAATGAGTAACAACTCTGTTAAAAAATTCAGTAATTGTTATGCGTTACTAAATTTTAAACAGTAATTTCGTTACACAGCAAGTTACTGCAAAAGTAGTGGCATTACTCCCAACACTGGCTGTGACAGAGGCGTGATCCAGGCAGTCTCTCAAATGTCTTTTGGAGATCAAAATCCATTTTAGAATAATCTTTATCCAGGTAGAAGGCGGTTTGACTAAATAACAAATGACACCAAAGGGCATCAAACAGGACACCAAACTTTCACCAAACGCCCAAGTAATGAATGAAATAATTTTTTTAAGGGACACTAAACACCCAAAAAATCAATTAATCATTTTCATTTTAATAATGTCAAATGGCCATTCTTGTAGTAACTAATGGGACACACAACTCCCAAATAGCGCATTAAATCATACCTAACAGGATCAAGTGACATTAAGTCGACAAGCAGGACTCTTGCAAATATTAGAGACCCATTGTAATGTATTCCTTTTAAATGTTAATACTTTAAATTTGAATTATATTGGCATTTTTGTGTCCCGTTTGTGGTTGGCTACTCCTAGCATTTCTCGTTCTCCTGAGGATTATTGCCTTTAATTACCTTTTAATCACCTTTTTTTCTACTGTCATCTTTCACTGCTGTTTAATAAGACTCTTATTTGTTTTAGCCCCTAACGGAACATTAACTAGTTATGTCATTCGCTATGTCAAAAATTGTGAATATACTCTTTTAGGACTTATATTCATAATAGTGTTGTAGCTTGTACTTTGGGGAATGGAAATTGTTGGATGTCGTTAATGCCGGGGTGGATAACAATTGTGGGGAATTTGCGACTACTTTTATCCAGCATTTTCAAATTTGATCTGATGTCACCTCTTGCCCCAGGAATGCATTTGACTATGGCCACTGGAGTCTCTAGGTTCACGTTTCTGACTGGAGTCGCCAATGATCAGAGCTAGCAGGCCCTATGCTACAAGGCTCCGCCGCGGCTCGGGGAAGGTCGTCATTAACTGGAGCTGATGGTGTTTCAATGCAGCAGAGCCAGGATTCCAAAACACAACTTTGCCTCGAGCGCCTCAAAAAGACATTATTACACTGACCATTAACGTTAGAAGAGGCAGAGGTGTAGCTAAACATCTGACACAGAGAGCACCCCAGATGGCAGAGGAAGGCGAGCTAGTAGCCATGGCTAGTGGCTAACCCAAAGCTAACACAAACACAGATGAAAGGTGAACAGAAAGCTAGAGCGTGATTAGGTGACACCGAGTGAGCACACAAGTGCAAGAGTCTTATTAAACAGCAGTGAAAGATGACAGTAGAAAAAAAGGTGATTAAAAGGTAATTAAAGGCAATAATCCTCAGGAGAACGAGAAATGCTAGGTGTAGCCAACCCCAATGACAGCCAGCAAAAACAGGAAGTGATGTTACCACAGATGAACTTTCTTGGTCCAAGATCCATCTCAAGTGAAAATTTAATCAAAAAGAAATTTTTTTCAAAATCATGCTAAGATTCAGCTAGATAAGCTAACGACAGTCCTCACATTACCACTCTGTTGGAGATAACTGGGTGAATACAAAAGTATCTTTGTAGCTCAAGCTTTCTATAATTGTCATTCTGTGGTTGCTATTTATGTTTATGATCTGCATAGTCACTCCAGATGAGATGCAAAATAAAACGAAAAGAATGAAACAGGCGACTGTGTAAAAAAACAAGTCAAATGCTATTTAATTAGATGTATAAAAACATTTCAACAAACACTTGCAAAAATAGATACGATAGAGAAATATATTACTTTAGTCAATAAATATGTCAGGATGCAGCATGAGAGGACAGGGGGGCCCCGTTTCTCGGGTCCTTGTGTCCGTCTCCGCGCTGCAGTACACAGTACAGAAACATGAGGTATTTCATGGTCAGTCTCAACAAAGGGTCAAGATCGTCAAGGCGGGCATTTGCATTTCAACCGGCAACCAATTTGACTTTCAAATTCAGACGTGAAGATCTCTGGCACTTCAGCTCAGGGAGAAGGAGGATACATTCATTGTTCTTCATATGAAGGAGTAACATTTGGCCCACGCCTGGGAGCAGTTCAGATTGCCTTCTTCAACGAGTGCAGAAACCAAAACGGCCATTTGAGAGGATCAGACAGCATTCCTGAGAAAACTTTAAAGGGCCTATATCATGCAAAATCGACTTTTTTGAGCTTTTAAGCATGTTATAATGTTAATTCCTCACCAAAAACACCCCCAAAGTGGTATTTTGCTCCATTCACGCATCTCTGAGTATTCCTCCTCAACCCTGCTCTCTGAGCTGCTGCTCCGCCCTGTCCCTGATAATGACTGGGTCCCCACGTTCATACGTATGAACGTGGGTGAGCCGCCCGCTCCAGGAAGTGCCTGTGCTGCCAGCACCGCCCCCAGGCTAACGCACACCCCCACTTTCTCCACGCAGCTAACGGAGCGGTGATCGGCAAAACTCTTTCACTTTAGCAATGACGCTGTGAAGAAGTAGTTCCTCTCGCACCTAATCTGCTCAGTGACAACAACTGTTTGCTTTTTTACGTAACACAATGTCTTCTAAGTGGCGTAAATGTGTCTTTGGCTGTGAGAGATTTAGGAGTTTGTTCAGCCTTCCTAAAGAAGAGCCTACTCGTCAGAAATGGTCAAAATAGACCAGAATGCAGAGGCTAAAATCATAATATTAAACATGATTAACCATACACTACATAAGAATAATATTATAGGCTAAAATAATAACAGGAGGCTAAAGAGTTCAACTTGCTCAGCCATCTTTTCTAAAGTTTACTGTAGATGTTGTTTTCATGGACAGAACCCAGCGACACGCTGCAGCAGCCGGCTTAGGGGTTACGTCATGAAATGGGCGGCAGCCACAAGAAGGAGAGGCAGAGCCTCAGAGATCGAGGCATCTTACTTCCGGGCTCACAAAAATAACTCATATTTCATAAGAAATTCATTCTCCAGTGTACCAAAGGCAATATACTATCACACACATGCACATAATTTACTCTGAAAGGCTTAAAATAGCATGATATAGCCCCTTTAAGCTTGTTTGTGTTTTTTCATAAAAATGATTATCAAAAGCAGTTGCCTTCATGAAAAAGTCATTTGAATAAAAACACATTTTCTGATACAGGAATAACAACAACATCTTCAGTCATTTAGGACTAAACTCTGTGGGGAACATTCACATTTAGGAGGTCAAACAAAATACTGCCTGACGGTAGTTAACAAATCTCCCTTTGAAAAGACAAGGTCAACTTGACCAAGAGATCATGGAGTCAGCCCGACCCCAAAACAGAGTACCCACTCTCTCCGGTGATACCAGTACCACCACAGGTGGATAATAATCAGAATTCTGAGCATCGTCCCAAAACAAAGAGCTTCCTCAACAGCTCGGCGAGGTTGTGATGGGACTGTGGAGAAATGAGAGCTGACTGGCAGAGCTGTGCACAGGTATGGAGACGGGGAAGTTGAACACCGTGCCGCCGCCAATAGCCGGACTCCCTGCCTCCGAGGAGCACGTAGACGCCAGCACCTGGGACTCGAACTGGAGGAGTTGGCCCATGAAGCTGAAGTTTGGCGAGATGATGCTGCGGCGCTGCTTGACGAACTCGAAGGCCTCGTCCAGCTTCACGCGGTTGGTCCGCATGAGGTAGGCGAGGCAAATGGTGGCCGAGCGGGAGATGCCGGCCTGGCAATGCACGAACACACGGCCGCCTTTATTCCTCACTGAGTCTGGGTGGGGGGGGGAGAGCAGAAGAGAGGACAGAATTAGTACAACTGTTGCCACCATGAGGGGTTTGTTATGACAACACTTAGCCGGCTACAGGAAACCATAAACACAAGTGCTGACACCTCTTTATTTTCAAAGCTATCATTGCTCACTATGAAACAGGAACAAGGTTATTAGGGTATTTCAGGGGTATCAGATTGGGCGGGGTGGGGGTAGGGGGTTACTCCAAAGGATGTCGGGTGAATGGACAAAGAAGGGGGATAAACCCCTGCTGTGGGTATTGATCTTGGAGGAAAACTGACAATGAGTGAGGAGAGGCTGCCCTTTTGTTCCGGCCACAACAAAGAGCAGCGCAGAGGGAGCTATTCAAGCACGGAGCAGTCTGCTCCCCACAAAACTAGTCTGGGCCTGCTGCCTCACAATTCATTAATAGGGGTGGGGGGGCATTTTTTTTCTACACCCAAAAGGTGGTAATGATGTAATCACATTATGCTGGAGTAGGAGGGCTGTACCGAGCCAGCTGGACCGTTTTTGGAGGGATTTTTTTTTTCTTTTCAAAATTTAAATAGCGGAGCCAGAGTAAAGTGAAGGAACTTTGGGGGGGGGGGGGGGGGCTCATCAGGCTTTCACAAATCCTGAAAATTCAGCACAGAGGAAGTAAAGACTGTGGGCGTACGCACCGATAAACTCAATCGCCTCGTTGAACCAGGAACTGATGTCAGCTTTGTGGTTGTCCTCGACGGGAATGCTCTTGTACAGGAAGGAGTCCTCAAAGTGGTTGGGGCAGTTGGCAGAAACGTTGATGAGAGCGGTGATCCCCAACATGTCCAGCATGTCTTTTCTGGAGGCGTGATAGGCACTGCCGAGGTACAGGAAAGGCAGGATCTCCACCGGACCCCCCTAGACAAAGAAAATGACAGTGGAAAACATGTTAGGTCATCTCCAAAACACTAAACTGGCTATTGAGACGGATTTTCACCTTTAAACATACAAACCTGGTCATATAACGGCGTGTTGCATGGGCTACAGTTTGAGTCGGCAGTCTCAGGACGGCGAGAGCTCAGGGGCAAACTCAGCCCCTGTGGTGGAAGGGAGGCTTTTGTGCACATCTCTGGATACTCGGAGGAAAATGTGTCAAATCCACCTAGAAAAGTTGAGGAAAAAAAAGGGCCACTAAAGTCAGATCAGATGTTCACACAAACACATTTGCTCATAAGTAACTGCTCACAGCGCTGTTTTGGAACAAGGTTTACTTTTTTAACTCTTGAGTACATTTGTGAAGGAAAATTTGTACTTTTGACCATTTTTCTTTAAAGTGTCACATTACTTTTCTCTTATTTTTATTTTATTACAATTCTACAGCCAACAAGATCTACAGAGTTGAGCCCTTAGTTGTTCATGAGAACAAGGTTTACTTTTTCAACTCTTGAGTACATTTTGTGAAGGAAAATTTGTACTTTTGACCATTTTTCTTAAAAGTGTCCCGTTACCTTTCTCTTTTTATTTTATTACAATTCTATTCAATTCAACTTTATTTATATAGCGCCATTTCACAGAGTTGAGCCCTTAGTTGTTCATGAGAAAACTGGTTAGAAAAGTGCTTGTTTACACTGGGAGAACTTCTCTCTTTACCAGATATGTTAGTGTTTTTTGATCTGAGCCAAACTGAAATGATGATTAATATACTTATAACTCCTTTATAAGGACTTGGTTTTGTATTCTATTACAGGCTATGTATGGATGATTTATTTTATTTAAATTTACAGTAAAGTTGATCATAATAACTCATTATTCCACTAACTTTTCGTAGATATTCCTTTATTATTACACAAGTAACAGGCCTGCTTACTTTCATTGTGTTAATACTGTACGGTAGCGCTACTTTCCAGTCTGCAGCCGCCCTCCCCACCTCAGGCCAGCTGCTACAGTGACAGCTGTCCACACTGGCTGTGAGGACGCAGACAAAGGAACCATTGAGGAGCAAACTCACCTTTCAGAATAAAAACACTGGCTTCACAGGGGTCCCGACACAGGGCCGTAACTGCCAGCATTAACGTCCCGTCCTTCTTCGCCTGGCCCAAGTCCGAGCTGCGGTCGTCCAGCAGCACCACGGTCCGGTACTCCCCGGACAGCAGCCGGTTCCTGGTGTCCTCGCTGGGGACGATGTGCTCCAGCCCCAGGCCGCCCCTGGCCCTCCGGCGCACTATGGCGCTGAAGCGGACGTTGGTGGAGCCCGATATGTGCGAGGAGTTGAAGGAGAGGAAGGAGCGGCAGTCCAGCACCAGGCAGCCCGGGACGTCGGCCTCCAGCAGCAGCCCTCGGAGTGACACGGAGTCGATGGCGGGCACCTCCATTATGACCATAGTAGAACGGCGGGAGAGCAGCGGCGTCAGATCCAGATAACAGGCGACTATGAAGACGGAACGTTGTTCTCCCACCAGCAGCCGAGTCCGTTAGTCCACACTGAGAGGAAAGTCACACCTACACAAAGTTTTCAAACCAACAAAAAATAAAAGCTTTAAGACTTGGCGGTCCTTTTCTCGGTTCTCTTCTACTGGCAAACTTAAGACGCTGGTGGCTGCGTGCGCCTTTCAAAATCTCTTATATGCACGAACCAGAGGCCGCTGACGTCAGGGACCGCCTCCTATTGGCTGCCTGCCAGCGCTCCTGACGTCACCGCGGTCGTTCATGGCTGGGGCACGCGGGACATTTCTGAAGCGTTTCGCACGTACGCGGGCACGCGGCTCTGACCAACTTTCGCTTGTTATTCAGGTTTTGCAGGCGCGCCGCTGAAGGCGTGCTTGTTTGTTTTGACGGTGGTGTGCAGGGATCTGTGATAAGTTTGATAAGTGGTGATAAGTTTAAAGGGGAAGCAGTTTTTTACTGTCTTCTGTAGACAAATGAGGAGACTGGCTAAATAATGGGATTCATTCATAAAGGCATGTAAGGCCATCAAGTAGCCTAAATTTGCCAGACTTACTACACTGCTGCTCCTCACCATCATAGCAGTCTGTCGGGGCCAACAGTATTTTGATGGTAGACCAGCTCATTTCAGCACTCCTGTGTTGGTTGCTTGGTCTTTCCATGAGATGCTCATTATGACTCGAAGGTGTCTCATCATGTACACGTGGAGTACATGATGTACATTGTAATTAAAACTGGCGTCAATTCCAAATATTCACCTTGGTCACAAACTGCTCTGAAACGTGGTACTTAATGCTCGGACAGTAGTGTAAACCTGCATTAAAGTTCCGTTGTGTTGAAGCGGCGTTATGGAAATGCTACAAAGCAGTTGTGCAATTACCATAAGTAGTCAGTGGTATGTCTTCTCTCCTTTTAGCGAATGAGGAAGTGCAGGTCAACAGGAGTCAGGTCTGCAGTGGAGTGCAATGGACTCATGTTTCACGCCAATTTTCACCATCTAAAAATACTGACACTTCAAACACTTTCACTGCGAATCAAGAGAGCGCCATCTAAACTAATTCGAACTGCTTCACATCTGCGTAAGACAATGCTTTACTTTAGCTGTATATTTTCAACCAAAAACATCTGTGTTGCCACACAGCGTTGCTTTATTGGATACCACTTCACTCTGACTCCCCTGGAGACTCAGCTGTTAGGCGGAGGGATACAGTGGCAGCCACCGTGCAGTGCTGAGTAGCAACACGGGCGTTCTTTGGTTTAAAATATAGTGCTAAAGTAAAGCACCGCTTGAACAAGTGTGAGATAGTGTTTAAAGTAAAAAATGCCTCTAAGAATGCGTCCATTATCCTCCACTGCACCACTGATTCCGTGTTCAGCTGTCCTCCCTTGTTCTGAGGCGTGAAGCCAGACCACAGACTAATGATGGTAATTATTTCAGATATATCCCCATTTCACAACAACTCAACTATCCCTTAAGTAGTCATTCATTTACATCCAAAAAGAAATACTCTCATTTATGTATTTGTTTTTATTTTAATCGCTGTGGCACCACTTTTGTTACACATTCTCTTGACAGTTTGACAACATTATTGAGGTCATCTAAGTCATCACAACCAAACTAATGAATACTGCTCCGATACTGTGGTATATATTGTGGATTTTAGGGTCAAATGAGGTCAAAATTTGTTGGCCCTTTGCTCCATTTAAGGGTGACAATTAGCAGAGACGGAAACCCCTTTTCCTTAACCTCTTTATTATTATTATTTACACTGATTATATGCACAGTCTCTATGCAGGAAAATATGGGATTTACCAAATTTTCCATGATGGTTAGTGTTTAATTAGATTTAAATTTTGCCTCTTCACCTGAGAGTTGACAAATAGCAAGGTAATCAGTGAATATCTGCGACGGGCCATAAAGGTTTATTCTTTGTTTTTATTAGTCAGCGGTACATAGTGTACAATGCCCTGAGAGCAAAGGCCAACCATAAAAGTTAATCGCTGTATAGAAATCTGAAGTCCAGTAAATTTCCACACGCAGAGAAACAACCCCCCCAGAATGCCAGGAATACAACAGCAGATGGAGATGTCTCAGCCTGCTTTTTGTTTCACTTGAGGCTTTGTTCAGAGATCACGGTTTGTTTCCCCCTCCATATTATAATAAGACTAGTTAAAAAAAAAAAAACAACAGACATGTTTTGCAGTAGGTGTGGGAAACCCTTTTTAATTTGCCGCTGTGGCTTGCTGACTCAGACTGCTGTTTCATAAGGTGAAGCGTCACTGTTGACCGACATATGTGAAGTCTGCCTTAAAACTGAACAGCAGAAACTGGTTGTCTTGTTATGAAACAAATGTTTACTAAGCAGTTAAAAACAGGAAGAGCAACATCACTGCACCGCATTCACAATCACACGTTATTTTCAGTTTAACACATTTTGACAGACACACACTGGGTGCAAATTATTGTCTTACATTAACATATAACTAATAGTTCTGCATGTATTGCAAGAACAGCAGAGGTGGGTGGTAAATACCTTTGTGAGTAGTTTTATGGTTGATACTTTTTACTCCTGACTGAACTGATTTTTAAAAGAAAAAACACAAGTGGCTGAACTCTTTAAGTTAATTTTGATTTCATTGTTGTTTGTACTGTAATAAAGAGTAATGACAGCTCTTTAGTCATTTTAGTTTTTAAAAGGTCCCATTTATTGCACTTTTCCCACATATTGACAGCTTACACAAGTCTTAATGAAATGTTTGTGACATATTTTGATCAAATTGCCGTCATTGTGAATCATTGTTTGCAGCCTTCCTCAGAACGGCTTATTTCACTTCTTGCCTCTTTAAATGCCCAAGAGCTGCAGTTAACTCCACTATCCCTGTAGGAGCTATTTATTTGTTGTTGGTTGATATTTACTGTAGTTTAATTTGCTTGTTTTGTTTAGGGTTAAATAGGTTTTATTTTGTTAGTGTTTATTTCATAATATTGTTCATTTATTTTGTTTGTTTAGTCTGTAAGTAATTTGTTTAGTTTATTTTGTTTAGTTTTATTTGCCTAATCAATTAGGCTTGTTTGTGGTTTGTTAGGAATCCTGCCAGCTCTGTGTCCCTGCCTCTCTCCCTCCCTCTCTTCTCTGATTGGGCGCTACTCCCTGCAGCTGATTACACCACCTGCAGCTAATCAGAGGATCCCTTTATATTGGGTGAGTAGGACACTGCCCCTGGTAAGCGGAACTGTTGGGTGACATTAGGATACTCATCACGGAGAACTGCAGAGTCAAACTGCTGGAGAGCCTTGGAGGACTGGAAAGCGTCGAAGAGAAGAAGAAGATTGGGATCGCATTTATGTCTGTGTTCGGCTGGTGGTAGGATTGATTTGTTTGTGGCAGATAGGGAAAACTGTACACTGTCTGTAATATTATGGCATCTAGCTCTGACAGGTACGATAAAGATAAGGTGGGCTGGACACTATCCAGGCCTGGGGGCCTGAAAAGAGCAGCTAGGGGGCCAACAAGACCTAGAAGCGGGTCAGATGACAGTGATGTGGGAGGAAGTAACAATGCAAAGAAAACACGAACTGGCCAAAATGGATGGCAGTTTGAGGATGTAGGGAATGACTGGAAGGTTGTCATTGAGTTCAGTCAGGGTGGGGGGCACTATCACCCGGTTAAGCTAACAAAAGCAACGGAGAAAGAAATTGGGAGAGTTAAGTTTGCAAAGTTCTTGAAGAATAACCGGCTGTTAATTCATGTCACAAGTAAACAACAGCAACAGAAAATACTGACAATGACATGTCTAAACGGAGAACAAATGAAGGCGCATGTCCCTGGCACGACAACTAACTTGAGGGGAGTTATATCAGGTGTCCCTTTGTGCATGTCTATGGAAGAAGTGAAAAACGAGATCCAAGGAGGAAAGGTTAAGGATGTGAAAAGGCTACAGAGTAAAAAAGAAGGTTCGTTGAAGGACACTAACTAACTAACTAACTAACCTGCACTTATATAGCGCTTTTCTAGTCACAAAGACCACTCAAAGCGCTTTCATTAATACTAACCCTCTATTCTAAGGGCCTATAGGAAACAGATATCTAGGGACAATTTAGAACAGCCAATTAACCTAACATGCATGTTTTTGGCATGTGGGAGGAAACCGGAGAAATCCCGGAGTAAACCCACGCAACACGGGGAGAACATGCAAACTCCACACAGATCACTGTTGGTCGGGGGCTGGGATCGAACCCACGATCCCATGATCCCCACAATCCCCCGGCCAAGGGTAAACTGTGCTGCCGCAGTGCTAACCACTGCGCCACCGTGCAGCCCAGGACACACAGTCTGTCATGATTCAGTTTGAGGAAACATTCCCTAAATCAGTCCTAATAGGATACATGCGGCGGCATGAAATAAAGCGGCGTTGTTGGAGGTTTTAAGTAAAGTTTTATTATCATACCGCCGTCACGGGATCCCCTCTCCAGCCCAAGTGTGTGCAGGCTGGATGGGGATCCTCTGGCTCTCAGAGAAGAAGACACAGAGTGCGTGTCTGCAGCAGAGGTTGAAGTGTGAGTGAGAGGAGAGCATGGATTTCAGTCAGCTTAAATACCAGTTACAAACAATGCATGAAAGGCATTCACAGCAGGGAGTATGGCATTTGCATTTGAGAGGCATACATCACAATAGGCAGATTTGCTAGACTTTGCTCCAGCTGCAGAACAAAGGGGTTAACAGGTACATCTACATATTGATCTGAGTCTCTAGGTCACAGTAAGGACAGGACACATGAACACAATGCATGAAAGGTGACATTATCACAGTAGTGTAGCGGAAAAAACCAGGAGTAGCGAGTTGTCTGTCCTTAGTCTGTTTGTGGGGGTTTTCCCAAACCGCCACATACATGTATTTCAGTGTCAGAGAATACGTCCCAAAGCCACTCAGGCACTACAAGTGTCAAAGGATGGGTCACACTGCTCAGCAGTGTAGGGGAAAGCTAAGATGTGCTAGATGTGGAGGGGAGCATGAATATGGTAAATGTGACAAGGACGTCAAAGTAAAGTGTTGCAACTGTGGGGGTGAGCACAGTGCTGCATATGGAGGATGTGTTGTGCAGAGGGAAGCTAGACAAGCCCAGGAAATTAGAATAACTAAGAAAATTTCATATGCGGAACCTCTAAAGGCAGTTAGAGAGGCAGGAATAGTCAGAAACACAGCAGGCCTGGCTGCACGGTGGCGCAGTGGTTTAGCACTGTGGCAGCACAGTTTTACCCTCGGCCGGGGGACCGCCGGGATCTTGAGATCGTGGGTTCGATCCCAGCCCCCGACCAACAGTGAGCTGTGTGGAGTTTGCATGTTCTCCCCGTGTTGCGTAGGTTTACTCCGGGATTTCTCCGGTTTCCTCCCGCACACCAAAAACATGTAGGTTTAGGGCGCTCGCGCACGCAGCGACCAGCAGCCGGTGGCTTGTCACCAGACTGCAAACCAAGTCTACCTACGGGTACAAATAAGTAACAAAAAAAAAAAAAAAAAAAAAAAAAAAAGGCCTTCCTCAAAGAAGTGCAGTTCAAATGGAAGCCCAGCAATCAACGGGTCTCACGCAAGCACAGGATCGTGCAGCTGCAGGGAATGTTTGTGTTCACAAATGCAAAATGGATGATGACACATTGATAGTGAAGAGGGCAAACTTTATAGCTTTTATCTGCCACACCATGAATGTTGCTGCACAGCTACAGAAGAAAAGTGACAGAATCAAAACCATTGTGGAAGCAGCAGAAAGCTTCCTAGATGTGAAAGATATCACAGCTGACCAGATTCATGCTTTGTTGAAAGCTGAAACTGGGGAGACTGCACATGCTGAAACAAGACCTTAATTATGGTACTACACATACTACAGTGGAATGCGAGGAGTCTTATTGCAAACGGACAAGAACTCAAGAAGTATCTTTACGAACTAGAAGTTGTTCCACAGGTAGTGTGTGTACAGGAGACATGGCTTCAACCTCACTTAGATTTTGTTAGATGAAAGATTGTTATTGTCTAAACAGTGGTGAAGGTACCAGGGTGGATGTGCATGGGGGCACATTATCACGTATTGACCTGACTCTGGTGTCTGATTCTTTCGTGAGCGCCTGTGAATGGATGGTTATGAACAGGACAACTATGGGAAGTGATCACTTCCCAGTACTTACAGTCATTAAAACTGATGTATACAAGAGGGAAGATCTTTTACAAGATGGTGTTTTGACAAGGCAGATTGGGGAAAATTTAGGCAATATTGTGTTCAATCGTGTCACTTGGTAACATTAGAAGGTGGCATAGAAGAGTGTTCAAGTCAGGTAACCAATCATATTGTGAATGCTGCAATAGCAAGTATACCTAAGAAAACAACACAGGGTAGGAAGAAGGTTGTACCCTGGTGGAATGACAAATGTAGTATTGCAATAAAAGAGCTAAACAAGGCATTCAGAGAGCTGAGGAAGAATATGACTAGTGAAAACTTAATAGAGTATTGTGACGTTTGCGGGATTCACACAAAGAAAGAGGAGCAAGATGGTTGTGATGAACAGGCTTTATTTACACACCACCGACCCCCAACTTACTTCTGAGCACAGACAGGAGGGGAGGTCATTCTCCCAGACCTCTGTTTCAATCATGGTTACACACACATGATACATCTTGCCCTAATCCTGCTAAACACTGCTGGGTCATTATAACACAGTTATAATGACACAGCAGTATAACTCAGTAATAACACATTTAATACACACACACAGTAACGTTTTCAACTGGCAAAGCATGCTGGGAAATCCCTGCCCCCCTTAACATGGCCCCGACGTTACACTGCCCTCCCCTGGACTGTTTTCTGTCCCCAGAAATTTCAAAGTCCACTTTCAGAAATCCAACGCGAGTCAGCCCGGTGCCGGGGAGGCACACACGGGCCATCCAGTGTCCATCTGAGTCTCGGTCGGAGTATCTGGTTGGGGTAGTGTTCCGGTTTGGCCACCAGTGGGCAGATGGACACATCTGACAGCCTCTGTAGGACCACGCACAGTCCCTTCCCTGGCAGCGGGAGTCCCAAGCCCGCTTTGGCCGACTCCCACCGCTGCCAGGTCTCCCAGGCGGCCACTGGCCCGCGTCCATGCGTCCAGCCCTTGCTGCGCCTGGAAAATGGCCGGATCTTCGTCCCGCTCGCTCCGCTGCTGCGCGTCTGCTGCGCTGAGGGCCTCCGTGACGTCACCGAAAGGGGAAGCATCTGCGGGTGGCGGTAGGACACGCACAGTTCCTCCTCTGGCAGCGGGAGTCACGACTCCCACCGCTGCCAGGACCTCCCAGGCGGCCGCTGGCCCACGTCCAGGCATCCAGCCCCTGCCGAGCCCGGGAAAAGACCAGATCTGTCCTGCTCGCTCCGCTGCTGCTGTGCTCCAAAGGCCTCTGTGACGTCACCGCCGGGGGGAGCATCTGCAGGAGGCGGCTTTTTCCCCGTCCATGCCACCTCGCTCTAATTTAACGTCGGCGAGGGGCCGGTTTGTCGTGCGCTGTGTGCGGGGCAGTACCATGCGATGTACCCTGGCTCTGTGCAGCGGAAGCCCCCCTTCCTCGCGTCGCCACCGCTGTCTCCTTCGTGCACGCGCTGCTGTGATCTGCCGTAGCTCCTCCTCCCACTCGCTCTCAGCACGGTGGTTTCCTCCGATGACCAGTCGTTCAGCGCGGCAGCCAACTCGACCTGGGCCCAGTGGTCATCCAACAGGTTCTCGCCATTGTAGCGGGGAATCTTGGCCCGCTGCTGGACAGATGGGACGGTCATCTCCCGGTCGATCGCCGCTCCTAGTTGCTCTGGAATCGCCAGCCCGTCCTGCCCTGAAAAGGGCGGGAAACAGGGCTGGTTTGCTTTGTTCAGCCCGCTCTGCCTTGAAAAAGGCAGAGCAGTCCCATCGAGTCCGCTGCTCCGTCCATCGCTGCGATCCACTCCAGGGGCCGACGTCTCAGCTCTACGCTCCGTTCCCAGCCGAGCGATGAACCGCTCTGGCCGTTGGACCTCCGCCTGGATCCTCATCTTGCTTCATCCCCACTCCTGACACCAGTGTGACGTTTGCGGGATTCACACAAAGAAAGAGGAGCAAGATGGTTGTGATGAACAGGCTTTATTTACACACCACCAACCCCCAACTTACTTCTGAGCACAGAGAGGAGGGGAGGTCATTCTCCCAGACCTCCATTTCAGTCATGGTTACACACACATGATACATCTTGCCCTAATCCTGCTAAGCACTGCTGGGTCATTATAACACAGTTATAATGACACAGCAGTATAACTCAGTAATAACACATTTAATACACACACACAGTAACGTTTTCAACTGGCAAAGCATGCTGGGAAATCCCTGCCCCCCTTAACATGGCCCCGACGTTACAGTATAAAAAGAAAAGGGCAGTAGCTCGAACGATTATTAACAACAGGAAAAGGTCAACATGGAGAGAATTTTGTTCCACCCTTGGTAGGAAGACAGAACTAGGTGATGTCAGGGGTATGTTTAAAAAAATGAGTGGGAAAAGGATATCAGTTAAAATTCCAGCTTTAGTGGATGGAGACAAGATGGTTGTATCAGACAAAGAAAAGGTAGAAGTCCAAGGTAGAGCATTTGCAGCAGTGCATAGAGGAGACCATCTTGGTGAGTCATAGCCAGCAAAGGCAGCATAAACTCAAAGAAAATGCAAACTTAAAAAATGAAGTGAAAGAGGACATGACCGTGTTAGACCTCGAGCTCACAATGTCAGAGCTTAGCAGCTCTTCTTCTGTTGACAGCCCCCAAGCTGTACTTTTCACCCTGTAAATAAATAATGTTGCACTGGAGTTCTACCCACCTGAAGAAGTTGTTTATTTCTGTTCTGCTGGAGGTTGGATCTGACACAAACCACTCTGTTAAGGTGGTATCCAGAGGGACGCTGCATTTGAAGTGTTCGTAGAACTTCCCAAAGAGGTTGACAATTTTACTGGGAATTCCGTAGGCTCTCAAGGTCTTTGAGAGGCTTTCTCAATGAACACTACTGAATGCTTTCTTGAAGTCGATGAAAGCTATGCTCAGGGGAGCATTCCACTCAAGGCAACGCTCTATGAGACACTTGTTATAGAAACTACAAAGACAGACAGCTGGGCTGGATGATAATAGAGCAGTGAGTGGATATCAAGGCTGGGTTTATCTTTTCTGGAGATACAGGAACAAGCAAACAAACAAAATACAAAGGTGTGTTTTTAAAAGAAGTGAATATTTTGATGGGTTTTTTTTTTTCAATGATCACATGACCAATAGATAGATGCATTTCAGAAAGTTAAAACCTACAAATTCTTCATTGAGTAGGTCTTTTAAAATATGGTAATATAGTTTAGTTCCTAATTTTATTTCCTTAAAATCAGTGTTTAAATCATTGTTCTATTCTAAATTTATGTGCAAAAATAGAAAGTATGTTAAAAGCAGTGTTGGACAAGTTACTAAAAAATAGTAACTAGTTACAGTTACTAGTTACTTTTCAAAAGTGAGTTACTTTTGAGTTACTGCATGATTAATGTAACTAAGATGTAACTGTAAGATGATTTAAGTATGCATTTAAAAGTAACGTGAAAGTTACTTTTCCAAGTAACTAGACTATTTTTTAGTAACTTGCCTAATACTGCTCATAATGTGGGAAAAATCTGAAGAAAGTCAACACAAAATTGCCAGTAATTTCCTCATTTTGGAGTGAGAAATAGGATTTGTGGAGTGAGCGAGAGGGAAAAAGAGTGAGTTGGCAACACTGCATAAAGCTGTCAGTTCTTACCTTTAATATTGTGCATTTAATCCGATGTGCAGTGATCCAAAGAAAACGTTCATTATCCACAGTCCAGATGTCTGCTGTGACAGAGACATGATCCAGTCCTTTTGGAGATCAAATCCATTTTTGAATAATCTTTATCCAGGTAGCAAGTAAATGTGTTTTAACTTCAGTGGACAACAGCTGTCTGATGGAAAATGATTGTTTTCAGATCTTCATTCTGTAACAATGAATCTGGTAATCAGTCGGTTTAATTCTTGCTGGGTCACAAACAGTCCAGATCCATACCTGTGCTTAAAATCCAGCCGCCGTTCAGAGAGCGTCAATCCACTAACACGGTGTCAGCTTAGCATAGCATAGCACTAGCTTTGCAGGACCTTGTTGCTGTTCTTAGGCGCTTCTGGAGATTGCATTCGGTTTCAAGCGCATTTAGCTTGCAACTCACCAATATGCTTTTATCTTTAACCGTGACAAAGAAAAAATATTCTGTCTATTTCCACAAAAACAAAGTAGCTTCATCGTTTCCCAGCAGGAGCAAGCTCCATTTGTGGCTGCAGCAGTGAACAGGCTCTTTGACTGACGGCTCGTTAGCTTGGTAGGGTCAGGTTGTATTTATTTGTGCTAAAAATATTTATCCATATTAATAAAACGAGTAACGCGAGTAACGCATCTGATCAAATTTCAGTAACTGTAACATATTGCTGAATTTTTAAACAGTAATTTCATTACACAGCACGTACTGCAAAAGTAGTGCTGTTACAGTTGCGCATTACTTTGTAGTGCGTTACTCCCAGCACTGGTTAAAAGTCACAATTTAACCACAAACTGATTCAATTTTTTTCTAAAAAAGCTAATTTTATTAAAAAATGTAAATTTAGTAATAAAAAAAATCAAGAAATATATGAGAAAAAAAAATTAATAAAATTGTAAGAAACATGACTGCAATTTATGAGAAAAAAATGCACCCTTTTACGAGAATAAAGTCACACCTTTACAAGAAAATTATCATAAATTCACAGTGGAAAAACACAACACAAATGTGTGAAAAAAGATGTAAATTTATTTGAAAATTTCTTTCAAATTTACAAGGAAAAGGTCACGAATTTTAAGAGATGACCCTTTCAAAGTGGCAAGTGTAAAGTTGTTAATATTCAAGTTACTTTTTAATTGGAACGTTTCTTTCTCTTACTCAAGTAATTTTTTGGGGGTGGCTACTCTGCTTGGGTAGTTAATATTACAGGTAAGAGTGGGTACTCTACCCACCTCTGAACATGAAACCATATAGGCATGATGTCATTCTCCCTTAACTGTAACTTAACCTGCTGTCGACTTTCAGACGCAGCAAACTCACACGCATCCTGTTGCGTCCCTCTGCTTTACTCCAAGTGAAGGGAAAACCGACTGGTTATAAAAGAGAAGGGAAGGTGGGGAGGGAACTTCGGTGGCACGAGTAATCCCAACAGAGTGCAAAACCTCCTCAGCCAGTTAAACCTCGCACTCCTGTGAGATGAGTCAACTGAGAGGCAAATGCCAGAAAAGCAGGAATGTTACACACTGCACAGGCAAAACTGGCGCAAGCAGGCTCTGAAGGCAGCCCGTACCCAAACATTCTGTCCCAGCAGTGAACGTGTCGAGCCATCACACGCCAGGGTTGTGATTAGGAAAACTTTAGGACTCTCGACAAAGAGGTAAACACAGCGGCTGATGAAAAAGTGCCCTATACGCGTTGGCTTGTTTTTCTAGAAGAAGAAAATGTCTTTCTTTTGTGTACTAGTTATTTACTTTCTGTATGGAGAAATGTTTCAAAAAAAGGTACTCACACATTACAGAAGCTACACTGGCAAAAATTTTAGTATTCTTTCCTTTCATCTTTGTATGGTTAGCCAATACAAATTCTAGCCCTATAGGCTATAGCCGATGAATCTGCTCAACGGGGGCCGACTCAGGCTGTTTAACGGGCAGGAGGGAAAGAAGTAAAAAGGGCACAACACAGGACCCCATCAGTGTGTAAAGATCTATGATGTAGCATGCTTAATGTTAAACGGAACATGAGACGGACACTAGTCTAAAAGATTAAACCTATAACCCCTGTTATCAAACCAGCAGTAATAAAACAAACAATTACTCTACACCTCTAAGATTTTCTTGACTGGAAAGGGCACCCGGGCAGTCATGTACGGACAGCATGGAAGTTTCTTAAAGGGGTCATTCACTGAAAAATTGTCTTTTGGGAGGTTTTAACCTTCTGAAATGCATTTATTGCTCACGTTATTATCAAAAAACAAAACATCAAAACACTTGTATTTACAAAAAAACACACACAGCATTTACTGTATATTGCTTCTGTCTCTGAGGATCTGTTTTGACCCCTCCATGTTTTCTATGTAATGTCGTGAAAAGGTAACCCCAGCTTTCTGGTGCTCTATTATTGGCCAGCTAAGCTGTCTGTCTGCAAACAGGGTAGATGAGTGGGGAGCCCAACCAACAGTGCTACTGGGGAGTTAGCTTATCAAGTGCAAGTTATATTGTTATTTACTTTAGATTTCAGTCACTCTAATAGACATCCTGGTTTCCACCTGGTTCACTAATCCACAGTCTAGAATATATCTTGCGCCATTCTGGCTTATTTTGTTATATTTCTGCCATGATGCTACATTGAACTGTTAGCATTAGCTTGGTTAGGCAGTCGGAGTCATTCAGTCTACCTTCTTCATAGCTTGCCTCACTAACTGACCGAGGAGCTAGGCAGCTAAGATCAGCAATAGTGGCATGTTAAATGCAGCGCTTTTGCATTTAACCCTATGAGTGTGTATGTTGCCAAACTGTGACATACCCCCTAGTGGTCAAGAGTGGTAAATATTTTTTGTCAATAAAATAGTTCAGATTTCCAAGGCTATAACTTGAAAGTGGTAAGAGATAATGGCTTACTGTCAATTAGAAAGATGTAAAATATATGATCCAAAGTTTCAGATAGGAATATATTTACACATCTAATTTGCATAATGTCACAGCACCTCTTTATATTCCATAACTCAGTCAAAACTGGACTTTGGACATATTTACACAAAAAATGGTTCAGTCTTTTGACACCATTTTTTGAACAGAGGTACCTCATCATCTTATTAAATTAAATTAAATCACCCTTATTGTCATTCAACTGTACAACCAATCATGTACAGTAGAACGAGAGGCGCCGCCACAAATTTCCCTCCTCCATTCCATTATTGCTGAGCACCAAGCTGGACGGCAGGAAGTTCCACTTTTATATGGTCTTCGGCATGACCTGGCCAGGATTTGAAACCCTGCCTCCCAGGTGTGGGGCAGATGCTCTACCAACTGAGCTAAACCCTTTACATACAACCACTAGTGCAATCACTAGAGGAGACCGTGAGGTCCCCCACAGGCACACCACATATGCTCAATCTGTGCTATCAGTGAGGGGCACCAAGATCTGGAATAATATGCCACCTGCGATCAGAGAGCGTACCACCAAAACTGTACCCATAACTAGTGGTTGCTCTGCGGCATGCGTGTCTTCGTGTATATGTCTTCATGCGTGTCTTCAAAGTATATGAACAAGAAATCAGTACATTTAAAAAAAACACAGAAATTTCTCACTTTTGACAAAGTCAGTGAGAAGGCAGGCGCAGTGCCGCGTTCTGCCACTAGGGGCACACAAATTCTCACAGTCAAAGGGTTAAAGAGACATGCACAGAAATAAATTGTTCTGAGAAAGGCTGCAAGATGATTCACAATGATGCTGCAATTAACTGAATAATTAAAGGCAATTTAACCAAAATATGTCACAAACATTTCATTAAGACCTGTGGGAGCTGTCAACATGTGGGAAAAGTGCAGTGAGTGACCCCTTCAGCAATGGCAGCCTTTTCCATTACAAAGGCACCTTATATGGTTCAACAATAGATTCTCTCCTCTAGCAGGCCATTCGTGAAAATCTATTGTTATGTCTTAAAAAGATGAGACAAGGCTTATCTTATCTCACCTTATTAAAACATAACGATAGATTTTCATACTCCAAAGGGTACATTGGCACAATTTCTGACACAAAACTGTATTATAAAGGGCCCTCTCTATGTGGAGGGCAGTCAATAGGGGACTGCCTCTTGTATTAAATTAAAGGACACTTTACTGATGATTTTTCATCAGGGAAGGGGGGGCTCCTAACCCCCCTTTTCCCCCCTCATAGACTCATAGACTGCCAAAAGAGCAAACCACTAAAACCACGCCTGATGTACGTAGTACGATGTACGATGTGTTTTCAAAGTGTTCCCTTTATTTTTTTGAGCAGTATATGTATATATACTGTATATATATATATATAGTCTCCCCTTCGGTCCACACACTTCTTCCATCGTTGTTGCAGCGCTTGGATCCCTGCAGTTGAAAAATAAACCACATTTGGTCAAAATTGACCACTATGAACTTTTCAGCCCCCCCCCCCCCCTTCGTATGACATTCATTGCCAAACATTCAAATGGCATGACTTCATTATAAATGACGCAATCCAGGTAAAGTCAAAGCAACCACTCACGTCTGCCCCAAGAAGACTCTGATATTTTGGCCATGTAACTGGGATACAAGACAGTGTACACCCGGATAAATCAGCCTGTAGATCCCTCTATTCCAAACCAAGGACTGTGAATCCTGAGAGGAAGTCACCATGAGCACAGAAACTATGGTTAACTAAGTACAATAGCATGCAGCTGCAAATTAAGAAAATATCAATGACTGATATTTTTGTAACCAGGGCTTGACATCAACGTTTTTGCTCACCAGCCACTGTGGCTAGTGATTTTCTAAAGTTACTAGCCACTCAGCCTTTTCACTAGCCATAATTTTGTGGTTGGAAAATTATGTTTAATGTGATCAAACTGGACTATAGCACGCTAAAATTTACTTGAACTAAATTTACAACATTTTTAAATGTAAATTACCCTCATACATACAAAAAAATGGCAAGAGAAACACTTTAATTATTTATGACGAGCAGTAAATACTGTAAAACGGTAGAGAAAAATATTTGCACTATGAGAGTGAAGTGCAGGTAGATTTGGGTCCTATGAACTGGGACACCCCTTCATGGCTGCATGACGTCATTAGTAGTTGCTGATGGATTTAACCTAAATGGACACTACCTGTTTTCACCAGGAAAAAGAAGAGAAAGAAAAAGAAAAATGATTATAAAACACAGTACTTATTGGAGTTGCAGTTTCGTAGTTTCACATTGCTGTAGGTTTATTATGCCTCGGTGAAATGGAGAGGCATACAGTAATCAGTCAATGCGTCTGTGTGTGGATGTGTGTATCTGTCCGTCTGCCTCTCTGTTTCACCTCGCCTGGTCAAAATTAAGTGGAACTAAAGGTTTCTATCATTGTATTGCCATATTTTCTCAACTTTCAATTTGCCAGAATTCTGAGATAAAGCTTTGTTTTCAAAATAAACACAAATTTAACTCACCTTTAACATCAATGAAGGCGAGGTAAAAGGTACTGTAATAACTATACCGGGCCACTAGAGGCGACAGTGCAACTTTTTTACAGTACAACACAGCACATTTTTTTTACAGCACATGGAGCTTAACTGTTATAAAACAGTGATTACTGAAAAAAAAACATTCAGCAACAACACCATTTATTCATCATATCAATTGTTTTCACACTGGTTTTGCTGTTTAGTTTTGCAGAGGAAGGATGAGGTAAAATTGGTTAAAAGCCCGCTAAAAACTCCAAGTCCCAACATTCCTCGCCTGCAAATGGTTGCAGTGAACTGCGCATGTGCCCAGAAACTCCTGTCAAAGGGAAGTACTGAGCAATCCGCCAATACTGGGTGAACAAATGTCTGTATTTTTGCCCGTCTGTTTTCTTCCTCTGCCGTTAAACAGCAAAACCTCCTCTTCAGCTTGATTGTCATTGTATTCAAGTACCTCCATCACTTCCGCCATTGAAAAACGTCTGCCACAGTGCTCTTCTTTTATTTGGATCGCCGCTGTTCAAATCAGTTTGGTGGTTCTTGGCTGTCGCCGACAGTACGGTCATGTGAACTGCAGATTATTTTCACTGCGCATACTTATACTTCAAAACTTCTGGATGGATTTGGATGAAATTTTTACCAGAGGTGGTCCTTGGGCTAGAGAGGAACCCATAACATTTTTATGATCCCAGAATGCATACCTCTGCCAAGGCTCTGGCACTGAGTGATCAGCACCTTGGTGCTTTCATTATTTTAGATGCCGTTTGAGAAAACTACAGCTGGCCAAAGTGGCTAGTGGGTGTGGCTGTCTTACCGGCCACTGCTGAAATCCATCAGCCATTGGCCGGTTGGCTGGTGTTAATGACCCATATTTTTGTACAATGCACATTTCTTTGTTTTCCTGGCATTAAAGCAGGTATAGATGACAATAAAAACCAAAGAAACTATTGGTGCTGGCTATTGGTTGAATTATTATTTTAAACACTGGTATCGAGGAGCGCGGTGGCGGAGTGGTTAGCACTGCGGCAGCACAGCAACTCACCCTTGGCCGGAGGATCCTGGGTTCGATCCCAGCCCCCGACCAACAGTGATCTGTGTGGAGTTTGCGTGTTCTCCCCGTGTCTGCGTGGGTTTACTCCGGGATTTCTCCGGTTTCCTCCCACATGCCAAAAACATGCAAGTTAGGTTAATTGGCATCAAACTGGGGATTCTAAATTGTCCTTAGGTATGACTGTGAGAGTGAATGGTTGTCTGTCTCTCTGTGTTGGCCCTGCGATGAACTGGCGATCTGTCCAGGGTGTATCCTGCCTCTCGCCCAAAGATGCTGGGATAGGCTCCAGCCCCCCCGCCCCCGCAACCCGAAAAGGATTAAGCGGAAGAAGATGAATGAATGAATGAATGAACACTGGTATCAGCATCGGCCCAAAATTTCACAACTGGTGCATCCTTAGTAAAGAGGTATTATATATGACACAATTAACTTTAGCAGGTGTACTACAGGGATCACAATACAGGCATTTACAGCATGGCTTCTAGTTTCTCTTTGCATATTATGACCCAAAAAAAAATCCTAGTCTGCCTTTGCAGTGTTCTATTTGCATTATGTAAATAATACTTTGCACGTGTGCCTGTAGGCGATGGAAACTGAACTCCAAATATACAGCCTGGAGTTTTTGCTCTGTATAGGATTCCCATAATTATTGCCTGCAACCAGAGCTCCAGTCCAGAAAGGGAAGTGAAACAGAGGATGACTGAGAGGCATTGCCTGCTATCACCCTTGTCTGTTTACTGTCATTGTCACTTTGGGCAACTGCTGAGACATCAGTGGGAAACCACGGGTGCTACTTAGAGCCGAACGCTGTGCTCAAAATGTTCACTCATTCCCCATATACACTACAGTGGATATAAAAAGTGTAAACACCCCTGTTCAAATGCCAGGTTTTTGTGATGTAAAAAAAATGAGACCAAGATAAATCATTTCAAAACTTTTTCCACCATTAATGTGACCTATAATCTGTACAACCCAATTGAAAAACAAACTGAAATCTTTTAAGGGGAAAAATAAAAAATAAAAAAAACTTACAATAACCTGGTTGCATAAATATGCACACCCTGTTTGTTATAACTGGGGATGTGGCTGTGTTCAGAATTAACCAATCACATTCAAACTCATGTTAAATGGGAGACAGCACACACCTGCCATCATTTAAAGTGCCTCTGATTAACCTCAAATAAAGTTCAGCTGTTCTAGTAGGCTTTTCCTAACATTTTTGTAGTCACATCTTGCAGCACAAGCCATGATCCACAGAGAGCTTCCAAAGCATCAGAGAGTTATCATTGTTCAAAGGTATCAGTCAGGAGAAGGGTAAAAAAAAAATTTCCAAGGCATTAAATATACCATGGAACACAGTGAAGACAGTCATCATCAAGTGGAGAAAATATGGCACAACAGTGACATTACCAAGAACTGGACATCCCTCCAAACTGATGAAAAGATGAGAAGAAAACTGGTCAGGGAGGCTGCCAAGAAGCCACCAGCAACATTGAAGGAGCTGCAGGAATTTCTGGCAGGTACTGGCTGTTCAGTACATGTGACAACAATCTCCCATCTAGGGTGGCAAGACGGAAGCCTTATCTTATGAAGAAAAACATCCAAGCCCAGCTACATTTTGCAAAAAACACATTTGAAATCTCCCAAACACATGGGAAAATGCGTGATGGTCTGATGAAACCAAGGTTGAACTTTTTGGATTTAATTCCAAAAGGTATATTTGGCGCAAACACAACACTACTCATCACCAAAAAAAAACCACCATACCTACAGTGAAGCATGGTGGTGGCAGCATCATGCTTTGGGGCTGTTTTTCTTCAGCTGGAACTGGGGCCTTAGTCAAGGTAAAGGGAATTATGAACAGTTCCAAATACCAGTCAGTGTTGGCACAAAACCTTCAGGCTTCTGCTAGAAAGCTGAAGATGAAGAGAAACTTCATATTTCAGCATGACAATGACCCAAAGTAGACATCCAAATCAACAAAAGAATGGCTTCACCAGAAGAAGATTAAGGTTTCGGAATGACCCAGCCATGGTCCAGACCTGAATCCAATCAAACATCAGTGGGATGATCTGAAGAGGGCTGTGCACAGGAGATGCCCTCGCAGTCTGACAGATTTAGAATGTTTTTTCAAAGAAGAGTGGGCAAATATTGCCACATCAAGATGTGCCACACTGATAGACTCCTACCCAAAAAGACTGAGTGCTGTAATAAAAGCCGAAGGTGCTGCAACAAAGTATTAGTTTAAGGGTGTGCATATTTATGCAAACAGGTTATTGTAAGTTTTTCATTTTTTATTTTTCCCTTTAAAAGATTTCAGCTTCTTTTTCAATTGGGTTGTACAGGTTATAGTTGACATTAATGGTGGAAAAAGGTTTGAAATGATTTATCTCGGTCTCATTTTTTTACATCACAAAAACCTGGCATTAGGGGTGTGCAGACTTTTTATATCCACTGTAGTGTGCTAGACAAGCAGCCATTTTGTAGTGCTGCTCAAAATCTTAACTGAAAATTTCATTCACTATATAGTCCACTCAAAATATCCCATAATGCATTTTGAAAATTAGTGTTTGATGAATGGTCACCTCATTAGCCAATGTATCCCATAATGCAATGCGCTTCACATCACAACATAAACTACCTTAAGGTATTTATTGTAAGGACTTCTGTCTGATCTGCCTGCCTCTCTCTCTCTCTCCCCACTGATTGCACTTTTCCTTCTGCAGCTGCAAGCATCACTTGTGGCCATTTATATGGTATAAATGGGACGCTCTTCAGTGTTGCCAGACGTACGATAATTATTGTATTTGTACAATACTTTTGCCCTCTGTACGATGTAAGATCAGTAATTTCAAAAATTCCATAATGTACGATAATTTGACCCCTTCATTATGGCAAAGTTAATATATTAGCAAACACTATCAGAATACGGATCCTGCGGATACAGGCTACGCTTGTTATTACACATCATCTCACATGCACGGGCTGTGTGGAAAAGAAGACGGAGAACTCGCGTTGCAGTAGCAGAGCAGGAGCCACGGGTGGAGGTGATGGGATCTACAGTTCACTGAAATGTGCCGAGTCAAGCCAAAAAGATCCATTATAAAGAGTTGTACACAGAATCACTCAGTGTTGTACTGGAGCTCCAACTGTCGACCACTCACCGAATTGAGAGTCGGCTGAACCGAGCAGGTGGGGTTCGTTTGCCACTCAGGCGGGGGATTCAGCTGCTGATCCCTGGCTTCCACTACAGTTCTGGTGAGCGATTCAGTGCAGTATGTTCACCCATAAAAACTAGCACACTCGATCAAATCATTCATGTGCATTACAGCACTAATGCAGACGGCACACTCAATAATAAAGACTCAACAATAAAGCATCACCAGCAGGTTGAGAAAAAAATTTGGGGGGGGGGGACCCCAGTTTTACTGCGTGGTTTAAACCTGTTGTTGGCATTAATACTAAAGTTTTCTGTCGCTGCTGCAACGTGCAAATGTCTGCAAAAAAAGTCACTGAATTGTAGTTCTCAGTAAAACTGAAACAGGTTTCTGCTTCAATTATCAGAGACATTTTAGCAGTAGTTTAGGTGGATTGATTGTTTATTCCTAATGTATAAACAGAGTACTTCTCAAAATATTTATGAGGCAAGACCTTGATATATGATGATTCAACAGAAGGCATGTAAAATATAGTTAATTATAACTGATACTTTGGGCCGTTCAGTACAGGCTCATCATGTACTCCACACAGGTAGAGGTGCTTTTTTCAACCGATCTGTTAGATTATTTAAACGTAAAACTGTGTTATAGGCTGTAATATGCACGATCTGTGATAATGTGTTACTGAAGCGGATGGTCCTGAGCCATGTCAGAATTAAAACTGGGTGTGTACGATAATTTCCCTCAAAATGTGATAATTTTAAGCCACTGGTACGATACTTCAACATTTCCCATCTGGCAACACTGACGCTCCCCCAACACTGTCTGGTCACTTCTGACCCTCACCAGCTACTATCCTACCTTGTATTTTGAAACTATTAACCTTGAGCTTTATCTTGCCTAGTTCTGACCCGTGCCTGACTTTGACCCTGAGCCTGCCTCTTGGATTTTTTCTGCCTGCTCTGTGCCTCCTGCCATCTCTGATCTCAGCTTGCCCTGGACTCTGCAAATTGCCTAAAAGTTTTGGAGCCATTGGTGGCAGCAGGACACTTTTAAGCAGGCTCCTCTGAAGGACGGATAATTTTTTCACACATCAGGAGTTGTTCAGAATGCCTTATAAGAACTCCTTATACAAAGATATAGAGTGATGATTTGCTAGGCTAAAGGCTAACCCCTCCAGACCAGCAGTACCGTCGCTCCTTCTTTCCAATGTCCGCTCCCTCGACAACAAGCTGGATGAGCTGCGTCTGCTGAGAGAAACCCGGAGAGAGTGGAGGGACTGCTGTGTGTTTGCGTTCACGGAGACATGGCTCCACAACAACATCCCTGATGTGGCCATTCAGCTGGAAGGGATGACATCGTTCCGGGCAGACAGAGAGGCTGCTAGCTCCGGTAAGAGCCGGGAAGGGGGGGGGGGGGGGGGGCTATGTATCTATATTAACAAGAACTGGTGCGTTAATGCCACGTTAGTATCTAAACACTGCTCTCCGTTGGCAGAGTTCCTTATCTTGAATTGTTGGCCATTCTATCTGCCGAGGGAATTCACCAACGTGTTTGTAGCTGCTGTTTACATACTGTAGCTCCTAGTGCTAATGCTAAAGCTAATGCTAACGAGGCACTCGGAGAGCTGCACGACGCTATCAGTGAATTTCAAACTTCACACCCGGACAGTTTTGTGGTGGTTGTGGACGATTTTAATCACACCAGTTTAAAGACTGTGCTCCCCAAGTTTAAACAGTGTGTGGACTTTAAGACCAGAGGAGAGAATATGTTGGACTTGGTGTACACAGACTTCCCAGATGCTTATAAGGCAACATCTCTCCCCCACCTCGGCCATTCTGACCACCTATCCGTGATGTTGGTGCCTGCCTACAAACCTTTACTGAAGTGCAGCAGGCCAGTAGAGAAAGAAATCAGGATTTGGCCAGAGGGCGCAGCCTCGGCACTTCAGGACTGTTTTCTGCACACAGACTGAGAGGTCTTCAAAATAGCAGCCTCCCAGGGAGACAGGACAGATGTGGAGGAGTATGCTGAAACGGTCACCAGCTACATCGTGAAGTGCACAGAGGATGTCACTATAGTGAAGACTATCACTGCACGGGGCAACTATAAACCCTGGATGACTGCAGAGGTGCACTTGCTGCTCACAGGCAGAGATGCAGCCTTCAGAGCAAAGGACAGGATTGCCCTCCGCTCAGCCAGGTCTGCACTCTGAAAGGGAATTAAGACGGCGAAGCACGCCTATGCGGAGAAAATCCAGGGACACCTCTGTGACACAAGGAACACCAAATGGATGTGGCAGGGAGTTCGGGCGCTGACGGATTATAAATCTAGGCAGGGGGTCGATGATGATGACGCGTCGCTTCCAGACAGGCTCAACAACTTCTTTGCACGTTTTGAAGCATCAAACCCGACAATCAGAGGGAGGGCTGGCCCATCTTCACCATCTGTTGGGCCAGCTATCATCATCAACGCAGCGGACACATGGAGGACCCTAATCAGGGTTAACCCACGTAAAGCTGCAGGCCCAGACAACATCCCGGGACGTGTGCTCCGAGTCTGCGCGAGCGAGTTGGCGGGTTTCCTGACTGACATTTATAACATCTCCCTGAGTCAGGCCATCGTTCCCAGATGCTTTAAGACCTCTACCATAGTACCGGTGGCAAAGAAACCAGTTGTGTCCTGTCTGAATGACTATCATCCTGTTGCACTGACACCAATTGTGATGAAGTGTTTTGAACGGCTTGTCAAACCACACATCACAGCCTGCCTCCCTGCATCACATGACCCGCTCCAGTTTGCATATCATTTAAACCGCTCCATGGAGGATGCTATAGTCACCACCCTGCACTCTGTCATCACCCACCTGGATCAGAAAGACACCTATGCCAGACTCCTGTACATTGATTTCAGTTCAGCATTCAACACCATTATTCCCCAGAGACTGATGGAGAAATTACTCCTTCTCAGTCTGAACACCGCCACATGTCTCTGGATTCTGGACTTCCTGACCGAGAGACCTCAGTCTGTCTGTGTTGGAAACAACATCTCCAACTCTATCATGCTGAGCACTGGATCCCCTCAAGGCTGCGTACTCAGTCCACTGTTGTTTACACTTCTAACACATGACTGTGTATCCAGACACGAGGGGAACCAGATTATTAAGTTTGCAGACGACACCACAGTGGTGGGACTTATTCAGAGGGATGAGGAATCAATGTACAGGGAAGAAGTGAGAGACCTGGAGGGCTGGTGCAGGGAGAACAATCTGGTGCTCAACGTGGACAAAACGAAGGAGATGATTATCAACTTCCGGCGGTCATGGCCTGAACACGTCCCTCTCAGCATCGGTGGCTGTTTGGTGGAGAGAGTGGAGAACATCAAGTTCCTCGGAGTGAAGATCTCGCAGGACCTGACCTGGAGCAAGAATTCCTTGGGGATCAGAAAGCAGGCCCAGCAGAGACTGCACTTCTTGAGGAAACTCAAACAGGCCTCTCTCCCCATCTCCATCCTCAGGACCTTCTACAGAGGTGTGGTGGAGAGTGTTCTGACGTACTGCATTGCAACATGGTACTCCAGCTGCAGTATGTCAGACAAAAAGGCCCTGCAGAGGATAGTTAAGGGAGCTGAGAGGGTAATTGGAGCTTCCCTCCCCTCTGTCCAAGAACTTTTTCAGAACCGTTGTAGGAGCAGGGCACTGAACATTGTCAAGGACCATTCCCACCCTCTGCATAAACACTTTGAACTTCTGCCGTCTGGCAAACGATTCTGGAGCATCAGAGGCAGAACCACCAGACTGATTAACAGCTTCCTTCCACAAGCTGTTAGGATGTTGAACAATTGATCCAGAATCTTTCATACACACTACTGCACCTTATGGACATTATGTATATTATTTGTATATTATAGTTCTAGTTAGTTTTCAAGTATGTCTCAGGGATGGGTGAATGGCTGTGTTGGGGTGGGGGGTGAGGGGGTATGTCTTAAATTATGTTCTTCTTACTTATATGGATGCCGAGAGAAATGTACTTTCATCTTGCCTGCACTACAGTTGTATGTACAACAACATGACAATAAAGGTTGATTTGATTTGATTTGATTTTTGATTTTTTTGATTTGTAATGCACCTGCAAGCTGGTTGCCAGCCGCCAATCAAATCTAAAAGAAGAGGAACAACAAATTGCCTAAAGGACTGGATGATTTGCTTTTGGACTGTGTACGTTCCCCTTCACTGTATAAAAGTAAATGGACTTACCTCCAAATTACCCTCATCATAATTACCTTTGCCCCAGCATTCAGGCCTGGCCAGCCTGTTCCCCTCGTCCACTAACCTTCACTGAAGCACTCTTCCCCGGCATCCTGTTCCCTCTCCACTGGAGGATCATCTGTTGTTTCCTGCTGTCTCTACCAAGAGGAACCTGTAAGCTCAAAATCAATATTAATTTCCCCACAGTTATTTATGTGTGCTCACCTCTGTCTCTGCTCTTTTCCCCACAGGGTTGCCAGATCCCCGCTTCATGCACCTTTGCACTGTTATTGTAAATAAAGATTATTGTTTGCACTTACCTGTTATCCGTGTCCGCTCTTGGGTCTTGGTCCTAAAATCCTGTCATTTGTATTTATTTATTCAGCAAAAATGATTTGATTTAATACATATTTACTGCAAAATACATACAGGTATTCTTTTTTTTTTTTACCACCATTACGTTTTACTGTCTCACCATGATGACATCATTAACCACGCAGCAAAAACAAGCTGATTAGTATCCGAAAGCGGATAACTTTGTTATATTTAATTTACCATATAGTTTACTATATCTGAATTAACTATATTTCCAGTAGGAATGAAGGGAGGGAGTGGACATTAAAACATCACAATGCTCACTTCACAATGAAATACATCCATCCATCTTCTACCACTTTTCCAGAGGTCTGGGTTGCGGAGGCAGCAGCTCAAGCAGAGAAGCCTAGACTTCCCTCTCCTCAGCCACCTCCTTCAGCTCTTCAGAGAGGATACCGAGACTTTCACAGACCAGCTGGGAGACGTAGTCTCTCCAGCATGTCCTGGGTCTCCCCCTGGGTCTCCTCCCAGTGGGACGTCCCTGAAACACCTCAAGTGGGAGGCGACCAGGAGGCATCCTGGTCAGATGCCCAAACCACCTCAACTGGCTCCTTGCAATGTGGAGGAGTAGCGGTTCTAATCTGAGCCTCTCCCGGATGACTGAGCTCCTCATCCTATCTCTAGAGCTGGATTCATGCTGCACCTCCGCTGTTTGCGTACGTGCAACCGGAAACCTCGTGTGATGAAATTTACGTCATTGTCTCCAATCCGCTAGTGTCCGCAGGGCTCTACTGAGGACGTCCGCGTGCAGCCCAAATTTTATGACCCCGCAGCCTGCCCACGACCTGAACGTGGTGACAGCACATGTGCAAGACTGAACGTCCCATTCATGAGGTGGTGCTACCAACACAGCATACAAAGACAAAGTAGACGAGGAAGACAACAAGGACGCGGAAGACGAGAATAAACATACACTAATTAATTTTGCAGCAGCAGCAGCCTGAGTGGAGAAGAGCACTAGAAAATTCCTCCGGTAATTCCTCCTTTTCCTTGAAACGACATCATTGTTGTTGCTACAAAAAAAAAATGTGCGTCACTCTCGTGTTTATAGCCGGTGAACAAACTGCCGCGTTAGTGCATTTGTGCTACCCATAGGGCTGGGGAGAAACAACAAATAACAGTTGTGCGCATGCGTCGACCGCTTGGCTTGGTAGACAAAAAAAAGTAAGCATGTACAACGCTGCGTGCACTTTGGACAAACCTGGCACCCACGAAGACCAAAGCGGACCAGAGGGAAAATGCAGCATGAATAAGGTTTAAGGGTGAGTCTAGCAATCCTACGGCGAAAGCTTATTTCAGCCACTTGTATCTGTGATCTCATTCTTTCAGTCATTACGCAAAGTTCATGACCATAGGTGAGGGTAGGAACGTACTGTAGATTGACCGGTAAATCAGTAGTTTTGCTTTAGAGCTCAGCTCCCTCTTCACCACAACAGACCAGTACAACGTCCGCATCACTGCAGATGCTGCTCTGATCCGTCTGTCAGTCTCTCGCTCCATTCTCCCATCATTCGTAAATGAGACCCCAAGATACTTAAACTCCTCCACTTGGGGCAGGAGCTTGTCCCCAACCCCTCATTGGATTGTCACCTTATCGTGGTGGGGGGTTTGCGTGTTGTCCGGGGCAATTTGCCTCTGGTATGGTCACCCAAGACAAACTGGTCCTGGGTGATGGGCCCAACTAAGAACGATCCAATAGACTCCCATGATGAATAAAAAATCAAGGATTCAGTGTACCCCACCCAGTAAAGGGTTACTGGGGTCCTGTCCTGGGGCCAGGCCTGGGGGGAGGGGCTCAATGGCGAGCGTCTGGTGGCCGGGTTTCTGCCCATGGGATCCGGCCGGGCTTAGCTTGAAGGAGTTACATGGGTCCGCCCTCCAGTGGGCTCACCACCTGCAGGAGGGACCATGGGGGTCTGGTGCTATGTGGATCAGGTGGCAGTTGAACAGAGAGACCTTGGTGATCTGATCCCCGGCGTTCTAAACTGGCAAAGAAATACACACAATTTTTATTTGGTTAAACTAATAAAGAACCAAGCAGATTGCACACCCTGGGTTTTGTGATGTCACAAACCAACAAGCCCCGCCTTCAGTTCTCTAAGTTATCAAATCAAACAAGCTCAGGCTATGTCATTACTTCTGATTGGCCCATTAAAAAAAACCTTTATCCAGTCAGATTAGGGCAATGTTTTTCAACCAGGGGCCCCTGGAACATTAAGGTTTCCATGGAAAATTTTCTAATTTCACTTCCTAATTGGTCCAAAAAATGTAAATAATTTGCCCTGAGTTCTGTAGGCACCAATGCACCCATGCACAGTAATGGCAAATTCTTTTCTTTTCTTTTTTTTGAACCAATTAAGAAGTGAAATTAGAAAAATTTCCCACAGAAACCTGAATGTTCCAAGGACCCCCCTGTTGAAAAACACTGGATTTGGGGCTTATGATAGGGCGAGAGCACGCTGAAAACTGATCATTTCAGAAAGAGCTTTACAAACACCTTTTCTGGTGAGCTGTAAAACAACAGATATATTTTGTTTTTTTACCTCTGCCAAGGAGGTTATGTTGTTGCCAGCGTTGGTTTGTTTGTTTGTCAGTCTGTTAGCAACATAGCTCAAAAAGCTAAGAACAGATTTTGAAGAAATTTTCAGAAAAGGCGTGTAATGGCACAGAGAACAGATGACTAGATTTTGGTGATGATCTGAGAGTGCATACCTCCACCAAGGGCTTTGTTTGTATTTGTGCAGCAGGATTACACAAACACTACGGGATGGATTTACATTAAATTTTCGCTAGAGGTGGTTCTTTGGCTAGAGAGGAACCCATTACATTTTGGCGATGATCTGAGAATGCATACCTCAGCCAAGGCTCTTATCTTCTCACAGTATGTTAGCAACAATACTCCAAAACTAATGCACAGACCTTGATGCAATTTTCACCAGAAGTGGCTCTAAGCCTACACACAAACCCACTACATTTTGGAGGTGATCCATGAGGGACGGAAGGAGCCTTGGCGGAGGTATGCACTCTCTGAGTGCTTTTCTAGTTTTATATATAATACATCTTTATGCCCACCAAGGTCTCTGCCTTTGATCGCCACCTAATGTATCCGTGTTTACAGCAGAGATGGTGGCAATAATTATTGCTTTGCAGTGGGTGGAGGAAGTCAGACTGGACCGGGTGGTGGTGTGCATGGACTCACTTGCAGCGCTAAAAACCATACAGACACTAAAATCTACAAGGGAAGACTTCGTGATTAAGCTATATCACAGTTTAGTTAGGGTACACAGGGGTGGTAGAGAAGTTCAGTTTTGTTGGGTTCCTGCACATGAAGGGTTGAAAGGGAATGACTGTGCAGACAAATTAGCAAAAAGCGCTCTTGGAAAAGACATAACTATACCATTGTCTCTTGGAAAAGGTGAATGGAAAGCAGTAATCAAGAAAAAAGGAACTGAGCTATGGCAAAAAAGATGGGATGAAGATCATAAAGGTAGATCGTATTACAAAATACAAAAATCTATTGCAATTAAGAATTTCATAACAACCAATAGGAGGGAAGACATCATTATGGCAAGACTCAGACTGGATCACACACGTTTAAACGGCACATTATTCACCATGGGAAAAAGCGAAAGTGACAAATGTAGAGAATGTGGAGTAAAAGAAAATGTTGAGCACATCTTATTACACTGTCACAAATACGGAAATGAAAGACAGATAATGGAAAATGAAGTTTGAGAGGCCGGTAGGGAATTTGATTTAACTGGGATTCTGGGAACAGATGGAGATAGAGAGGCAATAAGAATCACGAGAAGGGCTCTTTTCTCTTTTTTAAATAACACAGGATTAAGTCATAGAATTTAGCCACCGGGCTCAGATGACATAATGTTACACACTCTTGTACAGTAGGTGGCGGTATGCACCTTTCAGTTGTTTGCTATCCGCCAGTAACCGAGAGAAGAAGAAGAAGAAGAAGAGAAAGAAAGAGTGCACTGCATGGCATAAGTCCGACTCCGACCATCATTACAGACATAACATTTTGGCAACGAGGAGAAACTATCGGGGCGTATGGGCTACCTCCACCATTATCACCGTTTCTGGAATATCCGGGAGAGCCAGCAATCCTGTGGCTGAACTGGGTGGCCATGTTCGAGGGTTACATCGCGGTGCTGGGCCTAAGTAGACTCGACGGAGTACGAAGACAAGCACTTCTGGCCCACCATCTTGGCGTAGAAGGTCAGAAAATTCTCTGTATACTGGGAGAAATGGAGTCTTACGCAGATGCTGTGGAGCGGCTGGCCGAATATTTTGCCAAACATTTGAGGACCACGAAACTGCAGGTAATGGAGCTGTTGGCGCCAAAAGAAGCTAAGCTAGCTAGCTCAAGGAAGCTAGCAGCTCAGTCAGTGACTATGGGGAAGTTAGCCACAAAGCTAGGTGTGCGCCAAAACCAAGCTACCAGCTACCAGCTAGACTTTGAGGTAGAACCGGGGCCACGAGTGGGGGAGCCCTCGGTCACCGAAGATGGAAAGCCAGCCGAGGAGCTCAGCATGCTGGAGTCGGAGCAGCGACAGCCAGGTGCGGAGGCAGCGCAGCGGAGTACCTTGGACGACGGTGCTGGGCACAGTGACGAGGCGCCTGGGTCAATGAGTGACACTGACGAGGGTGATGCTGAAAGTCCTGGGAAGCAGCAACGACAGCCGAACACAGAGACGGCACAGTGGAGTACCTCAGATGACAGAAAGGAAGTGCCGGGCGCCACGGAGGTCGGGCAGGACCTCAGTGCCGGGGCTCAAAGCGCCTTGGACAAGGGTGCTGGGCCTTACAGCAAGGTGCCCGAGTCGATGAGCGACAGCGAAGAGTGAGCTTTGGTTTCCACCGGAGCTCGGCCACAGGGGGCCAGAGTGTCTGGAGCTACAACGGCGGCAGCTGCAGCAGTTCTGAAGGCGGTTGGGGGTGGACCGACAGGCACGGAGGGACTGCATGCCGGGCAGCAGCACTGCGAGTCCACACGAGAGAAGTGGTCGAGGGTGAGAAGAAGAGACATTCTCGCCAGGGAGGTCAGCTTCGACCCCAGGGGCAGGTGGCTGCCAAGGGCGTGCATGCCGTGGGGCTGCCCTGGACCCCTTGGCTGCCTGGGGACATTGGCGTAACGTGAATAATTTTAATGTGTATATGTAAAAACAGTGTGGGATGTGAGTGTGTTGATACGGGATTATTTTGTGTATTTTGTATAAACACGCTGATTTTAGTTGTTTTGGGCAGATGTGTTAGGCCATTCTGTTCACTGTTTCCTGTTATTTTCCTTAGTGCGTGATTCAGGTCCTAAACTGGGGTGGGTCTGAATTGTCTGTATGCGTTTTACACTTTTGTAAGGGGGAGGGGAATGATGTGTCGTGAGTGTGTGGCTCTTGGGGCTTGCCGTAGTGACGTCAGGCGGGCTACAGCCAGACTGTATATAGTTGCATGTTCTCTATTTATTGGCTGACGCCGCCTAAAGGACACAGTCCAAGGACGGATAATTTTTTCACACATAAGGAGTTGTTCAGAACTCCTTATAAGAACTCCTTATACAGAGATATAGAGTGATGATAATCAAGTCAGTGGCGGTAATGCACCTGTGAGCTGGTTGCCAACCGCCAATCAAATCTAAAAGAAGAAGAAGAGTGAGTTCACTGCATGGCATAAGACCGGCTCCGACCATCATTACAGACATAACAAAAGCCACAGATGTTGGTTCTGCTCACAGGTGCAAAACAGATGCAAGAAGAACAGGTGCAAGATACATTGATGGGATAACAAAAATGAAGAATCTTGAAAGACATTTCTTTGACTTTGTTTGTAAGTATCTGTTGGGGAGAGTCCATGTTCTTTCCCAGCTTATGTCCTGAACAAGAATATTCCAAGTCACAGTTACATTTGGGACTGATATGCAATAATCTTGAAATAAATTTCAAATATTTGCATTTTTTATTTTTATTTTTACCTGATCCAGGTTGAAAACACAATTTGCCAACAGGGGTGTCCTTTGGATCAAAACACAGAGTCCCATCACCGGGTGGAAAACAGTAATCCTTATAGAGCATAATGACACCAGATGGTACGGCATCAGAAACTATGGCAAACTGTTTAGGACTCACTGGGATCTGTTAAGAAATTCTTGTTTTGTTAATTGAGAAGGTTGAATTTTTTATTGGCAAGCTGACTCACAAATATAATACCATTCCTGAACCAATGGTTCCAAGGTTGTCATAACCAGGAGCGGCACTGGGGTTAAGCTCCCAGTGCTCATAAAATGCTCCTTACGGCGTGCGTCTCGAAAAGCCTCTGACAACTAAGTCCAACTCCTAGCCTGCCCGTGTGGTTTAGTCTCTTAGCCCGGCGGAACTGCTTTTACTAATAGGAGAAGGGGCGAGGGCGGATCTCTGGCGCCTTAAAACCAGATGCTTCGGGTAGATGGTGGCTCGTCAACCTGGGAAGGTAGCCCATCTAGGGGAAGGTAAACCCTGATTTCAAACCTCCGCTGCCTTGTGGCACACCCGGTCATGGGAAAGGCTTCGGGAGTCAACCCTGAGGAAAAATCTGGAGTCGGAGCCCCTAAGGCAGTTCTCTGTTGTGCTCAACATCGTTCTGGCAGCTCCTGCGACGGCGCTGGTGCCAAACTATAGCAGCCCTGCTGTTCCTTTGGATCCATCAGTGACGTGGAGAGGGGGGACATGCTGCGTGGGTAACATCTTGTCCTCCATATCTTCCTGCCCAGGCTTGAATCCTACCAACGCCCAACGCTGGAAGGTAGAACACCGGTGCGCATCGGCCTGTTCAGCCACAGGCGGTGCTGTTCCAGCAGAGTTGACGTTTAGGATTCTCTTCCATGGTCATCATAGACTGACGGAGGCCGATGACGACGACCTGAACCAATTGTCAAAGAATAAAATTTTGTTTTTATGGCACACATCCCTGTTGTTCCAAATAAAATACCCGTTTGGAGAAAAAATGTGTTTATAAATAAGAGACCAGGCCAAGAGTGCTTGCTTATGGAAATTTGACCAAGAGATGGGAATGGATCAACATTATAATCACGGAACAAGAAAAAAATTAGTCCGCACAGATTTGGTTGGGAATAAAGTTCCAAACAGAGGGAGGGTTTCTTTTTCTTTTTTTTTCGCCAATTAACTTTAAAAGTGTTATTTAAAGTGATAAAGTTAAGAAAATGTAGACCCCCTTTATTATAGTTATTCCTCAAAACAGATTTTTTTTTTATATAATGAGTTTTATTTTTCCAGATAAAACTGCAGAGTAGTGTGTCGATATCTCTACAAGTGTGTCTGTCTGTAAGTCTGGACAAAACAATATTGCATTACAGACCAGCCTCAGCGACGCGTCACCTGCGGCGGAAGTAGAATCAGCAAAAACAGGAAGTGCCGCTCAGCCAATCAGCTTCTGCAAAGCGTCCTAAGCTGACGTCAGCCCGGTCCAGAAGCAGACCCGGTAGCGTTGAAGAGAGTTTGGTGTGTTGTTGTTTCTAGCTTTGTTTTCTTGTCCTCCCCGGTAACACAGACCTGACGGCGCCATGCCTTTCGATGTCAGACGGTGAGTACAGAGCTTCCGGTTACTCCGGGCTCTCATGTGGAGGTTCGGCACCGTGTGGCAATCTGTGCATGAATTAACGGTTAACGGCCACGCATGTCAATGAGTCAGTCCTCGTTTCACCGGAATGTCTCCCGTTTGCCATGAGCGGACCCACAGTTGCGGGGGACCGCGGAGTTTTGGTCTTTTTCGCTGGGATGTTGGACGGCAGGAATGATGCTCAGCCAGGGTTGCGTGGCTCCGTTGTGCGCATGCGCAAACCCCCCCATTCAGCCTTCATGTCAAACAAACCCTAGTGTTTAACATTGAACTTTAAAAAGGGAATTTCGCTTGATTTGTTGCTTGTAACTCATATTTAGGCAGAAAATAAGCCGCTGTTTAATTATGCACTGAACATCCTTGGTTTATGACATTTTAATGAGCTGGTGTCACAATCAAACAACTTCAAGGTGGGATGTAGTGAAATACACACCAAAGATCTTTTACTGCTGTTGTTATTTTTTTTTTTAATTTACACTTTGTTTCAAGTGAGAGGAACATCATAATTTGCATCGTTCCTTTACCCAAATAATAGATTATCCAGATACTCATTTGCTACACTGGTAGTATTAGTAGTAGTGGTGGTATTTGGTCTTTGTAGTTGCTGCACGGTGGCGCAGTGGTTTAGCACTGTGGCAGCACAGTTTTACCCTCGGCCGGGGGACCGCGGGGATCATGAGATCGTGGGTTCGATCCCAGCCCCCGACCAACAGTGAGCTGTGTGGAGTTTGCATGTTCTCCCCGTGTTGCGCGGGTTTACTCCGGGATTTCTCCGGTTTCCTCCCGCATACCAAAAACATGTAGGTTTAGGGCGCTCGCGCACGCAGCGACCAGCAGCCGGTGGCTTGTCACCAGACTGCAAACCAAGTCTACCTACGGGTACAAATAAGTAACAAAAAAAAAAAAAAAAAAAAAATAATAGATTATCCAGATACTCATTTGCTACACTGGTAGTATTAGTAGTAGTGGTGGTATTTGGTCTTCGTAGTTGGTATTTGGATTTTTTGTCTTTTTCCGCTGAGTTGCTTGGCTTCGTTAAGGGTGAATTAAAAACTGACATTAACCAAATTTACCAAAAAAAAAAAAAAAAAAATACATAAACACATTTGCAAATATATAGCAAAAAGACTCATTTGCTTGACAAAAATAGCAAATTTATGAGAAAAACCCTCTAAATGTATGAGAAACAATGCATATCTAGAAAAAAATGTTCTAAGAACGATGTCATAAAGTTATGAGGAAAAGCAGATTCAGCTTTACAAGAGCAGCTGCAAATTTTATTACAAAAAAGTTGCAAATTTGCATGAAAACATTCCAAATTTGTAAGAAAAGTCACATTTATATAGATAGGCATTATTGTAATATTTTTTCGAGGAATTAATGAATGAATGAACAGGGGAAAAGGGCATGCAGAAGTAACTACATAGGAATATAAAATTAAAATAAATACTGAAACGTATGCCCAAGGGAGATGTGTTCACTCCAGAAGCAGGTCCAGAATGGCAGGAAGCCTCCACAAACGCTGATCTTTATATGAGCACTGCCTGACGCTGATGTCAGCTGACCTGCGCTGAGTATTTGTTGGCTTAAGTTAACCTAAGTTGGTAACAGCTACACGTACGCTAGCCTAAGTTGGCTAAAGTTGGCAAACGCTGAATGCAACTCTGGCAAATGCTAGCAAAAGTTCGTAAAAGTTGGTCCAAATGCTATAGTGTGAACCCAGCCTAAGTTGAGCTCCATTGGCAAACATCGACTGAAATGCTGGCAGAAGCAGATGTTCTTGGACCGAAACTCACTTCAAACATGCACGGACACAAGAGAAATGCTGAAGAAGTGTCGCTGTTCATGGTGTTGGAATGATAAAAGCAAGAGAAAGGGAAATTTTAAAAAAGAAAAAAAAAAATATAATCCCCCTCAAATGACCCCCCCCCCCCCCAAAAAAAATCTCCTCATTGTGAAATTTACTTTTCTTAATTTTCTGCTCGGTGCATAATCATTCTCCGGGATTTATTGGCTTGCTCGACTTCCACTGTTAACCTCATTCTCTGTCATTCTTTTAAAGATCCACTCCGGCGGCTCTAAAACCACCTCAAAAACCAATGTGTTTTGCCCAGAATAGTAGATTGTGGCTTTTTATACACAAAAAATCCTTTCATTGCCTTAGAATGGTTTGGAAAGAGTTTTTATGTCTTTGACCTACTTAAGTATGCACAGATCTATGAATATTCTAATTAGCTCCAACCATAGTCCCACCCACCAGTAGCCGGAAGAAGATGAGGACATACAAGGCTCTGAGAAGGCAATCTAACTTGAAGAAGTACCGTCGTAAGTGAACCTATGGAAGAGTCGCTGCCTGGCCCAGCATGGAGGCTGGAAGGCTCCCCGCCAGTCTCTCGTTACCTACTCACCCCGGATCGCCTCGCTGGGGGTCGGTGAGCAGTTCGCCTCAGTCTGGTGCCCCCACCAACTGGCTCGCCTCCAAGATGCTCCTTGGCCTCCTTCCTTCGGAGCTCGCCTCACTTTGAGCTGCTCTGAGGTGAACTTCTCGCCGGCCCTCAGTGAGGTGATCTGCGGTGAGTGGGTAACCAGAGACCGCTTCTTTGGAGGAACGGGGAGGAGCTGAGGAGCGCTCAGTCTCTTCGTAGCGTTCTCCCCGGCTCGCTCCGGGGAGAGGCGGGGCGCATCAGCGGATGCTTCCAGCGAGGCGAGGGAAGCCCTCCAGCCAGGCAGCGACTGCCTGTCCATCCCACCGAGAATGATCCTTCTGCAGGTTCATCTGCGACGATACTCATTCAGCCATTGCGCCACGCACACCAGGGCCGTCTCCCCCGGCATACAGGCTGCAAACCCGTGTCCTCTCCAGTATTTTAACAGGGACACTGAGGTTTTTCCAAATAAAATTAGTCATTGCTGTCGTATTTTCATGTCTGTGGGTTAGTGATTTAAAAGAGGGTTTCTTGGACTTCCGGTCTGGACGCCATGGCGACTGCAGCTTAACACTGAAGTTCTCAGACCCAATCCAGGATAACACCTTGAAAATCAAACTTAACGGATTTTTGGAGGAGTGAAAATCAAAAGACAAAATCATCATGTCTAAAGGAAAACAGAAGAAACTGAAATTCTCCAGACCAGGACACGTATCGGCCGGAGAATCCGAACTGGAAGATCTCCGTTCAGAAGACGAGGAACTGGTGATAGCTAACAAAAGGGTTAGCCTGAAATCACTATTTGAGGAGCTACGACGATTTCGCCGAGATGTTACGGCCGAATTTCGGGAATTCAGAGAAGAATTGAAAAGGACAAACAGCAGAGTGGACCAGGCCGAGAACCGAATCTTGGAAACAGAGGATCGAATAAAAGTGCTCGAAGATTCTGTGCTAGACCTACGCAAAAGACAAGCAGCTATAGAGGCTAAGCTAACCGACCAAGAAGGAAAACAAAGAAGAGACAACATAAGAATTCATGGTCTGATAGAAGGAACCGAAAATGGTTTTAACTCAATGGCAGAATGCGTGGAATCCTTACTAAGAGAGAAATTGGATATTCCACAAACCACCGACTTGAAGATAGAAAAGGCACATCGTTCATTAGCCGCTAGGCCGGCGGCGGAAGCGCCCCCACGTTCGGTGTTGGTAAGATTTTCCAATTTCAAAATAAAACAAGAGGTTGTAAGACTGGCCTGGCAGAAAAAAGGATTTATGCACCAGGAGAGAAAAGTCTACGTGGAACACGATTACGCCCCGGAGGTCCTTAAAAAGCGCAGGGAATACAATGACGCGAAAAAGGTGTTAAGAGAGAAGAAATTGCGCTTTCAGACACCATTTCCTGCGAAGTTAAGGGTCTTCTACGGCGATGAAACGTGTCTCTATAATTCGGCGGAAGAAGCAACAGCTGACATGGCGAAAAGAGGGCTCCCGGTAACGGTATTTAAACCCGCAGCAGACCCGAGTGAGAAGATCAAAGCGCAAACATGGACAACACAAAGACCTTCAAAATCCACGGACCAGCAGCGGGAAACCCAGCACCAGAGCGTCGCGGATAAACTATCCGATAAACTTTCCGGTTCCGGCTCTGCCGGACCGGCGGCGCCACACGAGTCGGCTGCCTGTTGCAACAGCCTTTTTTTTTTATCTTCCTTCTTCTTTCTACACCTTTCACTCTGTATATATATCATGGACGCACGGATCGCCCCGGGGGTCTCCCGGGTCGGCGGACGGAGCCACGGTTTGCAGCGGGAGACGTTACAGCGGGGAGGAGCTAGTGCTAGCTAGCACTTGGCCGCCGCCCAGTGCTAATGGGAAACTCGACATACCGGGAGCTGTAGCGAAAACGAAGCGGGTGCCGGGCTGGAGTTTAGGCGGCGTGAAAGAAATATAAGACAGAATAATAAAGAGCGATGGCAAGAACCAAGCAGACCGCCCGTAAAATCTACTGGAGGAAGAAGCCCCCCAGGAGACAGCTAGCCACCAGGGCTGCTCGGAGAGGCGCTCTGGCCACCGGCAGAGTGAAGAGGCCTCGCCGTCACAGGTCCGTGGCTCTGAGAGAGATCCGTCGCTACCAGAAATCCACGGAGCTGCTCATCCGTAAGCTGCCCATCCAGCGCCTGGTGAGGGAGATCGCTCAGGACTTCAAGACCGTCCTGCGTTTCCTGAGTTTCGCCGTCATGGCTCTGCAGGAGACCAGCGAGACCCACCTGGTGGTCTCTTCTTCGCTAAGGGGGTCACCATCATGCCCAAAGACTTCCAGCTGGCCCGCTGCATCCGCGGAGAGAGAGCTTAGACTTTCTGCTGCACATTCACCAGCCATAATGCTCTGCACTGTGTGTCTATATATATACATTTATAGTAATATGGACATATGTTTGCTAGATGTTGTTTTTTCTTGCCTTCTGATTGTTGCTCTGAGTGTTGCTGTCCCTGTGCTGTTGCAATCCTGGAATTTCCCCATTGTGGGACTAATAAAGGCTTATCTTATCTTATCTTATCTTATCTTTTCAGGTTGGAATAGAGACCTTTTTTTTTTTTTTTTTTTCTTTCTTTTCTCTTGAATCAATCCGCACATCCAACCCCCCTCATACAAGGTAACAAACATTAAAGGAGATGCATATTCAGCATGTGGTAAAACATTTCATGGAACAATCATATTATTTGAAACAAATAAGTCTTTGTAATAAAAAAAAAAAAAAAAAACTTGTTAAAATAGAAATGTGACAATAATCCACATGTTCTCCTCATACTAACAAATACTGTTTTTGCGTGAATGTTTGATGTGATGGGGGTGGGAGGGTGCACACAATTTCACAGGGTTTAGGCATAAAAGGAAAAAAAAAAAAATCATTACAAGTTTGGATTGGGTTCTTAAACTCACGTTAAAAGCATGGGACTACTTTCAGTGGTAAGAGAGGGCCCTCAACACGTAACAGAGTTTGAGGAATTTCCCTCAGAGCCTTCACTCCATCAAGGCTCTTACAGGGTCTTTAAAAAGACCTCAGCTCAGGAAGTTCTTATGACAGCTTTTTGTTTTAAAGTTTTTTACACTATGTTCTTAATGTTTTTCTTGTTTTTAATGTTCTTTCAGTTTCTGAGTAGCACAAAAGAGGGCCACCACACAGTTATACTAAACAAAACAACACAATGGAGAAACAGGGTGTAACCAAAATAATTTCATATAATGTAAAAGGAATCCTGAATCCAGTTAAAAGATCCAAGATTCTAGGCAAAATGAAAAAAGACAAAGCAGGAATAATACTTTTACAAGAAACCCACCTAACAGACGTGGAACACAATAAACTCAGTAGACAAGGGTTTAAAATGATCTCTTCATCTTCATATAAATCAGGGAGGAGGAGGGGAGTAGCGACATTGATATCAACCAAAATTACATTTGAAAAAAAATCAGAACACAAAGATAAAGAAGGGAGATACAGTTTGGTAACTGGGCGGCTAGAGGGAGAAGATATCACCCTGCTGAATGTGTATGCTCCCCCAGGGGCTAACTGGAAATTTTATAAAAATGTATTCGACCTAATGATAACTAAAGCTCAAGGTTTAGTGATATGTGGTGGGGACTTCAATCTTAGACTGAATCCATACTGGGATGCTTCTGGTAATTCCCCACATCAAAATAACACCCAAAACAGGAAGACTCGGATGCTACTAAAAGAATTGGGAATCTGTGACGTGTGGAGGGAACTCAACCCCAGTGTAAAAGACTATACATTTTACTCAACTCCACATTCATCTTACTCAAGGATTGACTATTTTTTTATGTTTAATAGAGACATTGGAAGAGTAAAAACATGTAAAATAGGACTGATGGATCTCTCCGACCACAGTCCGATCTACATGGACTTAAATATCCAAAAATACACAAATAATACATTTTCTTGGAGGTTAAATTCAAATGTCCTGAAAGGACCATTGAAAGATGAATTGGAATCAGATATTCTCAGATATTTGGAAGATAACGATAATGGAGAAGTATCCCCTTTAATACTGTGGGATGCATGTAAAGCTGTAATAAGAGGAAAGATTATTGCAAAACTGGCAACCCAAAAGAAACTAAGACAAGAAAAACTATCCACATTAGAGTCAGAACTTAGGAACCTAGAAAAAGAACACAAAGGCAACACTCATTCTACTGACTCGCTCAAGATTAAGGAAATTAAAAACCAAATAAATGAGATCTACACAATAGAAATCCAGAAGAAACTTACATTTCTGAAACAAAAATACTATGAAGCAGGCAGTAAATCGGCAAAATTGCTAGCCTATAAATTGAGGAAACATCAAACAGAAAGAGCAATCTACAAAATCAGAGACCCAGTATCAAAGGAAATAAAATTCAGAATTCAGGATATTCTTAAAAACTTCGAGAATTACTATAAGAACTTATACTCCCACAAAAAACATAAAAACGCATCCGAGGCATTCCTAAACACATTAAACCTTCCCCAACTTACGGAGTCACAAAATAAAACACTACTGTCAGAAATACATCCTAAAGAATTGGAAAAAGCAATTAGATGAAATTTAAAGCTAACAAATCCCCAGGAGCTGATGGCTATACAGCAGAGTGGTACAAAACCTTTAAACAGCAACTATCTCCTCTCCTCCTGAAAACATTTAATTATGTCCTCCACACAGGGGAAATCCCCCCCTCCTGGAGAGAAGGGGTCATTGCAGTTATACCTAAACCTGAAAAGGATAAACTAGAGTGCTCCAACTACAGACCAATCAGTGTACTAAATCAGGACTATAAGCTTTTTACCATTATCCTTGCCAAAAGGTTAGAAAATATACTGACAGACCTAATTCATTTAGACCAAATAGGTTTTATAAGACAAAGACAGACACAAGACAACATTCGACGCACTTTACACATAATTCATCATATAAAAAAATATAACTTAAATGCAGTCATATTGGGATTAGATGCTGAAAAAGCATTCGATTCGGTTGACTGGTCTTTTCTATATAGAATCTTATCCAGTTTCAATTTTCATAACAACTTCATTAGAACTATACAGGCATTATATAAAAAACCAACAGCTAAAATAAGGATTAACGGTAATTTATCATCATCTTTTGAACTGGAAAGAGGATGTCATCAGGGCTGCCCCCTGTCTCCACTGCTCTTTGCAATCTTCATAGAACCTCTGAGCCAATGGATAAGACAAAACCAAAAAATTCAAGGTATTACACTTGGTCAGAAGGAACATAAAATAGCACTCTTTGCTGATGACATTTTAATATACCTAGGGCAGCCGGACACTTCTTTACCAGAACTAACCTCAGTTTTTTCAGAGTATGGAGATTTATCGGGGTACAAATTAAATATGCATAAAACCCAAGTTTTAACATTCAACTATGACCCAAATCATTATTCACTAAGCAAACTCAAAACTAACTGGGAGTCGGAATCTATGAAATTTCTGGGGGTCAATATCCCGAAACAACTCAACAAAATTATATCACTAAACTATGATCCACTGGTGACAAAAATAAAATCTGACCTAGCAAGATGGAATATGATACCATTCTTGGGTACTGCACAAAGAATTGAAGCAGTCAAAATGAATATACTTCCACGTCTTCTATACCTTTTCCAAACAATACCGGTAGAACCTCCCAAAAAAACATGGCAGGAGCTGGACAGAAGGATCTCAAGATTCATATGGCAGGGCAAGAGACCTAGAATCAGATATAGAACCCTACAGCTAAACAAAGACAAAGGTGGGCTCGCGCTGCCAAATATCAGGGACTACTTTAAAGCCGCACAAATTAAAACTTTAGTAGAGATATGTAACCCAGTCTACACTGCACAATGGAAGGAGATCGAATGCCAAATAACAAGTGACATCCCCCTACAGGCGATAATAGGGAACAATGTCTTACCTAAGCTTTTGAATAACACTAACCCGTGGATAGAGACCCCGCTAAAAATTTGGTTTAAGATAGTCAGAGAGAATCAAACTAAAGAGCCCTATCGACTTCTGCAATGGATCGCCTATGATCAGGACTTTACTCCTAATAAAACAGACACCAGATTTAAAAAGTGGAAGGAGAAAGGGCTGATAAAATATTACGATTTTTTTAAAGGGCAAATCTTAAGAAGTTTTGAAGATTTGAAAAAACAAGGCCTAATAAATCAAGACCTTTACAGGTTCTTCCAGCTTAGACACCACATAAACAATATACTTAAAAAGGAGGTTTTGGAAAGGGCCCAGTCAGGTGTTCTGAAGGTCTTCTTAATGGCATATAAAGGGATCCCAGGGATCAGATACATTTCTAAAATATACCAAGGTCTTCAAGACTTAAAAGGAGACAACACATCTTATATAAAAGAGAGATGGGAAAAAGAGGGGAATTTCACTTTACAACTGGAAATATGGGAAAAGCTAAATAAACAGCAATGGAAAAGTACCTCATCCCTGCAGTGGAGAGAATTTGGATGGAAAAACTTGGCAAGATTTTTCAGAACACCTGCACAAAACAAATTTACCCATAAGGGATTGAACTGTTGGCGCTTGTGTGGTGAAAAGACTGCAAATCATTTTCATGTGTTTTGGTCATGCCCAGTTATCCACCAATATTGGACCAAGGTACAGACAATATTGGGGAAAATATTCAAAATAACAGTTCCCTTTTCTTTTGTAACTTTGTATTTGGGTTTACTACCGGACTCACTGGAAAGACGAGGAGAAAAATACTTATTCAATGTTTTAATATTGGCAAGCAAAAAAGCTCTAACTAAAAAATGGATGTTGAAGGACTGTCCTACACCTGAAGATTGGACTAACGTGATCCAAGACATTTACTCGATGGAAAAGTTGACATTCGCACTGAGACAGGACATGGATGTGTTCATGAACTTTTGGCAACCCTGGACCGCATATGTGTCTTCCATTAGATCTAATCTTTGACAAATACCATTTCAATAATGGTTCCGCTCTTTGTTCCAAAGCTACTCAGATGCTCTTTTATCTTTATTTACTTACTTTTTCTTTTTGTTTGTTTTTTACTGGTTTGTTTGTTTTTTTTATTTGTTTTTTGTTTTTTTTTCTCTTTAATTTCACTTTTTCTTTCACTTTAAAAAAAAAAAAAGGGGGTGTTGTAAGAATTAATCTTCCAATGTTGTCAGATATCAGAAAATAAGGGAACATGTGATGAAAATGTAAACACTGCATTGCTGTAACGACCTGTATACCCTTTACAAAAACTTAAATAAAAAAAAAAAAAAAAAAAAGAGGGTTTCTTGCTCACACAGCCAAAAACTGAACACGTACAGGGGGGCTGAAAAGTTCATAGTGGTCAAATTTGACCAAATGTGGTTTATTTTTCGACATCGTCTCCCCTTCGGTCCACACACTTCTTCCATTGGTGTTTCAGTGCTTGGATCCCTGCGGGTGAAAAATAAACCACATTTGGCCAAATTTGACCACTATGAACTTTTCAGGCTCCCCCTCGTATAATCTGCCGTCTTTCCCAGCTTGTAAAAAGCTGGGCTCCTGCTTGCTCCTAAGCTCCTCCCTCCTCCCCCAAGGGAGTCAAGTAGGGGTCTCAGTGCTTAGCCTGATTGGTTAATGTTATAACCAGTCAGGCTAAGCAGGAATACTGACGTAGCTACAAACACTCTGTCCAAACCTGCCTTGGGGGGGTGGGGCTTAAGCAGACATTCACAGCAGAAAAACACATACTTGGGGGTTTGGAATGATTTTGCTCTTGATACACTACCGTTCAAAAGTTTGGGGTCACCCAGACAATTATTTTGTGTTTTCCATGAAAAGTCACACTTATTTACCACCATGAGTTGTAAAATGAATAGAAAATATAGTCAAGACATTGACAAGGTTAGAAATAATGATTTGTATTTGAAATAATAATTTTTTCCTTCACACTTTGCTTTCGTCAAAGAATCCTCCATTTGCAGCAATTACAGCATTGCAGACCTAACATGATTGCACAAGGGTTTTCTAATTATCCATTAGCCTTCTGACGCAATGAGCAAACACATTGTACCATTAGAACACTGGAGTGATAGTTGCTGGAAATGGGCCTCTATACACCTATGTAGATATTGCACCAATAACCAGACATTTGCAGCTAGAATAGTCATGTACCACATTAGCAATGTATAGAGTGTATTTCTGATTAGTTTAAAGTTATCGTCATTGAAAAAAAATGCTTTTCTTTCAAAAATAAGGAAATTTCTAAGTGACCCCAAACTTTTGAACGGTAGTGTATGTCTTGTAAATCACAAGAAACATGTTACAAACATGTTAAAAACAGAAAAATACTTGATTTTTGCTGGAGTGTCACTTTAAAAGAATGATTCAAAATGAAAATATCCCGACACTTGTTTTGAATTAAATCTACAATTTTGCATTCAACAAAGCAGATTAATAGAACTCAGGCCGAGCTGAAGGGCTCGCTCTTGGTTTAAAAGAGAAGCTGGGATGAACAATAATATAACTGATGGAAATGTTACAACTCTCAAACTCCTGGACAAAGAGAAAGACTGACATCTTCTCTGAACTGTAGTGGACAGCTCTCATCCATGGCCAAGCAAGGCTGTGGAGTTAAAAAGCTCCTTTAAAGTTTGTAAAAGTTGGTGTGTGCTGGATTAAAAATACACTTGCTCACGAACGTAGTTTCACTGGTGTTTGGACTAATTTCTCTGACTTTTCAAAACGTCTGTAAAAGTCGCTCCAAACACGAGTGTACACCCAGCTTAAGGGGATTTATACCCACTGCAGTGTGTCCATAACAACTGAGAACATGAACACTAAATAGGAGACTTTTACCTTACAGCAGTCTTATTTTTGGTGGCTTGTTCTAAGCTCAACCTTTACGCACAGACACTGGAAACCATGTTGCAGAATAACTAAAACCACAGTTCAAACATGTAGTCCCATGAGTCTTTGGGATTGAACTACATTGTTATAGTCTTTAGTATGCAGAGAAAGGTATGGCTAATTTAATATAACACCTTAAAAATGAAATGGATGTTCACGCTAACACCCTTGGGGCCTTGTTCTGCTCACATTGCATGCCCTCCTCTTGTGAATACGGTGTAATGTATCATCACCACAGCCATTCTTCTCAACAGTCAGTTAACAGCGTGGCAGCAAAAGGTTCGCGGTGTTCTGGTGCAGGCATCAAATGTTGAATCTCATTTGTGGAGACAGAGCTATATAGAACCAGTTGTCTAAAGCCCACAAGAGCTTTGAAATATTTGTGAAAATTAGTGATTGTACTTATTGTAACCATAAAAGAGCTTCATGATGACATAAAGCCTTGCATATGTTATTATTGTGATATGATGACGTAGGTATAGGAGTCCAACAAAGAGGCTTAGGTCAGACTTTAAAGTGCCAGTGAGCCCTTAGTGTCTTGCAGAAAAATCTCGTTTGACATTTGCAAGCCAGAACTGGCATCAGTTTGGGCATCTGGAATGGCTACCAAAGGAAAAACCATTACATAAACACAGTCCTGGAACATTCCATGCCATTTCAACAGATTTTCGGGACATTTCACGCACTTCGCTCTCAAAAAATTCTGAAAATTTACTAGCTGTGCCCTTATTATCCAATAGGCTGAATATAAAATTTAATGCATGTGGATGAGGACTTTTCAAGATACGGCCAGTTAAGTGAGGGGGACATGTGTCGATTCTGGCATGGAAACCAAAGATAACAGCAGACATTAGCGAGACATCAAACATAGATGTCAGCAGTGATGAAAGAGAGAGGGTTGATTAAACTGGGGCTTACTAGCATAAAAAAAAACATGCATTGAAACGAGCTGCTATGAAGAAGGGTGCTTAACTTGGGTGGAAAATGGTGCTGCTGTGTTTAAACACTGATGTATTTTAACCAAAGCATGTCACAGATGTTTTAGTAAAACCTCTGGGAACTGTGCCAACATTTGAAAAAAAGTCCCTTTAAAGCGTACAAATATGTCAACATACATGCAGAGTTATTAATCTTTTAACAACGCTAATAAGTGTAAACCTGAAAATATAACACAATCTTAAAAAGAAAGGATGTCAGCACTCCTTTACCATCTTTAAAGGGACAAACTTTTCTCTTTATCAAGTTAAAAATGGCAGTTTCCAAATTTGAAGTAAGAATTTACAGCAGAAAATGAATTGAGAGCAAAATAATTGCTGAACAAAGTGGAAATCAGTCTCCTAGAACTAGCCAGCTCTGCCTAGCTCCCATCAGAGAGGTAGACGGCTGTTGAAAATGAATCCTCCATCACTCATAGCCACGCCTCGCTGCTTTGACTAAATACAGTAATTAGATCCTGTTCTATATAGTCAGTGTGATTGTGGTCAGACGGGAAGTTGTGCGTAAGTTGTGCGCTGATATTTTGAATAAAACAAATTATTTGGTGTGACCTCGGGATGCCACAGCCCTGCTAGTCACGCTAGTGGGACAGTTTCAGTGTATATCCTTCATCATATCCTTTCAGATTTTGTTTAGGAAATCCTGGTAATTTACAGAGTAAGGACTGGCTAAAATGAGCGCTTGGTTTCTTTTGTCTTCCCCAAAGACTACAACTGTTTGGTAATAACAGAGTGGATTTACTTAAAAGGGGGAAGTGTATCTCTCTTGGTGGCGCTGCTACGGTCCGTGACCTGTGTCTGACCCTTCATGGGCTGATTTCGGGCTTTGATCATACAGAATCTGTGTTGCAACAGTTGGAAATGGCCCAGTTGACCAATTTGTTGTTTCGAGGTGTTACCAACGTGTTACTCACCAGTGTGAGGGTGTGTTACACATTTTGGTTACAGTAAATTACACCTTAGACAGTAGTAGGACATGTGCCATGTCATGTATCATTTTAAGCCATAACAAAAGTAAGCTGACATATAAAGTTGCCGTTGTAGTATCTTTTTGTTATTTTATTGTCTTTGATGTGAGACCCATCAAAAGATGAATGAATGAATGAATCTTTATTTCTGATAGATTAAAAGTAAAGATTAAAAAAAGAAACAGAATAATATAACAAAGGGGGAAAGAAAATCCAACAAGGTCAAATCAAACAATAACTCCTCTGATTATACAGTTCAACATAAGTTATCCGAAATGGGTGATGGCTGAAGCCGCAGCTTATATTGCCCACCCATATTCCATCCAAGAATTCAAAAGAAAAACAAACAAGAGCGATTACAATTCAGAACAAAACTAAGACAAAATGTGACAAAAAAACTAAGCTACAACACAACACAGGCTGGATATGACAGTCCTTATGTGATTTTACATGTCATCTTGTATATATGTTTGGAGTATTTCTTCCTTTAGTTTTTGTTTAAATTATCCAAGCGTTGTACATGATTTTAATTCAGGTCCAAAATCGTTCCATAATCTGACTCCTTGCACTGAAACACAGTGTTGCTTGGTGGTAGTTCTCACTGAAGGTTTTTGAAATATACATGTTCCTCTGAAATGATATTGTTTCTCCCTTATTTGGAACAACTTTTGGATATTTGCGGGCAGTGATAGATTCTTAACTTTAAACATTATTACTGCAGTTTTAAAGTCAACCAGATCTTTCAACTTGAGAGCTTTTAATTTAAGAAAAAGTGGGTTTGTTGGTTCCCTGTAAGCAGCTTTGTTTATTATTCTAATAGCTCTCTTCTGAAGCATAAAGACTGGATATGTGTTTGTTTTATATGTATTTCCCCATACTTCAGTACAATATGTCATGTATGGGAGTATTAATGAATGATACAAGGTATATAGTGTGGGTTGATTCAGCAAATATTTCACTCTGTGTAGTATTGCAATTGATTTAGATATTTTACCTTTAATATAATTAATATATGACTTCCAACACAGTTTATTATCAATTATTACACCAAGAAATTTAGTTTTGGATACCCTTTCAATCTCTACACCATTTACACTGAGTTTAGATACTAAGTTGTTGTGATGGTTGTTGAAAACTATAAATTTTGTCTTACTTAAATTGAGCGTTAATTTGTTTGAATCAAACCACAGTTTAAGCTTTCCTAATTCCTTTTCAAGTGTATCCAAAAGTTGTTCCAAATTGCTTCCACTGCATAATAAATTAGTGTCATCGGCAAACAATATTAAATCCATTTTTTCCGAAACTTTACATATATCATTTATATACATATTGAATAACAATGGCCCCAAAACTGAACCCTGTGGGACTCCACAAGTAACCTTCAGTAACTGTGAGTTTTTGTTACCAACACATACATACTGATATCTATTCTTTAAGTAACTACTTAACCAGGACAGTGCTACCCCCCTAATACCCCAATTTTGTAGTTTCTTTAATAATAAATTATGATCCACTGTATCAAATGCTTTTTTAAGATCCAGGAATCCAAAACTGAATACTCTTTATTTTCAACGGCAGTTGATATTTTTTCTATAAATTCCATTAGAGCAAATGCAGTTGTCCTCTTGTGTCTGAACCCATATTGCTGCTCACACAATAAATTATTCTTCAGTATGAAGTTGTCAGTTCTCTCATAGAATATTTTTTCAAGTATCTTTGAAAATTGCGGTAATAGTGAAATTGGTCTATAGTTTGAGAATTCCCCTCTGTCACCCGTCTTGTATATCGGAATTACTTTAGCTATTTTCATTGCACTGGGAAATATACCTGTTTGGAGAGACAGGTTACAGATATACGTCAGTGGTTTCACTAAGCATTCAATAATAGTTTTGACTAAGAGCAGGTCAATACCATCACAGTCCGTAGATGTTTTACTTTTAAACGATTTAACAATTTCAATGACCTCTCTCTCGTCTGTGTTCTTTATGAAAATGGAGTCTTTTATAGCAGTGTTTTTGCTTATTGTATCACCTGTAGGCACCGTAGTGGGTATTTCTCGAGCCAAATTAGGACCAGTGTTAACAAAAAAGTTATTAAATTCATCTGCAGGTGAAGCTGCATTCACACTCTGAGTCATTTTGTTATTTTTTGAAAAATTGGTTGGGTAGCTTGTATTTCAGTTTTTATTTCTAAGAATATTGTTGAGTATTGTCCATGTATTTTTATTATTGTCTCTGTTTTTCTCCAGTTCTTTACTGTAATAGTCTCTTTTACTACATCTTATTATATATGTTAACTAAGATGTAATCCAGTGATGTGTTAATCTGTTCTACCTTTTATCTCGTTTTTTAAAGCTAGCTTTTAATTATTGATGACACATTTTCATTTTCTCTGTGTGTAATAAGTTCATGATGGCATTTTCATTAGTTGGCGCCACAGGGTGGCATGCACTTGGGAATCACAATTAAGAGCCCCACCAGTTTTAAAACCAATACTGATATTTAGTGCTTTAAAAATCCAATATGCTGATATATTTAGTGACCCCCATACACACATGAGCAGATTTCCCTAGCATTTTGTTACGTGTTGTTATTTAGGAGTACAGTACTTCGGTGAATATTGGCCTGCCAATATATTGGTCAGTCTAATCACAATATACAGTATATTTTATTTAGGAAGATGGATTTGATTCTTTCTTCAATTTTTGAAAGGGATCATCGATGGCACTTTTTCCACAGTTCCCACAGGCCTTAATGAAATGTGTCTTGACATATAGACTTCAATTAGTTAATGATTGCAGCATCATTGAGAATCACCTTTGGCAGCCTTCCTAGGAATGGTTCATTTCAGTGCATGCCTCTTTAAGTGCCCAAGCGCTGCAGTTTACTCCACCCTCCTTGTTTTGTCACTATTGCTAGTGATAGCTGGCTAGCCCCTAGCTCGGATAGTGAGCCTGAGCTAAATTCATCGTTAAGAATGAATGAAATAAAGCATCATAGGTGAACAGGGGTGTGTGCACAGAAGCATTCACAAATGAGTGAAGGGTGGCCCAAGGCAGCTAACTGATGCTAGCAGCAAGCTAGCTAGCATCAGTTAGCCTAAAATAACATCTAAGAGTGACATATATGGTCAAGTGGTGGTAGATGAACAAGGATTCCAATGGAGGTGAACGGAATTTATAGGAAATGGTTATTAAAACTGGCTGGATCAACAGTTAAGCTCGACACATTTCAGAAGGTTAAAAACAGTTTTTCAGTCAGTGACCTCTTTAATGTAGTTACCTGTATTTTTGCATTTCTTCTTCAGTAAAGACTTTGCCCACAGATTGGCTTTGAATAATAACAATAAACACTTTCTGGATGACTTAGGAGGGTGTGACGGAACGAGTGATTCATCAAATGCTTTTATCCCTAATTTTATTTGACCTTTAAAAGTAGGTAATTTATTAACAGGAGAGTTGCTTCACACTAGCCTGATTATGTGCTGTGCTTGTTATGTGATGACTAAGGCTACGGTCACACTGCAAGCAAAAGTAGCCCAAATCCAACTTTTTTGTACACGTGTAACCCATATCTGATTTTTTTATGACAGTCTGAACAGCACACAGCCTGGGTAAAGATCAATGCTTCACATTAACCTTTTGTGATCACCATCCACTGCCGCCGCTAGCAGTGTTCAGAGTTAATAGCCACTCAGCTGTGTTAATAATGTTTGGTTTTTTTTCTTGGAAAGTTTTGACTTCTTTTACTTCATAATAGTCTTTATTTATATGGAACTTTTCATACAAGAATTTTAAAATGCTTTGCCGCTTTTTCTTCTTTCAGCATTACCACAGCAGATCATCATCTGATGATCTGGATATTTGATTTACCCAGGATGCCCTTCCTGATGCCCCCTGAACAAAATTAAAATCATTATGAGCAGAGATGATTAAAAATCCACTCAAAAACAATTTACACATGATAATTCCACCAGTAAACCGTCATACATTTTACAGTCCTCACAAGTGAAGGGAAATATTTTCAACCTTTTTTGTTTTAAATTTTGATCATCATGTTTGAGTAAAGTACTATTCAAACAGTATAAATACTGCGTTTCCCCCTGACCAGTTCAGTAAACACAGCCACAATCATGATAAACTCTACTGACATGACACTTGTCTAGAAGACAGTCATGAACGCACTCCACCAGGAGGATAAGCCACAGAACGTCGCTGCTGTACTGTGTCAAAGCATGCTAGCGAGCTAGCCAGCTTTATTATCCTTTTGGAAATTTTCCTTGTGTCTGTGGCTAAAGCCAGGCAAGTACAATCACAACATAAAAAACCCAACATTAAATACATACATCACATGACAAAACAAACATTATATAGTCACCTACAATCAAATCAGGCTCGTATGCAAATGAACACACATTCTGTCAATGGAGTTTGTTCAACAAAGATATACTCAAAGGTATAAAACTTCTCTGAGCTTGAAAAGTCCACCGGCCTGATGGCATTAACTCATATTCAAGAATTGTTCCCCCTTTTCTCACCACTCGGGACTCACAAAGCTTTGTCCTACTGTGTTGTTCTTGTTGTCGACCTATGATCTTATTTGACATATTTACAATCTTTGAAAGTTTATTTCTGTTCACAACAGACAAAGAAAAATACCAGGCAATAAAACAGAAAGTCAAAATACTCACCACAAATGAACGATAGAAAAGGATCAAAATATGTCTGTCCACATCAAACTCTCGCAGCTTCCGCAAAAAATATAGTCGTTGTAACTCGGGATGTTAATGACTAATTGACTTTGGATTAATTGTCGATAAGAATTTAGTTGAATAAATTAAATTGTCAATTAATTGATAACTCAGCTGTCCTTTTCAATGGGAGTTTATTCTATGAAATGTAGTGGTATTGCCGTCCAGGCGGGGGCACACACGGTCACCCACTGCTGCATTTCAACTGACAAAGCAGAAGAAGACACCAAGCCCCCAGAGCACATGTGCTGTCGAGAGCGAAAAACTCGGCCTTCCGGGTTACGTTGGAGCGCCACAGCAAGTTCCAGTGGCACTTGCTTGGCATATCTGTGTTGGTAGCTTGAAGATCCACCTGCTTCATATTAACAGGGCGGAGAAACGGACCAGAGCCAAAAAAAAAAAAAAAAGATCACACGAGCGCAAGATCCTATCCCCGCTGCCGCTGCCCCGCGCCGCAAAACAGAAACGCAGACTGGACTCAAGTTACCACTGAGGTAAGACAACAGAGGGAGCCCAGATCGTTCTGGGTTTGTCTGGATTTCCAGGGTACGGTGATGACGTTTAACATGCAACAGATGAAGCAGCTCACAGTTTATTTTCCTGTTTAAACAGTCTACTAGTACATCTCGGTATATTAGAACGTGAACATTTATTTTTTTGTAATATAACTAAAAAAGATAAATTTATGATATTGGTAATAGTTTTTAAAATAAATTAAAAATCATGATGTTTGTAATTTACTGAGATGTACCAGCAAATAAGTACACACTGTACAGTACAAATTTATCAAACTACAAAAATGCCATTGTCTGTAGTAAAAAAAAAAAAAAAATGCAAATGGTGTAATAAATCATTGAGGAATATGATGTTCATGTTTTATTCAGTTTATCAGAAACAGTAATTAACTGTGTATATTAAAGATAGAAAGACCGTATTGTACCGAGGCAAATTCAGATTCTCGGAAAATTGCCACTTATCAGTTAATCATTAATCGATTGATAAGGTGAATCAGTTAACAATTAATTAATTGATAACTTGCATCCCTAGTTGTAAGCCTTTAGTGTAAATGGCATCCATGTTTGAATCCCATGACAGTTTTTCATCAATTACTGTCCCTAAATATTTATACGTACCTACAGTCTCAATACTGTAACCATCAATGACCAGTTGCTTATGTGCATTTTTATCCACCCTGAACTCAATTTTTTTTTTTATTAGTGTTTATGTGAAGAAAGCTAGCGTGACACCAGGTTACAAAGTCCTCCAGATACGCCCGGTAGTTCATTTCTTCCTCTGTAATTAATCCAACAATCACTGCATGCTTCACCCCTTCACCCTGCCCCTCCGTTTTGCGCATTCACTGTGAATGTGCAAAACAGAGGGATAGGGCGAAGGGGTGAATTGGGACGCACCCAGAGTGTGTTGGAAAAAGGTGTATGACCACCATGGATAACAGTAGTCTAGAAAAGGCAATTGTTTGGGTTGTATTACGACGACGCAGTCGGGTAGTCAGTTCTCACTGAAGTAGAATGTGTTTATGGGCGTTTCCAAGTTCGTTTCCCTATCACAACAGCGTAGAAATGAACTTTCTGCCAGCGCATGATGCAAAGAGGCCAGTCTAATCATTCAGAGGTGTGCTTTGGATAATCCAATCCAAAGCGCTTCTGTCCATCCCTTTAATGCAAAAAGGCACATTATTTAAAGTGAATTCTGATCATGACGGTTCAGTGTTTCCTCTGGCATAAAGACCTTTGCGTGGTGGCAACATATTTTTCTGGGTGGGGGGTGGGTGGGGGCAGAAAACACATGTACATATGAATATGCCAATTTTATACCATTTCTTTTTTTTTGCACATAATAATAATAATGCATCACATTTATATAGCGCTTTATCATAGACACTCAGACGCTTTTTACAGATACATTATTCATTCACTCCAGACAGACAATGGTAGTGGTAAGCTACTACTGTAGCCACAGCTGCCCTGGGGCAGGCTAACGGAAACGTGGCTGCCACTCCGGGCCAACGGCCTCTCCAGCCACCACAGAACATTTATACCCAGTGTTATGGACACTGGAGGCAAGGTGGGTAAAGTGTCTTGCCCAGGGACACAACGGCAGGATATCTGGGGAGAGCGGGATTCGAACCGCCAACCATCCAGTTATTGAACAATCCGCATATGGAACTTACAATTTGAAGTATTGTACATCCAGGGCTTGAATGTTGGAATATTGGGCCAGTTGGGGTCCCACCCAGACGTCCTGTGTTTGGACTTTTTACTAGTTCGGGTTCAGGTTCAGGTTACTTTATTTGTACCCGTAGGTAGATTTGTTTTGCAGTCAGGTGACATCCATATTTACAAACCACAGTTACATTCAACATGAACACAAACACAGGCACACATGAAGCTGACTATAAACATGATAAAAGTACTCAAGGCTCCACCAATCAGGACATGGGACAAAGAGATGAGAGAAAAAACAAAGAGATAAGAGAGAAGGGTCATATTAAAAAGTTAGACTAGTCAAAGAGGTTAAAAACTCAAAAGTCTAAAACCCAATAAAAGATTTAGAACCCAAATAAAAAAACCCTACAAAAATAAGTAAATATAAAATCAAATTAATAAATAGGTAACTAAATTATGTGCAATATATTGTTACATCTTGTTCAATTCTTTGACAGCAGCAGGAACAAAGCTGCTTTTGTAGCGCTGGGTTTTACTTTTTGGGACAACAAACCTCCGTCTGGAGGGAAGAAGCTGAAAGTGGCAGTGCAAAGGGTGGGAGTCATCATTTAAAATGGAGGTAGCAATCCTCTGTACCTGTCTGGTGTACAGGGATGTCAGGCTCACCTGTGTGGTGTCATCCTTCTCTCCTTCCTCTGCTCTCACCTCTCCTGGACCCTCTGCCTGAACACTTTCCTCTCCTTGGCTCCTCTCTTCTGTCTCATCTTGCCCTCTCTGAGCTCTGTCTAATTCAGGTTCTCTCCCTGTCTATGGTGGTATACAAACAGGTTAGAAAATATCAATTGGCATGTAAATTAAAGGAGACAACCAAAAATTTCTAGTTAAGAGTACAAAGAGTACCCACTTAAAACTTGAGTAATGACTTCAGTCTTGAAGGTTTGAGGTTTTTCTCCAAAACTTATAAAAATGTTCTTATAGTTTTGTACTTTTCTCTGTAAATTTATCTGAATTTGAAACCATTTTCCTCAAATTTGTAATTTCCTCTTGTAAAATTGACTTTTCTTGTACATTTGAAACTTTATTATAAATTTGTGGATTATTTTATGACTTATTTTTGTTTGTTTTTTTTAAAATACTGTTTTTTAAATAAATTTGAAAGACTGTTTTTTTTTTTTTTTAACTTTTTCCTTATAACCATTTATATTTTTGACCATAACTTTTCAGTCAGAACAGAACAATAATTTAACTCTCATTACAAAGAAAAAAATATTAATAAAATTATGAAATGAAATAAAAAAATATGTCCTCAGCAATTCAGTAGTCTCCCTTGCCTTTCCCTTCATATGAAGCCGGCTGCATTTGAATTCTAACCACATCTCTTAGCTAAGCGACTCTTCCGTTATTGCTCCCGTTTCCAGTGGGTTAAAACCATGATAAATGCCTCCAGTGCTTACATACCTCTTCTGATTTTTTTTCCCCACGTTTAAAGTACTTTAATAACTCATGTTTCTGTCAGACAGTCAAGCCTTATTCATGCTGCATTTCCCCTCTAGTCCGCCTTGGTCCGTGTATGCTTTGGACGAGCCCGGCACGCACGCAGTGTTGTTCATGCTCACTTTTTTCATCTACCCAGGCCAAGCGGTTGACGCATGCACACAACCATCATTTGTAGTTTCACTCCCACCCGATAGGTAGGGCCAAGGCGCTGACACGCCAGGATTTTCACCAACAAACAAAGCGGCAGACTTCTTCACAAAGTTTCTCTTCAAACAGAGTCCATTTCTGCTGTTTGACTTCCCGGTTTTCACTCCTTTTCCACGAAGATGTTGCTGCCCCTAGCGAGACATTGCCTGCTGACTGACTGGAAAGCTCGCATGGGTGGGGCGCTTCTAAACTCTGCGCAGATGATGGCCACGCGCGTTGTTCATGTGCGCGCTTGCGGAAAGTCATTGATTGCTTCATATATTTTTCTTAAATTCATATCTCCTTATTGGCTTGGTGGTAAATTTTCTGGCGAGGCGGGCCACCACCCAGAAATGTTACCAGAGGAAGCCCTGTGGTTTTAAGACGGGTTTTGCACTGACCAAAGCCCATGTGTGTGAGCCAAAATGCACGCAGTAGTAATGCTGCAATAAGGAAGACATCAATTACAGTTGATGCCCAGTTAGTTATGTTAAAGAGAACAAACGGGGAAGAATGCTGAGCTGAAAAATCAGCAGAATGGTTTAATGTAGTGCACACGGATGCAACACAGGCATTAATGAGTTTGACTTTTCAGGAAAAGAGCATGATACCTGTGCAAACTTCCATAAATTTCCATAAACTTTCATTAACAATGGCATGGAAGTCGCTCTCGGCTGTGGGGAGGTGGAGTGTTCCTTCTCCTGTTGCTTTCGGCAACTGAGGGTCTTCCCCGTCTTGTGCAGGGGTTTGCCGAGGTTTGTGGATCTCTGTCCCAGTCCCTCCCAGACAGGAGGGAAAAAGGAGTTCTGGTGCGGTGTCCTGTCCGCGACCGGCCCCGGCCACAAAGTGAGCCTGTTTTTGGTGGCTTCTGCCAGCCCCTGACATGTGGCAGTCATGGAGCTTGCTGATGGAGAACCGCAACCTCAGCCCAGCTGGAAAATCAGGGCACGCGGCTGAGTGTGGACGCATTTCCTGTCTCTGTGGGGAGTTACAGTGAAAAGTAAAATGCCACACACTCCTTGTTCATTCATTTATTCCTCTAAAAATAAACACATTACTGAATAATAAGTCTGTGAAGAAAATGAAAATGTGAACGGAATAAAAATCTTCAGACTAAACCCCCCCCCCCCCCCCCCCATGCACACTTATGCTCCTGTTCATTCATTCCTCTAAAAAATCCTACATTAATGCCTACACCACATTCCAAATTATTATGCAAAGGATATTTGTCTCAGATTTTCTTAAATAGTCGATGCAAATGACAGTCAGTATAATTTTCAGGTCATCAGCCCTTAGAGCATAATTCAAATTGTATTGAACAAACCTCCCAATGATAACATTTTTTTTTTTTTGCAAAAATTAAAAAAAATAACTCAGAATGCACTGTTCCAAATTATTATGCACAATAGAGTTTCAAAACATGTCATTGGTTGTAAAGAACTGAAAATGGTCATTTGTTGAATTTGCAGCATTAGGAGGTCATATTTACTAAAATCAAAAGCTATTTCAATCAAAAATATCTTAACAGGCCAAGTTACATGTTAAGGATTCGAGGATTCAAAGGCTTTATTATCATGTGCACAGTTAAGAAATGCAACATTTCCTGAGCAATAAAATTCTTACTTTGCTGTCTGCAACAAATGCCAAGGTAATAAATGCACAACAATACTAATACTAATAAAGGTAATAAACACACCTTAATACTAATACTAATAAATACACATTAAAAGCAGTTAGGACAGTTAAAGCAGTTAAGACTAGATTAACATAGGACCCCTTCTTTGATATAACCTTCACAATTTTTGCATCCATTGAACTTGTGAGTTTTTGGAGAGTTTCTGCTTGAATTTCTTTGCAAGATGTCAGAATAGCCTCCCACGTCTGCTCCCACCCTCATAGATCTTTTGCTTGAGGATGTGCCAAAGGTTCTCAATAGGGTTGAAGTCAGGGGAGGATGGGGACCACACCATGAGTTTCTCTCCTTTTATGCCCATAGCAGCCAATGCCACAGAGGTATTCTTTGCAGTATGAGATGGTGCATTGTCATGCATGAAGATAATTTTGCTATGGAAGGCACGGTTCTTCTTTTTGTACCATGGAAGAAGGTGGTCAATCAGAAACTCTATATACTTTGCTGAGGTCATTTTCACACCTTCAGGGACTCTAAAGGGGCCTACCAGCTCTCTCACCATGATTCTGGCCCAAAACATGACTTCGCCACCTCCTTGCTGACGTTGCAGCCTTGTTGGGACATGGTGGCCATCCATCCACTACTCCATCCATCTGGACCATCCAAGGTTGCATGGCACTCATCAGTAAACAAGACTGTTTGAAAATTAGTCTTCATGTATTTCTGGGCCCACTGCAACCATTTCTGCTTGTGAGCATTGGTTAGGGGTGGCTGAATAGTAGGTTTATGCACAACTGTAAGCCTCTGGAGGATCCTACACCTTGAGGTTCGTGGGACTCCAGAGGCACCAGCAGCTTCAAATACCTGTTTGCTGCTTTGTAATGGCATTTGCATTGAGGAACGTCAGAAGCAGGTACTATATCACTAGATTTTTTCCTGGGGCTAGAGTCTCTGACATTGAAGCCCTTGTCCCTGACCTGCTAAATGAATTCCCCCACATTCAAACTGTCATAGTACATGTTGGATGCAATAACATCCCAGATGAAGCATCAGAGATTTTAAAGAGTGACTTCAGGAGCCTTCTGTCCACTCTTATGAACTGTGGCAGACGTGCCTTTATCTCTGGGCCTTTGGCACCTCTCAGACGAGGCTGCAATTATTTTAGCAGAACTCTTAGTCTTAATACTTGGCTGTGTTTTACTTGTCCTATTTTTAACATTGGTTTTGTAGACAATTTTAACTTGTTTTGGAACTGCCCATCACTTATGAGGCCTGATGGCATCCACCCAAATAGACTTGGTGCACGTGTTTTAAGACACAATCTGTTCTATTCCATTCAGTGTTTTTTGGTACAGTGACAAACTTGGTGTGTTTACTCAGTCTGAAGCTCCCGGGTCTGCCAATCAGCCCTTTTTTGGTTCTGTTTCCACTTCTCATATTAATCCCATTAATCCATATAATTTGCACTGTTTGGATCACCCTTCGATTTATAACCCTACAGAGATTGTGTCCGTCTCCCGTTACCCAAAATATTATAACTCAAGACAAATACAACACAACCTGATAAATACATGTCTTTCTGCAGCTCCTTCTCATCCACCACCCCTCAGTTTTGCCCCTGTCTTCTCCCTTAGAGAACCTTTCTCTGCTCCCCCCAAAGTTATTAAAAAAGTTAATTAAAATAGAATGCATAAACATCCCAAAGTGATTAAACAAAATGTTGGTAAAATTCAAATCAAACCTCAAGTCTCTAAATTTAATAATTTGGCCTCTGTTCCTCCCCAAAATTTTAAAATTAAATGTGGTTTATTAAATATTAGGTCTCTAACTCCCAAGTCTCTGCTAGTCCATGATCTATTAATCGATCATCAGATCGATTTATTATCCCTCACAGAGACTTGGCTTGGGCAAGACGATTATATTGGTTTGAATGAATCAGCTCCCTCTGGTTATTTAAACTGTCATAACCCCAGAGGTTCTGGTTGTGGAGGTGGAGTGGCGGCAATTTTCCATTCTAAATTACTAGTTAATGTCAAGCAAAAATTATGTTTTAATTCCTTTGAGGGCCTGGACCTCAGTGTGTGGTATGCTGGCTATTTTGGCTTGAACTCAGTTTTCTTTGCCATAGTTTATCGTCCTCCCTCGGCCTACTCAGAGTTTCTATCCGAATTTGCTGAATTTTTAGCTGATTTAATGCTGAAATCTGATAGAATAATTATTGTAGGGAACTTAAACATACATGTTGATGTAGAGAGTGACTGTCTTAATAAGGCATTCAATTCAATTTTAGACTCAATGGGGTTTTCCCAGAAAGTAGAAAATTCTACCCATTATCTCCACTATACATTGGACCTTGTTTTGACTTATGGTGTAGATATAGAAAATCTGGTAGTGTCTCCTCATAATCCTGTACTGTCAGACTGTTGTCTGTTAACCTTTGATTTCACAATTTCTAATTATTTGACTCCTAAAGAAAAATACTACTACAGCAGAAGTCTTTCAGATGACGCTGTTACCAAATTTTTGCAGATTGTTTCCTCTATACCAGACATGCCCAAAGTCCGGCCCCCGGGCCAAATCCGGCCCGTGTCCAAATTTCCACCGGCCCGAAGCGTCCTGTCATAAAATCAATAATATGTGGCCCGCCAGCACAGTTTCCCACAATACACACATACCAAAAACAGCAATTTTATATTTCACCAGAGGGTGGCAGTAGACCTGTGGCCGCATTCTTGTCGCGTGACCCCTGTGTGAACTTTTACCCCTGTGGTATCTTTTTAGCTCATTTCTAAAATGGCACCTGGAAATAAAAAGAGGAAAGTTGATAGCGAGGGCCGCCGTTTCCAGGACAAGTGGAAATCGGAGTATTTTTTCACTGACAAACGAAACAACTGTGTCTGCCTAATTTGCCAAGAGACTGTGGCTGTTTTCAAAGAGTTCAATATTAAGAGGCACTACCAGACGAAACATGCTAACGGCGAACGAACGCGCCGAAAAACTGAAGCAACTGGAAGCTGTTTTGACAGCACAGCAGCGTTTGTTCACAAGAGCCCGTGACACAAATGAAAATTCTACAAAGGCAAGCTACGAAGTGGCAATGCTGATTGCCAAGCACTGTAAACCTTTTACTGAGGGTGAATTCATTAAAGACTGCGTGATGAAAATGGTGGAGAAAATTTGTCCTGAGAAAAAGCAAGAGTTTGCCAATGTCTGCCTGGGTCGTAGCACTGTGGCACGGAGGATTGAAGAAATTTCATCTAACATCAGGGGACAGTTAGAGGCAAAAGGAGTGGAGTTTGACTTTTTTTCGGTAGCCTACGACGAAAGCGCGAATGCATCTGACACCGCTCAGTTACTGATTTTTTTGAGAGGAGTGGACAATGAAATGAACGTGTGTGAAGAGCTACTTGACCTTCAGAGCCTTAAGGACCAAACCAGAGGAACAGATTTGTTTGCTGCTGTTTGTTCCACCGTGAATGACATGAAACTGCAATGGAATAAAATCACTGGGATTATTACGGACGGCGCACCTGCCATGGTTGGTGAGCAAAGTGGGCTATCAACGCTAGTCTGTAAAAAAAAGTCAGTGAAGAAGGCGGCAAAGCTATAAAACTCCACTGTATTATTCACCAACAAGTTCTATGTGCCAAACATCTGAAATATGATCACGTTATGAAACCGGTGATAAAGGCTATTAATTATATTCGCTCCAGAGCCCTGTGCCACCGCCAGTTTCAACAGTTTCTACTCGACATCCACGCTGAATATGGAGATGTTGTGTATCACAATGACATAAGATGGCTCAGTCAGGGATCTGCACTGCAGCGATTCTTCTCTCTCAGAAAGGAAATCGGACTATTCTTGGCACAAAAGGGACAACCGATGCCGGAACTCTGCGATCCTGTTTGGCTGGCTGATTTTGGATTTTTAGTTGACATAACACGACATCTGAACGCGCTGAACACGAGCCTTCAGGGGCAAAATGCAGTGGTGAGCCAACTATATTCATACATAAAAGCTTTTCGGACAAAGCTGCTACTTTTCCAAAGGCACCTGTCACAAATGCAGCCCAATACCACACATTTCCCATCACTGCAGGAAATGATGACCAGTTTTCCAGAAAACAATATCAGTGCGCAAAGGAGGAGGTATGCAGAAAACATCGCATCTCTGACTGAGGAGTTTCAACAGCGTTTCAGGGATTTTGCAGCTATTGAAAAGGAGATCACACTTTTTTCCACTCCTTTTTCCGTGGATCCTAATGACGCTCCAGACCACCTGCAGCTGGAGCTTATTGAGCTGCAGTGTGACGCGGAGTGTCACGGTCGCCACCAACAACTGCCTCTCGTCGACTTTTACCGCCAGCTGGACAAAGACCGGTTCCAAGAGATTCGAACATTTGCTAAGAAAATGCTGAGCTTGTTTGGCTCGACATACTTGTGCAAGAAGACGTTCTCGGTTATGAACATTAACAAGAACCGTGTGAGGACAAGACTAAGTGACTCTCACCTGCGTGACGTCTTGCGCATCAAAACCACTGCTTTTGAGCCAGACCTGGCAACCTTACTGCAGTCGAAACACCAGTGTCACCCTTCACATTAATGCAGGTACATTTCTTTTATTCTTCTGAGGAGAATAAATTCCAAAGTCTCAGTGAATTGATTTTTTTGTGATGATCAAACCACAGTTTTGTCAAATTTCTGTCATTTAATTTGACTATACTATTCTTTGTCAAAATGCACTGGGATGTGATTTGTTGAAACAAAATCAATAAATACACGTTTCTAAAAATATTCAGTCAAATTTATTTGTATGTAATTTATTATTATTTTAACCTTTAACTATCCTGGTGGTAATGCAGTTGACAACAGATTCTCATTTGCAATGTCAACCTAGCTGCAGACAGCAAAGTGATATATATATATATATACAGTGGGGCAAAAAAGTATTTAGTCAGCCACCAACTGTGCAAGTTCTACCACTTAAAAGATGAGAGAGGTCTCCAATTTTCATCATAGGTATACTTCAACTATGAGAGACAAAATGAGAAAAAAAAAATCCAGAAAATCACATTGTCTGATTTTTAAAGAATTTATTTGCAAATTATGGTGGAAAATAAGTATTTGGTCACCTACAAACAAGCAAGATTTCTGGCTCTCACAGACCTGTAACTTCTTCTTTAAGAGGCTCCTCTGTCCTCCACTCGTTACCTGTATTAATGGCACCTTTTTGAACTCGTTATCAGTTTAAAGGACACCTGTCCACAACCTCAAACAGTCAGACTCCAAACTCCACTATGGCCAAGACCAAAGAGCTGTCAAAGGACACCAGAAACAAAATTGTAGACCTGCACCAGGCTGGGAAGACTGAATCTGCAATAGGTAAGCAGCTTGGTGTGAAGAAATCAACTGTGGGAGCAATTATTAGAAAATGGAAGACATACAAGACCACTGATAATCTCCCTCGATCTGGGGCTCCACGCAAGATCTCACCCCATGGGGTCAAAATGATCACGAGAACGGTAAGCAAAAATCCCAGAACCACACAGGGGGACCTAGTGAATGACCTGCAGAGAGCTGGGACCAAAGTAAGAAAGGCTACCATCAGTAACACACTACGCCGTTAGGGACTCAAATCCTGCAGTGCCAGACGTGTCCCCCTGCTTAAGCCAGTACATGTCCAGGCCCGTCTGAAGTTTGCTAGAGAGCATTTGGATGATCCAGAAGAGGATTGGGAGAATATCATATGGTCAGATGAAACCAAAATAGAACTTTTTGGTAAAAACTCAACTTGTCGTGTTTGGAGGAGAAAGAACACCATACCTACTGTGAAGGATGGGAGTGGAAGCATCATGCTTTGGGGCTGTTTTTCTGCAAAGGGACAAGGACGACTGATCCCTGTAAAGGAAAGAATGAATGGGGCCATGTATCGTGAGATTTTGAGTGAAAACCTCCTTCCATCAGCAAAGGCATTGAAGATGAAACGTGGCTGGGTCTTTCAGCATGACAATGATCCCAAACACACCACCCGGGCAATGAAGGAGTGGCTTCGTTAGAAGCATTTCAAGGTCCTGGAGTGGCCTAGCCAGTCTCCAGATCTCAACCCCATAGAAGATCTTTGGAGGGAGTTGAAAGTCCGTGTTGCCCAGCGACAACCCCAAAACATCATTGCTCTAGAGGAGATCTGCATGGAGGAATGGGCCAAAGTACCAGCAAGTGTGTGAAAACCTTGTGAAGACTTACAGGAAACGTTTGACCTCTGTCACTGCCAACAAAGGGTATATAACAAAGTATTGAGATGAACTTTTGTTATTGACCAAATACTTATTGTCCACCATAATTTGCAAATAAATTCTTTAAAAATCAGACAATATGATTTTCTGGATTTTTTTTTCTCATTTTGTCTCTCATAGTTGAGGTATATCTATGATGAAAATTGGAGACCTCTCTCATCTTTTAAGTGGGAGAACTTGCACAATTGGTGGCTGACTAAATAGTTTTTTACCCCACTGTATATATATATCACGGTATATATATCACTGCTGCACGGTGGCGCAGTGGTTAGCACCGCGGCAGCACAGTTTACTCTCAGCCGGGGGATCGCGGGGATCATGAGATCGTGGGTTCGATCCCTGCCCCCGGCCAACAGTGATCTGTGTGGAGTTTGCATGTTCACCCCGTGTTTGTGTGGGTTTACTCCGGGATTTCTCCAGTTTCCTCCCACATGCCAAAACATGCAGGTTAGGGAGTTAAGGGGCGCTTGCGCACGCAGCGACTGGCAGCTGGTGGCTTGTCACCGGACTGCAGAACAACTCTACCTACAGGTACAAAATAAGTCCCCCCCCCCAAAAAAAAATATATATATATACATATATACGTATATACATATATATATATACTGTGTATATAGTATATATATACTGTATATGTATATGGTAATTTACAATGGTAATGGTTCGAGGAATGTCAGGCTGAATGGTCGGCCCCCATACATTTTCACCTGACCAAATCTGGCCCTCTTTGCTAAAAGTTTGGACACCCCTGCTCTATACCATGGGTCAACACAACGGAAATAAAAGATGGAGAGCCTGCTCCTTTCATAATTGATTGCATGGTAGATATTGTTACAACCTCTCTGCGTCAGACTCCAGATTTGGTAGCCCCTTTAAAAAAGAAAAAGTCTAACCAGAGATTTCTAACCCCTTGGTTTAACTCAGAAACTTGTGGCTTAAAACAGAAGACTCGTCAATTGGAAAGGAAATGGCGTTCTACTAATTTAGAGGAATTCTATTTAGCGTGGAGAAATCATCTCTTAATTTATAAAAAATCTCTTAGAAAAGCTAGATCAAGTTGTTATTCTGTATTAATAGAAGCGAATAAGAATAACCCCAGGTTTCTTTTCAACACTATAGCCAGGCTGATAGTGTCAGGACTCGGTCGATCCTTGTGTCCTCCCTGAGCTTTCTAGTCAGGACTTTCTGAACTTTTTCAATCATAAAATTTTATCTATTAGAGATAAAATCAGTCAGATTCTTCCTACCGTAAACTTAAGCACATTAACTGCTACAACTCCCTCAATTGATATCTGTTTAGATAAGTTTACTCCAATCGACTTCTTAGAGCTGGATAAAATAATCTCCTCATCTAAGCCTTCATCTTGCCTTTTGGACCCTATTCCTTCCAGGTTATTTAAAATTGTCTTCCCAATTATTGGTAGCCATATTCTTCATATAATTAATTCTTCTTTAACTCTGGGTTATGTACCACTAGCTTTTAAAACTGCTGTAATTAAACCTTTACTCAAAAAGCCAATGCTCGATCCAGGAGTTTTGGCTAACTATCGACCAATCTCTAATCTGCCTTTCATTTCAAAAATCTTGGAAAGAGTTGTTGCTGCGCAATTGTTTGACCATTTGCAGGGAGTTGGTTTGTTTGAGGAGTTTCAATCTGGGTTCAGAGTTCATCACAGCACTGAAACTGCCTTAGTGAAGGTCACTAATGACCTCCTTATCGCATCTGATAATGGACTTGTTTCTGTTCTTGTCCTTTTTGATCTTAGTGCAGCCTTTGACACTATCGATCATGCCATTCTACTTGATAGATTAGAACACTATATCGGACTGAGCGGAACTCCGCTGCAGTGGTTTAGATCTTATTTGTCCGATAGATTTCAGTTTGTTCACATCAATGATGAATTTTCTTCCAACTCTAAGGTCAGTCACGGAGTGCCACAGGGATCTGTGTTAGGCCCTACTCTTTTAGTTTATATATGCTTCCGTTAGGCAATATCATTAGAAAGCACTGTATACATTTTCATTGTTACACAGACAACACACAACTATACCTGTCAATGAAGCCCGATGATTGTAATCGGTTAGCCAAGTTAGATGCCTGTCTTAAGGATATCAAAGCCTGGATGACTTGTAATTTTCTGCTATTAAACTCAGATAAGACTGAAGTCATTCTTGTTGGCCCAAAACACCTTAGAAACTCCTTTCCAAATCAAACTCTTAATTTGGATGCCGCCACTCTCACTCTGGATAGTTCTGTGAGGAACCTTGGAGTTATTTTTGACCAAGATTTGTCCTTTAATTCATATATTAAATTTGTTTCTAAGACTGCCTTCTATCATCTGCGCAATATTGCCAAGATTAGGAGCATCTTGTCTCTGAACGATGCTGAGAAACTGATCTACGCCTTTGTCAGCTCTCAATTAGATTATTGTAAATCATTATTATCAGGTTGTCCTAAAATATCCTTAAAAAAATCTTCAGTTGATCCAAAATGCTACTGCAAGAGTTTTAACTGGCTCTAGAAAAAGAGATCATATTTCCCCGGTTCTGTCCTCCCTTCATTGACTTTCCATAGAGTTTAGAATTAAGTTTAAAATCCTTCTTCTCACTTTCAAAGCTCTTAATAATCAGGCCCCCTTATAGATAAAAGATCTGATATTACCTTACCATCCTAATAGAGCACTACGCTCCCAAAATGCTGGATTACCTGTAATGCCCAGAATGTCCAAAAGTACATTCGGAAGCAAAGCCTTCTGCTATCAAGCTCCTTTTCTATGGAACCAACTACCACTCTGGGTCCGGGAGTCAGACTCGGTCTCTGTTTTTAAGAACAGGGTAAAATCCTTCCTTTTTAATATAGCCTACGATTAGGGAGGGATTTTGTGTCTCTTAACCCCGCTTCTGTTCTGTTGTTAATAGATCCATACTGCTGGGTGACCTCCAATAATGTACTTGGCATCTCAGTTATGTTCTTTATGTCTGTCCTCTTTATCCTCTATCCCCTCACCCCCAGCCAGTCGCAGCAGATGACTGCCCCTCCCTGAGCCTGGTTCTGCTAGAGGTTTCTTCCTGTTAAATGGGAGTTTTTCCCTCTCCACCATCGCTAAGTGCTTGCTCACAGGGGGATCGTCTGATTGCTGGGTCTTTCTGAAATTGTGGGGTTTTCTCTGCATTTTGTAGTGCTATGAGATGACGTCTGTTGTGATGTGGCGCTTTATAAATAAAGCTGAATTGAATTGAATTGAATTTTAGCAGCTGCTGTCTTAATCCAATGAATTTGTCTAGCAGAAACCTTCCTCATTATTCCTTTATCGGCACGAACCCGTCTGTGCTCTGAATCGGCCACAAATTTCTTCACAATGCAATGATCACGCTTAAGTTTTCGTGAACTATCTAATGTTTTCATATCTTGTCCAAGGCATTGCACTATATGATGCTTTTTGGCAGCAGAGAGATCGTTTTTCTTTCCCATACTGCTTGAAACCTGTGGCATGCTTAATAATGTGGAACATCCTTCTTAAGTAGTTTTCACTTTAATTGGGCTCACCTGGCAAACTAATTATGACGGATGTCTGAGATAGATATTAGTGATCCAAAGAGCCCTGAGACACAGTACCATCCATGAGTTTAATTGGAAAAACAAAAAGTTCAATGTTTATGACACTGAAATCCGATTTGTATAATAATTTGGAACACGGTGCAATCTATAGACTCCAATGGTAAGTCCGCAATTAAAATGAGAATGTGGATGGAATTTAAAAAAAAAACTAGTGTGTGATCATCATATAATTAAAATGACGGGTGATTATATTTTGACTGTTTCAACTCTCTATTAAAATAAGATCCCAGCACTGCCGTTTCCTCCTGAGCTCTGAAGCTGCACGATTTCAAAACACGCCACTGAAATATCATTAAACAATGCACTTCTGATGACAGACCTCCTTTTTCCTGATCAAAAGTGGATTCTCATGACATACACTATAATAGTAAAGTGCATTAGATTGCGTGCAGCCACACCTCTTTGAAATGAACCTCCTCTTCCCAGAGCATAGCGAGCACACTGTCTACTGGTAATTTGATGGTGTGACGCAAAGCGTATAAAACAGACAATGTGCTGACAGAAACTAACAAAAACACTGGTATATGGCAGAAAGTCTGGCGGAAAAGTCTGCAGATGATTGTCAAAATGGGGCCCATTAACTTGGGAGAGCTTAATGGGGAGTGGACCAAGTCCACTGTCAGTCTAGCCACCATGCACCGATGTCCTTAGGAAAGGGGCTACAACTGTTGTCCTCCTGATACTAAGTCACTCCTGAACCAGAGACGTCAGAGCTGTCTTAACTGGGCTAAAGAGAAAAAGAACTTTGTTGTTGCTCAGTGGTCCAAAGTCCTCTTTTTCTAATTGGTTAGAAATAAATAAATGAGTCCATTTTTCCACATATTTCTGTGTAATAAATGGCCTTACCTTAGAAGTTTCAAAGCTGGAGAATAAAATTTTTTTATCACAAGTATTGGAACTTTTTGTGATGTCTTTTTTGTTGCAGATTTTCATTTTTTTTTTCTGCTAACTTGTGGGATGCATATGGTAAACTTGTGCATTTTTTCTAATTGCTGACTTTATCATAAATTTATTACTTTTGTTTATTTAAATAAATGCACTGGGTTTATTAATAAATTGCGTTATTGCTGAGACTATAGCCGAATATCACCCCTGTCAGAGTGACAGAGCTGCTGGCCACCGTTGAATTCCACCAGTATCTGGCTGCTGCCTGTGCTAATGTCAAGTCCTAGTTCGGACGGCTATGTTTTGTCAGCACAAAAAATATCTCTACATAAAGAAAGAGGCAGCTCACAGGCAGTGATGTGAGCTGTGCGAAGTCACGTGAACGTGCTCAACCGTTTACATGCTGTAGATGGAAGTGTTGACTCAGCATGACTCACTGGTGAGGTGTTTTTAGTAAGATCCTTCCATAATAAGGGGCCCCGTACTTTCATTTTACGGTATTAACTGACATGCTGGTACATCATGTTCTCTCTAATTACCAAACATCTGAGCACTGACATGTGGCGGAAGGAGGTGCGTTGACTGTAATTCAGGAAATTATAAACAGACCGAGAGGTGAACTCTTGAGAACAGCATTCATAATCATGGGCACAGAGTGTTCGGAACAGGGTAAATTAGGCTAAACTGAGTGTGTCAGGATAAAAATAAGAGATTCAGAAGTTGCGACCAAGTTTGTTTTAAAGTAATTGAACATTTTTTTAACAACATGAAAGTCAGAATTGTATAAATTTATTTTTAGCCTCCCCATTTATCTTATCTTATCTCATCTTGTCTTGTCTTATTATTGAAGGCATGGGGATATATTAGAGGGGTCACTGACTGCAGTTTTTCCACATGTTGACGGTTCCACAGGTCTGAATGAAATGTTTCAATGTTGCATTACGGCGAAAATATAACAAAATAAGGCAGAATGACGTGAGGTATGTTGCTGACTGTGGATTAGTGAACCAGGTAGAAACAGGGGTGTCTGTCAGGGTGACTGGAACCTAAAGAAAATAACAATATAAACCACGTTTGGTGTGAGCTGTGAAGCCAACACCTTTGGCTCCTGCCCATCGACATGATGGACAGTTAGGCTGGCCAATAATAGAGCAGCAGGCAGGTGTCAAGGCGAGAGATGCTTACCTTTAGTGACATTCTGAAACAAACCCGGAAGAGTTAAAATGGCTTGTTCAAAAGAAAAATTATTTAAAGGCTGTGTGTGTGTGTTTAAGAGAAGTGAGTGTTTTGATATTTTTTGATAATCACATTACCAATAGATACATTTCAGAAAGTTAAAACCTACAAGAACTAGTGGTGTCACTTTAATCGCGATTAATCACGCCAGCAAGTTAATTGTTTTTGATTAATCACATTTTTTCCCATAGGTGACAGAGAACTGTGTAATGCGATTAGTCACACAATGCACATAGTTAAGTGTGATTAAACGTGATTCAGAAGAAGTGAGCTGCCCTGTCATCTAAAGGTGATTGGGATTAAAAGTGACAGCACTAACAAAACACAGTCTCCCAGTGAATGAGACCTTTAAGTACAGTGTTTCCAGTGTTTATTTAAGTCCTATTTTTTTTATTTTTTTCACTAGAAGTTTTTTCATTTTAAAAAACAGCCCACAGTATATTAGGTTCACCTTCTGCCCAACGGTCTCCTCTGAAGACAGCTTCAAAATTAGTCTAGTAGCTTTTATACACCTGTTGAAAGAGAGCACTTATCATGGTATGATGATGCCTGTCCGTCCAGCTGTCCGTCTGTAAGAATTGTCTGGCAAATTCCTTCCACAGTTTTCAAATTAGGACGTTTTATTTCACACGGTGTTTGTACATGTGTTGAAGATGTGCCTGTTGTAGTGGGTGAAAGGATTGTTGAAATTTGTTCCACTTTGATTTGGAGGTTCTTTGTTCAATTGCATGGTTAGTAGTTTTATTACAAATGCAGAGGATACTGAATCTTGAATTTGGACTCAATTTTTCTCTTGTAGGTGTGCTGCTTATGCACTATTGATAATGGCTGTGGATGGGTGTGTAATGTAGCGTGTGCGGCACTCTTGTTGAGTAATGCTGCTAAAAATTAGACGAGCCTTATTATGACCTTGACAGCAGTAAAAAAAAAAAAAAATGCTGAAAAAAACAATCCTCTGAAGGCTACAGTCACCCCAGTTGCTCATGCACCTTTTTCTACCACACTTTTTTCTTCCAGTCAGTTTTCCATTAATATGCAGTTTGTCTTCTGGACAAGTGCCAAGTCAGTAGTCTTTCCTGTGATTGTGGTTGTGTACTGAACTGGTCATGGAGATATGTGGTGTTTATACTGTTTGAACAGAAACAAACTGAGACACCAAATCTGGAAAACTGGGACTACGAGGCCTGGTGATTTCACGTGTGAATAAAATACTCCACCTGTTGGGCTAAGCCAGAGAGAGGAAGCGAGGAAGGATGCCGTCTGTCTGCTCGTGTGAGAGGGCAACCACTCCCTCAGACCCATCCCAGCCCCTCGCCGCTTTGTTTCCCCTGAATCCAGTATTATGTGGTGTTTTTGGGCCCCTGGAGTGAAAGACGGAGCTGAGGCAGGACATGAGAAGCAGCACTTTCAGTCCTAGAGAGGAAGCCAGGCCTCTGGCCCCCACCCTGCATTGCATCAACTGTGAGCATTTCTCTGGCAGCTCTCGCTGGAAGAAATGCAAACATATGAAAGTGTTTTGATGGCAGCTGAAGACAAGAGCAAGTGGGGTGGTGAGAGAGTAGGTGGGATTACGCAGGCAGCCTCTGAGTTCAGGGTCAGAAATGTTTCACTGCCCAAAAAGGACAAGCTGAAGAACTCCTGAACCTAAATAGTTTTGCTGTTGAGCAACATATTTTTCTTCCCATTTTTAACTCCCCAAATTTGGCACCAACAGGGTTTCGCAAGAGGAGAGCTGATTGTGTCATGGCGTTATGATCTGATGTTCTCTGACTCACTGACATAGCGCTCCTAAAAATGTTAAGTTGAAGATTTAGGTGAGAGTCAAGTGGAATCTAAGGCCTCCATCACACACATGTTGATTGTTGGCTGGCCATTGAGAGATCAAACATTGGCCCGATCTCTCAACAGTCTCCTAAAGCCTTGAAAAAGCTGTTTGTGTGTAAATGTTTGGGAGCTGCTGTTGTGTTTTGGACTGAGTCAGAACTTTGAGGAGATCACTGGAAGATCATTGAGAGATCTGGCCATATTTTTCCATCGCTCAGCAGTCTCTCAACGATCTCCACCACTGTGTAAAGGGAGTCTAACTGAATGTTGAACAAGGGGTAACTATTGCTGTTAGTCTGCCATTTTCTTCCTTTTTTACCGGAACTCCTTCCACATACTGTCAGTTAGAAAGTCTGTTCCAGTATTAAAACGTTCAGCTCATCGATGACATCTGCGATATTACTTATGGTGCTGATATGTTTTGAAATTTTTAATAATATTTGAGGTTTTTCCACATTAAAAATAATAAGGGATTTGAATGGAGACGTTTTTTTTTTCACATTCTCAGCTTCTTCAGCTTTTAAAGCTGATTAGTTAGCAAACTTCAAGTGAGAAAAACCATTAAATCTTTATTATACTTCTGTAAGTTTCGGCTCTTCGAGTATTACTTTTCTTTTTGAAGGTTGAAGCTAGCATTTCTAGATTTTTATTTCATATTTTAAGTTATCTTTCTTCAACTTTAAGTTGTTTCGGCATTTGTACTAATAGCTTTTGGGCAGCATTTTTCAGCTTTTATTTAGTCATCTAAGCTAACGTTATTTGTATTATTTTTAAGGTATTTTTTTGTGTTAACTTGATCAAATTTTTGCTATTTTAGCTTTTAAGCTAGCATTTTTTTCCAGATTTAAGCTTACAGTTGACATTTTTGACCTCACTTTCTTCAGCTTTATTCATTTTCGCTTGAAAGCTAACTTTATTTACCTTAAAGCTTTGAGTTGAGATTTTTAAGCTATATTCAACTTTGAGCTATTTTGGCTTTTAAGCCAGCATATTTCACAGCCAAGAGGATGAAACCCAGTGATATTGTATCAGTGGTTATGTGCATCTGTGTTTTTGAGGGCACATGTGGCGTGTCACGGACCTTTGTTGGGGTTATGTCATAATTACAGAGCACATATTCAGAGGGAGAGGTGTAACCCTCTAAGTGTGTGTTTGTGTTGCGGCTGGCCCATGAACCGGTTATATGTTATGGCGGCAGTCCAATGCTAACATTCCACCTCTCCTCTGTAATACTGCACTGCATTATGGGTACAGAATGTGCTGCCTCTCATGACATGTAGTGCTTACCTTTGCTGTTTTTTTCTCACTTGTCTTTTCCTGATTTTTTTTTTTCTTTCTTCTCTGTTCAGATTTGATATCTACAGGAAAGTGCCCAAAGACCTCACCCAGCCAACGTACACAGGAGCTTTCAGTGAGTATTCCACACAGGCCACGCTCACCCAACCCAATGACGGTGTCTATATTTGTTTGTAAATTGTCGAAGCTGTAAAGGGAGGATCATATAAAAACTTCTTCTTCTTGAACGTGTGATTACAGCCAGACTGATTTTTAAAGGTCCCACACTATGCATTAATTTTAAATTTTGGCATTCTCAAGTACATGCAGTGGTGTGAAAAGGTGATTTCCCCCCCCCACAAAAAAAAGCATAAATTAACTGTGGTTTATCACATCTTTGGAAAGCTGAGTTCAATTTCTCTAGCCACACCCGAGCCTCATTACTGCCACACCTGTTCTCAATCAAGAAATCACTTAAATAGGACCTGCCAGACAAAGTGAAGTAGACCAAAAGATCCTCAAAAGCTAGACATCATACTGCAATCCAAAGAAATTGAGGAATAAATGAGAAGCAAAGTAATTGAGATCTATCAGTCTGAAAAAGGTTATAAAGCCATTTCTAAAGCTTTGGGACTCCAGTGAACCACAGTGAGAGCCATTATCGACAAATGGCAAAAACATGGAACAGTGGGGAACCTTCCCAGGAGTGGCCGGCTGACCAAAATTACCCCAAGAGTGCAGGGACGACTCATCCAAAAGGTCACAAAAGACCCCACAACAACATCCAAAGAACTGCAGGCCTCACTTGCCTCAGTTAAGGTCAGTGTTCATGACTCCACCATAAGAAAGAGACTGGGCAAAAATGGCCTGCATGGCAGAGTTCCAAGACGAAAACTACTGCTAAGCAAAAAGAACAAACTGTAAAGGCTTGTCTCAGTTTTGCCAGAAAACATCTTTATGATCCCCAAGATTTCTGGGAAAATACTCTGTGGACTGACGAGACAAAAGTTGAACTTTTTGGAAGATGTGTGTCCCATTACATCTGGCGTAAAAGTAACACAGCATTTCAGAAAAGGAACATCATACCAACAGTAAAATATGGTGGTGGTAGTGTGATGGTCTGGGGCCGTTTTGCTGCTTCAGGATCTGGAAGACTTGTTGTGGTAAATGGAACCATGAATTCTGCTGTCTACCAAAAAATCCTGAAGGAGACTGTCTGGCCATCTGTTGGTGACCTCAAGCTGAAGTGCACTTGGGTTCTGCAGCAGGACAATACACCAGCAAGTCCACCTCTGAATGGCTTAAGAAAAACAAAATGAAGACTTTGGAGTGGCCTAGTCAAAGTCCTGACCTGAATCCGACTGAGATGCTGTGGCATGACCTTAAAAAGGCGGTTCATGCTGGAAAACCCTCCAATGTGGCCGAATTAGAACAATTCTGCAAAGATGAGTGGGCCAAAATTCCTCCACAGCATTGTAAAAGAGTCATTGCCAGTTATCGCAAATGCTTGATTGCAGTTGTTGCTGCTAAGGGTGGCCCAACCAGTTATTAGGTTTAGGGGGCAATCACTTTTTCACACAGGGCCATGTAGGTTTGGATTTTTTTTTTACCCTTAATAATTAACACCTTCATTTAAAAACTGCATTTTGTGTTTACTTGTGTTATCTTTGTCTAATATTTAAATTTGTTTGATGATCTGAAACATAAACAAACAACGTGTGACAAACATACAAAAAAATGAGAAATCAGGAAGGGAGCAAACACTTTTTCACACCATTGTAACTTGGTAATTAACCACAAACCAAATAGTAGTTTTATTCTACTGATGGTATTTCTTCAGACAGAATAAACCAAATGTAATTTAATAACTTGTGGGCAATAGAGGTATAGCTGGACAGAAGTGTACTTCATTATAATTAATGAGCAGCAGGCTAGCTGTTTTTAAGCAGTGCTAGATGTTTCCACTCATGTCGATCTTGGTTCTAAATCAAGCTTATTGCCTTCTAGTGAGGGTTGCATATTCTCCAGACAGACCTAATAGTGGTATCCGCCTTTTTAACTGTCATTTCTAGAATTTGTTTTTACACCTTACAGTTGCAACTTATTGTTTCAGTGTCCAATAATAAAACAAATCTAGACACATTTTTCCAGTGTTAAACAGTCAGAAATAAAAGCTGATTTTGGTCCATGTGGTGCTTTTCTAGTGATTTTCTTCAACCTGTTTTCTACTCATGTGTCTCATACCTACAGACATTAATAACAATACAACCTCCTATTCAGGTTTAGTAGCATACTTTGTGAGTTTGACAGCATTTCCAAGCACTGGTTTGACTCAGTGCTATGATTTTTTTCTGTGGCAGAGATGGTGTTACCTTTTTGAGCACACCTGATAAGGCACGAATGATGATGATTATCCCCTGTCATGTCACGGGAGTCATCAGTGGAAATCTGACTCCTTTTTCCTGTGAAGCCATGTGATGTGATTACATGTCACCCATATGTCATTGTGTAAGCAGAGAATGTAATGATTATTCACTCCTGTGTAGTTTACAAATGACCAGTCATTTTCTTGGTTAATCATTCGTCAGGTGATAAAAGCTCAGCGTGAAACAAACTGTCAACCCCAGCCGAAGGGATGACATAATGGATGAGTAGAGCTTTTGTTGTTCTGTTGAGCAGCTCTTCTAAATGATTACACCATCCTATTTAAGCTATTTAAGACATCGACAGACTCAATCTGGAAAAGCCTGTTAACTCATTTTATATTCCATTATGACAAAATAATGGGCATCATTAATATGATGACTCCCATTATCAAACAATAAAACAGATTAAACAGCATAGCTAAATCTAAACTGAAACTCCAGTGTATGTAAAAGTACAATATACTGCTATATTATGTGAGAGGGAGTACGGTATCAATGGATATATACCTTTAATCTGAGTAAGCTGGACTAGCCTGCCACAATTTCGATATCCAGCTTATTTTTTCCCATTAAAATGATGCGTTTTCAAAGTGTTCCCTTTATTTTTTTGAGCAGTATACTAACTGTGGGTGTGATGTGTTGGGCATTAGACATATACTATATTGACACAATAAATCCAACTCTAACACTGCCTATTTTTTTAAACCGATGTGAAATAGCTTAATGGTGTTTATACAAGAAGGGACAGCGCAGGCTGTTCCTATTGAGGAGGCTCAGGTCTTTTGGTGTACAAGGGGTGCGCTTGATGACATTCTACGACACGGTGGTGGCATCAGCCATCACTTTTGGAGTGGTCTGCTGGGGCAACGGCATTACAGCAGCCGATAGGAAGAGACTGAACAAACTAATCAAGAAAGCTAGCTGTGTCCTGGGGAAACGCCTTGACCCAGTGGAGGAGATAGGAGAGAGAAGGATGGTGGCTAAACTGTCATCTCTGCTGGAGTCCGAGTCCCACCCCATGCAGGACATACTGAACGCACTGAGGAGTTCATTTAGCAGTAGACTACATCATCCTAGGTGCGTGACCGAGAGGTTTCGCAGGTCCTTCCTACCTACGGCTGTCAGACTGTATAACCTAAGCAGGGCTGCTCGCAGAGATAGCAGAAAAAAAGTGACGACCTAATAGTATTGAATGCAAAAGACGCAACAGACTTACACAAATGGTCCCCTCCAGTATACAACTAGGTCAATATCAGTTGCTGTGGAGGGTGACAATATGTATGGGTACATATTCATACCATGTAGGGTAACTAAATAGACAGTTATGCTATTTAGTCCATCTAGCTACAATGCTCCGCACTGTGTATATATACTGTATATTTATATATTTATGAGTACATATGTATATTCACTGCTCTTATTTTCTTATCTTCTAAATTATTGCTCTGAGTGTTGCTATCCCTGTGCTGTTGCAATCATGGAATTTCCCCATTGTGGGACTAATAAAGGCTTATCTTATACAAGGGCAGACTTTTAAACTCAATAAAGTTTTTTTCAAAAGGGTGAGACTTCCACGTCACGGATGTATAATTCTTTTCAAAGAGTGCCTTACTGTGGAAATTAAGGTATCCAACACAATATTGCAGTTCTCTAGTCTGCAGAGTTGACAGTAAATTACTGTTGGTAATTAACAGTTACTAGAAAACCTTTGAAGTGGAGTGATACATATCCAGTGCAACTGCAGTGCAATTATCATGGAATAGAGTAACTTCTGGAATCCCTGTTGTCCAATCACATTGCTCGATTGAAACCGACTGTTGTATAATTATTGATATCGCACTACCCCGAGTGTAATATTGCTCTTATACCTGTGGCTGCACTAACTGAGAATTCTGCTTCATTGATGGATTATTTTTAGCAGTGACAGAAAATTTTAAAGGCTTGTCTATCATTTTGATGGATTGTGATTTAGATAGATCGATAGATAGATGTACTTCATTGATCCCAAACTGGGAAATTACAGTGTAACGGCAGCGTGACAGTAGATGACCAAAACAACAGAAACACACACAGCATAATAGACAAAGGGATTACCCATGGAAAGTAAAACTGCTAAAAACTTATATACATCATAGATGAATAGATGCTGACCTATATAGGTACATTAATCATACCCACTGTACAATGCAGGACTATCAGGTGCAGAATGAAATGTGAGGTGCCAGTTTGACTATAAGGTGCAGTATGGCAGCATAGTTATGACCAGAATACAACATTAGAGTGAGTTATTGTACAGTGAAATGGCGTGTAGCAGAAAAGATTTCCTGCGGTGGAGGGGGTGATCTGGATTGTCCATGATGGATCGCAGTTTATTTAGTGTCCTCCTCTCCACCACAGTCTCAAAAGTCTCCGGCCTGAGACCAATTACAGAGCCAGCCCTGTTGATAATCTTGTCAAGTCTGTTGGTGTTGCTGGCTCTGATACTGCTACCCCAACAGACAGCAGCAAAGAAGATGGTGCTGGCAACAATGGCCTGGTAGAAAAGCTCCAGCATCCTGTTGCACACGTTGAAGGATCTCAACTTCCTCAGAAAGCAGAGTTAACAAAAAGGAAGTAGAGTCTGCTCATCCCCTTCTTGTACACAGCATTGGTGTTAGATTTCCAGTCCAGTCCGTTGCTGATCATGACACCCAGATATTTGTAGTCCTTCAGTACCTCCACATCCTCCCCCCTAATCTGCAGTGGTTGAGAAGGTGTCCTCTTCTTCCTGAAGTCAATCACCATCTCTCTGGTCTTGCTGATGTTCAGCCTCAGGTGATTCTGCTCGGTCCAGTCCACAAATCTGTCTCCCTGTGCCCTGTACTCCCCCTCCTCTCCCCCTCTTTTACACCCAACAACAGCTGAGTCGTCAGAGAATTTCTGCAGGTGGCATGACTTGGTGTTGTACTGAAAGTCGGTGGTGTATAAGGTGACGAGAAAAGGAGAGAGCACAGTCCCCCGTGGAGCTTCCGTATCACTAACCACCACGTCAGATAAGACGCTGCCCAGCCGGACAAACTATGGCCTGCCTGTCAGGTAGTCAGTAATCCAGGAGATCACAGAGCTGTCGACCCCCATCACCTGCAGCTTCTCACCCAGGAGCAGTGGCTGGATGGTGTTAAAGGCACTGGAGAAATCAAAGAATGTGATTCTCACAGTGTCTCCTCTGTCATCTAGGTGCAAATGGGCTCGATGCAGTAGGTAGATGACAGCGTCTTCAACTCCTACATGGGGCTCATATGCAAACTGCAGAGGGTCCAGCCACATCTTCACCTGCGGCCTCAGGTGGGCTAAGACCTTCATCACATGTGATGTGAGGGCAACTGGTTGGTAGTCATTCAGGTCAAGTGGAGACGACTTCTTGGGGACAGGAACCAGGCAGGATGTCTTCCACAGCACCGGTACTCTCTCCAGACTCAGGCTCAGGTCGTACAGGTGTTTCAGTACTGCAGCTAGCTGGTTGGCACAAGTCCTTAGGATCTTGGTGGAGATGCCATCAGTGCCCGCAGCCTTCTGCTGATGGAGTCTCTCCAGCTGTTTCTTAACCTGGTCTGTAGTCACAGTGGCGGTGGTGGTGTGTGTGTGTGTGTGGGGGGGGCTGGTGTCCTCCGAGGAGGGGGAGGGGCAGGGGTGTGAGGGGGTGCTGCACAGGAGGGTGGGGTGGGGGGAGGGGGGATTTAACTCCTAACTGTAATTCCTTGTAATTTTGGAGCTTCATCTCTCTTCTAACTTTGATCCAGTTTGACCTGAAAAACGAGCATCTTTGCCCCTGCTAGCATCTTAAATAGTACTGGTTTACCTTCCAAGCTGGGATATGCAAGCAGGGAGGCTTGTTGAGGGCCTGTTTGTCCGGCTCCTATCACAACATGGATCGGTTCCTATCCTCTTCCATCCGCTGAAGGCAAAAATTGCAGAAGCAGCAGCTACCGAGCACACTCAGCCTTCTACAGCTGCTCGGACCCAGCACCCATCAGGCTGGATCTGGTCAAAATTGCCAGAATAAACAGAACTTATTCAAAGGAAATTTCTTCTCCCCTCTGGGAATTGTTTTTCTTTGTGTGACTGAAATTAATCCCCAATCCAGGGAGTCCTGGGTGCTTTCTGAACATTTTTTTTCAGTATTTATAAGTATTTCTTTCATTAGATAAATATACTTTTTCATTAGAAAAAATATATTAAAATGTAGTTTTTAAATAATATCATTTTTATCAGAAATCATTTTATTGATTAGATAGCTGGAGGAAGTTGCAATTCAATGCTGACGTTTTGCTTCTGTGATGATTGGCAGCACATTTTCTTTTAAAAATGGGTGTTTTTATTTATTAGGGGTCCAATGTGTGACATTGGTGGCAAAATTTAAAATTGATCAAATCTGCACATGAAATTGACTAATCACTATCCAATTGTGTCAGGTTTATGAAACTATTAACTATTTTCGTAACGGCATTCGCGTTCAGGAACTCTTGAGGATGAGCGCTCACTTCAACTACTTGTAAATGGAGACGTAAACGGGACACTCGGGCTTTTGTTTCCCCGTGTGCCAATGCACTTTGCAATGGCACACGTTTTACACGAAACAACTTCAACACTTCCAGTACTTTTCACGCATCAAAACTCATCAACAGCTACATTTTCATGACATATTAAGATGTGATAACGTGTATACATACCTTCAAATTCTTCCTGTTTGTTGGATAAGACGTAAAATCACAAAAGGCGTAAATGCGGGACACGGAAGTTTGGACCTTCGATAACTTCAATATAAAGTGACCACGGTTAATCCTCTCCACATGGGTTGAGCACATCCGGGGTAGAGAAAATAAAAGTGCTTTCCCAGGGCGCTCACCTCGCCAGACGGGGCTGCGCTTGTTGTTACGAGCTATCCGGTCCCTATACAACGTTGCCACAGTTTGGTTCGCACTGCCAACACCCAGACAAACTAATTTCCAGTGAGAGTTGGACTCCACCAGGGCTGCCCTTTGTCACCGATCCTGTTCTTAATTTTTATGCTCAGTATATCTAGGTGCAGCCAAGGAACAGAGGGTGTCATGTTTGGTGACCACAGGATCTCACCTCTGCTGTTTGCAGATGATGCCGTCCCGTTGGCTTCATCGAGCAGTGACCTACAGGCCTTGCTGGGACAGTTTGCTGCTGAGTGTGAAGCATCTGGAATGAGAATTAGAACCTCCAAGTCCATGGTCCTCGGCCAGAAAAGGGTGAGGACCATGAGGACCCGATGAGGACCCTCCATGAGGACCCTGACCCAGAGAGTGTCCTCTCTGGGTTGGAGAAAAGCTCCTGCCTCAAATGGAGGAGTTTAAGTATCTTGGGGGTCTCATTCACAAGTGAGGGGAGAATTGAGCAAGAGATTGACAGATGGATTGGAGCAGCACCTTTTTTTTCTTAATTTAACCTTTATTTAACCAGGCAAGACAGATTAAGAACACATTCTTATTTACAACTGTGGCCTGCAGGGATGCAGACATTGTACCGGTCTGTTGTGGTGAAGAGGGAACTGAACTCAAAAGCAAAGCTGTCGATTTACCCGTCAATCTACATTCCTACTCTCATCTATGATCATGAGCTTTGGGTGATGACTGAAAGAATGAGATCGTGGATACAAGCAGCTGAAATGAGCTTTCTTCGTAGGATTGCTGGACTCACCCTTAGAGATGGGGGTGAGGAGCTCAGTCATCCAGGAGAGGCTCAGAGTAGAACTGCTGCTCCTCTACATTGAAAGGAGCCAGTTGAGGTGGTATGGGCTTCTGATCAGGATGCCTCCTGGACGCCTCTCACTTGAGGTGTTTTGGGCATGTCCCACTGGGAGGAGACCTCGGGGCAGACCCATTACACGCTGAAGAGACTGTGTCTCCCAGCTGGCCTGGGAACGTCTTGGCATCCTCTCTGAAGAGCTGGAGCAGGTGGCTGGGGAGAGGGAAGTGTGGGCTTCTCTGTTTAGCTACACCTCTGCCTCTTTTAGTGATAACGGTAAATGTAATAAATGTTGTCTTTTTGAGGCGCTCGAGGCGAGGTTGTCTGATTTGGAATCCCGGCTCCGCTGCATTGAAACACCGTCTGCGCCAGTTAATCTCGACGGACGCCCCTTAGCTGCAGCGGAGCTAGCTAGCTTAGGTCCCCCTGTCACCGGTTCCCCGGCTCTCCTCTGCAGCGAGGAGACTGGGTGGGTGACGGTGAGAAGGAAGCCTAGTCGCAAAGCCCCGGTTCACCACCAACCTGTTCACGTTTCTAATCGTTTTTCCCCGCTCAGCGACACACCCGCTGAGGAAAAAACTCTGATCATTGGCGACTCTGTAGTCAGAAACGTGAACCTAGAGACTCCAGCGGCCATAGTCACATGCATTCCTGGGGCCAGAGCAGGCGACATCGAGTCAAATTTGAAAATGCTGGCTAAAAGTAACTGTAAATATTCCACAATTGTTATTCACGCCGGCATTAATGACATCCGTCTCCGGCAGTCGGAAGTCACGAAACTTAATGTAGAATCGGTGTGTGACTTTGCAAAAACGATGTCTGCCACTGTAGTATTCTCTGGGCCCCTCCCCAATCTGACCAGTGATGACATGTTTAGTCGCTCGTCATCCTTGAACCGCTGGCTGTCTGTGTGGTGTCCTAAAAATGACGTGGGCTACATTGACAATTGGAGCTCTTTTTGGGGAAAACCTGGTCTTATGAGACGAGACAGCATTCATCCCACTTTGGATGGTGCTTCTCATTTATCTAACAATCTGGCATCTTTTTTATCCAAATTTCCAAAACCATGACTACTCAGAGTTGGGACCAGGAAGCAGAGTCGCAGTCTTCCACGCCTCTCTGCAGCTCCTCTTCATCCGCCACCCCTCAGCTTAGCCCCTGTCTTCCCCATCAGAGAATTGTTGTCTGCTCCCTCCAAAGTAAATAAAAATATAATGTATAAGCATCCCAAAGTGATAAAGCAAAATATTGGTAAAACTCAAATTAAACATAAAGCCTCTAAATTGAATGATTTGGCCTCTGTTCCTCCTCATAATTTAAAAATTAAATGTGGTTTATTAAATATTTGGTCTCTAACTCCCAAGTCTCTGTTAGTCCATGATCTGTTAATTGATCATCAGATTGATTTAATTTCCCTTACAGAGACTTGGTTAGGACAAGAGGATTATGTTGGTTTAAATGAATCAACTCCCTCCGGTTATTTAAACTGTCAAAATCCCAGAAGTTCTGGTCGTGGAGGAGGAGTAGCATCAATTTACCATTCCAAATTACTAGTTAATGTAAAGCAAAAAACATGTTATAATTCCTTTGAGGGCCTGGTCCTCATTATTGGGCACTTTAGCAATTCCAGGTTAAACCCAATTTTATTTGCCATAGTTTATCGTCCCCCATCAACCTATTCAGAATTTTTATCCGAATTTCCTGATTTCTTAGCTGATTTAGTGCTGAAATCTGATAGAATAATTATAGTAGGGGACTTTAATATACATGTGGATGTAGATAGTGACTGCCTTAATGTGGCTTTTAATTCAATATTAGACTCGATTGGGTTTTCTCAGAAAGTAGGAAATTCTACTCATTACCTCCACCATACATTGGACCTTGTTCTGACATATGGCATAGAAATAGAAAATCTGGTAGTGTCTCCTCATAACCCTGTACTGTCAGACCATTGTCTGTTAACCTTTGATTTTACTATTTCTGACTATTTGGCTCCTAAAGAAAAATATTATCACAGTAGATGCCTCTCAGATGATGCTGTTTCCAAATTTATGCAGATTGTTTCCTCTATGCCATGTGTCAACACAACGGAAATAAGCTATAGACAGCTTGCTTCTTCTGTAATTGATAACATGGTGGATAGTGTTTCAGCTTCTCTGCATCAGGCTCTAGACTTGGTGGCCCCCTTAAAAAAGAAAAAGTCTAATCAGAGATTTTTAACTCCTTGGTTCAACACAGAAACTCGTAGCTTAAAACAGAAGACTCGTCAATTAGAAAGAAAATGGCGCTCTACTAATTTAGATGAAATCTATTTAGCTTGGAGAAATCATCTTTTAATTTATAAAAAATCTCTTAGAAAAGCTAGAACGAGTTATTACTCTGCATTAATAGAAGAGAACAAGAATAATCCCAGGTTTCTTTTCAGTACTGTAGCCAGGTTGACAAAGAGTCAGGACTCTGTCAATCCTAGCATCCCCTTAGAGCTTACTAGTCAGGACTTTATGAACTTTTTCAAGAATAAAATTTCATCCATCAGAGATAAAATCAATCAGATTCTTCCCACAGTTAACTTAAATACTGTAACTACTACAACTCCTTCTATTGATGTCTGTCTTGATGAGTTTACTCCAATCGACCTTTGTGAGTTAGACAAAATAGTTTCCTCATCCAAACCTTCAACTTGTCTTTTAGACCCTATTCCTACCAGGTTATTTAAAGAAGTCTTCCCACTTATTGGTAGCTTTATTCTTCATATAATCAATTCTTCATTAACTTTAGGCCATGTACCGCAGGCTTTTAAAACGGCTGTAATTAAACCCTTACTCAAAAAGCCAACGCTAGATCCAGGAGCTTTAGCTAACTATAGACCAATCTCTAATCTCCCTTTCATTTCAAAAATCTTAGAAAGAGTTGTTGCTATGCAATTATTTGACCACCTACAGGGAAATGGTTTATTTGAGGAGTTTCAATCTGGGTTTAGAATCCATCATAGCACTGAAACAGCCTTAGCAAAGGTCACTAACGACCTCCTCATTGCATCTGATAATGGACTAGTTTCTGTACTTGTCCTTTTAGATCTTAGTGCAGCTTTTGATACTATTGATCATAATATTCTACTTGATAGATTAGAACACTATGTTGGACTTAATGGAACTTCGTTGCAGTGGTTTAGATCTTATTTATCTGATAGGTTCCAGTTTGTTCATGTAAATGATGAGTTTTCTCTCAGCTCAAAGCTTAGTCATGGAGTTCCACAGGGATCTGTGCTTGGCCCTACTCTTTTTAGTTTATATATGCTTCCATTAGGCAACATTATTAGAAAGCACTGTATACATTTTCACTGTTATGCAGATGACACACAATTATACCTGTCAATGAAGCCAGATGATACTAATCAATTAGCCAAGTTAGAAGCCTGTCTTAAGGAAATCAAAGTTTGGATGACTTGTAATTTCCTGCTATTAAATTCAGATAAGACTGAAGTCATTCTTGTTGGTCCAAAAAACCTTAGAAATTCCTTTCCAAATCAAACTTTCAGTTTGGATGCAGTTACTCTTTCTCTTAATAGCTCTGTGAGGAACCTTGGAGTTATTTTTGATCAGGATTTGTCCTTCAATTCACATATTAAATTTGTTTCTAAGACTGCCTTCTATCATTTGCGTAATATTGCCAAGATTAGGAGCATCTTGTCTCAGAGTGATGCTGAGAAGCTGATCCACACTTTTGTTAGCTCGAGATTAGATTATTGTAATTCTTTATTATCAGGTTGTCCTAAAACATCTTTAAAAAGTCTTCAGCTGATCCAAAATGCTGCAGCAAGAGTTTTAACAGGTACTAGAAAGAGAGATCATATCTCTCCGGTTCTGGCCTCCCTTCATTGGCTTCCCGTAGAGTTTAGAATTAAGTTTAAAATCCTTCTTCTTACTTACAAAGCTCTAAACAATCAGGCTCCTTTTTATTTAAAAGATCTGATACTACCGTATCATCCTAACAGAGCACTACGCTCCCAAAATGCAGGTTTACTTGTAATACCTAGAATCTCCAAAAGTACAATGGGAGGCAGAGCCTTCAGTTATCAAGCTCCTCTCCTGTGGAATCAGCTGCCAATCTGGATTCGGGAGTCAGACTCGATCTCTGTTTTTAAGAATAGGGCTAAAACCTACCTTTTTGATATAGCCTACAATTAGGGAGGGATCATGTGTTTTCTGAACCCTCCCTTAGTTATGCTGCTAATAGGTTTAGTCAGCCGGGGGACCTCCAGTAATGCACTGGGCCTCACTCCTTTCCTCACTCTCTATGAAATATTTTTTTTTTGCTGGTCATTAACATTTGTTTGTTCTCTCCCATAGATTGAGTCCCCATCGTGCTGTTTGCTCTCTACATGTCTGTTCTTTTCTTCTTCTCTATCCCCTCACCCCCCAGCCAGTCGCAGCAGATGACTGCCCCTCCCTGAGCCTGGTTCTGCTGGAGGTTTCTTCCTGTTAAAAGGGAGTTTTTCCTCTCCACCGTCGCCAAGTGCTTGCTCACAGGGGATCGCCTGATTGCTGGGGTCTTTCTGCAACTGTGGGGGTCCTCCCTACAGTTGATAGTGCTATGAGATGACTGTTGTTGTGAAATGGCGCTATATAAATAAAGTTGAATTGAATTGAATTGAATTGCTTGAGCTGCTGCCTCTGCGACCGGGACCTCCGGAAAAGCGGTAGAAGATGGATGGATGGTTGGATGGATAAAAATGATTTCATTCATTACTTGGACATTTTGTGGGGGTTTGGTGTTCCGTTCGGTGCCACTTGGTGCCGTTTGTTGTGAGGGGGAACCGGAAACAGGAGCAGAGACAAAAAATAGAGAGTTGGAAATTTATTGAAAACTACTGTACATTTAAACTCAAACCGGCTGTTCATCAGCTGATCAAAAGTTTAAGACCATAGCCCCCCCCCAAAAAAAAAAACAAAAAAACAAAAGCAGAACTAAGAGTGTCAAAAAAGGACTCAGTAGAGAGTAGCCCCACCGTTCTCATTGATCACTTCAAAAATTTGTTTAGGCATGCTTGATGCGAGCGTTTCCAGGAGGCTGGTGGGAACGTTGCTCCATGTGGTGGACATGGTTTCAGGAAGGGCATCCACAGTCTGGAACTGACGTATGTTTCTGTAAACTTCCTTTGCCATCCATCCCAAAATGTTCTCAATTGGATTTATTGGACCTCCGCTGAAGTGGAGTGATGTGTAACTCATGAAATGCCAAGTGTGGTTATCAGGGAACATAGTAACTCTTGGAATACCTGTTGTCAATCATTTATTATGGCTGCAGGTTATTTCAGTTACATATATAACAGTACATGAGTGTTGACCTGTAAATATTTAAAATTTTATTACGTGTTTAATCTCAGAGTGCCAACATAATTTCATTTTGCTGCTATCATATAGTAGTACAAGGATTATTTTAAAAAAAAAGAAACGAAAAGTTTAAAAAAAGTGTTTTGTCATTAAGAAATTGTCAAATACGCACAACTTTCCGCCTTAGAATAAATGGATGGAAGTGCTTCCTGTCCACAGTGGTCTCCCTTCCTGTCTCCATTCTCTGTCTGGGACAGAGGGCATGGGCTTGGTTCACATGCTGGAGAATGTTACTGCTTCATCCACTCCAGGTCAGCTCATATTCTGAACACAAGCCGGCACTCTCTTTTCACAAAATGTCAAATATTTGACCCATTCATCCTTTTTTGTTGTTTTTTTGTTACTCCCTTTTCATGGTCACATTCCTCTGGGTTCATTTTACTTTGAACATTTCATCTTCCATTCCAAAACCTGTTGTTTTAGCACATTTGCTCTATTAACATTCGTCCTGTCCGTACTGGTAAAAAAAAAGAAAAAAGATCTTTCATCCTCATTCCATGGGGAAAATAAGCCTCAGATAGATCTAAAACATGACAAAAAATAGACAGAGGCTCTGATTACGGAAATGTGCTGCTGCTTTTGGGTGTCACTGACCCATGATTCACTGTGTTTTTGTATTCCCGGTCATTTGTGTCACAGCCCTGAGGATATTTGAGAGCTCCGGATGAGTCGAGTTTAAATAAAAACTGCTTGTCGTGTCTTTGTAAATCATCAGGCTTGTCAGTATTTCCATTGCAAAGTGCTTTAATTTTGAATTACAGCAAGTCCATTGCTCTAGTCCAGGGGTGTCAAATTCAGTCTTCCTGAAAGACGACATTGAGAGGAATAACTAAAGCCAGACTGCGCTGACTTTGGTCTTCGTAGAACACAGTGGATAAACACCAGCAGATGACATGGTTCCTCAAATCATCACGGACTGTGGAAACGTAACACTAAACCTCAAGCAACTTAGATTCTGTGCCTCTCCGCTCTTTCTTCAGACTCTGGGACTTTGATTTCCAAATGAAATGCAAAATTTACTTTTATCTGAACAGAGGTCATCTGCTGGGGTTGGTCCACTGTGTTTTATCAAGACCAAAGTCAGCGCAGTCGTCTACCAGGAAATTTAAAAACGCTTCATTCTTCTCTCTGCTGACAAGCTTTATTTAGAAGCTGATCTCATTTTCCAGCAGGACTTGGCACCCCCCCCCCCCCCCACACACACACACACACACTACCAGAAGTATCAAAACCTGGTTTAATGACCATGGCATCACTGTGTTTGATTGGCCAGCAAACTCTCCTGACCTAAACCCCATAGAGAATCTATGGAGGATTGTCAAGAGGAAGATGAGAGACACCAGACCCAACAATGCAGATGAGCTGAAGGTCACTATCAAAGCAACCTGGACCTCCATAACACCTCAGCAGTGCCACAGGCTCATCACCTCCATGCCACGCCTCAGTGATACAGTTATTAATCCAAAAGGAGCTCTGACCAAGTACTGAGTGTGTACATTGACATACTTTTTAGTCGGCCAACATCTCTATTAAAAAACTATTTTTTTTAAATTAATTTTATGTAATATTCAAATTTTTTGAGAAACTGAATTTGGGGTTTTCATGGTCTGTAAACCATAATCATCAAAATTAAAATAAATAAACACTTGAAATATGTCACTCTCTGTGTAATGAATCTATATAATATATGGGTTTCACTTTCTGAAATGAGTGACAAAAAATATTGAACTTTTTCATGATATTCTAATTTTTTGAGATGAACCTGTAAATATATAGAAATATTATAACAGAAATAACTGCATCTTTGGTCATTTAAGTTAATTTCATTCATTCATTCATTCATTCATTCATCTTCTTCCGCTTAATCCTTTTCTGGTCGTGGGGGGGCTGGAGCCTATCCCAGCATCTTTGGGCGAGAGGCAGGGAACACCCTGGACAGATCGCCAGTCCATCGCAGGGCAACACAGAGAGACAGACAACCATTCACTCTCACAGTCAGACCTAAGGACAATTTATTGTTAGATAAATTTGATTTATTTCATTAAATATAATTTTATTAATATTTTTTCTTTGAAATCAGAGTTAAATTATTGTTCTGTTCTGGCTTTGCAAAATTATGGTCAAAAGTGTAAATTGTATAAGGAAAAAAAAAGTACCACCTGTTTCAAATTTATATAAAAAAGTAACTATTAAAAAATAGACAAATTAGCAATAAAATAATCACAAATTTATAATAAAGTCTCAAATGTACAAGAAAAGTCAGTTTTACAAGAGGAAATTACAAATTTGAGGAAAATTATTTCAAATTTAGATACATTTACCGAGAAAAGTAGAAAACTATAAGAAAATTATTATGAATTTTGGAGAAAAACCTCAAACCTTCAAGACTTAAGTCATTACTCAAGTTTTTATGGTGGGTGCTTTTTGCATCCTCAACTCGCCTAGAAATTTTTGGTTGACTGATATGTGTTACCGGAGTGGTGGCTCAGTTGGTAGAGCATCTGCCCCACACCCAGGAGGCAGGGGTTCAAATCCCGGCCGGGTCATGCCGAAGACCATATAAAAGTGGAACTTCCTGCCATCCAGCTTGGTGCTCAGCAATAATGGAATGGAGGAGGGAAATCTGTGGCGGCACCTTGCACGGCAGCGGCCCTCTGATTCTGCACTGGGGTGTGTGTGATTGACACTGTAGATAGGTAAAGCACAATCTCGTTCTACTGTACATGATTGGTTGTACGGTTGAATGACAATAAGGGTGATTTAATTTAATTTAATTAATTTAATTTATGTGTGTGTAATGGAACATGTAGTTATAAAACTAACTAACTAACTAACTAACCTGCACTTATATAGCGCTTTTCTAGTCACAAAGACCACTCAAAGCGCTTTCATTAATACTAACCCTCTATTCTAAGGGCCTATAGGAAACAAATATCTAGGGACAATTTAGAACAGCCAATTAACCTAACATGCATGTTTTTTGGCATGTGGGAGGAAACCGGAGAAATCCCGGAGTAAACCCACGCAACACGGGGAGAACATGCAAACTCCACACAGATCACTGTTGGTCGGGGGCTGGGATCGAACCCACGATCCCACGATCCCCACAATCCCCCAGCCAAGGGTAAACTGTGTTGCCGCAGTGCTAACCACTGCGCAGTTCCTACACACACACATAGTGATTTAAAACAAAACAAACCACAATAGTGGATGTGCAATGTTTGTTAATGTTATCAATCTTTTCTTGGGGGGTTTGTGCACTGAAGTGTTTGACAGTTCATTTTTTATTCAGCTAAGTGCACTTTGTGATGTGCCAAGGTCAGTTAAGACCAGGATGTAGTATATTTTATTTCAAAAGGGAAACAAATGTTGATGCTGCTAACAGTGCACATTGAGTTTTTATGCACATTGAGATATGCCTGTGTAACATGTGACCAAAATGGTTATTTACAGAATTTTATTTTTTTCATTCTATTTAGTTGTTGTTCAAGAGGAAAAATATTTCTACTACGTCAAGTTCTGCTCAACCCCAGCACTGTTATTGTGTTTTTATGCACTTTTGATGTCTTTGTCATGTGCCAAGCGCACATTTAAAACCAAGCCAATGAATAAAAAGTGCATATTTTTCATCTTACTGATCTGTGTTGGTTTGAAATTTGTCACATTCAACAGATCGGTGAAGATGTGCAGTTCAGGTACATGTCTTGATTTCAGATTGTGGCCCAACTGATTTTGTAATTGAATAGCCCCGCAGTATGATATCACAATACTTAAGGAATCGTATTATCATGATAATATTGCATTGTGATCCAAGTATTGCGATATGTAACATGAGAACAACTGAAGCTAGGGTCACCAAACTGGGTATACTAGCGAAACTTAGGCATAGCATGTGTTGCTGTGGTTTTGGGGTCACAAGGTCAAAAATCAAGGTCACAGGGTCACAAAAGGTCAGTTTTTCTGGTCGGTCTGTAACTTGAGAAAGAAAGACGCTAGGGTCACCAAAATTGGTACATATCTTGACCTTAGGACTAGCACCTGTGGCTGTACTTTTGGGGTCAAAAGCTCTAAGGTCAAGCTCACTGGGTCATAAAAGGTCAAAATCCATGTTGGCTTATAGTGACTTGCAAGTACAGTATGTGTGTAGGGGAACTAGAGCTGAAAAAGGAATGGCTGTGCATCCCTGAATGCAATTCTAGTTTAAAACTGTATTGTCATTTTATCTTGTAACTCATAAACAACTACACACAACAAACTGATAGGGAAATCTGCTCATGATTTCTGTGTTTGGGAGTGGGGAAAAATGGTCAATATGTTGGGTGGGATGTTGGATTTTTTAAAGCACCAAAAATCAGAATTGGTCTCCAAAATACTTTAATTCCCTCTTTTTATTAAAGGAAGCAAACAATCAAAATACAGAGAAAGGGGATACATTACCATATCACTTTAGGAAGAAAATTATCTGAAGACAATCGCATAGAAAGACTCCAAAACAGGTAAGCAGCTCATATAAAACCAAATTCTCTGACTGACTGACAGAAGGGAAGTTGTGGTCAGTCATGTACTGTTACTTTTATAAGGTGTTGAAAGTGACTCATCAAAAACTATTCATATTAATAATCCGCTTTATGACAAAAACAAGCCCAAAGTTGCCTAAACTAAGTAGAACTGGCAACTGTGCTGAACCGCTAACTCGTGTGTCATAGCAACATTCCCTTGTTTATTGGTTAAACATTTCCTTATGCAAAGCTTTCGCCAACCACAGCACAGCATCACGTGACCGTTGGTTGCCAGGAGACTGCTGCCACATAAACACGCCTCACCTGCTGAGCGAGAGCTTTCAGAGGGAGGTTCTCCACATGGCGGATTAACCATAGTTCCATATTTATCTGGGTAAACACATGACAACGTTGTATTTGAGCCTTCTGCTGATTGGTCTGACACCCAGCATGAAGCAGACAGCCCAGCTCGTTCTTCAGTTCCCATCAGACTTCAGACTGGCACAGAGTGAAAAGACATTTACATTTCCTTATTCAGTTAGTATCTAGTGTAGCGGTCTGCAACCTGTGGCTCTGGACCACGTGTGGCTTTCCTGTGGCTTTGACATGAAAATAAAAGCTGTAAATTCATGAAGAGAAAGAAGTAATTTGAATAATTTTTATTTTAAAATCAAAAGTAATAAAAGTCTCAAATTAACAAGAATAAAGAAACTAATTTACAATTTTATAAAGAATACAGAAACAAATTTATGAGAAAAAAGTTGAAAGATTACTTGAATAAAACCACTGAATTATGAAAAAAATATCACCAATTTCCAAGACAGATGTCAAAAATTTACAAAAATAGAATCATAAATGTAGCAGAATAAATTTGCAAATTTACGACAAAACTGTTGAAAATTTCCTTGAAAAAAAATCATACAATAATGAAAAAAAGTTTCAAATTTACACACAAATGTTGAAAATTTACAAGAATTAATTCCTAAATTTACAAGCGCAACATTTCAGATTTGTGAAAAAAATTGAACCTTTCCAAAAATAAAAAAATATGCATAAATAAGAAAAAGTTTCCAATTAACAAGAATTTTTTTGAACATTTACAAGAATGAAATTGTAATTCAATGTAATAAATTTGTGGATGTATGAGGGGAAAAAAATCAAAAATTCAGGAAAAAAGGGAAATTTTCAGGAAAAAAATCTCCAAAATATTAAAAAATGATGAAAATTTACAAGAATAAAATTACAGATTTAGGGAGAATAAATTTGCAGACATGAGAAAACACTTAAAAATGTACTTGGGAAAAAAATCACTAACTCTCAAGAACAAAGGTGCCAATTTACAAGAGAATTTACAAAAACGAATGTTAAAGATTTACAAAAAAGTTGAAGTTGTACACAAATCAGGGTTTCCTCTGGTAACATTTCCGGGTGGCGGCCCGCCATGCATGAAATTATCCCACCACTCTGTGAGGAAATATAAATTTAAGAAAAAAATATGAAGGAATGATGGCCCACAAGCGCTGACACGAACAACGTGCGTGACCGTCATCCGCGCAGAGTTCAGAAGCGCCCCGCCCGCACCAGTCAGCTGTTGAGTGTCTTGCTAGCATCACTGTCCAAGAGAAACATGAGCTTATTAAAGTACTTTAAACACAGAAAAAAAATCAGAAGAGGTATGTAAGCAGTGAAGGCATTTATCATGGTTTTAACCCACTGGTAACGGAAGCAATAATGGAAGAGTCACTTAGCTAACAGGTGTGGTTAGGAGCGAGCTGATTCATTTTGTCTTCTTTTTGATTACTAGATTTTTGTTTTTGTTATTTCAGACAAGAATAAAAAGGAGATGTTTTTACCTTTATCTTAGTTAATATTAATTGAATAATTTATGTTCATTATTATATACCTGGCAAGTTAAGATGACCAAAATTCACGAAGTCAATGACTTTAATGCATCAGCAGCCTTCAGACAAACTAAATGTGCCAACATCTGGATTTCAATATAAGGGAGGTTTTTCCTGCTGTCTGGGTGGTGAGGAGATTTCTAAAAAAAAAAAAAAACCTATAAATATATAGAAATATAACAGAAATAACTGCATCTTTGGTCATTTAAGTTGATTTATTTCATTAAATACAATTTTATTAATATTTTTTTCTTTGAAATCAGAGTTAAATTATTGTTCTGTTCTGGCTCTGCAAAATTATGGTCAAAAATGTAAATTGTTATAAGGAAAAAGTAAGAAAAAAAAATACCACAGTCCGATTCACATTTATTAAAAAAAAAAAAACAGTAATTTTATTTTTAAAAAAATAGGCAAAGATTAGTCATAAAATGATCCATAAATTTATAATAAAGTCTCAAGTGTACAAGAAAAGTCAATTTTACAAGAGGAAATTACAAATTTGAGGAAAATAGTTTCAAATTTAGATAAATTTACACAGAAAAGTAGAAAACTGTAAGAAAATTGTTATAAATTTTGGAGAAAAACCTCAAACCTTCAAGACTGAAGACATTACTCAAGTTTTTAAGTGGGTGCTCTTTGTACCCTTAACTCAGCTAGAAATTTTTGGTTGTCTGCTTTTAATTATTAATTTCAAAGCACTGCCTTTACATGAGTAGAATTTCTGGCATCTATACCCACCTCTGATCATATAATTTAAGTATGCATGAGTAAATTACTATTATGAATGTTTTTTGTTTTCTTCCCTACTCTCTCAATGGTAAAAAAGAAACAATAGAATGAAAATGCAAAAAAAAATACATATTTTTTTTGTCATTTACGGTATGTAATCCATGACAAAAAAATCCTGCAGGACAAAACATGACATTTGATATTTTCTAACCTGGTTGTATACCACCATAGACAGAGAGAGAACCTGAATTAGACAGAGCTCAGAGAGGGCTAGATGAGACAGAAGAGAGGAGCCAAGGAGAGGAAAATGTTCAGGCAGAGGGTCCAGAAGAGGTGAGAGCAGAGGAAGGACAGAAGGATGACACCAGTAAAAAGTCCAAACACAGGACATCTGGGTGGGACCTCAACTGGCCCAATATTCCAACATTCAAGCCTTGGTTGTACAATACTTCAAATGGTAAGTTCCATATGCAAAGTTGCTGTGCAAATTTTTTTTTAAAAAAGTATAAAATTAACATATTCCGATTACATTAGTGTCATGTGTAGAAGATGACGAGGCTGAGTTTAGTCGTAAACCAGCTTTATTGACAGAACACAGCTTCTAGCATTCTCAAAGCAGGAAAGAGAAAGAATCATATCTCATCACCCTTTTATATGTTTCCAGCATCAGAATTCAAGTCACATGGTGTTTTCAGTAAACATACAGTCACAAAGCATCCCTTTGAATCTTCACCATTGTCTCTCATTTCCTGATGAACCGGAAATCTCTCCGGGGCATCTTCTGTGGGACAAAGAGACAAATCTCACACCTCCTTGTTATCTTCTGCGGATTCGAGTCCTTTGTCCTTGCAGACGTGACACCCTCAATACACATGCAGTCCTGTCTCTGTGGAAACGTGAGCCCACAATGTGTGTCGCCCACACTACCCCCCCCCAAACGTCTAGTAAGGGCAAGACCTGCATGGGCTGCACGGTGGTGCAGTGGTTTAGCACTGTGGCAGCACAGTTTTACCCTCGGCCGGGGGATCGCGGGGATCATGAGATCGTGGGTTCGATCCCAGCCCCCGACCAACAGTGAGCTGTGTGGAGTTTGCATGTTCTCCCCGTGTTGCGTGGGTTTACTCCGGGATTTCTCCGGTTTCCTTCCGCATACCAAAAACATGTAGGTTTAGGGCGCTCGCGCACGCAGCGACCGGCAGCCGGTGGCTTGTCACCAGACTGCAAACTAAATCTACCTATGGGTACAAATAAGTAACAAAAAAAAAAAAAAAAAGTGTTTTCTGCTCCCCCCAAACCGGAAAAATATATTGCCACTGCGTCAAGGCCTTTAAGCCAGAGGAAACACTGCAAATGAAATCAAAATTACAAAATACCTAAGAATGAAATCATAAACTTAGGAGAACAACATTACATTGCAGTTTATTAAAAAAAAGGTTGAAAATTTTCTGGAATAAAATCCTAAAATTATAAGAAACGTTTTTCAATTTTCAAGCAAAAGTTCAAAAATGTGTAACAATAAGGCGGTAAATTTAGGAGAATATATTTGTAGATTTATGACAAAAAAGATCAAAGTTTACTTTAACTCCCTCACACACACAAAACTATGAGGAAAAAGTCTCCACAATATTACAGAAAGCATTTTCAAAATTTACAAGAATGAAATTGCAAATTTTGAAAGAATAAAGGTAGTAGGCTGCTGGGTTGCAACAGCTGGCGACTAGTTGGAGATAAAAAAAAAAACTTGTAACAAATACGTAAATTAGCAACAACTTTCACTCGGAATCACACTGAATTGGCACATTTGCATATGTCGCACAAACTTGTGAACTAATGGCAACACGGCGGTGGCACGTGTCTGTGCAGCGGCTCTTTGCTCCCTACTTTTGTCTGTATGCATGCTGTTTTTGGATATTAGACCGTGTGAAGCTAGGTTTGTGTGCAGTCGTACTGAGCTGATAAATGTCAGACTTCAACAAACGTCTGCTGTCACAGCAGTTTTTGAGAACGCACAAAACATACCAGAGGCTATCTGTAGACCAGCAGGATCACCATGGATTGTTGTCGGTCCTGGGAAGCGACGCAGACGGAGGAGGGAGTGAAAGCACAAGTGGGAATGCCGGGCGGGTCAGCTAGCGAGGCTAAAGAGACAGCCGCATAAACCTCCGCTACCCAGCATTTTTCTCTCCACCACCAGATGCATCGTCCATAAGATGGATGATTTAGAACTACAGCTGGCAACTAATAAAACTGTGAAAGATTGCTGTGTGCTGTTGTTAACGGAAAGCTGGCTCCATCTGCTGATCACTGATGCTGCAGTGCAGCTACCAGAGCGCACACTTCACCGTATGGACCGAACAGCGGAATCTGGGAAATGGAGAGGGGGTGGTCTCTGTATTTTTCTTCACAACTCTTGGACTAATAACAGCCATATTATTAACACTTACTGTTCTCCTGACCTAGAGACAATGTCAGTTTTACGTTGGCCTTTTTATCTGCCAAGAGAGTTGACAGTGGTCATTATTACAGCTGTCTATATTTCTCCTGATGCAAATACCAAAGTGGCCCTTGCTCATTTGTACAGTGTTATAAACAGCAGCAGGCCTATCCCGAGGGTGTTCACATTATAGCTGGTGACTTTAATCAAGCATGCTTGAAAACTGTTACCTAATTTCACACAGTTCTAGTACATACCCGTGTATACCCGTCCATGCCCGTAGAAACCAAATATAAGCAAGTATTTCTGCATGGCTGTTGCTGAAGGGTCTCCTCCTGTCTCAGACGGCTAGGTTGTTCACAGTCATAGCTGCGGCATACTGCTCGAATCTGAGGTGTTTCATCTTCATGGCATCTTTTCTGACATGCAGCAGTTCTCCTCACTGTATTGCTCTCCATCTGGTGGGTCTTCTTCTTCTTCTTTGTTCAGACCACTGGTTGAAGGATAGGTGCGTCGTAATTCTTGTTCATAGACAGGATCATGAAAATAGATCTGAGCAAAAAGTGGCTTTCAGACCTGTTCAGGAAGACCTGTGCATGGCCGTCGAAACTCGCAATGCTGTCATATAGCTATGATGTCTATATGACATCATGCAGACATCATATCTATATGACGGCATCGCTCCTATGATGCCTGAGATCATAGGAGCAGCATAGGTCATAGCAAGTGCTATGATCGTGAGTGATGCCTGCCGTCAAAGACACCCGTCTGTATCAGTCTATAAATTCCTACATGACACCATATAGACATCATATCTATATGACGGCATCATAGTCCTATGATGCCTGAGATCATAGGATCATCATAGGACATCATGCAGGCATCATAGGCCGTCCTGTGGTGTCCTATGATCGTGACAGACAGACACACAGAGATTTCTTGAATTTATAGACTAGTACATACCCGTGCATACCCGTCCATGCCCATAGAAACCAAGTATAAGCAAATATTTCTGCATCCCCGTTGCTGAAGGGTCTCCTCCTGTCTCAGACGGCTGAGTTGTTCACAATGATGCCTGCGGCGTACTGCTGAAACCTGAGGTGTTTCATGTTCACGGCATCTTTTCTGACGTGCAGCAGTTCTCCTCATTCTATTGCTGTCCATCTGGTGGGTCTTCTTCTTCGTTCAGACCACTGATTGAGGGATAGGTGTGTCGTAATTCCAGTTCATGGGCAGGATCATGAAAATAGATCTGAGCAAAAAGTGGCTTTCGACCCTGTTCAGGAAGGCTCGTGCATGCTCGTAGAAACCAAGAAACCGAAGCACCTGGAGAAAATCAGCACTTTGCTTGGCATTTTACGCATTTGTAATGTAGACTGGCATTCTTCAAGGTTACACATTTTTACTGTGTCAGCACCTCTTTAAAAACAACATTGCTGAGAAAGCGATGCTTTTGCTTAGTTTCTTCATCTTGAGCAAGAATACGAAGACTGCTTGATCTGGTAACTGCTCGCGGCAACATAGAATTGGCCATGGCTGCAGAAATCTGTTGTGCAGAAAACACGAACGTGCTGTAAAGACTGGCCCTGTGACTTATTCACCTTGCCAATTTTGAGCCATATGACATCATAAAGGCACATTAGTCTAGGCATCGTGAGTGATGGTCTATATGACATCATAAAGACACATTTGTCTATATGAGGGCATCGCGAGTCCTATGTTGCCTGACATCGTCGGATCATCATAGGACATCATGCAGACGTCATAGGGCGTTGTATGATGTGCTATGTCTATATGACGTCATATAGACATCATATCTTTTAGCATCATAGGACATCAGGCAGACACCACAGGCTGTCCTTTGATGTACTATAAATGTGACAGACACAGACACAGACACACAGAGATTTCTTGAATTATCTTTTAGGGTCATCGTAGGTCCTACGACATGATGTCCTACAACGTAGGACATCATGCATTGTAGTGCTCTGTCTATGTGCCGTCATATAGACATCATACCTTTATGACGGCATCGCGAGTCCTATGATGCCTGAGATCATAGGGTCATCATAGGACATCAGGCAGACGTCAAGACATCATAGGCCGTCCTATGATGTCCTATAAATGTGACAGACACAAAGACACAGAGATTTCTTGAATTTATAGAATGATTATAGAGTGATGTGAAATGTGCCACTAGGTCCTAGTGGCACATTTCACATCACTCTATAATGACACATCACTGACACATCAATGACACATCACTCTATAATGACACATCACTCTATAATTCTTTCTCCTAGTGACTAGGAAAAAGAATCGTCTTGATTGGGTGTATTTTAACCTGAAGCATGCTTGCAGAGCTGTGCCCCTTCCACATCTGGGCCTGTCAGACCATCTATCATTGCTCCTCATCCCAGCATACACCCCCCCTCAGGAGGACTGCTAGACCTACTATAAAGATCATCACAACATGGCCTGAGGGAGCTCTCTCTCAGTTGCAAGACTGTTTTTCAAACACTTCATGAGATTTATTCAAGAATCAAGATCTGGAAATGTACACGCAGATTGTATTATGCTACATCACCTATTGCATCAACCAGATGACTGTGGAAAAACACATTAGGGTTTTTCCTAACCAGAAGCCTTGGATGACAAAAGACGTCCAGGCACTCCTCAGGTCACTCCTCAGAATATAAAATGGTCAACATTAACACCAAAGCCGAGGTAGACTGTCATCTTCTATTGTCATCAAAATGACTCCCGGTCCTACAAGATTTGCTGTCACACGAGTTGATGATATTCAATCAGCATTTCAGCTCTTCATATCCCCACCAATAGAGAAGATTATACTGGAAATGACCAACTTGGAGGGGAGGCGTGTATTTCAGGAGAAATGGAAGCCACTGGATCACACTGTCTGGTATTAGCTGGAGTGTACAGGTCAAAGGAAGAAGCAACTGCAAGTCTATGGGATGAAGAGTATGGAAGGCCAATCTTTCGAGCAACAATGTCTCTGGAGACATTTCACATGATATCTCGTGTGATCCGATTTGACAACCGTGACACCAGACCTGGTCGACGTGAAAGACAAACTAGCTGCGTTTAGAGATGTATGGGATAAATGGGTTGAAATTCTACCTTTGTTGTACAATCCTGGTCCCCATGTTACTGTTGATGAGCGCCTTGTACCATTCAGGGGGTGCTGTTCTTTCAGACAGTACATGCCCAACAAGCCTGCCAAGTATGGCATCAAAATGTGGGTAGCCTGTGATGCAAAATCTAGCTATGCATAGAATATGCAAGTGTATACTGGAAAGCTACCTGGAGGAGCATCTGAGAAGAATCAGGAGATGCGTGTGGTGCTGGAGATGAGTGAAGGGTTGCAAGGTCATAACATCACATGTGACAACTTCTTTACATCCTACCGCCTTGGAGATGAACTTCAGAAGAGAAAGCTGACTATGTTGGGAACAGTCAGAAGAAATAAGCCAGAACTTCCCAATGAAATTCTGAAGATGCAGGGCAGACCTCTGCATTCATCAATATTTGTTTTCACTGAGAAAGCAGCAGTTGTTTTATACTGCCCAAAGAGAAACAAGAATGTTCTTGTAATGAGCACAATGCACACAGATGCATCTCTGAGCACAAGAGAAGACATGAAGCCACAAATGATCCTGGACTACAACTCCACCAAAGGAGGAGTTGACAATCTGGACAAAGTCACAGCAACATACAGCTGCCAGCGCAAGACTGCCCGTTGGCCCTTGGTGATTTTCTACAACATTGTCGATGTGTCTGCTTACAATGCCTATGTCCTGTGGACTGAAATCAACCAGCAATGGAACGCTGGCAAATTTTACCGACGTCTGTTTTTCCCGGAAGAACTCGGCAAAGCACTTGTCACTCCCAAGATCCAGAGGCGAGCCAGGCCAGCAGCTGCAGCTGTCATTGAAAAGGTCAAGGTCAGGTCATCCAACCAATCTGCAAAGGATCCAGTGGACACAGGTGTAAAGAAATGGAAAAGATGCCAGGTCTGTCCCTCCCGAGAGGACAGTAAAACAAGTACCTCTTGTGTGAAATGCAAGAATTACATCTGCAGAAAGCACACAGTTACATTCTGTCCATCATGTGGAGAGCACTGAAAATGTTGAACATTGAAAATGTGAGAAAAAGGGACAAGTTAAATGAAAAAAAAAATGCAGAGGGAAAAACTTGAACAAAATAGTTCTTAAATATAGTGTTGAAATTAAAAATGTGTTGTTATGTCTCTTTTATAAATGTTTATATAATCTAAAATAAAGTTGTTATTGGTTTAACCTGTTTTTTGACTGTTTTGAGTGGATTTACACAGTACGGGTCAAAATGACCTGCAACATAATCAATGTAATTTTTTTTCAATACAAGGGTTAAGAGGAATGGCTTGAATGCACAGTTGCTGGTTTTATTTTATCGCTCTGCCATTGACTCCCCCATTGAATCCCCTCATCACGAGTGAGGGGAGACTGGAGCGAGAGATTGACAGACAGATCGACACAGCATCTGCAGTGATGCGGACATTGTACTGGTCTGTTGTGGCGAAGAGGAAGCTAAGCTCTAAGGCAAAGCTGTCGATTTACCGGTCAATCTACGTTCCTACCCTCACTTATGGTTATGAGCTTTGGGTAATGACCGGAAGAATGAGATTGTGGATACAAGTGGCTGAAATGAGCGTCCTTCGTAGGATTGCTGGACTCACCCTCAGAGATGGGGGGAGGAGCTCAGTCATCTGGGAGAGGCTCAGAGTAGAACCGCTGCTCCTCCACATTGAAAGGAGCCAGTTGAGGTAGTTTGGGCATCTGATCAGGATGTTTCCTGGACGCCTCCCACTTGAGGTGTTTCGGGCACGTCCCACTGGGAGGAGACCCCAGGACAGACCCAGGGCTTGCTGGAGAGACTATGTCTTCCAGCTGGTCTGGGAACGCCTTGGTATCCTCTCTGAAGAGCTGGAACAGGTAGCCAGGGAGAGGGAAGTCTGGGCTTCTCTGCTTGAACTGCTGCTTCCGCAACCCGGACCTCTGGAAAAGCGGTAGAACATGGATGGATGGATGGCTTCCAGGTCTCGGTACCTCAGCAGAGCTACTGCCATCAATATGGATTGCACTCATCCAGGTCATGATTTTTTTCACTTGCTCCCCTCAGGGAAGCGGTACAACTCCCATAAAACCCGGACGACCAGGTTTAATCATAGTTTTTTCCCACCAGCAGTACGTATTTTGAATGGATTCATATAATACATACAAACTGCTGATGTTATTTTAGGTTATTTTGTGGACCTTGTGTACAAGATGGTCTTATTTTATTTACTGCTCAGTATGCTTTTATTATTGCTATGTATAATATACAGTATATTTCAATTTTTTTTAGATATCATTTTTTTTTAGATATCATCATCGTTTTAGGCATTATTTATTGTTGTAATTATGAGGATGTTAAATTCATGAATGAATTGTGAGTGTGATAGTTTGTTTTAGGGAGCAGCAATTAATTTAATTAATTTCGTTGTATTGTTTTTTAACAATGGAATGACAATAAAGGCACTTTGGCTTTTGACTTTGATTGCACAATTGCCACATAAAGTCCCAGCAAATTTTGGCCCCAAATTCACCGGGAGTTCGCATTCATGTCATGCTTACAACTGTCCTGCGACGGCCGTGCAAATCCTGAGCAACTCTCGGCACAACAGTTATCCGTGACAATTGCAAAATCAGGACCATATCTCCCCATTCCATCAGTCATTTTTATTTTCCCCCGCCGGTTGAAGCCCAAAGGGGTCAAGGAGCCCTTTGGGCGTCTGTCCGTCCGTCTGTAAATTTGTGGATTTGTGAGAAATGTTTTGAAAAATTTCTTCGATAAAAGGAAAGCACCACAGGTGCTGATGCCTCGGTGCCTGTGGCATGGTAGCATGGGGTAGTTAAGTATCGTTTCAGGCCATCCGTGCACGGTTTTGAAATGCTTGGTATTTGTCTACGCAGGAATGGCACTGATGTCACTGTTGCAACACACACGAGGTGTACCTCATCCCAGGGCTGTACGCTGGCATTTTTGTCAAGGAGATCATAAAGTAAAATATAGAAGCACAAGAATAAAATTAGAAGCACAAAGAAAAATGCCGTAGTAACAGATTTAAAATATCAAAATTTCCAGAAGTAAAAGCATAATTAAGAATATTAAATCAGAATGGTTTGGAATGTTTCACACTTTATTTATTTTTCACACACGTGTAATGAATATTGAGAGTTTCTTAAATAATCTTGCAAAAACTAGCTTTTTCAAAAAATTAATTTATTGAAATACAGTAGCAGTTTTTTTCTACGGGGGGGGGGGGGGGTGTCTGAAAAGTTCATAGTGGTCAAATTTGACCAAATGTGGTTTATTTTTCAACTGCAGGGATCCAAGCGCTGCGACACTCATGGAAGAAATGTGTGGACAGAAGGGGAGACTGTGTTGAAAAATAAACCACATTTGGTCAAATTTGACCACTATGAACTTTTCAGCCACCCCCCGCCCCCATACAAACAGTGAATATGCAATATTTTTATTTGGACCAGTTGCTCCTGGTGGGTCAGGTTAGCGCCTGTGCGTGGCAGCTCCACCGCCATCAGTGCGTGAATGGGTGGATGGCAGGATCTGCAAAGCGCTTTGGTCATCTAGAGATGAGAAAAAGTGCTATATAAGTGAACGCCATTTACCATTTAGCGTTAGAGCAGTTGTGAAGATAATGTACTGACTGCTGACCTTCAGGTTCACCACCATGGACCTCAGAGAGACAAAGAAGAGGAAAGAATAACAGCATAAAAATCTGATTATTATTACCTACTAGTGCATGCTCGGAGAAAGCAAGTATTCTTGTCTGAAAACGGGCATCCCAATTAGGCTTTCCAGGCCCAATTGTAGGCTGTGTTTGAAAGTGGAATACAAAGAGGTGTAGCCTATATATAGTCAATCACATATTAGACTTTGACAAACATGAAAGCAACTGAATGGCACTAAGATTTGATTGTGTGAATATTAATTACAGAATTATTGAAAATGAATGGGACATCCAGTATTAGCGACTTTTTAAGAACCCTTGTTTATTTGTTCGTCACATCACTTATTTGTGTGATCTTTTACGACATATTTATAGGTGTTGTGTCTTGCACTTTGGGGAATAGGAGTTGTTCAGTCACCATTATAATTGTTTTATTTTATATGTATAGTTTATAGTCTATTGTCAAACTCATGCAGTACTATAACAGGACACATTTACAAATATTTGAGATCCATTCTTGTGGATCATTTTATATTTTAGCAATATTATAAGTACAAAACAGCGAACATTATTATACACATTATTATACACATTATCTTTTGTGCAAGATGGTGCCCACAGTGGTCGCCATGGTGCTTCGTTGCGCCCTTTGTTTGTTTTTGTTTGTCAGTTGTGTGTCTGCCAGCTCTTATACCTGTGAAGAGCTTCTAAATATCAGGACTTTCACTCCCACGGACCTACTCCCAGTTTTTTTAGCTCCTGCCGCCGATCTGGTTCATTGCTTGGCTCGAAAAGTGAGACAGCGAAAGAGAGGAAGGCGAGCGGGTGCTCTCGTCCGGCTCTGCAGGAGAGGCACGTGCACAGCTTTGCCTGGCATATTTCTGTCCAATACCAATTCTCTCTCTAACAAGGTAGATGAACTAAGACTGCTGATGCGTTTTAAGGACCTCTCTTCCTCGGCTGCCCTCTGTTTTACCGAGACCTGGCTCAGGGAAAATACACCGGACAGCGCGCTGCGCCTCGAGGGATTTCAGCTGTTTCGTGCTGATCGTGACACAGAGCTCTCCGGTAAATCCTCAGGAGGAGGAGTCTGCTTCTACATCAACAGCAGCTGGTGCTCTGATGTAACGGTAATTTCCAAACACTGTTCTCCCGCCCTGGAATTTCTTTTTATTAACTGCAAGCCATTTTATTCCCCGCGGGAGTTCGCCTCATTCATCCTCGTCGCTGTGTACGTCCCTCCCGACGCGGACACGCGCGAAGCTCAGCGTGTGCTCGCGGATCACATCCAACACACGGAGCGGATTTTTCCAGACTCTCTGGTTATTGTGGTTGGCGACTTTAACCAGAGCAATCTGAGCCACGATCTCCCCCGCTACAAACAGTTTATTAAATGCCCCACCAGAGGAATAAACACGCTGGATCACTGTTACACTACAGTTAAGGACTCGTATCGCGCTGTTCCCCGCGCTGCGCTCAGACTATCTGATCACGTGATGGTCCACCTCATTCCCACATACAGACAGAGATTGAAGCTCACTAAACTTGTTCAGAATCAGAATCAGAATCAGCTTTATTGGCCAAGTATGCACAACACATACAAGGAATTTGACTTTGGCTAAAAACTTGCTCTCGTTGTTCAGGTGAAGGATTTAAATAAGGATTCAATGACAACCAGAGTATGTACAGTAAATTACAGTCTGTCCACGTTTCTATAAAAGGATGCAAATATATACAGGAATATATGCAGTTATTTACTCGGACTAACCACACTTTGCAGAAATATATGAAAAAATATACAATCACACAGTATTTCAATGTGGACTCAGATTCAGTGATATAATGTGAATGAAGTAAAAAGCAGTGTGAGAGTTATGTGCAATGTAATAATGGATGAAAAGTCATGAGTACAGCAAACAGGTAGGACTAGGTGAATGTTAGGAGTTCATCAGAGTGATGGCTTGAGGAAAGAAACTGTTCCTGTGACGGGTGGTTTTCACCTTCAGTGATCTGTAACGACGACCAGAAGATAGAAGTTCAAACAGTTTGTGGCCGGGGTGTGATGGGTCAGCACAGATGTTTCCCGCCCGTTTCCTGGTTATGGACCGATATAAGTTCTCAATGGAGGGTAGGTCGGTACCAATGATCCTCTCCGCAGACTTAATGATCCGCTGCAGTCTGGTCTTGTCCTGTTTAGTGGCAGATCCAAACCAGACAGTGATGGAAAAGCAGAGGACAGATTGGATGATGGCGGTGTAGAAGACAACCAGCAGCTCCTGAGGCAAATCAAACTTCTTGAGCTGACGCAGAAAAAACAACCTCTGCTGGGCCTTTTTCCGGACAGTGTCAATATGTGAGGACCACTTCAGGTTCCGGGAGATTGTGGTACCCAGAAACTTGAAGGAGTCCACAGTGGACACTGTGCTGTTGAGGATGGTGAGTGGGGGGAATGAAGGGGGGTGTCGCCTGAAATCCACAGTCATCTCCACCGTTTTGGCTGGGTTAAGTTCAAGATGGTTCTGGCTGCACCAGAGGATCAGCTGCTCCACCTCCCGCCTGTATGCAGACTCATCATCATCCCGGATCAAACCGATGACTGTGGTGTCGTCCGCAAACTTCAGGAGCTTCACCGAAGGGTCCTCTGAGGTGCAGTCGTTGGAGTAGAGGGAGAAGAGCAGTGGGGAAAGGACACATCCTTGGGGGGCGCCAGTACTAATTTTTTGGGAGCTGGATGTAAATCTCCCTTGCTTCACCTGTTGCCACCTGTCAGTCAGAAAGCTGGAGATCCACTGGCAGGTGGAGGGGGGCACCTTGAGCTGGAGGAGTTTCTGATGAAGAATGCCTGGGATGATGGTGTTGAACGCTGAGCTGAAGTCGACAAACAGGATCCTGGCGTACGTCCCTGGGGAGTCGAGGTGTTGCAGGATGTAATGTAGTCCCATATTCACTGCATCATCCACTGACCTGTTTGACCGGTAGGCAAACTGCAGTGGGTCCATCAGGGGGCCTGTGATGACCTTCAGGTGGTTCAGCACCAATCTCTCCAAGGATTTCATGACCACAGAGGTCAGGGCAACAGGTCTGTAGTCGTTTAATCCTGTAATAGAGGGTTTCTTGGGAACTGGAATGATGATGGAGCGTTTGAAGCAGGAAGGCACTTCACGCAGCTCCAGTGATCTGTTAAAGATCCGGGTGAAGATGGGGGCCAACTCGTTGGAGCAGACTCTCAGGCAGGACGGAGACACACCATCAGGTCCTGCAGCCTTCTTGATCTTTTGTCTCTGAAAGACCCGGCGCACCTCCTCTTCACAGATCATTAGTGCTGGTGGGAGGTCAGAGTGGAGGAGGGATGGAGTTCCTGGGGCTGCAGATAATCCTTTTGTGTGGGTGGGAGGTGAGAACTGTAGGTTCTTTTCAAACCTGCAGTAAAAGCTGTTTAGGTCATTAGCCAGCTGGAGGTTTTCCGCAGGGTGGGGGGATGGTCTCCTGTAGTTGGTGATATTCCGTAGGCCTCTCCAGACAGAAGCAGAGTTGTTAGCTGAGAAGTTTTTTTGTAACTTCACACTGTAGCTCCTCTTAGCAAGCCTGGTCTCCTTCGTCAGCATGTTTCTGGCCCGCTTGTACAGAGTCCAGTCACCAGTCCTGTAGGCCTCCTCCTTGGTCTGACGTAGCTGCTTCAGTTTAGGAATGAACCAGGGTTTATTGTTGTTGTATATGCAGAAGGTCTAACTAACTAACTAACTAACCTGCACTTATATAGCGCAAGGTCTTGGTCTGCACACACATGTCCTCGCAGAAACAGGTGTATGACGTCACAGTGTCAGTGAGTTCATTTAGGTTAATGGCTGCAGCTTCAAAAACACTCCAATCTGTGCAGTCAAAGCAGGCTTGTAACTTCAGCTTTGATTGATTTGTTGTGAGCACTACGAAGAAATGGACCAGTGAAGCTGAGGAGAAGCTGGAAACGTGCATGGAAATAACTGATTGGGGCATGTTTAAAGGAGCCACGCATGATCTGGATGAGTACACGGACACTGTGAACTCTTATATCCACTTTTGTAAGGAGAGCATTCTTCCATCGCGCACCAGGGTGAGGTACTCTAATGATAAGCCCTGGTTCACTGCTAAGCTCAGACAGATCAGGAAGGAGAAGGAAGCAGCGCTGAAAAGTGGAGACAGGGGCTGCTACAGGGAGGTTAAATATCGGTTTAACAGAGAGCTGAGGAGAGCTAAATCTGTGTATTCTGAGAGACTCCAGCAGCAGTTCACTGCTAATGACTCGGCTTCTGTGTGGAGAGGACTGAGGCAAATCACCAATTATCGGCCTCAGGCTCCTAAAGGTCAGGATGACAAAGCCCTTTGTCAAAGACTGTCCCAACACTATGCCCGTTTTGACACCTCGTCATCTGTGTCCAACTCCCCCCCTCCCTCCAGCTCCACAGCCTCCACGATCCCTACTTCATCAAAGGCGCCCCCCCTCCTCCCCCCTTGCCCTTGTCATCAGTGAGCAGGACATGCTCAAACAGTTCTCCAGACTGAACCCGCGCAAGGCCCCCGGTCCGGACGGCGTGTCTCCCTCCACCCTGAGACACTGTGCGAAAGAGCTGGCTCCTGTCTTCACAGACATTTTTAACACCTCCCTTAAGCTATGCCATGTGCCGTCCTGCCTCAAATCCTCCACCATCATCCCTGTCCCCAAGAAGCCACGGATCACTGGACTTAACGACTACAGACCTGTAGCGCTCACCTCTGTAGTCATGAAGTCCTTTGAGCGCCTGGTCCTGCCCCACCTCAAGTCTATCACCACCCCCCTCCTGGACCCGCTGCAGTTTGCCTACCGAGCCAACAGGTCTGTAGACGACGCAGTCAACCTGGCCCTCCACTCCATCCTGCAGCACCTGGACTCCCCGGGAACCTACGCCAGGATCCTGTTTGTGGACTTCAGCTCCGCATTCAACACCATCTGCCCCGCTCTGCTCCGGGACAAGCTGTCCCTGCTCAACGTGCCTGACTCCCTCTGCAGGTGGATCACCGACTTCCTGACGGACCGGAGGCAGCATGTGCGGCTGGGAAAGACTGTCTCAGACTCTGCTAGCATCAGCACCGGATCACCCCAGGGCTGTGTACTTTCCCCCCTACTCTTCTCCCTTTATACCAACTCCTGCACCTCCAGCCACCAGTCTGTCAAGTTGATCAAGTTTGCGGACGACACCACCCTCATCGGGCTCATCTCCAATGGCGATGAGTCCGCCTACAGGAGTGAGGTGGCCCAGCTGGCGTCCTGGTGCAACAACAATAACCTGCAGCTGAACGCTCTGAAGACGGTGGAGATGATTGTGGACTTCAGGAAAGTCACAACCCCTCTGCCCCCCCTCACCCTCACAGGCTCTCCCATCACCACTGCTGATTCCTTCCGCTTCCTAGGCACCACCATCACCAGAGACCTCAAGTGGGAGCTGACCATCAGCTCCCTCATCAAAAAGGCCCAGCAGAGGATGTTCTTCCTGCGGCAGCTGAGGAAGCTCAAGCTACCCACCAAGATGTTAGTGCAGTTCTACACAGCCATCATCGAGTCCATCCTCACCACCTCCATAACTGTGTGGTACGCAGGAGCCACTGCCAGGGACAGACTTAAGGCTGCAGCGCGTCGTGCGCACTGCTGAGAAGGTGATCGGCTGCAAGCTCCTATCTCTCCAGGATCTGTACATCTCCAGGACCCGGAGGCGTGCTGGCCGGATCATAGCCGATCCCTCACACCCTGGTCACGTACTGTTTGCCCCTCTCCCCTCAGGTAGAAGACTTCGGTCCATTCAGACTAAAACCTCCCGTCACATGAACAGCTTCTTCCCCTCTGCCATCAGACTGCTGAACACTAAGTGACTTATTGACTCTCGTGCACTATGTACAGCAGCTCAACCAGACTCATGTCAATCATCACTGTTTTCTTCTTGCATTACCGACTGCACTATATGGTTCTCCACATTATCTGCTGCTCGCTAACTGCTGACTAGTATTACTCATTCTTATTCTTCACTTTATTGCATGTATAGTTTATTTCTTTTATTTTATCATATTTAATGTTGCAGCATTGCACCGAGACAAATTCCTAGTTTGTGTACTACATGAACAATGGCAATAAATCTGATTCTGATTCTGACACAGCAGAATGACTCATTTGGCTGCAACTGTTGCATCAGTGCTGCCCATTTGTCAGTGAATAAAAAATGTTTTATTTCGTTATTTGGATGTTTTTGTGTGTTTAGTCATGGTCGTTGTTTAGTCAAAGCGTACATGTGCGTCTGCATATGATATGTAATTGATCTGGCCATTCCACTCCACAATCATGGCGGTATTATTATTAAGTTTTTAATTTTCAGATACTTGCGTGGGAGGGGGGACTCGTGGTCCTACAAAGGACAGTGGTACCACACGGGGGAAGTAGCAGTCAGGACTCCTGTCCACCACGGACTGGGCAGGTTGGGCGTGCCTCCCTGCGAAGGATCGTGGTCCGCCCGGTTGGACACCGGTGTTGGAGAAGCAGCAGCTGAATTAGTGGATCGCAGTCCTTCACAGGGAGAAAAGCCCAGCCTGCCCAGTTAACAGGAGTCTCAGCAGCTGCTTTACCCATGTGGCACTGCTGTTCTTTGCCCCCCCCCATCCAGGCACACCCACGCACCTTGTGTTCTCCATGCCGAATTATCCATTAGACCTACGCAATCACGGCAGCTTTATGGTGTAATGTTTTAGGCATTAAATCTTCAGTATTATCTTTTTCTAGTTAAATTTGTTGCGTTTTGCTTCCTTGTTTTGCTCACGGAGCGCTGTGGTTACTGACGCCATAATGCCGCGTATTATCCAATCAGTACGGAGTCAATCCCAAACCCCGCCCACACTTCTAGAAGCCAGAGCATGACACATAGCAGTGGCTAAACTTTTATTGATAAAAATGACATATTTTGACTGCACAACTCCATCCTTGGGGATGCACACCTTCGTAACATCAGCAAAGCAGTTATAAAATCTGAGCTCAGTCTGACGAACGGTTTGAGAGATACGTGAGGAACACACACACACACACACACACACACACACACACACACACACACACACACACACACACACAGAGATTTGCATTTATAGATAGATGTGATGGAACTATTTCAAAGTCAAGATGATAAAGAAAATGATTACAGATGTCATGTTTCTCCTCAGCTTAAAAATCTGCTTGGTTTTCTTAAAAAATGTAAAACTCTCAAGTGTGTTTATTATGACTTTCATCAGGAGTGACTTAAGTATTCATGTAACTGAGCTCTCTACAGGACTGTAAAAGTTATTTTAAAGTGAGTGAATTAACCACGTCACACTGTGGTAGTTTTTATATTACTGGCATCAGTATTAAGACCTAACAAAATCAGCTGAACTTTACAGAAAACAATTATCAGGTTAAATTAATGTAACCAAGCAACCACCAGTACAGGGGAAAAAAAATCGGACATTGGAAAATGTCACATAACACAAGCTTTAAGAATAAAATGTTGCAGTTGTAGGAGTTATTGGTGTTTAATATTGAAATCGCTGCATAATTTAAGCACCAAACTTACTTTTAAAGAGTTTTTCCTTTGCTCAGCTGTCCGCTGTGGTCCACCATGTTTTTGAGGCAAGGAATGTGGGACTTGTAGTTTTTACCGATGAACTGAAAACTACAGGAAGAGAATACGTCCTGTATCTTCAAAACGAAACAGTGAAACAAGTCAGAAAACAATCAATGTGATGAATACGTGGTGTAGTTGCTGAATATGAGTTTAGTTTTCAGTAACAAGCACTGTTTTAAAAGTTCAGCACGAGATCGACAGTTGACAGGAAGTCTGTCTCCGTGGTCTGTGGGCTGTAAAAAAGTTGCACTGCCGCCTGTACTGGCCTGGCATAGTTATTACAATACCTTTTATCGTGGCTCCGTTGACGGTAATGGCGAGTTAAATTTGTGTGTATTTTGAAAACAAAGCCTTATGTCAAAATTCTGGCAAATTAAAAGTCAAGAAAATATGTCGATATAATGATGCAAGCCTTTAGTTCCACTTAATTTTGACCGAGCGAGCTGAAAAGCTGGTAACACACACACATATCTACAGACTACCGTATGCCTCTGCTTTGCACCGAGGTATACAATAATCTCAAGGAGAAAAGGTTGCCCATATACAAGAAAAAACTCTGACAATTTACAAAAATGTTGTTTCAGATTGAAGAGACTAGAGATTTACATTGTTACAAAATCACAAAAAAAGTTTCTAATTTACAAGAAAACTATTGAAAATTTAGCATATATTTGTGTGCACGGAAAAACTCCTTGTTAATGTTGACAGACCTTGTTTTCTTACAAATCAGCTGTTTTTATCTCCTGCTGGTTGAAGCCCAAAGGGGTCAAAGATGGAGGGGTGATTATGTTATGGGCCCGTCTGTCCGTCCGTCTGTCCGACTTTTGTGAAATCAACTCCTCATACAGTTTTATCTTGTTCTGAAACTAGGTACCATGGTTTGATATACTCTGATGATGCGCATATTGCAATTTCACTCTCATCACATGAGCTTGAGGTCAGAGGTCAGATTTTTCCATAAATCTTCTAAACACAGTAACTACTGAAACAAATGATGTAGGCTTTTCAAATCCATACAGTAGTTGTATCTAATACACATCTTGGAGAATTTACACCCTGACCTAACTATGGGTTTGGGGTCAAAGGTCAGAGTTCAAAGATAGCATTGCAGTTGCACTATGGTAAATGGTAAATGCTACATTTACTATTACTATAAAACGAGTAAAGCTAGGGTCACCAAACCTGGTACACAGGTTCACCTCAGGATCCTGACCTACAACTATGGGTTGTATAGTTTGTTGTATATTCGTGGATGGTGGACTTATCATAATTTGGTTCTGCCACAATAATCATATTGAAAAGTTGAAAACTGCTCTCTGCCAGTAAGTATTGGGACCTTCAAAGAAAACGGAGGCGGGGGAAATTGTACTCGCCTCAGTGCTCTTGTTCCTTAATTTTTTTGAAGGCTTAAATCTATTTTGTGCTGTTATGCAGGGTTTTTATTGGGTTAAAACTGTTTAATATTACTCTTTCTGTAGTAAAGGATGCTGAACCCAGATTGTAGTTTCTTTGTCGGGTGATCACGAGTTCGTTTATCTCAGGAAACCTTAAAAAGGAGCTTTTGTCTGACGTACTAAGGCAGGGGTGGGCAATCATGTGCCATGGAGGGCCATTCCACTGCAGATTTTCTGTTCGACCCAGTGTCTTCAGCAGGTGTTTGCTCTGATCAGCTTCAAGGATCGCTAATAATTGAAAACACCTGCTGAAGACACTGAGTGGAACAGAAAATCTGCACTGGAATGGCCCTCACTGCCCACCCCTGTACTAAGGGATAGCATGAGATCACCACTTTCAAAGAAGAGATGCTGTAATGGCCACCCGCTGTGCAGGCATTCAATGTGCAGTTAGTGTAAAAATCATGCGTAATGGCAGATCTAACAGCACCAATAAAACTGAAAGGCAGGAGAAGTTTGTTGCCCGCTGTGATTTCATTAATGCCAGCAGCTGAAGTCAGCCATTCCACAGGGTCCGGATTAGCCCAGGTCACTCTGGTTTGCATCATTCTGACGGCGGCGACATCTTTAAATAACTTTGTGGCTTTGTTCCTCTTTGTCCACAGTTTCCATCCTCTGCTGTGTCTTCATCCTCTTCCTGCTCCTGTCTGAGCTGACGGGGTTCATAGCCACTGAAATGTAGGTACTGCTCACACACCCGTCTGTCCCCTCATACATGGAGCCTTGAAAAGTCTCACAATTTTTATCCAAAATTAGGCTTTAATTATTCTGAAAAATTACAGTTAAATCCGCATGTCAAGTCTTGAAAATACCACAGACACAATGAACAGGATAACTACTTTTTGCATAAGTGGGGTGAAGTCTTCATTAGTTTGAACTTTTTCTCATAAATTTGGAACTTTTTTCTACTGAATTTGCCTTTTTTTCAGAAAAATTTGTGACTTTTTTTCTTGTAGAATTACAACTTTTTCTGATAAAATTTACAGATTGTGTCCTTATAAATGTAGTTCTTTTTTTCTTGTAAATTTTACCATTTTTTCCTCATAAATTTGATTATCCATCCATCCATCTTCTTCTGCTTAATCCTTTTCGGGTCGCGGGGGGGCTGAAGCCTATCCCAGCATCTCTGGGCGAGAGGCAGGGTCCACCCTGGACAGATCGCCAGTCCATCGCAGGGCCAACACAGAGAGACAGACAACCATTCACTCTCACAGTCACACCTAAGGACCATTTAGAATCACCTTTTCTTGAACATGGAACTCTTTTCCTTGCAAATTTGTAACATTTTTCTTGTAAACTGCACCTTTTTTCTTTGAAATGGGATCCTTTTTTCTTGTAAATTTGTCCCATTTTTTCCCCATAAATTTGACTATTTTCTGTCAGTTTGAATCTTTTTCTGATAAATTAGACAATTTTTTCTCATGAACATACAACTTTTCATCTTGCAAATTTGCATAATTTTTCTTGTAAATTACTTTTTCTTTGAAATTTGCAACATCTTTCTTCTCAACTTTCAACTTTTTTTTGATAAATTTGCAACTTTTTTCTTATAAATTTTTATTTTTTTCTTCATAATTTATTTTTACCTTTTTCCTCTCTTAAATTTGATGCTTTTCCCTCGTGAATTTGAGATATATTTTTTCTCTTTGAGACTTTTTCGCATAGACTTCATTTTTTCTCATAATTTAAAAAAAAAACTTTTTCCCCTCTCATTTATTCCCTTTTCTTGTGAATTTGAGACTTCTTCGTCTTAAATGAGAGACTTTTTTGCCACTTTGCAAATGTGTAAGGTATAAAATTTGATTAAGCAGCATTAAAAAAGCACCTAAAAAGTCTATGGGCCCTATTTTGACAGTTATCAGCAGACTCTTCCACCAGACTTTCCACCGTACACCAGTGTTTTTGTTAGTTTCTATCAGTGCATTGTAATTTCGTAATGCTTTGCGTCACACCATTTAAATACCCGTAGACAGTGTGAGCACTTTGCACTGCTAGATAGAGGCTCATTTCAAAGAGGTGTGGGACCACACAAACTCATGTATCACTATTATGAGGCATTTCATGACAATCTGCTTTTGATCAGGCAAAAGAAGGTCTGAGCGCATTTTTTAATGCCATTTCAGTGGCGTGTTTTGAAATCGTGCAGCTCCTGAGAAAATGGCATGTGCTGGGATTCTCTGTCTATATATTGTAATTGCCCATCATTTTTTTATTTATAATTTTATTTAACCTTTATTTATACAGGGAAATTCCATTGAGATACAACCTCTCTTTTCAAGGACACCCTGTTCACATTCACACCAGGAAGCTGCCCAGTACAACCACAGACTGACATGTGGCCACTGTACAGCTCCATGGGAGCAGTTGGGGTTAAGGGTCTTGCTCAAGGGCACCACAGTGGGGTTAAGGAGGGTGGGACAAACACTGCTGTGTTATGTGTCCCACCCAGATTTGATCCTGCTGATCCAGGGATTGAACCGCCGACCTTCCACTCACCAGTCCACATTCCTAACCATTAGGCCACCACTCCCCATGATATGATCACACACTAAACATTTTTTTAATTCTGTCCACATTCTCAATTTAAATGCAGACTTACCGTTGGAGACTATAGATTTGGCATTAATGTATGATTTTTTTAGGAGAATGAATGAATGAGCAAGGAGTGTGTGGCGTTAGACTTTTCACTGTAACTCCCCAGAGAAACGGGATGCATCCATGTAAGAAAAGTGCTGAGTGTTACAGCAAGTTGAAAAAAATGAGAGAAGAGTACCAAGTGCAAGCAAAATTATTATTTAATCATTTTGACCAAAAAGAGACGCACAGTCATCACTCACCATGATGAGCATACATCATCATCATCATCATCATCATAGCAGTCTGTCGGGGGCGACAATGACTGTTTCATTTAGGTCTGATCAGATTCCTCCACACAGCTCTGTACTTTGCCCTCCACTGCCAGGAACTCCTGGCCTAGTTAACCCGGGTGACATCCGGGCCGGTATGAGTTGCTTTCTGACTGACCATTTCATGAAACTGCTTGCAAAGTATTTAAGTACTGCTAGCTTTTGCTGGACTAGTGGCACATTCTTGGCAGATAGAGGCATTATCTATTTCTATCAATCTACTTTCAATCTACTTCCGGCGCCACACGAGTAGGCTGCCTTTTTGCAACAGCGGATCAATTTCTGCCTATTTCTATTTACTATCTGGCTCTCTTGCCAATCTTTCTGATCCAGCGTCACCTTTATTCCATCCAAACACGTAGATCGCCCAAATGTCTCCTGAGCCAGCGGATGGAGCCACTGTTTCTTGCAGGAGGCAGTACAATAGAGACCAGCTGTTAGCACTTAACCGGCCCACGATGCTAACGCAAAAACTCGACATACCGGGAGAAATAAGACGGAAACAGCATGGATGTCGAGCTGGAGTAAGACAGCGGGCGAGGAATATAAGGTACAGACCCGTCCTCCCATCCGTCATTATGGGGAATGTTCAATCGCTACTCAATAAGACTGATGAGCTAGCGACTATCTCCCGCTACGAGAGCGTCTTCAGAGAGAGTAGTTTGATGTTGTTTACTGAGACGTGGCTAACAGAACTAGCAACAGATACTAACATCGAACTGGAGGGTTTCCACGCAATACGGGCAGACCGGACACCAGGCAGTGGGAAGACAAGGGGCTGAGGAGTGATAATGTATGTCAGTAACAACTGGTGCAGACCGGGACATATCACGGTTAAGGAACAGCACTGTAGCAAAGACATCGAGTTGCTAGCTGTTAGCATGCGGCCTACATATCTCCCGAGGGAATACTCTCACGTGATCTGCATTGTTATTTATGCAAATCCGACGGTGAACGCTGGGACAGCGCGTGACGTCATCCACTCAGTAACTGGAAGGCTGCAGACAGAACACCCAGATGCTCTTCTCCTCATCTCAGGTGATTTCAACCATATTTCACTGTCCCCCATTCTACCCACGCTCACCCAGTATGTCACATGCCACACTAGAGACAATAAAACACTGGACTTATTTTATGCAAATACTAAGGAGGCGCACACCTCATCACCACTCCCCCCACTCGGGAGATCGGATCACAACTTGGTTCATCTCCTGCCGGTGTACAAACCCCTAGTACACAGACAACCTCCGGTCATGCGCACAGTGAAGTTATGGTCTGAGGAGGCAATGGACGCGCTAAAGGACTGTTTTGAAATCACTGCCTGGGAGCAGCTCTGCGATCCACATGGTGAGGACATCGATGGCCTCACTCACACCATCACGGACTACATCATCTTCTGTGTGGACAACTCCGTACCCACCAAGACCATACGGTGTTGCTCGAACAACAAACCCTGGATCAACCCTGAGATTAAAACACTTCTGAGAGAGAAGAAGAGGATCTTCAGGTTGGGGAACAGGGAGATGCTGAAGTCCATACAGAGGGAGCTGAGGAGGAAGATCAGAGAAGGCAAGGACAGCTTCAGGAAGAAGATGGAGGACAAGCTGCAACAGAGCGACATCGGTGGGGTCTGTAGAAACCTTAAAACCATCTCTGGGCTCCAGAATACCTCCCCCCAGGCCACGGGGGGCAGGGAGTGGGCGAACAATCTGAATCTGTTTTTTAATAGGTTTGACCAATCGCCCCCTCCCCCCCCCCCCGACTGCACAACAACCACTGCTGCCTCTAAAGTCACCGAGACCTGCTGTCCACACCCCACTCCACCAACACCCCCCCACTTCTAGCACACAGCCCCCCAACCTGACCCTCACTAAGACCCAGGTGAGGACGGAGCTGAGGAAGATCAAGGCGATGAAGGCCTCGGGACCGGACGGCATCAGCACGAAGCTCCTCAAGTCCTGTGCAGACCAGCTGTGTGGGATTGTGGAGCACATCTTCAACCTGAGCCTGAAGCTAGGGAGGGTACCACAGTTGTGGAAAACATCTTGTGTGGTACCTGTACCAAAGACTTGCCATCCCAAAGATCTGAACAGCTACAGACCAGTGGCCCTGACGTCTCACATGATGAAGACCCTGGAGAGACTGCTCCTTGCTCACCTCCGCCCCCTGGTGGGATCAGCGATGGATCCATTCCAGTTTGCCTACCAGCATGGCATTGGGGTGGAGGATGCAGTGATCTTCCTCCTTCACCGTTCTCTGTCCCACCTGGAGAAGCCCGGGAATGCGGTGAGGATCATGTTCTTTGACTTCTCCAGTGCTTTCAACACCATCCAATTGATGATCCTGAAGGACAAGCTGCTGTGCGCAGGGGTGGACCAGCACCTGTCATCGTGGATCCTGGACTACCTCACTAACCGGCCACAGTTTGTGAGAACCCGGGATTGTGTGTCTGACACGATCATTGGTAGCACGGGGGCCCCCCAGGGAACGGTTTTGGCTCCCTTCCTGTTCACCCTTTATACTGTGGACTTCTCACACAACACAACACACTGCCATCTACAAAAGTTCTCTGACGACTCTGCAATCATCGGCCTCATCTCCAACGGAGATGAAGCTGAGTACAGAGGACTTATCCAGGACTTCATGGACTGGTGCCATCGGAACTGCCTCCAGATCAACGTGAGGAAAACTAAGGAGCTGGTGGTGGACTGCCGCAGGCAAGGACAACCCCTCACAGCACCAGTAAACATACAGGGAACAGACATTGAGATGGTGTCATCCTACAAGTACCTTGGTGTTCATCTGAACAATAAACTAGACTGGTCACACAATACCAATGCACTCTACAAGAAGAGACAGCGCAGGCTGTTCCTACTGAGGAGGCTCAGGTCTTTTGGTGTACAAGGGGCGCTGCTGAAGACATTCTACGACACGGTGGTGGCATCAGCCATCACTTTTGGAGTGGTCTGCTGGGGCAACGGCATTACAGCAGCCGATAGGAAGAGACTGAGCAAACTGATCAAGAAAGCTAGATCTGTCCTGGGGCAACGCTTTGACCCAGTGGAGGAGATAGGAGAGAGAAGGATGGTGGCTAAACTGTCATCTCTGCTGGAGTCCGAGTCCCACCCTATGCAGGACATATTGAACGCACTGAGGAGCTCATTTAGCAGTAGACTACATCATCCTAGGTGCGCAACCGAGAGGTTTTGCAGGTCCTTCCTACCTACGGCTGTCAGACTGTATAACCTAAGCAGGGCTGCTCGCAGAGATGGCAAAAAAACGTGACGACCTGATAGTATTGAATGCAAAAGACGCAACAGACTTACACAAATGGTCCCCTCCAGTATACAACTAGGACAATATCAGTCGCTACAGAGGGTAACAATATGTATGGGTACATATTCATACTATGTAGGATAACTAAGTAGACGGTTATGCTGTTTATTCCATCTTGCTACAATGCTGGGCACTTCATATATATATTTATATATTTATGTGTACGTATGTATATCCACTGCTCTTATTTATATTTTTCGTATCTTCTTAATTATTGCTCTGAGTGTTGCTATCCCTGTGCTGTTGCAATCCTGGAATTTCCCCATTGTGGGACTAATAAAGGCTTATCTTATCTTATCAGTGGCAAGGACAGGCCAAGACAGACTGACTCCAGTATCTGTTGCAGTGACTGACCAGATGATAGGTTTGTTTATCTCTGCTCTTTGTGTAGTGCATGTCACAATGCACCGACTGGCAAAAGTCCACCACAGACCTTGTGACAGATATGCTTATCTGCCAGGATGTCCAGTCTCACCCCATGTAACTGGGAGTGGTCTACCACAGACCTCAGCCCTGTAGGGCAGGAATAGGGCAGAAGCGAGGTTACCAGTGATGCCACTCAGGATATAAATGATGGTGTGGCGGGCCAACAGCAAGCTTCTCCAGGTCTCTCAGTATGGTCATCAGATGGACACCCTGCGTGCGCTTCAGAGGGAATCTGGGAAAAACCACCACCAGGGGGACCGGCTGCCACACACCTCAGGCCCACAGCTCCTGTCTGAAGCTGCACAGCTGGATGTAGGAGGCACAATGGCTCGACCGCAAAGGCACAAAAAGCTTAACAAGGGAGAGCGGAGCAGAGCAATGCCACCACACAACAGGGCTTTACAGCCAATGTACTGCAAGCACAGCAAAAATGTCAACCTAGATGTCAGTCGTCAGCAAAGCACAAAACGTGGAAAACTTAACTTGCTTCTTATTTAGAGGAGTACATCAAAAGAGCCTCACAGACCAGTGAGGCTGAAAAAGTGGTGTGAAAAAGTGTTTGCCCCCTTCCTGATTTCTCTCTTTTTTTTTTTTTTTGTATGTTTGTCACACTTAAATGTTTCAGATCATCAAACAAATTTGAATATTAGACAAAGATGACACAAGTAAACACAAAATGCAGTTTTTAAATGAAGGTCTTTATTATTAAGGGTAAAAAAATCAAAACCTACATGGCCCTGTGTGAAAAAGTGATTGCCCCCCTTGTTAAAACATAAATTAACTGTGGTTTATCACATCTTTGGAAAGCTGAGTTCAATTTTTCTAGCAACACCCAGGTCTGATTACCACCACACCTGTTCTCAATCAAGAAATCACTTTAATAGGACCTGCCTGACAAAGTGAAGTAGACCAAAAGATCCTCAAAAGCTAGACATCATGCTGTGATCCAGAGAAATTCAGGAGCAAATGAGAAACAAAGTAACTGAGATCTATTAGTCTGGAGAAGGTTATAAAGCCATTTCTAAAGTTTTGGGACACCAGCGAATCACAGTGAGAGTCATTATCCACAAATGGAGAAAACATGGAACAGTGGTGAACCTTGGCCGGCCGACTAAAATTACCCCAAGAGCAAAGTGAGGACTCATCCAAGAGGTCACAAAAGACCCCACAACAACACCCAAAGAACTGCAGGCCTCACTTGCCCCAGTTAAGGTCAGTGTTCATGACTCCATCGTAAGAAAGAGACTGGGCAAAAATGGCCTGCATGGCAGAGTTCCAAGACAAAACCACTGCTGAGCAAAAAGAACATAAAGGCTTATCTCAGTTTTGCCAGAAAACATCTTGATGATCCCCATGACTTTTGGGAAAATACTCTGTGGACTGACGAGACAAAAGTTGAACTTTCTGGAAGGTGTGTGTCCCATTACATCCGACATAAAGGTAACACCGCATTTCAGAAAAGGAACATCATACCAACAGTAAAATATGGTGGTGGTAGTGTGATGGTCTGGGGCTGTTTTGCTGCTTCAGGACCTGGAAGACTTGCTGTGGTAAATGGAACCTTGAATTCTGCTGTCTACCCAAAAAATCCTGAAGGAGGATGTCCAGCTATCCGTTGGTGACCTCAAGCTGAAGCACATTTGGGTTCTGCAACAGGACAATGATCCAAAACACACCAGCAAGTCCACCTCTGAATGGCTTAAGAAAAACAAAAGGAAGACTTTGGAGTGGCCTAGTCAAAGTCCTGACCTGAATCCAATTGAGATGCTGTGGCATGACCTTAAAAAGGCAGTTCATGCTCGAAAGCCCTCCAGTGTGGCTGAATTACAACAATTCTGCAAAGGTGAGTGGGCCAAAATTCCTCCACAGCACTGTAAAAGACTCATTGCCAGTTATTGCAAATGCTTGATTGCAGTTGTTGCTGCTAAGGGTGGCCCAACCAGTTATTAGGTTTAGGGGGCAATCACTTTTTTCACACAGGGCCATGTGGGTTTGGATTTTTTTCCCTTAATAATTAGCATCTTCATTGAAGAACTGCATTTTGTGTTTTTCTTGTGTTATCTTTGTCTAATATTTAAATTTGTTTGATGATCTGAAACATTTAAGTGTGACAAACATACAAAAAAATGAGAAATCTGGAAGGGGCAAACACTTTTTCACATCACTGTATGTGTGCAACGATCATAGATCGGACTCCTTTTTAAGCTGCACACAAGGTCTATTCAGCACGAGGTAAGTATCACATAATGCATTTATCTATACTGCATGACTTGAACACGAGGTCTTCTCATGTCTAAAACATTCTAATCAGAGTACATTCATACTGTTTGTCTTCTTGGCGCCCCGAAGGCTAAGCATGATTAAGTATATTATATCACATTCTTGTATGACAAATACAAAGATCATCCAGAAGAAGAATAAAGATGAAATAAAAGACCTAAAAATGCCATTATTCTTTTAGTCCACATCTACCTCAGCTGCGCCCACCTGGATTTTCAGCCGGGCCAAGGCCGCACACACCGTGCATACATCACAGTTCTCCCCCAGCAAGGTCCCCAACTGCCACTCGTCAGCCCCCAGCAGGGGCCGCCAAGAGTGGTCTCGCTTTGTGGCAGGAGTCAGCGGTGGACGGGAAACCACGCCAGATCTCCTCTTTCCCTCCCGCCCTGGAGGGACTGAGATAGACAGCCACAAACCTCAGCAGACCCCGCTGATGGGGGAGACCCTTGGTCAGCGAAGCAACAGGAGAGGGAGCACTCCACCTCCCCACGAGCCGGGAGCATCTTCCATGCCATCGTTAATGAAAGTTTATGAAAGTTTGCACAGATATCATCCTCTTTTCCTGAAGTTTCAAACCCATTTATGTCTGTGTGTTGCATTTGTGTGCACTACATTAAACCATTCAGTGGATTTTTCAGCCTGTTCTTACCTGTTTATTGTCTCTAAAATAACTAACTGGGCATCAACTGTGATTGATGTCTTCCTTATTACCAAGCAGTGTTACTATCACATACATTTTTGATCACAAGCACGGCTTTGGCCAGCCAAAAACCCGTCTTAAACAAGTGGTCATGATCAGAGTTAACTTTAGATAATGCACCTCTGTGCCTTCAAGGGATGGGAAGGAGCGCTTTGGATTGGATGATCCAAAACACACCTCTGAATAATTAGACTGACCTCTTTGTACCTTGCACCCAGCGGAAAATTCATTTCTGTGCTGCTGTGATAAGGAAATGAACTTGGAAACGCCCATAAACGCGTTCTGCGTCAGTGATAACTGATGACTGACCACGTCTTTGTAATATGACCCTATAACTTCCTTATAGCTGCAGAAACCCTGTAATATCCTGTCACTGAAACTCACACTTTGTCGGTTGCCACAGCTGGGTTTACTAGATGGGAACTTAATATAGTATGTTAATGTGCTTGTTATGAGTCGTCTACCCAGCCGGTGTTGTAAGCAGCGACTGGAGACAGTGTTCTGACAGGAAATTGACTTTGTGCATGCATTTCCTCTTGACAATGTGTAATAAGAGGTGACTTGGCGAGGGTGTGACAGAGGAAATTGCACCAACTGATGCGCAGATTCATGCTAATTACAGTTTGGCAGAAGATGGAGTGGCATTTATTAGAGTTGTGTTGAAAAAGGATTTATTAATCCACGTTAACCTAAACTTTTTTCTGGGATTTCTTCTGTTTCAGTGTAAATGAACTATATGTGGATGATCCCGATAAAGACAGTGGTGGGAAGATAGATGTGAGTTTAAACGTCAGTTTGCCAAACTTGCACTGTGATTGTGAGTATATACACATACACATATACATACACACCTCTATTCCACTGCATTACACTTCCTGTTTTGTTTTCGTTCCTTTCATGTTTGTCAGAGGCGCCTTTTTACTGCTTGTTTTTTCCTCCTTTATCATCCATTTATTACCCATTTAATGAGGGCTGTTGGCAACAAAATAAATGAGGCCTCAGATAAAGATGTTCTCACTCAGAACAAGGGAATGGTTCATTTATGCAGATGTTGTGTATCATGCTCCTACTGGGTGTTAATGAATCCTTGAAAAGTTAAGAATTTTTCTGTCTAAAATTAAGGCCTTTGATTATCTGTAAAAATGAGGTGCAGTAAGTTAGATTTTGCACTTTTTATTCAAATAAATGAATAAGTGAATTTGTGTTAGAGACTGCTGTGACCTGACCCCATCTCTCTGTTGTTCGGTTCATTCTCAGACTCTTGTTTTCACAGGCGGCCCGGCCTCCCACTTTACTACTGCCCTCCCTTTGAAACCTTTTGCCCTCCTTACTGTTGCTTGGCAATGTGACGTCAAGTACCATCATGTCGCAAAGGCATATGGGAGCCAGTTGGTGTATTGCTCAGCTAGTGATGTTGGTAGCATGCCTAGCACAGCCTAATCTTCATGTTACTTCCATCATTTACCCATTCCAAATGCATGGGTTCTAAAGCTGTGGAATAAACTGGAACATGTCTTAGGCCTATTTGTTATGTGGCTTCTTTTATTATTATGTGCATCATTTATTGCCATTAGCGTTGCTGTTGGCATTTCCTCCTCTGACAGCCGATTGTTGGTACTTTGGGAGGTTTCGTCGGAAGCGAACTGGCTTGTTCTTTTCCTGCCTCTGCCATCTCCCGCTTTCAGCACACTGGTCTCTCAAGTTTCCTCTCCAGTATCTGATGTACAAGGGCCCCCAGGGGTGTGAGCAAGCCTCTGCACCACACTGAGGTCACCCAAGCCCCTCAAAAGCAAGTGCCAGTTGAAAGGTGGGTGCAGACCTCTGTGCCACACAAAGCACACTCTCAGAGGCTCTTCTGATTGGTGCCTGTCCTGCTCCACTCATTTGAAGCTGCAAGAAACTGGTAGACCTGCGGGCTGGGACAGGAGGCCCCCAATGTGTGAAAGACAACAGAAAAGCTCAGGGAGCAGGTCCACCGCTGACCATAGGAATGTGTGCCACAGACGAGGTTGGGGTTAGCCTTGAGCATGGATTCTCCTGGCACAGGGAAGAGCATGCCAGTGTTGGCTTCAGTTTTGCTGCAGTTTTAGAGCAGAGCTCTAGTGCGACACTCAGTGGTGGATAAAAATCCTGAGTCCTTTACAGCTGACTTGGAAAGGTCTTTACACCATAGCTATGTTTTCTTCTATTGTGGTGTGAAATCCTCAAATTCAGTCCAGGCAATTTGCAGGTGCTGTTTTTACTTTTGATTATAACTAGTGCATTGCCCGGAGAACACAAGTATTCCTGTCTGAAACAGGTATCCCAATCAGGCTTTCCAGGCCCAAATGTAGGCTGCGTTTGAAAGTGGAATACAAAGAGGTGTTGCCTATATATAGGCAATCACACGTGTTAGACTTTGACAAATATGAAAGGGACTGAACGGCACTAAGATTTATTTGATTGCGTGAATATTAATTACAGAATACCAAATTATTGAAAACCAATGGGACATCCAATATTAGCGACTTTCGGATCCCTTGTTTATTTGTTTGTCAGAACACTTATCTGTGTGATCTTTTAGAAGAAGAAGAAGCCATCTCTGTTGTCATTCAGTCCATACAGCCAATCATGTACAGTAGAACAAAATTATGTTTCTCTGATCTAGTGTTAATCACATGTAGAATCAGCGAGGTCGCTGCCATGCAAGGTGCCGCCACAAACAACGTCTCCTTTTCCCATTTGTTTTTTTTTTTTTTTTTTTGGTCATGTTCACATATAGTGATTGTTGATTGCTGCTTTCTTGTTGAGCTCAATAACCCATCAGTTACCCCAAAATCAGGCTTAAAATCATGTAGGATGAACTAGGCTGAACTCTCCTTGTCTGGTTTGTCTGCTGTACTCAGATATGAGGGTGGATGGAGAAGGGCTTTTTTTCATTCCTTATGACTCCACTCAGAAACTATGTTAAACAACAAATCACACCATTAAGTTTAAACAATACCAAAAAATGGCAAAACCTGTGTGAAAATTGCATCCAGACGTGTGCGAGGCTTTGGCATAGACCCACAGCTGCTGCCCATGTGTGCCGACATGTATACTCATGGCATTCCTAAACGGAAGGAGCCGTCCCTGGCCAATTAAACCTCTTGATGATTGCATCCACGGTGGGCTTTGTTTATTTGCAGAATCTCAATAGATTTCTGAAACGCTGGTCCCTTCTTACAAACACAGAGCAGAAACGTTTCTCATCCTATCTCCTTGTAAGTTCATATTGTACATCGGTTGCCTCACCAGGTCTTAAAACAGGTTGTTATCCCTTGCCAGTTTTTCATGGAACACTTTTCCATTTCCATCCCTTTAACCATTTATCTGCTCTGCTGATCCAGAGTTAAACATCATCCTGCTCTGATCAACATTAGTGGTTTACCTCGTCTTGATTTGTGACTTCATGGAAAACCATAGCTACATGCAATCACTTTGTAACCTCAGCTTCATATTAACTTACCTTTATTCTTAAATGTCCTAAAAAGGACAAACAACCATCTCTCTCTCTCTCTCTGTCTCTATCTCTCTCTCTCTCACACTTCACTTATATTTGTGTGCAGTATTTTGAGAGCTGGCTAGGCGTGAGCAGTGAAACTTGTCCCGAATGTCAAAGGTCAGACAAGACGACATGTGGTACTTTTAGCACAAATCCAGCAGGCATCACTCACTGCACTGGTGGCCCACATACAGCACAGATGGGCTCTGAAAATAGGCCCCTGCCAGTGTGCCAACTGTTAGAGAAGGTGGGCGTGTGGGGGGTGGAAAAACCCAGACAGAGAGACAGAAGAAAATCGGCACGTTAACTGGCCTGATTAGACTGTTTGCTTTGTAGCCCACATGCTACAGGGATATGCAGAACTTTTTTTCTTTCTTCGTTTATAAAATGTTTAATTATCAAGTCGGTGCTGTGCTGAAGTTGATTTTTTGTCTAAAACCCATTGAAGGCCAGTCGATCACACTGGTCAACACCAAATTTATTGTCTTAAGTTTTTTTTTAGCTGATTTAGGACAGTTTTGATGTGCTGAATCCAAAAATCACATTGGTTTTGCTTGATCAGGTCAACTTTTTGAATTATGTCCACCTGTTGTTTTATACGTTTTTGTTTATATGTATGGGTATTTTCGCTTTATATGATGCAAAATTCTTATTTATGTCTTGAAATTCTCTGAATTTTGATCAATGATGATGTAGCATTCAATTTATATGTACTTGCCTTTATATAAAGGTAAGTACATGCACAGTACTAAGTAAGTACTAAGTAAGTACAGGTTTTTACTTAGCACCTGATCAAGAGAAACAGATGTCATTTTCGGATTCAGTGGTGCAAAATTGTCTTAAATCAGTTGAAAAGCACAGACAACTTACAAAAAAATTATTTTTGGAACCCTGTGTAATGCTTGCTTTTATATACAGTGTATACAGTTGAAACCAGAAATTTACATACACTGCATGAAAACACATATAACCTTTTTTCCCCTCAGTGTCTGACATTACACTTTTCCTGTTTTAGGTCAGTTAGGCCTGGTGCACATAGCATTGTTTTCATTTAAAACTGGACTGAAAAATCTGTGTGCACACGACACGTCACAGAAGCAACCGCACGTGCACACGGATCCACTAGAAGGTGTGAAAACTGCTGTTGTAACTAATGGATTACAAGTAGAAGTCTTATTCAGGGGGATTTGGGGTTCTAAAACTTCAACTATAAATTCCAGATTCCCCCCGCAAGAAATATATTTGTAACCTTTTGAGTGTGAGATTTTGCATACCCCTAGTGGCAGAGCACAGCGCTGCGCCTGTCATCTCACTCTGACATGATTGGCTCCATTGAGGATTTGTACTGGTTTGTACTGATCTGCCAGTTTCAGAAGGTGGCAGACATCCGTTGGAGGACTCAATGGATGACATGTAATACACCAAAGAAGAAGAACTCCTCATTTCCTTTTCCTGTTTTTAGCATTTTAGCTCAGAAAGCTAATATGGCTGTCGTCCGTCATCGTGCACCATCATTTAGTCGGCTTTGTATGTGGAAAATAGCCGTGGGATACAAGCGAAATTTATGTGGGATAATCATAAGACTTTGTAGATGTGGTAGAGAGCGTAAATGACCGACAGAATGCAAAATAACGACCACAATGGGTGAAAACGCAGCAACCACGGCAGTGAGCAAGTCCCCTTAGCCACCAGTAAGTGAGGAATTTCTGTGTTTTTTTTAATATTGTACTGATTTCTTGTTCATATATTTTGAAGATAAGATGATGAGGTACCTCTGTACAAAAAACTGTGTCAAAAGACTGAACCGTTCTTTGTGTAAATATGTCCAAAGTCCAGTTTTGACTGAGTTATGGAATTTAAAGAGGCGCCACGACATTATGCAAATTAGATGTGTAAATGTATTCCTATCTGAAACTTTGGATCATATTTTACATCTTTCTAATTGACAGTAAGCCATTATCTCTTACCACTTTCAAGTTATAGCCTTGGAAATCTGAACTATTTTATTGATAAAAAATATTTACCACTCTTGACCACTAGGGGTTATGTCGCAATTCGGCGACAGACACGCTCAAAGAGTTAAGTTGAAAGAATGAGGGAGTCATAAATAAATAAATTACCTGTGAAACTGTAGCAGTAAAAAACAAAAAAATCTGACTTGCTGACAGCTGATTTAAATATTTGATACGGAGTCTTCAGTCATAACTTTTCAAAATGCTTTACAAGTAAGTAAAAATAGTGATTTAATGTGATGTCAGCGGGGTAAGGAGCTGCACAAAACTGGATTTAAAACATGGCTACTCCACAATGATTTTTTTTTTTTTATCATTCAGCAAAGATAGACATCTTTTATGGATGTATTTCAGACTGTAAATCCTCCTTGGTTGTAAATTTGATGGTTATTTTTACCTATAAGGCTGCATGTATTGTGTTTAGAAAAAAAACAAACAAGAAAAGTGTTTTACAGGTACAGTTAACACACCTTTTTTATCTAATCTTAACTATAAACACATCAAGCTTAAAGTTTAATCACAAACCTGTGAGAAGTACATACTCTTCTGTGTGTGGCTTGGCTGAAATCTCTTATAAATGCAGGCTGTAATGTCACCGTTACTGTTTATATTTGTGCACATGGATGCGGAAAAATGATGCTGATGAACTTGTCATGATCTGAGCATGGGGGTATTCCACCATGCTCTGTCTCTTTGCCTTTTTTTTCCTTATTTATATAATGTTGTATTTTTGAGTTCTAGTCCTGTTATGTTATCGTTAGTTGGTTTTCACATACAGTGGGGTAAAAAAGTATTTAGTCAGCCACCAATTGTGCAAGTTCTCCCACTTAAAAGATGAGAGAGGTCTCCAATGTTCATCATAGGTATACCTCAACTATGAGAGACAAAATAAGAAAAAAAAACCCAGAAAATCACATTGAAGGATTTTTAATGAATTAATTGGTAAAATAAGTATTTGGTCAATAACAAAAGTTCATCTCAATACTTTGTTATATACCCTTTGTTGACAAAGACAGAGGTCAAACGTTTTCTGTAAGTTTTCACAAGGTTTTCACACACTGTTGCTGGTATTTTGGCCCATTCCTCCATGCAGATCTCCTCTAGAGCAGTGATGTTTTGGGGCTGTCGCTGGGCAACACAGACTTTCAACTCCCTCCAAAGATTTTCTATGGGGTTGAGATCTGGAGACTGGCTAGGCCACTCCAGGACCTTGAAATGCTTCTTACAAAGCCACTCCTTCATTGCCCGGGTGGTGTGTTTGGGTTCATTGCCATGCTGAAAGGCCCAGCCACGTTTCATCTTCAATGCCCTTGCTGGTAGAAGGAGGTTTTCACTCAAAATCTCACGATACATGGCCCCATTCATTCTTTCCTTTACACGGATTAGTCGTCCTGGTCCCTTTGCAGAAAAACAGCCCCAAAGTATGATGTTTCCACCCCCATGCTTCACAGTGTAGGTATGGTGTTCTTTCTCCTCCAAACACAAGTTGAGTTTTTACCAAAAAGTTCTATTTTGGTTTCATCTGACCATATGACATTTTCCCAGTCCTCTTCTGGATCATCCAAATGCTCTCTAGCAAACTTCAGACGGGCCTGGACATGTACTGCAGGATTTGAGTCCCTGGCGGCGTAGTGTGTTACTGATGTAGCCTTTGTTACTTTGGTCCCAGCTCTCTGCAGGTCATTCACTAGGCCCCCCCATGTGGTTCTGGGATTTTTGCTCACCGTTCTCGTGATAATTTTGACCCCACAGGGTGAGATCTTGCATGGAGCCCCAGATCGAGGGAGATTATCAGTGGTGTTGTATGTCTTCCATTTTCTAATAATTGCTCCCACAGTTGATTTCTTCACACCAAGCTGCTTACCTATTGCAGATTCAGTCTTCCCAGCCTGGTGCAAGTCTACAATTTTGTTTCTGGTGTCCTTTGACAGCTCTTTGGTCTTGGCCATAGTGGAGTTTGGAGTCTATTTGAGGTTGTGGACAGGTGTCTTTTATACTGATAACGAGTTCAAACAGGTGCCATTAATACAGGTAACGAATGGAGGACAGAGGAGCCTCTTAAAGAAGAAGTTACAGGTCTGTGAGAGCCAGAAATCTTGCTTGTTTGTAGGTGACCAAATACTTATTTTACTGAGAAATTTACCAATTAATTCATTAAAAATCCTTCAATGTGATTTTCTTAATTTTTTTTTTCTCATTTTGTCTCTCATAGTTGAGGTATACCTATGATGAAAATTGGAGACCTCTCATCTTTTAAGTGGGAGAGCGTGCACAATTGGTGGCTGACTAAATACTTTTTTGCCCCACTGTATTCTGTATGGTTTCTTAGTATGACTTATTTTTCCTGTTTATGTTCAATGTAGTTTTATTATTTACATATTTGAGTTTACTTGTCTTTATTTGTTATCACACTGTATGTGTTTTCTTCTCTTTCTTTCTCTCTCTGGGGTTGCAGCTGTCAGAGGAACTTCCAGGTTTTTCCCTGGCTGTGGGCAGTGCCCCTGTCAGGCTGTCAGCCTCATCTCCTCTCCTTATGAATCACAGCTGATTGTCATCATCTTCTTCCCCAGCCCGCTCATTTGATTCACACCGGTTACCATTTGTGTTCAATTGTTTCTGGTCCTATTTAAGGGCGGTTATTTCTTTTCTGTTTGCTGGTGTCTTAAAGAAGCATTTACGTCTGAACCCTGTCCTCGTTCAGATGCATATATTCATGTACATCCTGTTTTCTCCCCCCTGCTCGTAAGTTTTGCTTTGTGCACTTTTGGGATTTTGTGTTTGGACTCTGGACTTTTTGTTTTTTTGTTAATAAATTTCACAAACTGCAGTCCAGCACCTGGGTCTCTTCTCTCCTCTCTGCCCCGAGAGGTAATTCATGACAGAAGACACCAGCCAGTTAGAGACCCAGCTGCTGCAGTTTGTAGTTCTTTTTGCTATATCTGTCACCACAGATTTTTCAACTCTTGGACTGAGCGAAGTGGAGCGGTGGACAGTGTGTGTTTTAGAGGACATTCTCTCGCAGGCTTGTGTCTCCCGTACTCCCAACGCAGCTCCAGATTATCTGGAGGGCGCGGTGCAGATACTCGATGCATGCCCCAGCCTGTGGGACCACCCAGAACGCGTAGAGCTACTCCTCCATAATCAGCCCACAATCCATGAGTCACAGGCTGGGGGAGATCACATTGATGTCTGTGCCTGCGCCGACGGCTTTCCGGCGGCAGTACCTCCTCCTCCCAAACACTGGCCCGCACCATCGGCCAAAGAGCTGGAGGAGCGCAGGCGGGTCATATTGGCGGAGACAGAACTTCTGCTAGAATATAAGCCGTGGCTCCTCCCGGATCTCGCCCATCAGCTGGAGGAGGTTTCACCAGGTCCTCTTCTACCTCACCATGAGCCGACGTCTCCGCTTCCCGCTCCCCGCTGTTGCCCAGGGAAATCTCACCGGAGGAACACCTCCACCTCTCAGGCAGCAGTTTCTTCCCCGCTGAGTCAGACAATTCCTGCAGCAGTTCCTCTTCCTAGTTCTCCTTTGCCGGCTGTCCCGACAGCCTCCTCTTACTCCATTGCTGCTGCGACCCCCGTCTCCTCGATGTGTCCTCCCGCTGCTGAGGGTTCGGTCAGTTCTTCCCCAGCTCTGCCCGTTGTCGTGCCTGCAGGGGCGGCTCCTCCATGTTCCTTTGACAGGGCCACAACCACTGAAGTCACGGAGAGGGCTGATTTCCAACCAGCTGCAGCAGAAAACATCACACCCCGGGAACTCAGGGAAGTGTTTTTTCACTCTCATTCAATTAAGCATGAATTATCTTGCCTGATTCCTGGTGGTGAGACTGAAACTAGGCAGTCCTGTGAGCTCTCACCACCTGCTGCAGCTTAAGATTTTTCGCCTGCTCTCTCCGTGTCTCCTCCACTGCCCCCTGAGTGTCCGCCGGCCACAGGATCGAGCCACCGGACGTTGGAGGAGCCTGCGGCCCTGGAGGACCTGGTTCCAGCCCCGCACCCACGGCCTGGATGGAGGGAGAGTGCTGAGACTGAGCTGATGCCTGTGTCAGCAAAGGAGCATCCCTGGGCTTCAGCTGAGCAGAATCCAGCACCAGCAGGGAGCCAACCTCCTGTCTCCATGCCATGGGGGGTCCCGGATCTGCATTGACCACCATGCCTGCTGCTGGGGTCGCCGCAGCAGAGTCAGAGCTGGACCTCCAGAGGGCTGGGGCCGAGACGTCGCCACTTGGATCAACTGAGTCCTGGACGGCGGTGGAACTTGAGCTCAGGCAAGTGTTCTCCTTTGTTTTCGTTGTTTCTATGTTGGAGAGATATTTTCTGGCTCTTGGTGGGGAGAGCCAAGTGCAGTCGTCAGCTGCACCTGAGCTCACTTCGTCGGGCTCCACTGCCGCCGGTGACCCTGACCCTGTTTCTCTACCTCTCCTGTCTGAGCCTTTCCCCAGGGTCACCGAGATTTGTTCAACTGCGCCAGAGGTCTCCGTGGGTCTGGCCTCGCCACCTGAGATCTCCGTGGGTCCAGCTCCTCCTCCCGAGGCCGTCGTGGTTTCTTCTCCTCTGCCCGAGGCTGGCGTGGTTCCCTCTTCTCCACCAGATGCCGTCGAGGTCCCCTCTTCTCCACCAGACACAGTTAAGGTCCCTTCTCCTCTGCCAGACGCCGTTGTGGTCCCTTCTCTTCTGCCAGACGCCGTCATGGTTTCCCCAACTCCTCTGTCATCATCTTCATTGGTCTTCCCCGTGGGGCAGCTGCCTCCTGGGCCACCACTTCTGTTTAGGTGGCTAAAATACTCTGGCTGACTGCCTGATGGACTGTGCCATTGGGTTGGGTGGCCTATATTCTCTGGCAGGCCACCTGACTCTTAACCACCACACCGTCTGCCAGGCCTGGGACTTTGGCCGGCCACCTGAACTGTCTAGCTCTTTGGTCCAGGTGGCCTAGGTCCCTGGTTCTGCCTGGTGTTTATCCTGAGCGGGTTGTTTTGGTTTTTGTTCCCTCCCGGGCTGGGTTTTGCTGTGGTGTGAGTCATGGGAGTTCTTATTTTCTCTGGTTTGTTTCAGCCCCTCCGTGCCTGGGTCCCCCTCCTCCCGCCCGGGGTGGGGTTGTTTTCTTGTCTTTTGGTGGAGTGGGTTCTTAGTGTGGGTGGGTCCTTTTTCTTCCTTTGATGTTGCCTGGGGTGTCTGGTATCCACCCCTTGGGGGGGGGGAGGGGGCACTCTGCCACGATCTGAGCACGGGGGGATTCCACCATGCTCTGTCTCGTTACCTTTTTTTTTTCCTTATTTGTATAATGTATTTTTGAGTTCTATTCCTGTTATGTTATCTTTAGTTGGTTTTCACATATTCTGTATTGTTTCTTAGTATGACTTACTTTTCCTGTTTACGTTCATTGTAGTTTTGTTATTTACATATTTGGGTTTACTTGTCTTTGTTTGCCATCACACTGTATATGTTTCTTGCCGGTTTTCTTCTCTTTCTTTCTCTCTCCGGGGTTGCAGCTGTCAGAGGCACTTCCGGGTTCTTCCCTGGCTGTGGGCAGCGCCCCTGTCAAGCTGTCAGCCTCGTCTCCTCTCCTCATGACTCACAGCTGATTGTCATCATCTTCTTCCTCAGCCCGCTTATTTGATTCACACCGGCTATAATTTGTGTTTAATTGTTTCTGGTCTTATTTAAGTGCGGTTATTTCTTTTCTGTTTGCTGGTGGCTTAAAGAAGCATTTACGTCAGAACCCTGTCCTCGCTCAGATGTTTGTATCCGTGTGTATCCTGTTTTCTCCCCCCTGCTCATAAGTGTTGCTTTGTGCACTTTGGGGATTTTGTGTTTGGACTCTGTGTGGACTTTTTGTTTTTTGTTAATAAATTTTACAAACTGCAGTCCAGCGCCTGGGTCTCTTCTCTCATCTCCTCTCTGCCCCGAGAGGTAATTCATGACAGAACTTCTCCACTCTGTAGACTAGTTTCAAATCTTTACACTTTCACACCTCCAAAAACCCACTGTTGTATGCACGGTTAGCTAAACTGTGGACGGACTTCCCCAGTTTGGGGTAAAATCATTGTTGTGTGGATGACTCTTTATGATTACCAAAATTATTCCTATTTGCTAAATAATATTTTAAAGAATTTTTATTACTTTCTTCAAAGTCACAAGTTTATATACACAAAGAATACTATGCCGTTAAACAATTTGGGAAAGTCCAGATGATGATGTCATGGCTTTGGAAGCTTCTGATAGGTTAACTGACAACATCTGAGTTAATTGAAGGCACACCTGTGGATGTATTTTAAGGCACACCTCAAACAAATTTCTTCCTTGTGTGACATCATGGGAAAATCAAAAGAAATCAGCCAAGATATCAGGAAGAGAACTGTGGACCTCCACAAGTCTGGTTCATCCTGGTTCAGTCTGGTTTCCAGATGGCTGAAGGTGTCGCGTTCATCTATTAAACATTTATATGCAAGTATAAACATCAGGGGAATGTCCAGCCATCATGCCGCCCAGGAAGGAGACGGGTTCTGTGTCACAGAGATGAACATGGTTTGGTGCAAAATGTGCATATCAACCCCAGAACAAAAGCAAAAGATCTTGTGAAGATGCTGGCTGAAGCTGGTAAAAGTGTGTCATCATCCACAGTCCTGGACCGACATTGGCTGAAAGGCCACTCAAGCGAGGAAGAAGCCATAGCTCCAAAAGAAACGTAAAAAGCCAGGCCCCTGTTTGCAAAAGAAAAAAGGGGACAAAGATCTTAATTTTTGGAGACATGTCCTGTGATATTATGAAACTGAAATTGAACTGTTTAGCCATAATGACCATTGTTACATTTGGAGAAGAAAGGGGGAAACTTGCAAGCCTGACAACACCATCCCAGCTGTAAAGTGCGAGGGTGGCAGCATCATGTTGTGGGGTTTTTTTGCTCCACGAGGAACTGATGAACTTCATAAAATGGATGGCATCATGAGGAAAGAACATTATGTGGAAATATTGAAGCAGTATCTCAAGACATCAGCCAGAGTGTTAAGGCTTGGGTGCAAATGAGTCTTCCAAATTGGCCTGAAACAATAACAAATTTTGATGGCCAATAAATTTCCCCCAAGATTATCTCGATAAACAATATTATTGTTGATGTCATGACAACCATTTTATGCCCAGGTTATAGTGATGTAATGATAACAGCCTATATACAACTTTTCAAAGAGCTTTGAACCTTTATTTATGAGCAACATTAAGCACTGGAATAGAAATGTGAAAAGAAAAATATTTAAAATATCCATCCATCCATCTTCTGTTGCTTATCCGAGAATCCAGGTCATGGGGGCATCAGTCCAGGCAGAGCAGCCCAGACTTCCACCCAGTTCACATAGCACGATGATCCCCATGATCCCTTCTGGAGGTAGTGAGCCCACTGGAGGGCAGACCCATGTTCCTCATTTGGCTACACTGGGTCCTTGATGTTTTGCATAGAGATCTACTGGACCACTCTTAGGCTTGCCCTTCGCCCAGGACCATTTTGCCTTGGGAGACCTTACCAGGGGCAAGTTGCCCCTGACAACATAGCTCCTGGGACCATTTGGGCACTCAAACCTCTCCACCATAATAAGGTGGTGATCCATGGAGGGATATTTAAAATATCTTAATTAAATAAGATAAGATAAGATAAGCCTTTATTAGTCCCACAACGGGGAAATTCCAGGATTGCAACAGCACAGGGATAGCAACACTCAGAGCAACAATCAGAAGGCAAGAAAAAAAACAAGCAAGCAAGAGCAGCTAATAAACATATGTACGTATTACTATAAAATATATATATATACACACACACACAGACACACAGTGCAGAGCATTGTAGCTGGATGGAATAAATATATGAATATATGAACACACAGTGCAGAGCATTGTAGCTAGATGGAATAAATATGTAAATATATAAACACCCACAGTACGGAGCATTGCAGCTAGGTGGAATAAATATGCAAGTATATAAACACACACAGTGCGGAGCAATGTAGCTAGATGGAATAATATGTAGATATATAAATATATAAACACACCCAGTGCTGAGCATTGTAGCTAGATGGAATAAATATGCAAATATATAAACACACACAGTGCAGAGCATTGTTGCTAGATGGAATGAAACAGCATAACCGTCTACTTAGTTATCCTACATGGTATGATTATGTGCCCATACATATTCTCACCCTCCATAGCGACCGGTATGTTCCTAGTTGTATGCCGGAGGGGACCATTGTGTAAGTCTATTGCATCTTTTGCATTCAAAAAACTATTAGTTTGTTACGTCTTTTTGCTATCTCTGCGAGCAGCCCTGCTTAGGTTGTACAGTCTGACAGCCGTTGGTAGGAAGGACCTACGAAACCTCTCGGTTGTGCACCTGGGATGATGTAGTCTGCTGCTAAATGAGCTCCTCAGTGCATTCAGTATGTCCTGCATAGGGTGGAACTCGGACTCCAGCAGAGATGACAGTTTAGCCACCGTCCTTCTCTCTCCTATCTCCTCCATCGGATCAAGGCGCTGCCCCAGGACAGAGCTAGCTTTCTTAATCAGTTTGTTCAGTCTCTTCCTATCGGCTGCAGTAATGCCACTGCCCCAGCAGACCACTCCAAAAGTGATGGCTGATGCCACCACCGTGTCATAGAATGACTTCAGCAGCGCCCCTTGTACACCAAAAGACCTGAGTCTCCTCAGCAGGAACAGCCTGCGCTGTCCCTTCTTGTAGAGTGCATCAGTATTGTGTGACCAGTCTAGTTTATTGTTCAGATGAATACCCAGGTACTTATAGGATGTCACCATCTCGATGTCTGTTCCCTGTATATTTACTGGTACTGTGAGGGGCTGCCCATGCCTGCGGCAGTCCACCACCAGCTCCTTAGTTTTCCTCGCGTTGATCTGGAGGCAGTTCCGATGGCACCAGTCCACGAAGTCCTGGATAAGCCCTCTGTACTCAGCTTCATCTCCATTGGAGATGAGGCCAACGATCGCAGAGTCATCAGAGAACTTCTGTAGATGGCAGTGTGTTGTGTTGTGTGAGAAGTCCGCAGTATAAAGAGTGAACAGGAAGGGAGCCAGCACCGTTCCCTGGGGGGCCCCCGTGCTACTGATGATCGTGTCGGACACACAGTCCCGGGTTCTCACAAACTGAGGCCGGTTCGTGAGGTAGTCCAGGATCCATGATGACAGGTGCTGGTCCACCCCTGCGCGCAGCAGCTTGTCCTTCAGGATCATCGGTTGGATGGTGTTGAAAGCACTGGAGAAGTCAAAGAACATGATCCTCACCATATTCCCGGGCTTCTCCAGGTGGGACAGAGAACGGTGAAGGAGGAAGATCACCGCATCCTCCACCCCAATGCCATGCTGGTAGGCGAACTGGAGTGGATCCATCGCTGGTTCCACCAGGGGGCGGAGGTGAGCAAGGAGCAGTCTCTCCAGGGTCTTCATCAAGTGGGACGTCAAGGCCACCGGTCTGTAGCTGTTCAGGTCTTTGGGGTGGGAAGTTTTTGGTACAGGTACCACACAAGATGTTTTCCACAGCTGTGGTACCCTCCCCAGTTTCAGGCTCATGTTGAAGATATACGTCACAATCCCACACAGCTGGTCTGCACAGGACTTGAGGAGCTTTGCGCTGATGCCGTCCGGTCCCGGCGCCTTCCTCGCCTTGATCTTCCTCAGCTCCGTCCTCACCTGGGTCCTGGTCAGGGTCAGGATGGGGGGCTGTGTGTTGGGAGTGGGGGGGTGTTGGTGGAGTGGGGAGTGGGCAGCAGGACTTGATTTCTTTAGAGGCAGCAGTGGTTGTTGTGCAGTCAGGGGGGAGGGCGGTTGGTCAAATCTATTGAAAAACAGATTCAGGTTGTTCGCCCACTCCCTGCCCCCTGTGGCCTGGGGGGAGGTATTCTGGAGCCCCGAGATGGTTTTGAGGTTTCTCCAGACCCCGCTGATGTCGCTCTGTTGCAGCTTGTCCTCCATCTTCTTCCTGAAGCTGTCCTTGCCTTCTCTGATCTTTCTCCTCAGCTCCCTCTGTACGGACTTCAGCATCTCCCTGTTCCCTGACCTGAAGATCCTCTTCTTCTCTCTTCTCTTATGCTAAATAAAGAAAAGATAAATAAAATAAACACCGTTTCCACAGACGACCGAGACATGTGGCTTTATGTCATCACTAAGCTCTGTTTGTTTACAATGTGCACGTCTCAGAGAAGCACAGTAGAAAACTACGTAGTGAACATTTCAGCTTCATGGACCTTACTGTCTATTTTGAGTTGGGGTTTTTTCCCAGCAGCGGTCTCTAATATAGCCGGTAATGATGGTAAGACTGGCCATACTGATCATACGAATGGATGTTACATGAGGAACTGAGCCAGAATTGAAGCTGACCTCTTCAATTGGGCAAAAACTGAAGGCTTCACTGTGAAGCAGTCACGCTGTTAAAGATGAGCAGACTTTTAGTCTCAGTTGAGAAAAAGTTGAAATTGTGAGCGGGCCCCTCAGCTCACCAGTTCACTTGTTCTGGCTGTCCCAGCGATGAGCTCCACCTCCCACAGAGAGGGTGTAGAGGGACAGGAGGAAAATGTTGGCGGATAAGGTAAAGAAATGAACACACGTAAACGGTGACTTATCGTGACCAGAAAACTTATCGTGGTGGTTTTTTCTTATGATGATTAATCATTTTAGCTGTTATTGTTACACACCTACTTCTAAATGGACAATGACCCAAAGCATACCACCAAATAAGTTGCAAAGTGGCTTAAGAACAACAAAGTTAATGTTTTGGAGTGGCCATGACAAAGCCCTGATCTCAGTCCCATAGAAAATTTGTGAGCAGAGCTGAAAAGACGTGCTCAAGAAAGGCAGCCTACAAACCTGACTCAGTTACCGAGGATTTCCACTAACTCTGGATGCGGTCCATTACGGTTGCAATCCGGTCTCTGCAGCAAATAGTTCCCATTCTAATTAATGTTTTAATCCCCACCTGGTCCAGACCACTGTGGAATGAATCTGGGTCATGGGATTCGGATCGCTAAAAATACACAAGTCTGTTTTTGATGGATGCCTGATCCAGTCCACAAGGAAAAGCCCCAGTATCTACTGTATTTAATAACTGTTTGTTATTAAATACACAAACGGGGTGGTAGTAGCAGTAGCTCAGGAGGTAGAGCGGGTAGTCCAGTAACCGGAGGGTTGGCGGTTCGAATCTTGCTCCCTCCATCCATCATGCCATTGCAACCTTGGGCAAGACACTTTACCCGCCTTGCCCCCAGTGTCCATGACACTGGTGTATGAATGTGGACAGATGTTCGGTGGTGGTCGGCGAGGCCGTTGGCGCGAATTGGCAGCCACACTTCCATCAGTCTGCCCCAGGGCAGCTGTGGATACAGAAGTAGCTTACCACTACCATTGTCTGTGTAGTGAATGAATAATGGAATCATTGTAAAGCGTCTTTGGGTGTCATGAAAAGTGCTATATAAATGCAATCTATTATTATTATTAAAAACTATTTGAGGATCATTTGTTATTTTCTGAGGTCTGCTTCTCCACCACTGTCAGAGAAGGTAAAAATTTTGACATACAGTAACATACAAATACTTCATAGAATTAAAATTAACGTGCTACTTATGTGCTATTACAGCACAAAAATTCAGGAGGAGAGCCTGTACATAACACTTCCTTGTTGTTATCACCTGATTACAATCGGTCCTCCTCGGTCTTTCTCGAGATCTCGTGTTATTTTATATAATTTTCACACTATCTTGTATTTTAACACCATCAGCCACCATATTCTGCTAGAGAAACTTGAACAGCTAATTGGTTTGAAAGGAACAACGCTAAGATGGTTCCAGTCTTATTTATCAGACCGTTCCCAGTTTGTCTATGTCCATAACAAGTCCTCTATCCAGACCATGGTTAGCTATGGAGTTGCGCAGGGATTGGTACTTGGGCCAATACTGTTTACATTATACATGCTCCCTTTGGGAGACATTATGAGGAAACATTCTGTTCATTTTCATTGTTACGCTGACGACACTCAATTATATTTATCCATCAATCCAGATGATCCCAGCCATTTGGGTTCACTCCAGGAGTGTCTTAAGGATATTAAAACCTGGATGAACTACAACTTTCCATTGCTGAATACAGATAAATCTGGTCATTGTTCTTGGCCCCAAACATGCTACAAGTATTCTTTCTAGTAAGATAACAACACTAGATGGCATTGTACTGGCTTCTACATTTTCTATTAGGAATCTTGGAGTTGTCTTTGACCAAGCTATGTCTTTTAACTCTCATATACAGCAAACCATTAAGACTGCCTTCTTCCATGTGCGTAATATTTCTAAAATTAGGACCATCCTGTCTCATAAAGATGCAGAGAAACTTGTCCATGCCTTCATCACCTCTAGGCTAGACTATTGTAATTCACTTTTATCAGGTTGTCCTAAAAAGTCCATAAAGTTTCTCTAGCTCATTCAGAATGCAGCTGCATGTATCCTGACAAGAACAGGGAGAAGAGATGACATTACCCCAATTTTAGCTTCTTTACACTGGCTCCCAATAAAATATAGAATTGAATTCAAGATATTACTCCTAACTTATAAAGCCCTTAATGGTATGGCTCCTTCCTATGTGCAAGAACTCATAGTTCCCTGTTATCCAACCAGAGCTCTGCGCTCCCAAAAATCCATGATCATATCATTAATTAAGGTCGCTTTATCGGACAGATATCTTATATTCAGCAGTCCGCTTTTAATTATTTTATTTTTCTGTAGTAAATTAATGGTTTTAATCTTTATCAAGTTATGTTGTATTTGTTTTGGTTTATAATGTTTTGGGTATCGGGGGACAGACACAATCTCTATGGGGTTGCGAATTAAAGACTGATCTAAACAGAGAGAATTATTTCAATTAGTAGGTGTAATATGAGAAGTGGAAAGCAAAAAAAGCTGGTTGGCAGACCCAGGTACTTTGGGGTGAGTTGACACACCAGCTTTCAGTCACTGTACTAAAAAATGCTGAACGTCTATTCAGCATTTTTTATTTGGATGAATACCATCTGGCCTCATAAATGATGAGCGATTCCAGAACATGTTGAAATTGTCTATAAAACCAATGTTAAAAGTCAGACATGTTGAACACAACTGGGTATTAAGGCTAAGAGTTCTGCTGAAATAATTGCAGCCTCTTCTAAAAAGGAGCAAGTGGTCCAGAAATAAACACACGTCTGCCACAGTTCTTAAGAGTGGACAGAAGGTTCCTGAAGTCTGTCTTTAAGATCTCAGACGCTTCATCTGGGATGTTGTTGCATCCAACATGGACAGTAACAGTTTTAGAGTGGGGGTATTCATTTAATAGGTCAGGGGTAAGAGCCTCAATGTCTGACACTTACGCCCCAGAAAAAAAAAAAAAATTGCAGCACAATACCTGCTTCTGACATTCCTCATTATGGAATTATCAATTTCCAGCATCGTCTGGGGGGACTTTGTCGGTGGCTTCTGTAATGGTGAATAGTTTTGCCGTTGTTGCTGTGGCGGCGAGATGACGGTGCGGGGGTGATGCGGGGGGTTGGGCTCTCTTCTTTTTGGAGCTGGTGTAAAGTTCGGCACTCCTAGGGTAGTTTTAATCCGGGGCTTGCGGGTTTGGGCCGCTGCTGAAGGGGGGGGGGCATGGGAGGAAGATCAACGTCCAGGTGGGGGAAATCTTCCAGGGAAAAGATGTCAAATCTGTTTTCCAGCGAGAGGGGAAGGGAGGAGGTGCGGCCGTGCCTGGTCGATCATTGGTGTTTGCTGTTGGGTCTGACCATGGTCCAGGGCGCGTTGAGGCTTAGAAGAACCACCCGGGGCTTTGGGTTTAGCTCCGAGTTGAAGCCAGTGTTTAGTGCTGCAGTCCTGGACAACTGAGGTGACTGGAGCAGGGGTGGAGGTGGACGGCGACATGATGATTTCACCCAGGTAGGTAGCCATCTCTGCTAACTGTGAGTCTGTTGCTGGCGCCAATGTCCGTCCAAAAAGGATCGTGTCCAGATGATTTTCAGCCTCCTGAATCTTGTAGAGGTTAGAGATTCTCCGTTCCAACTCGGAAACCTTCTGAGAGAGGGAAACACAACTGTCACAGGTCAGAGAGGGAGCCATGGCTTTCCAGACCAAGGGTGGCTAACCAAAACAGACAGGTTAGCCTAACCTGGTTTGTTGACCAAAAAAAGATCAAGTGGCGAGAATCCTCGGTCCAGTAAAAAGCTTAACTGTAACGTTTCCAATAACAAATTCTAAATTGTTTGACAGCGTCTATATTCAGTTGAATATAGATTGAAAATGATTTGCAAATATTCCGTTTTTATATATGTTTCACACAAGGTCTTTGCATATTAACCTCTGAAACCATACACCCCTGTTCCTGATGCTTTAGTTGGGTTTTTTTGTTACATTCAGCAAATTTTGTCAGTTAGCTCAGGCTGTGTCTTACAGATGGAGCTGATCAGCTAAAGTTAGCCTCTACTAGGGCTGCACAATTAATCAAATTACAATTGCAGTGTCAGTCAGTGCAATTATATAGCTGAACAAAATCTATGATTATGATGTAATTAATATGAATGGACTAAATAGTACTGTACAACCTTACATTTTAGTATTTTTATGGAATTTGAATTGAGAAATAAACATTTCCAAGTGATCAGTTTACTCTGCATTTTCCATGTTAACAATGTAAATAGACTTGTGAAGCCATGGGCCCTATTTTGACGATCATCAGCGGACTTTTCCGCCACACTTCCCGCCGTACACCAGTGTTTTTGTTAGTTTTTGTCAGCACGTTGTTTTTTTTTTAACTCTGTGCATCACCCCATCTAATTACAAGTAGACAGTGTGCCCGCTTTGTGCTGGGAGGTGGGGGCCCATTTCAAAGAGGTTTGGCAGCGCGCAGTCCCATGCACATCACTATCATGGTGAATTTCATGACAATCTGCTTTTGATCAGGCAAAAGGAGGTCTGTTATCAGAAGTGCATTGTTTAATGCTATTTCAAGTGGCGTGTTTTGAAATTGCGCAGGTTCTGACCTCATGAGAAAACGGCATGCACTTGGATTCTATTATTTTAATAGCGAGAGTTGTAACAGTCATAATATACAGTATACTGTATATAATTGTCATTTTATTTATATGATCACACACTAAATAATTTTTTTATTCCACCCACACTCTCATTTTAATTGCAGATTTACCATTGGAGTCTCATCATCATCATCATTAGCAGTCTGTCGGGGGCAACAATAACTGTTTCATTTAAGTCTGATCAGATTCCTCCACGCAGCTCTGTCCTTTGCCTTCCGCTGCCAGGAACTCCTGACTTTGTTAATCCGGGCGACATCCGAGCCGGTATGAGTTGCTTTCTGACTGACCGTTTCATGAAACTGCTTGCCAAGTATTTGAGTACTGCTAGCTTTTGCTGGACTAGCAGCACATTCTTGGCAGATAGAGGTATTATCAGTGGCAAGGACAGGCCAAGACAAACTGACTCCAGTATCTGTTGCAGTGACTGACCAGATGATAGGTTTGTTTATCTCTGCTCTTTGTGTGGTGCATGTCACGATGCACTGACTGGCAAAAGTCCACCACAGACCTTGTGACAGATGTGCTTATCTGCCAGGATGTCCAGTCTCACCCCGTGTAACTGGGAGAGGTCCACCACAGACCTGTGACAGATATTGTTTTTAGTTCTGCTAGGATGCCCAGTTTCACCCTCCACGCCCTCGGAAGGGTGGGTTGCCAGTTGAGTTGCCGACGGCCCGACCCATGAGACAGGTAGTACCGATTTTCATGGTTATCCGGGAGCAAGCAAACCAATGCCTGACCTGACATGACCATTGGAGTCTATAGATAAGGTATTAATGTATTTTTTAGAGGTTTTTTTAGGCGTTTTTTTGGGGGGGGGGTAGATTTTTTTTATAGGGGAATAAATGAATGAACAAGAAGTGTGCAGCATTTTATTTTTCACTGTACAGTAACTCCCCAGAGAGACAGGAGATGCATCCACATCTGCCTTGGCGGCATGCCCCCAGGTTTCCAGCTGGGCCGAGGCCTCCCGCACAGTGCCTACGGTCGTGGTTCTTCCCCAGAAAGCCCCCCAACTGCCACCTGTCAGCCCCCGGCACGGGCCACCAAGAGCAGGCTCACTTTGAGGCAGGGGTCTGCGGTGGACGGGAAGCCGCAGCAGATCTCGTCCTTCCCTCCTGCCTGGGAGGGACTGGGGCAAGCCTCAAACCTTGGCAGACCCCCACACAAGACAGGGGAAACCCTTGGTCGGTGAAAGCAACTGGAGAGGGAGCACTCCATCTCCCCACAGTTCAGGAGCGATTTCCACGCCATCATTAATGAATGTTTATGAAGGTTTGCACAGGCATCATCCTCTTTTCCTGAAGTTTCAAACCCATTTTTGTCTGTATGTTGCATCCATGTGCACTACATTAAACCATTCAGCTGATTTTTCAGCTCGGCATTCTCACCCCTTTTTTCTCTCTAAAATAAGTAACTGTGCATCAACTGTGATTGATGTCTTCCTTATTACCAAGCAGCATTACTACTGCATCCATTTTGGCTCACACGCTTGGGCTTTGGCCAGTGCAAAACCCATCTTAAACCATCATGATCAGAGTTCATTTTAGATTATGCGCCTCTTTGCATTAAAAGGGATGGGCAGGAGCACTTTGGATTGGATGATCCAACACACAGCTCTGAATAATTAGACTGGCCTTTTCGCACCATCTGCCTGGCAGAAAATTCATTTCTGCGCTGTTGTGACAAGGAAATGAACTTGGAAACGCCCATAAACCCGTTCTGCATCAGTGAGAACTGACTGACCGAGCGCGTTCTTGTAATATGGCCCCACATGTTTAACAGTGTTGTAGTCGAGTCACCACATTCTGAGGCCAAGACCGAGTCCCCACATTCCGAGTCACCACATTGTTTCAGAGGTCAACTTCAAAGTGCTTTGCAAAATTTGCATTTCGCCCTGTGTTTCCTTCTCCCTTTCTCTTCGTACTCATGATCGGTGAATCCAAATTGAACGATTCGTGGTTTGGAAGACAGGAGCAGACTTACTAGCATGCTGCGCCATGACAAAACCCTGTTTTGGCGTTAAAAAACTACTGTCAAGATTTACTAAAGGGCGTAGGGCAAAATTAGCGATGGAAAGGCATGGACTATGTTAATTTTGCGCCTGGCCTCATTGTATATGTATTTGTAGGAGTTGTCATGTCAAAGCGCAAATTTGAGGGAGGAGAGTATTTAAATGGATGACGCAAGATGATTTACTAAGGTTTGCGATTGTCAATCTTTTGCTAAATGCGCCAGGATTTAACACCCAAAAAAAGCACGTTTTAATTCATCTGCGCCTGACATGACAGTGATCGTTGGTGACACCTACAAAAACCAAGAGTGCGTGGCCTTAGAGACAGAAGCTTCTCTCTGCGTGTGACTTTATTTGGCATGACAGAACAGATTATAGGAACAGAAATGATCTTAACAGAGATCGGTGTTGTGCTGAACTGGACATCAGCCAGCAGAGGATTTTTTAAATTTCATTTGTTTATATATAGCCTAATAATAATAATAATAATAATAATAATAATAATTTATTTCATTTTTAACGCACTTTACATTTCAGGGCAAAATCTCAAACTGCTACACAAATAGGATTAAGAACAAGAATAAAAGCAAACATTAAGAGATAGTACATACGATGACACACCAGGGCATTAAAAAGCTTTCTTAAGCAATGAATTTGTATCCATAAAACAGGACAGCCCTTCCCACCAGGAGTGGACATCCAGATGTGTCAGCAGACAGTGACCTTGTTTTTTCTTTTCTGGCAAGGTTCACAGTCAGAGTCCAGAGTTTCCTCTCCTCTCACTTTAATCAGATTCCCCCACGCTTTTGAAACAAAAGCTCTTCCACATTGTCAATTTTCTTCATTTTTTCCCTCTATCAGTATTTCTATATTTGTTTGTTTTTGCTGTGCATAAAACGGTAATTCATTTCCCTCTTTTCTCTCCCAGTTCACAATACAATAGGAGGAAAACAACAGATTATTAGCAAAAAAAGAGCACAGACCCATAGAAACATCCTCTGAAACTGTAACACCGCAGTAACTCAGTGACAGCAGTCTCTGCTGTAGTTGTCCGAAGAACACACAAAATCGTGTGTGTTTAATTTTATTACGTTCCAGACTTCACAAGACATAAAACACATATTTTTATGAAAAGTCATGGACTGGGAGACCTGTAGATTTTGTTAAAACAGTTATTCACATCATAAACCCCAGAGTCTCCGTCACACCATCTTGACAGTTCTTATGTTAATAAAATAAACACGTTGGTTAAATAATCACTTTATTCATGACTAGTCCTTTTTAAAATTATATACAAATACTAAATTTATACATATTAAACTGTCTGCCACGTAAAGTGAAAATTAAAACGTTGAAATATGATGAACAAAAATAAACTATTTTACTGGGTTTTGCACTTAAAAAAAGCTTTTGAAAAACTCCTGTTATGCTCCTCCAAACTGGCTGTGCCTGTGTTGATGACCTGCTTCCTCAGGTGTGCCTGTGCACAATTTTGCGGTGCGCTTTGTGGATGGGTGGTAATTATTGAAATGAAATGATTGTGTCTGTGTTCATGATTTTGCATGTTGTTAGTAGATCACTGGCAAAAATTGGCCACTCCCTTAGGCGCTGTGTCTAATTTGCGCTCTTGCTAATTTGCACTGCCTTAGTAAATCTGCCCTATAATTGAGCCATCAACGTACGACTTTTTTTCTCGATAAGAAGCAGCGTCACAATAACTCGTGCAAGAGAGGTCAAAATCAGACGTGTACTGCACTACACCGGAGTGGTGGCCTAGTTGGTAGAGCATCCGCCCCACAACCGGGAGGTCGTGGGTTCAAGTCCCAGCCAGGTCATACCAAAGACCGTATAAAAATGGTACTTTCTGCCTTCTAGCATGGTGCTCAGCATAACAGAACAGGGAAAGGAAAGTTAACACACAGAGCTACCAGAAGGACCGACCCCATACTGTAGCTTTCACTACTTATAGTACTTGTGTGGCCTAAGTCTGTGAAACAGAGATAAGCACCACCCATACACTACTAGTTGTAGCATGGGATCAACTTAACTGCACAACATGGTACTACTTGCAGAGGTCATGTATGCATGCACTGCACAATATATGCATGCTCTAAGTGCAGCAGGCGTAACAGCAAAGTAGTGCATAGTGTTTTCGCATTACGCACCGTGTACTATACAGCAAGCACATTTGCATAGTGAGCGGATACTGTACTAGTGCATACACTGCCAAAACTTGCTAGTCTGTACATGTACTAGTACTGTACATGTATAATGAATCAACAAGTGAAAAGATTAATCTGCCATGTACATGTACTAGTACATGAATGGTACTACACTGTACATGTACTAATATTTGTGGAGGTCATGTATGCATGCGCTGCATGTGTATGCGCTAAGCACAGCCAGAGTAGCAGCAAAGTAGTGCAGTGCACTGCAGCCAAATCTTATGAGTGCACATACCAGTCTATGGGAAAGCCAGCAATAAGTGAGATAGCGAGGTAGTAACAAGGGCATAAGGGTGTAACTTTAGGTTAAACATGGGGGAGGGTTAAGATCTCTGCCCATATAAGGACTTTTTTTCAAGCAAAAAAAGTCAGCATGTGTCCTAGTGTGGAGGAAGAGTACAAAGTCATTGATAAAATGACAACACTAATTTGCCTCTTTATTTTGCCATTCTAATATTAATAACAATAGTAAAAAGAATTTCAGTCATTTACCAAACATATCTTCAGCCTTGTAGTGTCTATTTATGCTACTATGAAGCAGAAGACCTAGTTAATGCCTATTATGTGCTAAGTATTTCAGCACTGGCAGAAATCAAGCAAACAAGTTTTGACCGTTGTTACCTGGTCACAGTGTGCCTCCTGTGTCACCTCTCTCTCTCTCTCTAGTCATCAGTGCTGTCACTCTCTCCCTCCCTCTTTGTCCATCCTGCTGCTGCTACATTCATGCTCCTGATATAAAATAAGCTCAGTTATTGTCCAAATGGTTTAAAAGAGGTACAGTACTTCACTGACACTTCTGGAGGATATGATTTGTGCTAGATTTTCCCACATCAAAAAACTTGCAAATATGTAAAATGTTTTTTTTTTTCCTCTTTCCCTCTTAGCAGCATCAACTAAAGTGAATGCAGCTGCAGAATGTGGATGAATCGGGTCATCTGTGATTAACCACCATTATGCTTACCATTATTCTTAACTCATTTTATTTTGTTATTAATCAATTGTGGCGATTAACACCTTTATTCTGACAGTAGTAATGTTTATTCATTAATATGTCAAATCACCACTTCACTCTGGCTATTTCTGACCAAGCAGATGAACTAAGGACAGGCTTGTGATTTCAGCTAGAAGTGTGATGTCAGCTAGAAGGGTAACAGTTATCCAGCCTGCAGAGACATTATAAACACAGCATACCACACCCCTTCATTAACACAACATAAAGACCACAATTGCTTGAGAGAGAAAAGCTGATCATTTCTCAGAAATTGTCAAAATAGTCAAAACAACTTGGAGATGCAGCCCTGCTATCTCATTCCAAAGTAAAACTGGTCAAGACTTCTTTAATTTATTACTGTATAGTACCAGTGCTTACACTCTGAAACCACTAAGATCCTACAAAGGTCTAGAAGCTTACAACTAGTTTTTAAGCGGCTGGGTCTGAGACATTGCAGTGTGTGAAATCAACAACCTTTGTGTGCCAGTAGCCAAGGTAAACAAAACATTTGATTTTTGGGGGGTGAAAAAGTAGAAGAAAATCGGATTGTTCACTTGCAAATATTTTATAAAGCTTTACACAAAATACTTAAAGGCTATAAAACTGGGGCCTAAGCTCCTGTTGTGTTTTTTTTATGTTAAACATGTAAAAATTGAGAAAAACATCAAATTAAAATTAGCCTCATACTCCTGTAGGTAAGTCCTCTTATCATGCATGTTTATCCACATATCAGTCCATAAATTATTCAGAGTCGTCAACTTAATTTCTCCTGTTTGTTTTTCTCAGTTTTTGCTCTCTGTTTTGTTTTTTTTTGATATGTGATATAATTTGAATTCAATTCAATTCAACTTTATTTATATAGCGCCATTTCACAACAGTCATCTCATAGCACTTTCAACTGTAGGGGAAACCCCCACAATTTCAGAAAGACCCCAGCAATCAGGTGATCCCCTGTGAGCAAGCACTTGGCGACGGTGGAGAGGAAAAACTCCCTTTTAACAGGAAGAAACCTCCAGCAGAACCAGGCTCAGGGAGGGGCATTCATCTACTGCGACTAGCTGGGGGGTGAGGGGATAGAGAAGAAGAAGAAAAAAAGAACAGACATGCAGAGGGCAAACAACACGACGGGGACTCAATCTATGGGAGAGAACAAACAGATGTTAATGACCAACAAAAATACTTCATTGAGAGTGAAGAAAGGAGTGAAGGCCAGTGCATTGTTGGAGGTCCCCCGGCTGTCTAAACCTATTAGCAGCATAACTAAGGGAGGGTTATTTACCGCTCCTGGCTGCTCAGGAGAGCTGGAAGCCGGGGGACGGCTAGCAGGTCCTATGCTAGGGTGCTCCGCTGCAACTAAGGGGAGTCCGTCATAATTAACTGGCACTGACGGTGTTTCAGTGCAACGGAGTCAGGATTCCAAATCACACAACCTCACCCCGAGCGCCTCAAAAAGACAACATTTATTACATTTACCATTAACACTAAAAGAGGCAGAGGTGTAGCTAAACGTCTGACACAGAGAGCACACCAGAGGAGAAGGGGAAGGAGAGCTAGTACTCATAGCTAGTGGCTAACCCGAAGCTAGCACAAACACTGATGAAAGGTGAGCAGAAGGCTAAAGAGGGTGATTAGGTGATACTAAGTGCACACACAGGTGCAAGAGCCTTGTTAAACAGAAGTGAGAGGTGATGGTAGATGGGGAAAAAAGCAATTAAAATACAATTAAAGGCAGTAATCCTCAGGAGAGTGAGGAGAGCTAACCACAATGCAAACCACACCGACAGCCAGCAACACAGGAAGTGACGATACGTTACCACAGGAAGCGTCCTGAATTAGCATTAGCTAAAGGCTAGCTTCAGCACACTCACCTGTCTAGGCGCTTTCAGATGAAGTTAGACATCGTTGTCTTGGTGTCTAATCATTATCCTCATTGTTGACAATAGGCAGTTGATTTGTAGCTTCCCAGGTACTTGTAATAATTTTCAAAGCCAAAGGCTAATTAGCCAGTGTTCTGACATTTTGGCATACCTATCAGAACAGCAAACCTTGGGTTACTACTCTGTCATTTTCTGTCTTGCATGTGCGGACAGCTGATGGTACAGACTATAGTCAATGGCAGAAACATGGCAAGGAGGGCTAAACAGCGATTTGGATCTTCATAATATCATGTAGCTTCAAAATATTGCACTAAAGTTGGCTCTGACAGGTCCCTGACAGGTCCCGATACACAAACAAATACGTGTGTTTAGCCCTCTGTGAGTGTGCTGCAGGCAGCAGCTGAGCTAATCTGGGAAAATGTCCACAGAGCATCACAGACTCTTCAATAATATTATTAGTCAATTATTTCTACAAACCTATTACTAAATGGTAAATGGCGTTCACTTATATAGTGCCTTTTCTCATCTCTGGATGACCAAAGCGCTTTACAGGTCCTGCTATCCACACATTCACACACTGATGGGGGTGGAGCTGCCCTGCACAGGCCAGATCCACCAGGAGCAACTGGGGGTTCAGTGTCTTGTTCAAGGACTGTCTTCCAGCCGGCCTGGGAATGCCTTGGTGTGTTCTCTGAAGAGCTGGAATTGGTGGCTGGGGAGAGGGAAGTGTGGGTTTCTCTACTTGGACTGCTGCCTCCGCAACCCGGATCCACAGTAAAGTGGTAGATGATGGAAAAATAGTTTTAAAGAAAACATTAAAAATAAACAATTGAAATCACATCTCAAATCCCAATATTTGTGGACATAGTCACGATCAAATCGTACAGCGATAACCTCAGCTACAGATCTCACAAGTGGTGATGGAGGAAGGGTGGAGCTCACTGTCATTTAAAGAAGTGGGTCATTGTGGAGAACGGTGTTTAATGTGGTTGCTGCAGTAAATCCTGAGGTAAAGGCGCTGTTGAAGACATCCTACGACACGGTAGTGGCATCAGCCATCACTTTTGGAGTGGTCTGCTGGGGCAGTGGCATTACAGCAGCCAATAGGAAGAGACTGAACAAACTGATCAAGAAAGCTAGCTCTGTCCTGGGGCAGCACCCTGACCCAGTGGAGGAGATAGGAGAGAGAAGGATGGTGGCTAAACTGTCATCTCTGCTGGAGTCCGAGTCCCACCCCATGCAGGACATACTGAACGCACTGAGGAGCTCATTTAGCAGCAGACTACATCATCCTAGGTGCGCAATCGAGAGGTTTCGCAGGTCCTTCCTACCTACGGCTGTCAGACTGTATAACCTAAGCAGGGCTGCTCGCAGAGATAGCAAAAAAACTTGACGACCTAATAGTATTGAATGAAAAAGACGCAACAGACTTACACAATGGTCCCCTCCAGTATACAACTAGGACAGTATCGGTCACTATGGAAGGTGACAATATGTATGGGTACATATTCATACTGTGTAGGATAACTAAGTAGACGGTTATGCTGTTTATTCCATCTAGCTACAATGCTCTGCACTTTGTATATATATATTTATATATTGATGTGTACGTATGTATATCCATTGCTCTTATTTATATCTTCTGTATCTTTTTAATTATTGCTCTGAGTGTTGCTATCCCTGTGCTGTTGCAATCCTGGAATGTCTCCATTGTGGGACTAATAAAGGCTTATCTTATCTTATCTTATCTTATCTTATCTTAAGTGTGCCAGTCATTTCATTAAGACCTCAGGGAACTGCATCAGTGTGTGAAAAAGTGCATAATATCCCATTTAAAGGTGAAATATAGAAGATTTTCATGAAAACAAAGATTTGTTTTTAAATAATACATCAACAAAGCATTTAGGAATGTGCACAATGTAAGTCTTAATGTTCTTCTAAAACTTAGTATATTGATGAAAAAAAAATTGTAATTTTTGGCAGGTTGACAATAATATAAATATTTACATCCAGATCCAGCAGCTGGAGTAAGACAAATACGGAAGTCCAGTGAGGATGTCATAGCCAATAGCATCGCTAGCTTGATGTTATGTGCCACGTCTCATTTTGGGTTGTTGGGTTGCCAGGTAGTGAATTATTCAGCTAAATACCTGAGTCTCAAGGCAAACATCAGTTTCCCAATTGTTCTCAAGTATGGCATGACAAAGGAGCAGGATAAATATGGGTTAAAACATAATTTATGGTGGAATAATAATCTTTTTATTTCCAACTTCACTAAGGATTATTGATTACAACGTTATGTATATATCTAATACGTACAGTGTATATTAGGTTCTTGGATATCACTACGTTATAAAAAGATTGGAAATACTTTAGTTTTGCAGAGGTGAGGCAAACCATTACTCTGTGAATCTGTCACATTGAATAAACAATAGATTTCATCTTCTACAGCAGGGGTGCCCACACTTTTTTGGCTTGTGAGCTACTTTTAAAATGACCAAGTCAAAATGATCTACCTACATTTAAAAAATGCCAAATATGTACGCCGTACATTATATAACTGCATAAACCCTTATGGCACAACACAAGTTTGTAAAATCCCAAAACAACGACTCCACTGCCCCAAGGAAGACCTCTTTTATCATCTCTCCATCTTGAAAGGACTTCTTATGCTTAATAATGCAGTGACTCACCCGGAATGATGCTTCAGTGGCTGCCTTTGCCTTTGAATTCAGCTGTGTGAAAAATGACTGCTGTCCGATTAACTGAGATTTCAGTTCCTTCACCTTTCTTTTTCTCAGCTCACTTTTCGGAGGGAAGTTAGTGTTGTAGTTTTTGTGAACGATTCGAAAGTGCCTCTCCACATTTCCCTTCTTTGGAAACGCAGCGATAGATTGACAGATCAGACAAATACACTTCGAAAATGACATTGTGAAAAAAAGAAATCTTCCTCCCTAACGCATGGAAGTGGTAAGTTTCTGTCTTCTTACTGGGTTCAGCTCCCCCACTCATTTTTAATATCCCTTCTTTAATTGATCGAAATTTGAAGCGCTGACACAGTCGCAGCTTGCTGGAGTTTAGCAGTAGCTAGCTAGCGTGTTTGACTGCACATGCAGGGTGACCTATGACACATAGAAGACAGGACCTCTCCTGATTGGCTGCCATGTACATCAATCAAATGGTAAATACCAATAAGAGGACAGATGGGAGGATAGGCGATAGAATTAAAAAAAATGTAAAAAACTTTTTTTAATGTCATGCGATCTACCTTTGCCTTTGCGATCTGCCAGTCGATCGTGATCAACGTATTAAGCACCCCTGTTCTACAGTAACTGAAAGGGCACAAATGAATTCAGGCATCCAGCGTTTCACATTTATTTATATATTTTAAAACAATAAAAACAAAACACATTTACAACCTAAAAGGAACTGGAACTGACATAAATAACTGCTGGAGCTTAATAACAACAGCTGTTTTTTTGTTTTTTGTTTTTTTAAGCATGCATAGCTAAAACTTATCAACTTAAACAGACCATAAAAGTGTGGTTCAGAATATTTACAAAAACCATAGAACAACTAACAGCAGTCAAAGTTCTTACAATCTGATCTAAAGTGTTGTCATAATTACATTGTCAAAACTTGAGAGCTATCCGGTTTGATCACAGCTGTGCTACATTAGCATTACTGTCAATAACACTATACCATATAGTTATTTATTTGATATATATATATCAATATATTTATTTATTATATATTTATTTATTTGACGATAGACTATAAACTATACATATAAATTAAAACAATTATAATGGTGACTGAACAACTCCCATTCCCCAAAGTGCAAGATACAACACCTATGAATACACACGTGGACAAAATTGTTGGTACCCCTCTGTTAATGAAAGAAAAACCCAATGGTCACAGAAATAACTTGAATCTGATGAAAGTGGTAATAAATAAAAATTCTATGAAAATTAACCACTGAAAATCAGACAATGCTTTTGAATTGTGGTTCAACAGAATTATTTTAAAAAACAAACTTATGAAACAGGCCTGGACAAAAATGATGGTACCCCTAGAAAAGATTGAAAATAATGTGACCATAGGGACATGTTCAACCAAGATGTGTCCTCTAATTAACATCACAGGTGTCTACAAACTTGTAATCAGTCAGTCGGCCTATTATAAAGGGTGACAAGTAGTCATTGTGCTGTTTGGTGACATGGTGTGGACCACACTAAACATGGACCAGAGGAAGCAAAGGAGAGAGTTGTCTCAGGAGATTAGAAAGAAATTTATAGACAAGCATGTTAAAGGTAAAGGCTATAAGACCATCTCCAAGCAGCTTGATGTTCCTGTGACTACAGTTGCACATATTATTCAGAAATTTAAGATCCACAGGACTGTAGCCAACCTCCCTGGACGTGGCCGCAGGAGGAGACAGATAATACGAATGGTAACAGAAGAGCCCAGAACAACCTCTAAACACATTCAAGGTGAACTCCAAGGTCAAGGTACATCAGTGTCAGATCGCACCATCCATCGTTGTTTGAGCGAAAGTGGACTTCATGGGAGACGAACAAGGAGGACACCACTGTTGAAAACAAATCATAAAAAAGCCAGACTGGAATTTGGCAAACTGCATGTTGACAAGCCACAAAGCTTCTGGGAGAATGTCCTATGGACAGACGAGACAAAACTGCAACTTTTTGGCAAGGCACATCAGCTCTATGTTCACAGACGCAAAAATGAAGCATACCAAGAAAAGAACACTGTCCCTACTGTGAAACATGGAGGAGGTTCTGTTATGTTGTGGGGCTGCTTTGCTGCATCTGGCACAGAGTGTCTTGAATCTGTGCAGGGTACAATGAAATCTCAAGACTATCAAGGTATTCTAGAGAGAAATGTGCTGCCCAGTGTCAGACAGCTTGGTCTCAGTCGCAGGTCATGGGTCTTGCAACAGGATAATGACCCAAAACACACAGCTAAAAACACCCAAGAATGGCTAAGAGCCAAACATTGGACTATTCTAAAGTGGCCTTCTATGAGCCCTGATCTAAATCCTACTGAACATCTGTGGAAGGAGTTGAAACATGCAGTCTGGAGAAGGCACCCTTCAAACCTGAGACAACTGGAGCCGTTTGCTCATGAGGAGTGGGCCAAAATACCTGCTGAGAGGTGCAGAAGTCTCATTGACAGTTACAGAAATGGTTTGATTGCTGTGATTGCCTCAAAAGGTTGTGCAACAAAATATTAAGTTAAGGGTACCATCATTTTTGTCCAGGCCTGTTTCATGAGTTTGTTTTTTAAAATAATTCTGTTGAACCACATTTCAAAAGCGTTGTCTGATTTTCATTGGTTAATTTTCATAGAATTTTTATTTATTACCACTTTTGTCAGATTCAAGTTATTTCTGTGACAATTGTGGGTTTTTCTTTCATTAACAGAGGGGTACCAACAATTTTGTCCACGTATGTATAGCCTAGATCCCTGCCTGCCTGTCCATACCTACTACTTCATGGTTTAGACTCGTGTCAGTTAGGCTAGAACTTGAACAATACACAACACTATTTAATTATGTTATAATATGGATTTACTGCTTTAATCCAACAATTACGTCCGTCCGAATCCTTCAGCTCCGTGGGGAATGTATATAACGTGAATGACATGTGCACACGCTGGTCCCAAAGTTACAAGCATGTATGCTGCAAGTTTTCTTTTTCATTGCTCTAGATGGTACATGCCGTTCCCACACTTCACTATGGCACAATGTGCACCTGGCATAACGGCAATTTAAAGCTTAAAGCAGACTTTAAACGGGAATTGTTCAGGTGTGACAGTACTGTCTGTATATAAAAGCAAGGCGGCTACTGGAATGTTTGGTAGTCGTGAACTTTGAACTTTACCTAGTCCGCACATGTGCACTCGTAATGCGAAAGTCGCTTATTGATGTTAGCCTCCAGGAGGTGCTGTTTATCTCTACGTGGCAACCGGTACAAGATTATAGTGAGTGAGCAGTGCGTGCAACACTTACTGGCCAGGAGGTCAGAATCCTTTATATTCCACCTTTAAATTAAAAAGGTAAATGATTATAAAATATTTAATATAAAATATTAAATGGTTATGCACCACCACCCCTGAGAGAATATATCAAACTGAGGGCTGTTACCGGTACAGCCACCAGAGCCACAACCAGAGGAGACTGTGAGGTCCCCAACAGACGCACTACGTTTGCTCAGTCTGCGCTACCAGTGAGGGGCAAAGATATGGAACAACATACCACCTGCAATCAGACAACTTTCTACATTAAACTCTTTCAAAACTCATCTTAAATAATCAACACTGTAATTATGGTTAGGGGATGCTTTACGGCATGCGGACATGTATATGGTATGTGTGTACCCGTGTGTCACACACATACACTATGCATCCCTTTTGCACTATTGCACAATGTTGTTGTTGTTGTTGTTATTGTCTATTATTATTGTTGTTGTTGTTGTGCAGTGCATGCAGTATGTGTTGTGTATGTGCACTGCAGTTTGTTTGTGTAATGGATACCTCAGTGTTTGTTTTTAGCTTGTCCAACACATGCATCGTATACAGACAAAATAACGGTATTTTACTTTCACATTTTAGTACATGCATTATCTATAGTATTGATTACAAATGTTCATTTAGTGTTGTTTTGATGTGTATTTTTGTACCCTGCCAATGGACTACAGATGTAATTTAGCAAGTTTGTTAAGTCTTTAGTTTTACGTTTACATCTACATTGATGTTCATTAATATGCATTGTCCCTTTCCATTAAATAAATATGAAAATATGAAATGTTTGGGCTACAGTTCCCCCATTAGCCACAAAGGTTGCTAAAAACAAGTTTTTTTCCAGAGTTTCAAAGAGAATCTTTGTTTTTAATATAATGCAGTCACAAATCAAAACACTGTTCAGCATATTTTTTGTTCCTGATATTTCATTACATGTAGACTGACAAAATCAGTAGAAAAACAGATGTTAATGACAGTATTAATCAATGTTCTGTTCTGTTGAGGTAAAAAGCCCCGTTTAATGTGACACCTTCATTTACCAAACAGCTGTTTAAAAGTGTTTCTATGCTGTATTTTGGTACTGTAAACCAGATCAAATCAAAATGATCACTAGAGGACATCACTGTTAGAATTTGTCATTTTTTAAGTGATACGAACATCTTTTAAAAAATCAGTTGCTTGTTGATTACTCATTGTGATACAAACTAATGTGTTATCTTGACACTTAAACTCAGTAAAGTTTAGCTCTAGCAAAGGAAACTGTTATACTTATATGTTGTTTATGTATTTTTGTCCCCAGTGGTGGGTTTGGACATTCAGGATGAGATGGGCCGCCACGAGGTTGGTCATATAGACAACTCGATGAAGATTCCTCTCAACCATGGTGAAGGCTGCCGTTTTGAGGGGGAGTTCACCATCAACAAAGTAATGCCTCCACTTTAGTCTACATTCTAGGCATCCAGACATCTTTAAAAGTCTGACATTTGTTTTGTTGTTTTATAACATACAAACCAGTCGAAGCCCAAAGGGATCGAAGAGCCATTTGGGCGAAGACCGAAGGGGAGATTATGTTTTGGGTCTGTCCATCCGTCTGTCCATCTGTCCCACTTTTGTGAATTCAGCTCCTCCTACAGTTTTGGTCCAATTGTTTTGAAACTTGGTACCATGGTTTGATATACACTGAGAATGTGCATATTGCAGTTTGGTTCTGATCAGATGATTTTTGTGGGAATTGTAGCCACTGACCTATGACCTCCTGTTTCACCTCACTTCATAGACAGTAATTGTCTTGTGAAATCAACTCCTCCTACAGTTTTGTTCTGATTGTTTTGAAACTTGGTACCATGGTTTGATATACTCTGATGATGCGCATATTGCAGTTTCACTCATCGGATGACCCTGATGTCAAAGGTCAGGTCAGATTTTTCCCTAAATCTTGTAAACACAGTAACTACTGAAAGAAATGATGTAGACTTTTCAAACTGATCAAATCAAATCAAATCAAACTTTATTGTCATATTGCTGTACATACAACTGTAGTGCAGGCAAGATGAAATTGCGTTTCTCTTGGCATCCATATAGGAAGCAGTATGATTTAAGACACATTCCCACATAGCTCCCCCCCCACCCCCATCCCCCCATCCATTCACACATCCCTGAGACATACTTGGGGAGAAAAAAAAAGAAAAAAAAGAATAACTAACTATAATATACAAAATGTCCGTAGGTGCAGTAGTGTGTATGAGAGATTCCGGGTCAACTGTTCAGCATCCTGACAGCTACAGTAGATACAGTAGTTGTATCTAATACACATCTTGGACGACTTACACCAGGGGTGTCAAACTCATTCCATGGAGGGCCAAGACGCTGCATGTTTTACTTCCACCCAATGTCTTCAGCAGGTGTTTTCACTGATCAGCAATCAGTGGGAAGAAATTCAGTGAAATCACCTGTTGAAAACACTGGGTGGAGGAAAAAACCTGCAGGGTCTTGGCCCTCCATGGAATGAGTTTGACACCTGTGACTTACACCCTCACCTAACTGTGGGTTTGGGGTCAAGGGGTCAAAGGTTCAGAGTTAGCATTGCAATTGCACTGTGGTAAATGCTTCATTTACTATTACTATAAAACGAGTAAAACAAGGGCCACCAAACCTGATATACAGGTTCAACCTGGGATCCTGACCTCTGACTATGGGTTTGGAGTCAAAGGTCAAAGGTCAAGGTTGACATTCCCTATGCCTTTTTACTGTACAACAAGTAAAGTTAGGGTCACCAAACTTGGTACACAGGTTCACCCTGTGACCCTGAAGTGCGACTATGGTTTTGGGATCACAAGGTCAAAGGTCAACATCAACATGGCTTATAAACTATATCTCAACAACAAAGAAAGCTAGGGTCACCCAACTTGCTACACGGGTTCACCTTGGGATCCTGATCCCGCCAAAGTGGTGGCCTAGAGGTAGAGCATCCGCCCCACAACCGGGAGGCCGGAGTTCAAATCCCGGCCAGGTCATGCCAAAGACCATGTAAAAGTGGAACTTCCTGCTGCCCAGCTTGGTGCTCAGCAAAAATGGAACAGAGGAGGGAAAATGTTGGTTACCCAGCCACAGGGGGTGCACAAACCAGTGTACTCCCTGCGCCGGTCCCAAGCCCGGATAAAATAGGCAGGGTTGTGTCAGGAAGGGCATCCGGTGTAAAAACTCAGCTTCAAATGTAAAAACTCCAACCTACACTATGTAGAAAGAGTGAGGATAAACAACCAAAAAAAAAATAAAAATCCTCACCTCTGACTATGGGTTTGGGGTCAAAGGTCAAGGCTAACATTCCTTATGTCTTATTACTGTACGAGTAAATCTAGGGTCACCAAACTTGGGACCCAGGTTCACCTTGGGATCCTGACCTACAACTATTGGTTGTATGCTTTGTTGTATATTCATGGATGATGGGTTTATCATAATTTGGTTCTGCCACAGTAATTATATTGAAGTTAAACTGCTCTCCGTCAGTAAGTATTGGGATCTTCAAAGAAAACGAAGGTGGAGGATATTGCACTCGCCTCAGAGTGCTCTTGTTTTCAGATGTAAGGCCTTAAATTTAATCATCTGTGCTCAAAAACTCAGTTTTTTAACCCATCACACCTCCATATAAGCTGAAATTGAGTTTTGTTTAAGGAGACATGTAATACATTTTTCCACCTGTTGACACTGTTCCCAGACAAGTTGACGCATCTTCCTTAAATGCCGATGAGTCATGGTTCACCCCACCTTCCCTCTTTTGTTGTTGTTGAAATCTGTGATTGTAGGGCTGTGTGATATGACCAAAATTTTACATCCCAATATAAGTAATCTTATATCCCAAAAATGATACATATCCTGATATACTACATTTTCTGTAAATTCTGTAGTTTAGATATAATAACCACATAGAAGGGACCATCTCTTTTTTTAACATTTTGAATTATATAGTAGAAATATTTGCTACTACTTTTCATATTTGCAAGTCTTTAATATAGGCTTCTGTGGGCAGAAGCCTGTTTTACTCACTACCGTTTAACAGCTGATTATTCTTTAGACCCTCTAATTAGTAAACGGTCTCTACAGTCTTTCACATGTTTGCTTGTATATCTAAGGTTGCATGTTTGCAACCTTAGATATACCTTTCCAAATCAAACTCTCAATTTGGAAGCGGCTACTCTTACTCTGAATAGTTCTGTGAGGAACCTTGGAGTTATTTTTGATCAAGATCTGTTTTTTAATTCACATATTGAATTTGTTTCTAAGACTGCCTACTATCATCTGCGCAGTATTGCCAAGATTAGGAGCATCTTGTCTCAGAGTGATGCTGAGAAACTGATCCATGCTTTTGTTAGCGCTAGATTAGATTATTGTAACTCATTATTATCAGGTTGTCCTAAAATATTTTTAAAAAGTCTTCAGATGATCCAAAATGCTGCTACAAGAGTTTTAACAGGTTCTAGAAAGAGAGATCATATCTCTCCGGTTCTGGCTTCCCTTCATTGGCTTCCCATAGAGTTTAGAATTAAGTTTAAAATCCTTCTTTTCACTTACAAAACTCTTAACCCCTTGCACTCTGGTCAATTTCCCTAAAAACGCCTAAAAATAACGTACCCAAAGTAAATCAAAAGCTGTTCTTCAACCCTTTGCAGCATCTTCATGGGGTTGATCTCATTTAAAAGAAAACACTTTGAATTTTTTGGCAAAACAGTCATAATCTCTCTAAGTGCTCCTGCCACTGAGTAACAGTCATCTAAACATACTGAACTTGAAGAAAATAAAATTTGCCTGGGTGTTTTTTTTAGATACAAATGCTTGCAAATAACACACAGCTGTCAGATCGGGCTGGAAAATGCAACAGAAATGTAGAACCAAGTGTTATCCAGCTGAGGTCAAAATTTTGTAACAATACCACAAAAAATGAAAATATTACACAGCTTTTTTGTCAGGTAGTTCCCAGGCATTTTTGAACTGTGCCAAATTGTGCCAAATGACACTGTTTGGAAAAAAGTCTGTAACTTTTGAATGATTCAATATAGAACCTTGATCTTGGGCTCTAATGAAAGATGACACTCAGGGCTGTGTGTGTGTGGGGGGGGGGGGTGTTGTTTATTCATTCATGAATGAATGAATGAACAAACAAGCCCCCACACACAAAGAAGCATGCCACGTAAAAAATGTGTGGCTTTTTTTTTTTTTACAAGAAAAAATAACCTACAGTGCAATAAAAATTATACTAAAATATCTGTAATGTAGAGGATAACAACTCCCCCCCCCCCCCCCCGCTACAGAGGACGGACATCGTCCATCGCCACATGACGGACCGTGGGGACTCTGCGCTGCGGTCTACTATGCACAGTTGTACTAAAATATCTGCAATATATCTGCAATCCGCTACAAAGGAGTAGCGGGGGGGGGGGGGGGGGGGGGGGTTCACGGTCCGGACGCGGTGCACGGACCGGTCCATCATGTCGCGATGGTGCACAGTTGTAATTTACCGATCGGTCAAAAGTCATTTTGATTACAATTTTCAGGGATAAAGAATAATTTAGCTTATAACACTTACCTGTCCACAACAGCAATGTCGCTGGCGAACATCTCTTCCTCATTGTCAGACGAACATAACGCTGGTCCGCTTGTTACGACTCGTGGTTCTGGTCACGCGACCCCGTCAAACCATGATTCCATTATTGCGGTTTTGCGCTTCCATGACTGCGGTTTTGGCGAACGATTTTTCAAAACAAATAAGAACAGTAGTAGGAAACTACTGTTTTGTGTGTCACCCAGCGGCTTACACAAAACAGATTTTACGCACGGGACGCACGCTTTCAATCGTTGAACTTCTCTGCTTCAATTGGCTCGCTGTATTCACAGCCGTTGGTAGGCGGGTCCTTCGTGCTAGGTTTTCAGTCATTGGTTCTTCAAGGTTTCAGAAACTCAATTCAAGGCTCTTATTAGTCGAATGAGAGGTCAATCAAATCTAAACCAATCAAAGCGCTCCTTTGGCTTTCTGTTCGCAGCTGTGTCTGTAGTGGAAGAACGGAAATGAGCTTTTTTTTTTCAGTGCGCTCTGAGACACACAGTATGCGTCCTAGTGCACACGAGGGCGCGCTAGGATGCAGAGACGTGACCGCCAGCGGTATCCCGGAGTGCAAGAGGTTAATATTCAGGCCCCCTTTTATATAAAAGATCTGATATTACCCTATCATTCTAACAGAGCACTACGCTCCCAACATGCTGGATTACTTGCAATACCTAGAATATCCAAAAGTACAATGGGAGGCAGAGCCTTCTGCTATCAAGTTCCTTTCCTGTGGAACCAGTTGCCAATCTGGGTTTGGGAGTCAGACTCGATCTCTGTTTTTAAGAATAGGGTAAAAACCTTCCTCTTCAATATAGCCTACGATTAGGGAGGGATCTTGTGTCTCTTAACCCTCCCTTTGTTTTGCTGTTAATAGATTTAGACTGCCGGGTGACCTCCAATAATGTACTCGGCTTCTCTCCGTTAATGTTTGCTCTCTTTCTGTCTGTTCTTTTCATCTTCTCTATCCCCTCACCCCCCAGCCAGTCGCAGCAGATGACTGCCCCTCCCTGAGCCTGGTTCTGCTAGAGGTTTCTTCCTGTTAAAAGGGAGTTTTTCCTCTCCACCGTCGCCAAGTGCTTGCTCACAGGGGATCGCCTGAATGCTGGGGTCTTTCTGCAATTGTGGGGTTTCCCCTACATTTGAAAGTTCTATGAGATGACGGTTGTTGTGATATGGCGCTATATAAATAAAGTTGAATTGAATTGCTTCTTGTGGAGGTCACCAAATTGGATCATCCCCTCTGCGCATGCGCAGACTGCACACCGTCACCAAAATGCCGTAAATAGTGTATTTTGTGACACCTTGATATATAGTCTTATATAGTGGTGGCCAGATGAGGCTTTCTGGAGAACTTGAGGCCTTTCATCAAAATGGCTCATATAGACGAGGCTTCATGTGAACCTTCATTTTCTCTACTACTACCATCTAGTGGACAAAACGTATACAACATGCAGATTTTTACAAGGGTGTTATTGCTTTGTGTTTTTTTTTCATTTCAATAAATCTTTTAAGAAATATCAATGATCATAAGGGAAAAGAAATAATAAAACTGAGGCAACTACAGTGTGCTACTTATACATTTTTTTAAGAAATAAACTTTTCAACAGTCTTATACTGTCTTTCCCAGTACATTCATCTCTGTCCTTATTGTCATGCAGGGCACAATAGTGCTTCAGCATAATGATGTGTTATTCTTGTATCCAAGCTTTTTGAAACACAACAGACACTTCACCTTGCAAATAAAAATAAATTACAAGAATAACCCCACTGGGAATTGAACCCCAGCTCTCCAGATGCAAGACAGATATTTTACCTCTAGGCTACCACTTAGTGATGGCCAGATAAGGCTTTCTTGAACACTTGAGCCTTTCCATCAAAATAGTTCATGTAGATCAGGGGTGGGCAATTAATTTTCACAAGGGGCCACATTACAGACTGGGACTGTTGTGGAGGGCTCCGTTCAATAAGCTGAACTCACTTCTGCTTATTAATATTAATTGTATCACTCTGTAAAAAAACTTTAAATTCTATAGTTTCAATAAACATTAAAGGTAAAAGTAGATTCACGATTTTGCAATTAAAATATGAAACAGGTGTGGTTAAAAAGAAAAGACCAACATTAAATAAGTAACAATGGCAGCAATTTTCAATAAAACATGCATTTTTGCAATATTTCAAAGACCAGGGTTCGTGGGAGTTTGCCCAACCAGTTTACATGTGTTTTGTGGACTTGGAGAAGGCATTCGACCGCGTCCCTCATGGTTTTTTGTCAGGGGGTGCTTCGGGAGTATGGGGTATTGGGCTTGTTGTTACGAGCTATTCGGTCTCTGTACGACCGTTGTGAGAGTTTGGTCCGTATTGCCAACACTCGATCGGACTCATTCCCAGTGAGAGTTGTACTCCGCCAGGGCTACCCTTTGTCACCGATCTTCTTCATAATTTTTATGGACAGGATTTCTAGGCATGGCCAGGGAATGGAGAATGTCATGCTTGGTGACTACAGGATCTCATCTCTGTTGTTTGCAGATGATGTTGTCCTGTTGGCTTCATCCAGCAATGACCTACAGCTCTTGCTGGGATGGTTTGCCGCTAAGTGTGAAGTGGCTGGGATGAGAATCAGCACTTCCAAGTCCGAGTCCATGGTCCTCAGCCGGAAAAAGGTGGATTGTCCTCTCCGGATTGGGAACAAGCTCCTGCCCCAAGTGGAGGAGTTTAAGTATCTTGGGGTCTTATTCACAAGTGAGGGGAGAATAGAGCGAGAGATCGACAGACGGATCGGAGCAGCATCTGCAGAGATGCGGACATTGTACCGCTCTATTGTGGTGAAGAGGGAGCTGAGTTCTAAGGCAAAGCTGTGGATTTACCAGTCAATCTACGTTCCTACTCTCACCTATGGTCACGAGCTTTGGGTAATGACCGAAAGAACGAGATCGCGGATACAAGCACTGAAATGAGCTTTTCCGTAGGATTGCTGGACTCACCCTCAGAGAGAGGGTGAGGAGCTCAGTCATCCGGGAGAGACTCAGAGTAGAACCGCTGCTCCTCTACATCGAAAGGAGCCAGTTGAGGTGGTGTGGGCATCTGATCAGGATGCCTCCTGGATGCCTTCCACTTGAGGTGTTTTGGGCATTTCCTACTGGCAGGAGACCCCAGGGCAGACCCAGGACTCGCTGGAGAGACTATGTCTCCCAGCTGGTCTGGGAATGCCTTGGTATCCTCTCTGAAGAGCTGGAGCAGGTGGCCGGGGAGAGGGAAGTCTGGGCTTCTCTGCTTGAACTGCTGCCTCCGCGACCCGGACTTCTGGAAAAGTGGTAGAAGATGGATGGATGGATGATATATTGTGCAGCCCTAATATGAGATTGGTTTCATGCAAGTAAGCAAACGCCCATATAAAGCATCATCAGTAACAGGGGTGCTTGTGGTTTGAGTGGCCAATATGATTGAGCCAATCCCTGGGGTGTAATAACCACAGAAACAACCCTAAATGAGTGAATGACTAGCTTTGCTAAAGGTGAGCTAAAAGTGGACGTTAAGCTAGGCTAGCTATCAGTGAGATTACAGGGCGAGCCAATATGAGGTGCAATATATAGTGTGGACTAATGAGCCAGCTGGGAACAAAGATATCTATTGGAGTGAATAGAATATATAGAAAATAGCTATAAAAACCACAGTCACACCGGTAAGCAAACTAAGCACAGCCTGATCTAACAGGCAGTCCTGGCCCCAAAAAAAAAAAAAAAAAAAAAAGGCTATAATAAGGCAAGATTTATAATTGACTATAATTAAATAATTAATGAGATGCAAACCTAGGTATCTAGTTAGTAAGAATATATATAGGGAGGAGTTATAGAACTGTAGGTGTGTGGATTCTGACACTTACTGGGAAACAACATTAACATGATGGAGGTACAGACTGAGTGATGGTTTCATTCCAGTGAACTCCAGTTCTTACAGGGTTCCCACACGTCCTGGAAAACCTGGAAAATGATTGACCAGTTTTCCAGTCATGGAAAACATGGAAATGAGAAAATAAAATAAAATGTCCTGGAAAAACTTAAGATGTCAGGGAAAATTATTTCTCCTCACTCTGCTTCTCTCTGCCTTGTCAGTGAAAGCAAACGGGTTAAAATTTATGTGCATGCATGTCTGTTGCCACGCTACCTTCAGTGGGCATTACTGAGGCAGTGCTTCTGTGCTTCTATAGATATGAACACAAGATCTCACCTTGGCTATTGCTTATCATTGGAGCCAATCCATCAATGGAGCTGCCATCCTGGTACAGGGCATTCACTCCTGTAGAGTGCATGAACGTCAGTCAGGGCCATGGTTTAACCAGACTTAACTCACCATAAATCGCTGAATTTACAAGCTTTTTTGTACTTCTTCATTCGTTACAAATGTCAGACATGTATTTACAATCGAGTTGTGAGTAAAGTGAAAGTGTTTTATGTTAATACAGCCTCCTGCATACCTGATGCTGTCAGACTGCAATCTGCACTGCTCATAGAGACTGCACATAACACTATTTCTGTGCATTAATAAAGGAACCTTCCTTTTCAACTCCACTGTAATATTATTATTGAAGGTTGCAACAGCACTTTACTCATTCAGCTGAAATATACTGCTTAAAAATATAACTGCTTACTGGTACTGTAAATAATATTTTACTTATTTTATGGGTAGCACTCACTCCAAATTTGCTCAGATGCCAGTTAAAAAAACTTAGCTAGGCATCCGTCTGTCTCTCCACACAATGGTAGCGCCTTGGTTGGTCAGTTCAGTCTTGTTGAGAGCAGCGTCTAGTGTGACTCAGCAGTCCGATTTGGCATGGCAGTCTATGCCGCAATTGCTGCACATGAAGTTGGACAGCTGGTTAGAGGCCTGATTCTGTTGCCTCTTTTTCCTCAGTTGTCTCTTTTTCTCCAGTTAGAGATTCCTCTTCTCCTCACCTCTCCAGACTCCTTCCTGCACAGTGCGGCGCCAGCAACTGCCGTCAGCTGCTGCCAGTTTCCAGCTGTTTGGATCAATGTCTATCACCTTCATGTCCCTTTTCCCTTTTTGTCCTTGAGGCATAGCGCTGGGCGGCTTATTGGGTGGCATCCCGTAGCCAGCTCGCCGTACAGGAGGTCTTTGGGGATGCGTCTGTCGTCCATGCGGTGCATATGCCCAAGCCATCGCAAGCAACGCTGACACGGCATGAAGTGCATACTAAGGCAGCCTGCTTTCTCTAGCACTGCCGTGTTGGTGATCTTGTCCTGCCATGTGATGCCCAGGATATGTCGAAGGCAGCGAAGGTGGAAGCTTTCCAGATGGTTCTCCTGTCTGGTGTACGTGGTCCAGGACTCACTGTCGTAGAACAAGGTACTGAGGACGCACGCCTGGTACACCTTGAGCTTGGTGTTCACCCTCAGCAGGTTGTTACCCCATACTCTTTTGCTCAACTTTGCCATGACGGCGGCGGCTTGGGCGATGTGTTTGGAGATTTTGGCATTGAACGACAGCGTTCTGGCGATTGTTGAACCCAGGTATGTGAAGTGGTTGGTGACCTCAAGCTCCTCGTTGCCGATGGTGATAGATGGTGATGCTGGGACGTCCTGGCCCATGATGTTGGTTCTCGTGATGCAGGCATGGGTAAACCTGTCCATCAGCCATTGGAGATCTTCCTCCATGTGCGAGGTCAGGGCTGCATCATCTGCAAGCAGCAGCTCTATGATGAGAACTGTGCAGAATCTGGTCTTGGCCTTCAGGAGGGACAGGTTGAAAAGCTTCCCATCGCTTCTGGTGTGCAGGTGGACGCTTTCTTCAGAGTCTCTGAATGCAAAGTGCAGCATCTGAGAGAAGAAGATGCCGAACAAAGTAGGCGCAAGGATGGAGCCCTGTTTCATTCCACTCCTGATTGAGAAGGATTCCGATGATGCACCATCAAAGTTGACAGTGCCCTTCATGTCGTCGTGAAAGGAGGCAGTGATGCTGAGCAGCTGAGGGGGGCACCCAATCTTCTTCAGCAACTGGAATAGACCTTTTCTGCTCACAAGGTCAAAAGCCTTGGTCAGGTCTATGAATGCGATGTAGAGCGGCATCTGTTGCTCTCAACTTTTCTCCTGGAGCTGGCATACTGAGAAAATCATGTCCACTGTGGACCTCTCAGCCCTGAACCCACATTGGGAGTCCGGATAGACACGGTCAACTAGGACCTGCAGGTGAGCAAGGACCACCCGTGCAAAAACCTTGCCCACGATATTGAGCAGGGAGATGCCACGATAATTATTACCGTCACCGCGGTCACCCTTGTTTTTATACAGCATGACAATCTTGGCATTTCACATGTCCTGGGGTACCTTGCCTTCTCTCCAACACAGACAGAGGAGTTCATGGAGTGGCTTGAGCAGGGCTGGCTTTCCACATTTGTGACATGGTTTACCGACCCAGAGAGGAGACTCAGACTCGAAAGTAGATACAATTATCTTTATTGTGTTTTGTGTGTGTGTGTGTGTGATAGTGTAGCAGCTGGGGGCAAGCAGAGCACCGTGCAACCTGGCAACCCTATGGACAGACAGAGACAGAGTTAGTGTTGGACCCCGGAGGGAATGTACAGAATAGTCTAGGGCTTACTGTTTGTAGAGATGGTGTTAGGCTCAGGTTATGCTCGGAGGCTCCGGCCAGGAAGACAGCACCCGCTGTCCCGGTTGCAGCTGGAGGTGGTTGGAGAGTCCGGGAAAGCACGGTGCAGCTCGGTCCACCACCAGGAGAGAGAGTGGTCCACCGCCACGGATCTCCGCCTGTGCACAGGGGAACGATTGAAGACAAGGTGAATAGAGCGAGGGCTTACTTGGAGCCGAGGTGATGATCCTTCCTGACGGTGGATGACAGGAGGCTTGATTCTGAGACGAGGGTAAGCTGAGGCAAAGAGGCTCTGGAACGAAGACAAAGGCGAGTGTAGGTCTCATCGAGGAATGGAGACAGATGACTCCGTGCTGCTCCGAGGGCAGCACGGTCTAAATAGCCCTGGTCATGATGGAGAGCAGGTGTGCGCGCAGCTGAGGATAACAAGTAGCCAGAGCGAACCATCACAGTACTCCACCCCCCCCCATGAGACGCCTCTCGGCAGCTGATCCAGCCTACTTGGGTGCGTCCAATGGAAGTCCCTGATGAGTTGATTGTCCAACACGAAGGAGGGACGCACCCAGGACCTCCATTTTGGGCCGTAACCCTCCCAGTCCACCAGGTACTGCAGGCCGCGACCCCGGCGGCGGACGTCCAGGATGGCATTGACCTTCCACGCCGGGTCGCCGTCGACCACCACTGGTGGAGGTGGAGACCTGGGAGGGGGACACAGAGGGCTGGAACAGAAAGGCTTGACCTGCGAGACATGGAAGGTTGGACAGATGCGGAGGGAGGGGGGGAGAGCTAGACGCACAGACACAGTGTTGATAATACGGGTTATGGCGAAAGGCCCAATGAACCGCTGAGACATTTTTTTCACCTCTGCCTTCAAGTTAATATGTCTGGTAGACAGCCATAACTGCTGACCCACCCGGTAGGGGCGGGGCCGGCATCCTGCAATGATTAGCAGTCGTGGAGTTGCGCTCAGCCATGCATCGGAGTGCGGTCCAGGTCACTCTCCACAGCCGGCGGCAGCACCTCAAGTGGGCTCGGACGGAGGGAACGGCGATATCCTTCTCCTCTTCAGGGAACAACGGGGGGTTGTAGCCCAGCGAGGCCTCAAACGGAGACATGCCGATCGCTGAAGAGATGGTGGTTTTATGCGCGTACTCGATCCATGGGAGGTGGATGCTCCATGACACCGGGTTGGCGGTGGCGACACACTGCAGCGCAGCCTCCAACTCCTGGTTCGCCCGCTCACACTGTCCGTTACTCTGCGGGTGGTATCCTGAAGACAGGCTCACTGTAGCTCCAAGGGCATTGCAGAATTACCTCCACACCTGAGAAATAAACTGGGGTCCCCGGTCAGAGACGATGTCCAGGGGAATACCATGCAATCTCACCACATGCTGGACGAGAAGGTCCACCATCTCCCTCACCGTAGGCAGCCCCTGTAGGGGAACGAAGTGGGCGGCCTTAGAAAACCTGTCTACGATGGTGAGAATTACAGTGTGATGGTTAGAAGGTGGGAGACGGGTGACGAAGTCCAACGCCACATGGGACCAGGGCCTGCTGGGAGTGGGGAGAGGGTGGAGCAGACCGGCCAGAGGAGAAAAGGACGTCTTGCCAGCGGCGCACTGGGGGCAGGTGCGGATGTACTCTCCGACATCCTTCTGGAGCGAAGGCCACCAAAATGTCCTTTGAAGGAGCGCCACTGTGCGCGCCCTCCCCGGGTGGCACGAGAACCTGGAAGAGTGGGCCCAATGGATCACCTCGCCCCGGATGGCAGATGGCACGAACAGTCTCTCCGCTGGCCCCCCGCCCAGGTCCGCCTTGGCCTCCTGCGCTCTCAGGACCTTTTCTTTGATGCCCCACGAGAGGGCACCCACGACGCACGACGGGGGGAGGATGGGATGCTCTGCCACTTCCACAGCATCTGAGGCAAACTGTCTGGACAGAGCGTCCGGCTTGGTATTCTTGGACCCGGGGCGGTAGGTGATGGTGAAATCGAAACGTTCAAAAAAACGGGGACCAGCGGGCCTGGCACGCATTCAGGCGCTTGGCCGTCCTGAGGTACTCCAGGTTCTTGTGATCCATCCAGACGATGAACGGCTTTTCCATGCGAGCGTCGAGGGCTTTGCTGAGTTCCTCCAGGGTGGGCCCAGAGTCTAGATCCTTTAGCACTGGCAGGTCCTCGATCGCATCAAGCACTTCCTGAGAGACCAAGTTTTCTCTGGAGTACAGGTCGAGGTAGTGTTCGACCCATCTTGCCAGCTGCTTGCCTTGGTCTACGATGATCTCTTCTGTCTTGGATTTCAGGGGTGCACACTTCTTCACTGGTTTGCCTGTTGCTTGTTTGATGCCCTCATACATGCATCTGGTGTTGCCGGTGTCTGAGGCTTGTTGGATGCTTTCTGACAGCTGAAGCCAGTAGTTGTTAGCACAGTGGCGTGCTGTCTGCTGGGCCTTACTTTGGGCAGCTCTTAGTGCCTGTAGGTTCCCCTGAGATGGGGCATGCTTGTACTCGATCAGTGCCCTTCATTTTGCATTAAAGACAGGCTCCATTTCTGCAATGTTATCCTCGAACCAGGCAGCATTTTTGCACTTCTTCCTGCCATAGGTTAGGATTGCCACATTATAGATAGTATTGTGGACAAAGTTCCATCTGTCCTTAGCACTCTCTTTCTGTCAGACCTTGTTGGAGCCTCTCAACGAATTCAACATTCTTGTCTAGATAGGCTATCTTTGCTGGTGTTGATGCAATGCTGGCCTTACTGCTTGGAGTGGTAGATGTTGTTTGGTTTCGGCTTTACTCTGGAGGCAATCAGAGAGTGGTCGGTATCACACTCAGCACTGTGGTAGGCTCTGGTGTTGCAGATGCTGTTCAGGGAGACACGCTTAGTGATGACCAAATCCAGTTGATGCCAGTGTTTTGACCAGGGGTGTCTCCAAGATACGTTGTGGCATGCCTTGTTCTTTAAAAAGGTGTTGGTCACACACAGGTTGTGGCAACAGCAGAATTCAAGGAGTCTCTGACCATTGTTGTTCATTTTTCCTGTGCCATGGTGAACATGCCACATTTGGCTATGACTCTCGATCTGCTCCAACCCTTGCATTGAAGTCACCCAGGATATAGATATGCTCAGACGTTGGGATGGAACTTAGAGCAGTATTTAGAGATTCATAGAAGTGGTGCTTCGTTTCAGTTGTGGCCTGTAGTGTAGGGGCATAAACATAGATGATGTTGACTAGGCCCTCCGCTGTTGAGAGACGCAACTTGAGAATTCTCTCTGTGCCGTCTGCTGGGGGTTCAATTGTCCAGAGCAGCATGTTCCTCATGGCAAAGCCCACTCCATGTTCTCTGGGTTTCTCGGCGCTTTTCCCTTGCCAGAAGTAGATATAGTGTTCCTCCTTTAGGGATCCGTTGTCTGGGAGTCGTGTTTCCTATAGGGCCGCAGTGTCGATGTTCTGTCTGTGCAGTTCACGATCTATCACTGCTGTTCTGCGAGCATCATCAATTGCCTGAAGATCTTCAGTCAGTCCGGGCCACGTGGTCCGCACATTCCAGCTATGAATCCAGAAAGCTGGCATCTTGGCTCTTTTCATATGTTGTTTGCCTGGTGCTTGGTTAACAATCTGCTTGTTGAGTCATGACTCTAAGCTCCAGGCACCCTCTGAAGCAGGCAGACTGTGGCGGGTCAGCACCCCTACTGGCCGGGGGCTGCCTGGCTTGGGGTGGGCAGTAGCTGACCAGTGGGACTACGTTGGTCCCTTCCACTGTTGAAGGGAACCTGTAGTGTCCAAATCTACGCCGGTTGAGCAGGGACTTATAACTCGTAAACTGCTGTCTTCCGTGTTGTGCTCTCGCCAGATGGTAGGACTGGAGTGATCTCTCCAGGGCACAGGCCTGGGCAAGGTATATGGAAGCCTTGTACTGTCCGTTCGACATGGCCCCCCTCTTGGCTGCACCAACTTGATCCAAGGGAACACAGAACATTACATTTGGAGCTTGTTTGGCTACAGGAGCTGCCAGAATGTCGATGTTGACGATATAACCACCTTGGGGGCTCCACTCCAGATTTTTCCTCAGGGTTGACTCCTGAACCCTTTCCCTTGGACGGGTATGCCACAATGCAGCGAAGGTTTGAAATCAAGGTTTTCCTTCCCCTAGATGATCTGCCTTTCCAGGCAATTGAGCCTCATCTACCCAAAGCTACTGGTTTTGAGGTACCAGATGCCCACCTTCGCCCCTTCTCCTGTCTGTAAAAGCAGTTCTGCCGGGCTTAGATGCTAAGCCACACGAGCAGGCCAATAGTTGGACTTAGTTGTCAGAGGCTATTTGAGATGTGTGCCATCTGGAAGCATTTTATAGACAGTGGGAGCTCATCCCCACTGCTACCCCTGGCAATGACAACCTTGTAAAAACTTATAATGCTATTAAAACAGACATAATGTCTCATGTCACCAGCAAAATGGAAGGTGGTGGTGGTGCTGAAAAGAAAAGAGAAGAGTGAATTAAAAGGAGAAAAGCCCTTACCACAGATGCAGCAAACTGGAACTATTGTAAAACAGCAGGTCAGTCAAGAAAATGGACTTTTACCTAGGCTAAGGAGTTATTTACCTGTGTAGTTATTTACCCTGCTTTCCAATATTTATGAGTGCATTGCCCGTAGAATGCAAGTATTCCTGTCTGAAACAGGTATCCCAATTAGACTTTACAGCCCCAAATGTAGGCTGTGTTTGAAAGTGGAATACAAAGAGGTGTAGCCTGTATGTAGGCAATCACACACTAGACCGTGACAAATTTGATGGCACTGAGATTTATTTGATTGTGTGAATATTAATTATAGAATACCTAATTACTGAAAATGAATGTCAGCAAGTATTGAGATCTTCAAAGAAAACGGAGGCGGGGGATACTGCATTCATCTCAGAGTGCTCTTGTTATACAGTGTTTTAAAGTGCATGCAAATTTTTGTTATTTAAAGTCAAAGTCAAAAGTGCCTTTATTGTCATTCCATTGCTAATAAACAATGCAACGAAATTGAGATACTGCTCCCTAAAAACAAACTAAATGCTTGAAACAGTATTACCTAAAAGTTGAATACAATATGTACATAGCAATAATAAAAACATACTGAGCGATATATAAGACCAGCTTATACACACAGGGTTATTGCCACAAAATAACCTAAAATAACATAAAATAATATCAGCAGTCTGCACGTTTTACATAAATCCGTTCAAAATACATACTGCTGCTGGGAAAAAACTATAATTAAACCTGGTAGTCCGGGTTTTATGGGATCCGTACCGCTTTCCCGAGGGGAGCAAGTGAAAGAAATCATGGCCTGGATGAGTGCAGTTTTTAATGATGGCAGTAGCTCTGCTGAGGTACCGAGACCTGGAAATCTCTTCCAGAGAAGGGAGAGAACAGCCACTGATTTTTTGTGCAGTCTCGATCACTCTCTGGAAGGCTTTACGGTCAGCAGCTGAACAGCCCTCATACCAAACCGTGATGCCATATGACAAAATGCTCTCAATAGCAGAGTGATAAAATAAAACCAGCAACTGTGCATTCAGGCCATTCTTCTTGAGGAGCCTCAGAAAGTGTAGACGTTGTTGAGCCTTTTTTATCGTATCTATGGTGTTAACTGCCCAGGTAAGGTTGTGAGAAATATGAACACCCAGAAACTTAAAAGCCTCCACCCTCTCCACACGCTCCTTGCCTATATATAGAGGAGGCGGCTCACTGCTATGCTTCCTAAAATCAATAATGAGTTCTTTTGTTTTTTTGTATTCAATAGCAGATTATTATCTGAGCACCATCTCACCAGTTTCTGGACCTCATCTCTGTATGCAGACTCATCTCCTCCTGATATGAGCCCCACTACTGTTGTGTCATCTGCAGACTTCACTATAATGTTTGTGGGATGAACGGGTATGCAGTCATATGTGTACAATGAATACAAAGCGGGGCTCAACACACAGCCCTGTGGCGAGCCTGTGTTCAGCAAGACTGTAGAGGAGGAATGGGGTCCGAATCTAACAGTCTGTGTTTGGTTTGTTAGGAAGTCCTTAATCCAGCTGCAAGTGTGAGTAGGCAGACCAAGCTGAAGCAATTTGGTGATGAGAATGTTGGGAATAATTGTATTAAATGCCGAGCTATAGTCCACAAACAACATTCTTACATAGCTCCCCTTGTCTTCTAAATGGCTGAATGCCAAGTGGAGAGCTATAGCAATAGCATCTTTGGTGGATCTGCTCCGCCTGTAGGCAAACTGGTACTGATCAAAGTCTGGGGGGGAGACTAGGCAAAAGATGTTTCAATACCATTTTCTCAAAGCACGTCATAATAATGGGTGTTAATGCTACTGGTCGATAGTCATTCAGACTGCTAATAATATGTTTTTTAGGCACAGGAATAATGACTGCAGATTTTAAACACTGTGGAACAATGGCTGCCTTGAGAGACAAATTAAAAATGTCAGTCAAAACAGAGCATAGCTGATCTGTACATGCTCTGAGCACCTTTCCTGGCACTCCATCGGGACCAGTAGCCTTTCTCGGGTGAACTGCTCTCAGTGTATGTCTCACCTCATGATCCTGCAGGGTAAGCACATCAGACCTGGCATTCAATAACGTCAGTGGGTCCGGGCAAGGTGTATTTGCCTCAAACTGTGCGAAAAAGCAGTTCAATTCTTCTGCCAGTGAGGTGCTGATGTCACTGGAAATGATGCTGCTGCCCTTATAGTTTGTGATATGGTGAAACCCTTGCCATACTCGTCTTGAATCATTATCAGAAAAATGGTCCTCAACTTTCTTCTTATAGGCCTGTTTAGCCTCCTTAATGCCTTTCTTCAGATTAGCCCGGGCGGTGCAATACATATCTGTATCCCCTGACCTGAAGGCTGTATCACGGGCTCTGAGGAGTGCCTGGACTTCTTTTGTCATCCAAGGCTTCTGGTTAGGAAAAACCCTAATGTGTTTTTTCCACAGTCACCTGGTTGATACAGTAGGTGATGTAGCATAATACAGTCTGTGTGTACATTTCCAGATCCTCATTCTTGAATAAATCCCATAGAGTGTTTGAAAAACAGTCCTGCAGCTGAGAAAGAGCTCCCTCGGGCCATGTTGTGATGTTCTTTATAGTAGGTCTAGCAGTTCTCCTGAGGGGGGTGCATGCTGGGATGAGGAGCAATGATAGATCGTCTGACAGGCTAAGATGTGGACATGGCACAGCTCTGTAGGCATGCTTCAGGTTTGAATACACCCGATCAAGACAGTTCTTTCCCCTAGTGGCACATTTCACATACTGTGTGAAATTAGGCAGCACAGTTTTCAAGCATGCTTGATTAAAATCACCAGCTATGATGTGAACACCCTCGGGATAGGCCTGCTGCTGTTTATTTATTACACTGTACAAATGACTAAGGGCCGCTTTAGTATTTGCATCAGGAGAAATATAGACCACTGTTATAATAACCACTGTCAGCTCTCTTGGAAGATAAAAAGGCCGACATAAAACTGACATTGTCTCTAGATCAGGAGAACAGTAAGTGTTAATAATACAACTGTGGTTAGTCCAAGTGTTGTGAAGAAAGATGCAGAGACCTCCCCCTCTCTGTTTCCCGGATTCCGCTGTTCGGTCCATACGGTGAAGTGTGCGCCCTGGTAGCTGCACTGCAGCATCAGTGATCAGCGGGTGGAGTCAACTTTCCGTTAACAGCACACAGCAGTCTCTCACAGTTTTACTAGTTGCCAGCTGTAACTCTAGATCATCCATCTTGTGGACGATGCTTCTGGCGTTGGAGAGAAAATGCTGGGTAGCGGAGGTCTATGCGGCTGTCTCTTTAGCCTCGCTAGCAGGCCCGCCCGGCATCCCCACTTTTGCTTTCTCTCCCTCCTCCATCTGCGCCACTTCCCAGGACTGACAACAATCCATGGTGATCCTGCTGGTCTACAGATAGCCTCCGGTATATTTTGTGTGCTCTCAAAAACTGCTGTATCAGCAGACTTTTGTTGAAGTCCAATGTTTATCAGCTCAGTACAACTGTACACAAATCCAGCTTCACACGGTCCAATATCCAAGAACAGCATACATACAAACAAAAGTAGGGAGCAAAGAGCCGCTGTGCAGACACGCGCCGCCATCTTTGAAGGCATCGAAAGCCAGGTATATTTAGGTATATTTATTTTCTTTAATCACTGCATTTCTTGTTATTCTAATGTGTATATTTTCAGTGCAAGGAATTTTAAGGTGTTTAAATCTTTAAATTGTTTTTATCTAGAGAGGTATTACTATTGTATAATAAGACGGGGGTTCACGGTGGTGCAGTGGTTAGCACTGTTGCCTAACAGCTAGAAGGTTCCAGGTTCGAATCCCCAGGCTGACAGGGGTAGGAACCTTCCTGTGTGGAGTTTGCATGTTCTCCCTGTGCTGCGTGGGTTTACTTCTGGAGCTCCGGTTTCCTTCCTCGATCCAAAGACATGCATGTTAGGTTAATTGGTTGTTCTAAATTGTCCCTAGATATCTGTCTCCTATAGGCCCTTAGAATAGAGGGTTAGTACTAGTGAAGCGCTCTGAGTGGTCTTTGTGACTAGAAAAAGCGCTATATAAGTACAGGTCCCCCCCCCCCCCCATATGATAACGCATGTTATACAGTATTAGATTATGGCAAGCTTGCTGTCATAATCATCATAATGATAATCATATACATGTACAGTATGATTATAACAGCCCCTGGCTCTGACTGGAGAGCATCTGTACCGAATAAACAGAGACACATTTTCATATTTAAATCCTTGTATAGTTTTTTTTATTTTATTTTTTATTAAAAATAGTTTAAAAATTTAAAAAATACAAATGAATAAAAATAAAAAAAAAAATAAAAAATAAATAATTGCATATTTATTTTAGAGCATTTTTTATTAGTAAAATCTCACCTATGAAATGTTGTGTCGTCTTCTTTAGTTTTCTTTGTCCGTTCATTACAACAGCCGTATGTGGCACTAAAGTCCAGTATCTGTGTGGATCTGAATGACGATTTGAGCTTTGAACCCTGTACCAATATGGCGGTGGTAGTGACGCATGCTGAGAAGCCGAATGTTAGATCTAGTCTTCATATTTATGCTCCGCTTCTAACCGGCGCAGTGCCCCACATGACGCTACCAGCCAGTCAAATTTGCCCCACCATGCACTTCTGCAATGGATGGTGGGGAAGGGGAATGCATTAGTGTATGACGTGATAAGTTGTCTGTCATACTGGAGCAACTGAAAATGTCCTGGAAAATAATTTCAAGAGTGGGAATCCTGTCTTCGTATGTCAAAACTGGAGGAAAAAGCAAAACGACTCATTAAACGAGAAGTACAGAGACCACAGTAGACCCTAACAAAGTGACAATTTTTATCCCCCACCGGTCGAAGCCCAAAGGGGTCGAAGAGCCCTTACAGTGTTTCCCCTAGGTTTACAGCCTTGGGAAGGGGGGAGAGGTCCACAACAACGAACTCTTAACTCTTTAAGGATTAATTTTGATTACATGATCTACCTTTCCTGTGGCTGGTATCGCCGATACGCACCTGTCACATGGTAGATCAAAAAGTATGTAAAAAAAAAATGCAAAATAAACCCAGATGTACCAACTATTTCACATCACTAGATGACAGACACATATAGCTTACTGCTCTTCTCTGGAGGACTCAGTTCAGTCGTCCACAACTTGTTCAAATCTGATATCACTTCCAGGGCGCAGAAGAAGAAATGTATAAACAATTGCTCAGCATATATTTCAACAGGGAGGAAGCATTTGCTCCAAATTTTGCCAACTATGATTCTAAAAGGGATTATTTAGCTTCTGAATGGAAATATTTACCTTCTGTGACAGCAGACCCAGCCACGTTTCATCTTCAATGCCCTTGCTGATGGAAGGAGGTTTTCACTCAAAATCTCACAATACATGGCCCCATTCATTCTTTCCTTTACACGGATCAGTCGTCCTGGTCCCTTTGCAGAAAAACAGCCCCAAAGTATGATGTTTCCACCCCCATGCTTCACCGTAGGTATGGTGTTCTTTCTCCTCCAAACACGACAAGTTGAGTTTTTACCAAAAAGTTCTATTTTGGTTTCATCTGACCATATGACATTCTCCCAATCCTCTTCTGGATCATCCAAATGCTCTTTAGCAAACTTCAGACGGGCCTGGACATGTACTGGCTTAAGCAGGGGGACACGTCTGGCACTGCAGGATTTGAGTCCCTGGCGGCGTAGTGTGTTACTGATGTAGCCTTTGCTACTTTGGTCCCAGCTCTCTGCAGGTCATTCACTAGGTCCCCCCATGTGGTTCTGGGATTTTTGCTCACCGTTCTCGTGATCATTTTGACTTCACGGGGTGAGATCTTGCATGGAGCCCCAGATGGAGGGAGATTATCAGTGGTCTTGTATGTCTTCCATTTTCTAATAATTGCTCCCACAGTTGATTTCTTCACACCAAGCTGCTTACCTATTGCAGATTCAGTCTTCCCAGCCTGGTGCAGTCTACAATTTGAGTTCAAACAGGTGCCATTAATACAGGTAACGAGTGGAGGACAGAGGAGCCTCTTAAAGAAGAAGTTACATGTCTGTGAGAGCCAGAAATCTTGCTTGTTTGTAGGTGACCAAATACTTATTTTACCAAGGAATTTACCAATTAATTCATTAAAAATCCTTCAGTGTGATTTTCGGGATTTTTTTTTCTCATTTTGTCTCTCATAGTTGAGGTATACCTATGATGAAAATTGGAGACCTCTCTCATCTTTTAAGTGGGAGAACTTGCACAATTGGTGGCTGACTAAATACTTTTTTGCCCCACTGTAAATATGTCCCAAGTCCACTTTGACCGAAAGTTATGTAATCCAATATGGCTGCCATCACATTATGCAAATTAGATGCGTAAATTTACTCCTATCATAAACTTTTGATCATATTCTACATCTTTCTCATTTACAGTAAGCCATTATCTCTTACCACTTTCAAGTTACAGCCTTTGGAATTTGTGATATCTAAACTGAATATTTTCTTGAAAAAAAATCTTCCCCACCAGAGGGTGCATGCTGGTGGTGTGGATCTGCAACAGAAAACTTCAACCAGTTAAAGGAATCATGGTGTTCATAAGTTTTTTAATAACAACAATTTCTTTTAATAATAGCAGTCAGTATAAATAAAAACTAAAAACAATTTTTGAACAACACATCAGAATATCTGAAAAACATTGAACAAAATATCTGAACATTTGTTTATATGGCAATTATCCACAACGTGTACAGCTTTTGTCACTGCGGTGTATTTTTCTGGGCTTCCGGAAGAACATTTCAAGAGCCTCTTGATATGGGAAGTCTGACACATCTGGCCCATTTATTGAGATTTGCATGCAGGCTGCAAGATGTTCTGGGTCAAAACCTGTCATCCGGTGATGACTGGACTTCTGCTGCTTCACGGGAGCAGGGCATGCAGCACTTCAGGTTCAGGTTACTTTATTTGTACCCATAGGTAGATTTGTTGTTAGATTTGAACTACTGCCTCCGTGACCCGTACCTCCAGAAACGCGGTAGAAGATGGATAGATGGATGGTTTGATATACACTGATGATGCGCATATTGCAATTTGACTCTGATCGGATAACCTTGAGGTTAAAGCTCAGGGATCAGATTTTCCCTAAATCTTGTAAGCACAATAACTACTGAAAGAAATAATGTAGGCTTTTCAAATCAATACAGTAGTTGTATCTAAGACACATTTTGGACCTGACCTGACTATGGGTTTGGAGTCAAAAGGTCAAAGATCAAAGTTCTTGTTCTCTTTAGTAGCCACTTCACAAACCCAAATAGATGTGCAAAAGCACTGAAGACATTTTCATACCATGCCCCCCTTGAATTAAGGAGTTCTTAGACTGAATTACACTCAGTGTATAGTGAAGGCTGAGGGCAGCCTGGTTTGTTCCACCTCCATCTTGTGCGTCAGTCTTTCCAGGACGTCAAAAGTAATGAAGCGTAGAGCTGGTCATTTCACACTCTTTGCTTGTGAAGTAGTTGGAAAAGACGTTAAACAGCTGAAGCCAGGAAGCAAATAACACTGAGTTTCCAACTGCGTGTGTGCACATTTAGACTCAGTCATTAGTTAACTAAATGTGTTGCAGATGTATGTAGTGTTAGGAACACAAACTCACCTTGCTCTTGTGTATGTGTACGTTTGTGTGTGTTTTCAGGTACCAGGAAACTTCCATGTGTCGACGCACAGTGCCACAGCCCAGCCTCAAAATCCCGACATGACCCACACAATCCATAAGCTGACTTTTGGAGAAAAGCTTCAGGTCTGGACACACATGAACTAGATTGAGGAAGAAGAGCTCTACAAATCCCAATTCCTGTCAAGTTGGGATGTTCTGTAAAATGTAAATAAAAACTAAATACAGTGATTTAAAAATTCTGTTCAACCTGTATTCAGTTGAATACACTACAAAGACAAGATATGTAATGTTCAAACTGATAAACTTTATTGCTTTTTTATGATTTTGAAATTGATGCCTGCAACACCTTCCAAAAAAGCTTGGACAGAGACATGTTTACCACTGCATTACCTCATTTTTCTTTTTTGTTTTCCTTGTATAGTGAGTGTTGCTTTTTAAAGTGCTTTACAAATAAAGTTGATTGATTTAACACTCAGTAAGCGTTAAGGAACTGAGGACACTAATTGCTGAAGCTTTGTAGGTGGAATTCTTTGCCATTCTTGCTTGATGTGTGACTTCAGTTGCTCAACAGTCCGAGGAGACAGGTCTGGACTGCAGCCACGCCAGTCTAGTACTCATTTACTATGAAGCCACACTGTTGTAACACTTGCAGAATGTGGCTTGGCATTGTCTTGCTGAAATAAGCAGGGATGTCCCTGTAAAAGACGTTGCTTGGATGGCAGTATACTGTATGTTGCTCCAAAATCTGTATGTACCATTCAGCATTAATGGTGCCTTTATAGATGTGCAAGTTACCCATGCCATGGGTACTGACATACCCCCATACCATCGCAGATGCTGGCTTTTGAACTTAACCCTGATAACAATCAGGATGGTCCTTTTCGTTGTAAGCCCAGAGGACTCAACAGTCATGATTTCCCAAAAACAGTTTGAAATGTGGATTCATCAGACCACAGCACACATTTCCACTTTGCGTCAGTTCATCTCAGATGAGCTCAGGCCCAGAGCAACTGGTGGCATTTCTGGGTGTTGTTGATATATGGCTTTGTCTTTGCATGATAAAGTTTTAACTTGCACTTGTAGATTTAGTGATGAACTGTGTTAGATGACAGTGTTTGTTAGCCTAGGTGGTAATATCCTTTACATAGTGATGTCAGTTTTTAATGCAGTGCCATATGAGGGATCGAAGGTCACAAGCATTCAGTGGTTCTTTTCTGCCTTGCTGCTTACAAGCAGCAATTTCTCCAGATTTTCTGAATCTTTTGCTGATATTATGGACCGTAGATGATGAAATCCCTAAATTTCATGTGATTGTACGATGAAAAACATTGTTCTCAAACTGTTGGACTATATGCCCACGCAGTTGTTCACGAAGTGGTGAACCTTCCTTGCTTGTGAATGACTGAGCCTTTTAGGGGTGCTCCTTTTATACCCAATTGATGATGATGATGACACTCACCTGTTTCCAATTACATTCCAGAAAAGTGTTTTTTGAACATTCCTCAACTTTCCCAGTCTTTTCTTGCCCCCCGTCCCAGCTATTTTGGGATGTGTTGCAGGCATCAAATTCAAAATGAGTGAATATTTGCAAAAAACAATAAAGTTTATCAGTTTGAACATTAAATATAAGACAAGATCAGATAAGATAAGATAAGCCTTTATTCGTCCCACAATGGGGAAATTCCAGGATTGCAGCAGCAAAGGGATAGCAGCATTCAGAGCAACAGTAAATGAGTTAAGAACTGGTTAGCCAAAGCAGTAATAAATATACATATGTACACAGTCATATACACAGTGCAGGAGCATTGCAGCTAGATGGTATCAACAGCATTACAGTTTGTTAAATTACCCAGCAGAATATGAATATGTACCCAGACAGTATATTTCGCATTTGAATCAACAGTGTTGTTGCCACCCTCAGTAATGATTGTTATTGTCCTAGTTGTGTATTGGAGGGGATGATCTCTATTGTGCAGAGTTGTTACGTTTAGTACATTCAGTACAACCTATATGAGCAGCACCGGTTAGGTTATAAAGTCTGACAGCCATAGATAGGAAGGACCTGCGGAACCTCTCCGTCGTGCGCTTAGGATGACACAGCCTACCGCTAAATGAGCTCCTCAGTGCATCCAGCGTGTCCTGCATGGGGTGGGTCTTGGACTCCAGCAAAGATGACAGCTTAGTCACCGTCCTCCTCTCTCCTATCGCTGCCACTGGGTCGATGCGTCGCCCCAGAACAGAGCTAGCTTTTTTGATCAGTCTGTTCAGTCTCTTCCTGTTGGCTGCTGTGATGCTGCTGCCCCAGCAGACCACTCCAAATGTGATGGCTGATGCCACCACTGAATAGTAGAAGGTCTTCAGGAGTGCCCCTTGCACTCCAAAAAACCTGAGTCTCCTCAGGAGGAACAGCCTGTGCTGCCCCTTCTTGTAGAGCGCGTTGGTGTTGTGTGACCAGTCCAGTTTATTGTTCAGGTGAACACCCAGGTACTTGTAAGATGTCACCATCTCAATGTGTGTTCCCTGGATATTTACCGGTGCTGTGGGGGGTTGTCCTCGCCTGCGGCAGTCCACCACCAGTTCCTTGGTTTTCCTCGCATTGATCTGGAGACAGTTCCGCAGGCACCAGTCTACAAAGTCCCGGATAAGTCCTCTGTACTCCGTATCATCCCCATCAGAGATGAGGCCAACGATCGCAGAGTCATTCGAGAACTTCTGTAGATGGCAGTGTGGTGTGTTGTGTGAGAAGTCAGCAGTGTAGAGGGGGAACAGGAAGGGAGCCAGAACTGTTCCCTAGGGGGCTCCCATACTGCAGATGATGGTGTCTTTGTAGTGTGTTCAAATTGAATATAGGTTGAAAAGGATATACAAATCATTGTATTCTGTTCTTATTTATGTTTTACACAACTTCACAACGTCATTGGAATTGGGGTTTATTAACAGCACAGAGACTTAACTCTTTTTCTCTCTTTGTTGCTCAGGTCCACAAAGTCCAAGGAGCCTTTAATGCTTTAGGAGGGGCTGATAAGCTGTCATCTAATCGTATGTATCCACTCTACATATGAAGTCAGCCACTGTATAAACATGTGACATTTAGATAAAGCTGGGGTCTGGAACCATGCCTATAGAGAGCCGAAGTCCCAGCCTAAGTTGCTGGACGTAACATCCTGGCAATTTAGAGAACCGAATGTGGGGCTTGTTGGTTTTTATGACATCGCAAACCCAGGAAGTGTAATCCACTTTTCTTTAACGGAGACATATGAAACAGTTTTTTCCACACGTTGGCTCTGTTCCTAGAACTCTTTGATGAAATATCTGTGACGTTCTTTGATCAAAATGCATAATCCTTTAATGATTTCAGCACAATTTCAATCACCACATCACATCAGATTAGGGGTTCAGTGTTAAGGTGGTGTCTCACTAGGCTGTGAGAGCAGGTGACTATCTGGAGATTTAAAAAAATAAAAAAGAAGCTTTCAACAAGTATGCAAATTAGCATCAATTTTGGAATCACACTGAATTGTCACATTTGCGTATGTTGCACGAATATTGCATGAATGTCACAGAAACTTTCGATGAATATTTGGCCATAACTCACCAGGAGTTCACATACATGCCATGTGCATGCTGCTCAACATTCATATCCACATATCCAGTTATCCATGACAGTTGCCAAATCTGGACGATATCTCCCCATTCTAGCAGTCATTTTATCATCGGACATCAAGTGAGATCGACCATAGAGAAGAGGTGCAGAGACTGCTGGATGAAGAGGATGCCTCAGAGGCCTCCCCATCAGACGCAGAGCCCTGGGACCGGCTCCACTTCCTCTGTAGGGGCCCGTGGGGCAGGAACAGTGGCTCCCCCAATCCCTAGCCTTGCCTTTCTTGTCCTTGGATGGCATGGTGCCACTGTCGGTTGCAGTTGTGTCAGTGTGTGCTAGAAAAGGACCAGACCATTGGTGCCTGTCTCGCATGTGGAATGTCTTGCCCTTTTTGTCTCAAATCAGTCACAGTTTAGTTTCATCGGTCCCCAACCCCTTCCAAAGTTGTCTGACTTTTTCGCACTTTCTGACTCACAAAAACTAAATTGAGAAGGGTTCTAGATGTTGGCTTTGCTCTCCTGTCACTCATGAGAGGAAATTGCTGACCTCCACAAATGTTTGGAAAGACTCCCCTGTGAATACTGTTCTCCTAATTGCAAGCTGTTGCAGCCCAGTGAGATACGGCCTTCGGGGTCAGAGCAGGCTGGAAACTGACTCTTTGAGACAGAGCTTTACTGAAAGCCTTTCTGATGAGCTGTAAAGCAACACAGAGATGTTTTTTCGTCTTTAAAACCATCTATGTTGTTCTTGGGGATGGCAAACTTGAGATTAATCTTTGGAAAGCACAATATGGGACCTTTAAGGGAAAGCTCTGAAGTATATAATGAAAAACTCATAAATTCACAGATTAAAAGTCACAAATTTATGTGAGGAAAAGAAAGTCTGAAATTTATGCAAACAGCTGCAAGCTTAAGAGAAAGATGCAACAATTTTACAAGAAAGAACAAATAACATTTATATGAAAAAGAAATAAATGTACTAGATAAATAAATGCACAATGAATGTTGCATATTTATAAGGACACTGCAGGGCATTGTAAGGTTCAGATACGTTTAGCATCTCTCTGCAGATTTTCTGCAGGTCAACAATTGCTCAAAATATGTGCATACACTTGTCCATCCATCTTCTTCAGCGTAATCCTTTTTGGGTCACCGGGGGCTGGAGCCTATCCCAGCATCTTTGGGCGAGAGGCAGGGTCCACCCTAGACAGATCGCCAGTCCATCGCAGGGCCAACACAGAGAGACAGACAACCATTCACTCTCACAGTCATACCTAAGGACAATTTAGAATCCCCAGTTTGATGCCAATTAACTTAACTTGCATGTTTTTGGCATGTGTGAGGAAACTGGAGAAATCCCACGCAGACACGGGGAGAACATGCAAACTCCACACAGATCACTGTTGGTCGGGGGCTGGGATTGAACCCAGGATCCCCCAGCCAAGGGTGAGTTGCTGTGCTGCCGCAGTGCTAACCACTCTTCCACCGCGCTGCCGGCATACACTTGTATGGATAATATTATTAGTGGACAAATATTAAACAAAGGCTGAACAGAAACCATAGTTATTTTTCAATAAAAATACCTTTGTTTTCCAGCTCTGGCCTCACATGACTACATACTGAAGATTGTACCAACAGTGTATGAAGACCTGTCAGGGAAGCAGAGGTTCTCCTACCAGTACACTGTAGCCAACAAGGTACCACATTCCTGCACACCTGATCCTTATGTCATTGGTTCAAACAAACCATAAACACATTTCCTAGAACTGTGTTGACTGACAGTTGTGAGTGTGAAGTAACAACAGTGCAGGTCAGGTAAGGACCTCATTTCCAAAGCATAAATAGTGGTCCAGCAGAGGTGTACAGTATAAACACACATGCTGCTTTACGTCATTGTGTTGATGACTTACACAGCGCTCCGCATTAATGCCTGCCCACTAATCCCAAGCTTGTGTTCTGGCTGTGAAAGAAAGGCGAAGGGCAAGAGACGAATGGAGCAAACTGCTCAGTCTGATAAATAAAAGGCTGCCGACCCCTACTGTGGGTGTGTACTAGCAGCAGAACTATAAGGTGTTTAAACTGCATTATTCATGATCCTGAATTAATTTCCAGTAATAATGGGATTAGCTTTGTGTTGATTCAATATGTTTCTCTGGCCAGGCGTAGCTCCATCACACAATGAAACACTCTTGTTTTTCCTCCACACACAGGAGTACGTCGCCTACAGCCACACAGGCAGAATTATCCCAGCGATCTGGTTCAGGTATGACCTCAGTCCAATCACAGTCAAGTACACGGAGAGGAGACAGCCCTTCTACCGCTTCGTCACCACCGTGAGTCACTTCATTCTCTTTTCTTTTTGTTTCCTTCTTTCCGACCACGGAACCTGTGGCTGCTGTTGTGTTCAATTCCTGACTACTCTTATCCACCTCTGATAATTTGTACTTAAATTTTGCTTATTTCCATTTACTTTTTTGAGCCCCTTTAACCAGGCTGTCATAGGTAGGAGGCCTTGGCCTGTCCTGATAATTACTATAGGTAGTATCTCACTGGGCCGTGACAGCTCACGACTAGTTGGAGAACGGCATTCATGAGAGCATATCCAAAATGTCTCCAAACGTTGCAGTCTCCTCTTGTGAGTTGCAGGGCCTCACAGTCGTGTCGCAGGAGTTTTGAGCATGTTAAAAAATGTCTGACAAATTTTCTCTGAAAATAGTCACAGAGTCATTGCGGGTGTCTCGAGCCCTTCTCACTTTAGTTTCCATGAGTCAGAAAGTACGTTAAAAGTTAGACAGCTTTGTGAGGGGTTGGGGACCTGTGAAACTAAATTGTGACTGATTGGAGACAAAAAGGACAAGACATTCCACGCGTGAGACGGGTGCGAATGGCCCGATCATTTTCTAGCACACACTGACACAGCTGCATCCAACAGTGTTACAGTGCCTGAGGGCAAGAAAGGCAAGACTAGGGATGGGGGGGGGGGGGGAATCCCTACAGAGGAAGTGGAGCTGTGATGAGGAGGACACAGAAGCAGCCTCCTCATCCAGCAGCCTCTGCACTTCTCAGTGATCGATCTCGCTTGACATTTGATGATTAAATGACTGCTGGAATGGTATACCGTCCCAATTTCACAGTTGTCACGGGTAACTGTTGTGCGAGTGTTGCATGGGATTTGTGCATCTGTTGTGGGACAGTTGTAAATGTAAAACTAGATAAGCACTCAGAGATAGCTCAAGTAGGTTCATTTTGTCTTCTTTTAATTATTTATCTTTTGTTCTTATTAAAGACAAGAATAGAAAGGAGATGTCTTTACCTTCTTAACATGTTTCGACTGTACACTGCAGCCTTCGTCAGAAGAGTCAGCTGATTGCTGCCAGGTGACATTTATCAGCTGATTTTTGTAGGTGGGGTCAGCTCAGCAGATCTGTCAGATCCACCGAGCCGGCCCCACCTTCCGCCGTCAGATGGTCTCTGGAGAATGTGATCCTAGGTGTGGAAAAGCTTAAAGGCCCCCTCATCTCGGTTCATGGTGTCTTTTCCCCGCTTCCTGATTTCTATGGCCTCCTTGATCCAGCGTTTGTGTCTGTTGCTCTCTGATCCAATAATTTTTGCGTTGTCCCAGTCCATGATGTGATTATTTCTTTTGCAGTGATCTGATATTGCTGATTTTAATGTTTCTTGTTCTGCCTTTTCTTTTTGTGATCTTGTGAGTCGTCCTTGTGTTTCCTTCTCACATTCCTTCTGGTGTTCTTTTTTTCTTGTGGTGAAAGATCTTCCATTTTCTCCAATGTAGGTTTTGCTGCATGAGCTGCATGATATTTCATACATTACATTGCATTTTTTGTCTTGTTCTATTCTGTCCTTGGGGTGTACTAATAACTGTCTTAATTTTTGGTGTGGTTTTACTGCTGTGTTTATTTTGTATTTTTTCATGATCCTTTGAATTGGTTCCGTGATCCCTCGTATGTGTGGTATGGTTATGGTGTCCTTGTTTTTGATTTCGGCTTTTGTTCTGTGTCTTATTTCCTGTTTGTTTTCTTTGTTTTTGACTTGCTGTTTCCCTTTGTTTATGGCCCATACTGGATATTGGCAGCATATAAGTGCATGTTTTATGTGATTTTCCTCCTCCTGTCTGTCTTCTTGGTCTGTGATGATGGAATACCTGCCAACCACTCCGGTTTTGCCGTAATGGTTCCGGTTTTCAAGACCCCATTCCGGGTTACGGCTTTATTAATCAAAATTACGGTTTTTCACTAAAAATTCAGTCAAAAATTTTAAATCTTAAAAAAACACGAAAGCAGTTCCAAACATGAGATCGCTAGGAATTGTATCTAAATTTAGAACATAGTAGCGTCAGTAGCGTTTCTTTTCGTGGTTCGCTGCTACGCTTTACCTGAAGCGTTTGCTAAGCTAACGCTATCGCTATTGAGGTTTCTATTCTCGCGCGAAATCCCGGAGAGGCGTGCGTACATGGCGAGATGTAAACACGCTGTAAACTGCTGCAGACGTTCACACGACTGCACTTCAACCCTGGCAAATGGACCATGGATTATACAATTCAACATAAACATCTAAAGAGACAAAACAAAAGAGAAACATCTAAAGGGAGAATACATTTTATATAATGCCTAAGATTCTGAAGAACATGTGCTGTGTAATTGCAAGCCTTGTCATGCTTGGTGTATCATGTAAACACATAAAATATCAGAGCGATTTTGCCGTCATTACGCACGTGTCTGTTAAACAGTGCTAGTATACCCTGCTGATATTTCTAGTCTTCTAGTTACCTCCGCCAAGGAGGTTATGTGATCATCAGCGTTGGTTTGTCTGTTTGTTTGTTAGCAAGATAACTCAAAAAGTTATGGACGGATTTTCATGAAATTTTCACAGATTGTCAGAAATGGGGTATCCTACAGATGATTAGATTTTGGTGGTGATCCGGATCACCGTCTGGATCCAGGAATTTTTTAAAGGATTCTTTTTTTTTTATTTAACATTGCGAGATAGGGCCATTTTCAATATTTTATTTATGCTGTTAAACAATGTATGGGGGGAACTGTGGCGCTTGGCGGAGGTCTGCGCTCTCCGAGTGCTTTTCTAGTATTCATAATACATCACATCTGGCCTATTCAAAGTTCTATGCAGTGTTAAGATAGTCTTTTGAATGCAAATTTAATGAATGAATGAATCTTTATTTCGGATAGATTAAAAGTAAAGATTAAAAAGAAACAGAATAATATAACAAAGGCAAAAAAATCCAACAAGGTCAAATTAAACAATAACTCCTCTGATTATACAGTTCAACATAAGTTATCTGAAATGGGTGATGGCTGAAGCCGCAGCTTATATTACCCACCCATATTCCATCCAAGAATTCAAAAGAAAAACAAAACAAGAGCGATTACAATTCGGAACAAAGCTAAGACAAAATGTGACAAAAAAAAAAAAAACTAAGTAACAGCACGACACAGACTGGATATGACAATCTTTATGTGCTTTTACATGTCATCTTGGATGTATGTTTGGAGTATTTCTTCCTTTAGTTTTTGTTTAAATTGTCCAAGCGTTGTACATGATTTTAATTCAGGTCCAAAATCGTTCCATAATCTGACTCCTTGCACTGAAACACAGTGTTGCTTGGTGGTAGTTCTCACTGAAGGTTTTTGAAATATACATGTTCCTCTGAAATGATATTGTTTCTCCCTTATTTGGAACAGCTTTTGGATATTTGCGGGCAGTGATAGATTCTTAGCTTTAAACATTATTACTGCAGTTTTAAAGTCAACCAGATCTTTCAACTTGAGAGCTTTTAATTTAAGAAAAAGTAGGTTTGTTGGTTCCCTGTAAGCAGCTTTGTTTATTATTCTAATAGCTCTCTTCTGAAGCATAAAGACTGGATATATGTTTGTTTTATATGTATTTCCCCATACTTCAGTACAATATGTCATGTATGGGAGTATTAATGAATGATGCAAAGTATATAATGTGGGTTGTTGATTCAGCAAATATTTCGCTCTGTGTAGTATTGCAATTGATTTAGATATTTTACCTTTAATATAATTAATATGTGACTTCTATGTCAAATGCTAATATTTGTTTGACACTGCGGCCCCTGGACCCCGGCTAGCTATTAGGCTTTTCAGGTTTGAAAGTTGAAGAAATATGAGGTTGTTAGCTACATTCTAACTTGATTTAATGCTAATATTTGTTTGGCGTCGGGGGGCTTCGCCCCCCTGAACCCCTCCCACCAGGACTTTGTCCTGGACCTACCGGGGCCTGTGGCCCCTGGACCCTGGCTAGCTACTAGGCTTTTCAGGTTTGAAAGTTGAAGAAATATGAGGTTGTTAGCTACATTTAACTAGATTTAATGCTAATATTTGTTTGGCAAATATTAGCATTATTATTATTAGCATTAGCATTAGCATTATTAGCATTAGCATTAGCATCGGCCCCTGGACCCCGGCTAGCTACTAGGCTTTTCAGGTTTGAAAAGTTGGCAGGTATGTGATGGTGGCCCGTTCATATAACGTCCTGACAACTGATAGCTTGTGTGCTGTGGGGTGTTCCAATGTCCAAAGTAGGTATTGATCTGTGTGGGTTGGTTTCCTGTAGACTGTGATTTTTATGCTGCCGTCATCGTTGTGGTGGATTTTCATGTCCAGAAAGGCTATGGTGCCATTTTCTTCCTCTTCGTGTGTGAATTTTATATTTCCAGTGCTGTCCGTGCTGTTCAGATGGTCAGTGAGTTCTTGTGTGCGTCCTTTCCTTATTTTTTCCAGAATGTCATCCACGTATCTCTTCCAAAGGGTGGGTTTACATCGTGTAGGTGCTGTGTTGATGGCTTTGTTTTCCAGATCCTCCATGAAAAAGCTGCTCATAATGGCTGATATTCTATTCTTGTCTTTAATAAGAACAAAAGATAAATAAGCACTCAGAGAGCGCATACCTCTGCCAAGGTTCCTTCCATCCCTCATAGATTACCTTCAGACTGTAATGGTTTTGTGTGTAGCCCAAGAGCCATCTCTGGTGAAAATCCCATCAAACTCTGTCCAGTGGTTTTGGAATGTTCTTGCTAATGCAGTGTGAGAAGATAAGGGCCTTGGCTGAGGCATGCATTCTTAGATCATCTCCAAAATGTAATGGGTTCATCTTTAGGCCAAGGGCCACCTCTAGTGAAAAGTTAATCCAAACCCATCCAGTAGTTTTTGTGTAATCCTGCTGACAGACAAACAAGCAAACCAACACGGATGAAAATATTACCTCCATAATGGAGGCAAAAATGCAGTTTTGTAGCGCATGTTGAATGTCGTGCAACACATGCGTAGCATGTGTGTGTGAACTCCCAGTGAATTTTGGCCCAAAATTCACCAAGAGTTCTTTTGACATTCATGCAACATACCAGATGTGCCAATTCAGTGTGAATCCAAGAAAAAATTGTTGCTGATTCCCATATTTGTTGCAAGTTTTTCTAATCTCCAACTAGTCGTGAGCTGTGGCACCAAAGTCAGATACTGTCTTATATCAACTTATTGTGTAAAACTGATTTATCAAGTTAATTTTTATAGCTATCCTATATCATTATTTATAGTGAAATGCGCTGCCTTCATGTTCTTTCTCCCCACAAATTTAGGGAAAAAGTTACAAAGTTTTTGCAAATAAACTAAAATTTATTGATAAAAGTTGTAATTTGTGAGACAAAAGTAGCACATATACAAGTAAAAAAATTGTAAATTTATGAGAAAAAACTCTTAATGCTGATGTTATTTTTGCAGTTTTTTTGGGGGGGGGGGAATCACTCAAAATGTTTCTGTGTGTATGAGAGGCTTTCGGCGGCTGGACTAGCCAGTTAGCACTAAACTTATAAACCTCACTATGTTACTGTGAGCATTCAAGTTTAATGGGAATTCAGTTTTAACCCCAGTTGGAGCTAACAGCCTCCTGTGGACAAATGAGAGCGATAATAACCTCTTCATCTTACTCCTAAGTTGAAAATGGAAACTTCCCAACTTGCTCCCTCTGTCTTATGTGTGTCAGTTGTGGAATTTTGACATAAGCCATTCCCTTCTTCAGGAATGTTTCCTGCTGACTGATAATGCTGACAGAATTGATCTGGCTGCCTTTCTGATGACATATACCATTATTTGCCTTCTGAGCTAGAAAAGAAATACCATTGTTGGGTTGTCATGGTTGACACGCCTCTGCAACATTGCGTGGAGGTCGGGGGCAGTGCCTTTGGCATGGCAAACCGGGGTGGTGGTTCCTCTCTTCAAAAAAGGGGACCGGAGGGTGTGCTCCAACTTTAGAGGGATCACACTCCTCAGCCTCCCTGGGAAGGTCTATGCCAAGGTATTGGAGAGGAGAGTCCGGCCGTTGGTCGAACCTCGGATTCAGGAGGAGCAATGTGGTTTTCGTCCTGGCCGTGGCACATCGGACCAGCTCTTTACCCTCTCGAGAATTCTTGAGGGTTCGTGGGAGTTTGCCCAACCAGTTTACATGTGTTTTGTGGACTTGGAGAAGGCATTTGACCGCGTCCCTCGTGGATTTTTGTGGGGGGTGCTTCGGGAGTATGGGGTATCGGGCTTGTTGTTACGAGCTATTCGGTCTCTGTACGACCGTTGTGAGAGTTTAGTTCGCATTGCCAACACTCGGTCGGAGTCATTCCCAGTGAGAGTTGGACTCCGCCAGGGCTGCCCTTTGTCACCGGTCCTGTTCATAATTTTTATGGACAGGATTTCTAGGCGCAGCCAGGGAATGGAGGGTGTCATGCTTGGTGACCACAGGATCTCATCTCTGTTGTTTGCAGATGATGTTGTCCTGTTGGCTTCATCCAGCAATGACCTACAGCTCTTGCTGGGACGGTTTGCCGCTGAGTGTGAAGCGGCTGGGATGAGAATCAGCACCTCCAAGTCCGAGTCCATGGTCCTCAGCCGGAAAAAGGTGGATTGTCCTCTCCGGGTTGGGGACAGGCTCCTGCCCCAAGTGGAGGAGTTTAAGTATCTTGGGGTCTTGTTCACGAGTGAGGGGAAAATGGAGCGAGAGATCGACAGACGGATTGGAGCAGCATCTGCAGTGATGCGGACGTTGTACCGGTCTGTTGTGGTGAAGAGGGAGCTTAGTTCTAAGGCAAAGCTGTCGATTTACCAGTCAATCTACGTTCCTACTCTCACCTATGGTCACGAGCTTTGGGTAATGACCGAAAGAACGAGATCGCGGATACAAGCGGCTGAAATGAGCTTTCTCCGTAGGATTGCTGGACTCACCCTCAGAGATAGGGTGAGGAGCTCAGTCATCCGGGAGAGGCTCAGAGTAGAACCGCTGCTCCTCCACATTGAAAGGAGTCAGTTGAGGTGGTATGGGCATCTGATTAGGATGCCTCCTGGACGCCTCCCACTTGAGGTGTTTCAGGCACGTCCCACTGGGAGGAGACCCCGGGGCAGACCCAGGACTCGGTGGAGAGACTATGTCTCCCAGCTAGTCTGGGAACGCCTTGGTATCCCCTCTGAAGAGCTGGAGCAGGTGGCTGGGGAGAGGGAAGTCTGGGCTTCTCTGCTTGAACTGCTGCCTCCGCGACCCGGACCTCCGGAAAAGCGGTAGAAGATGGATGGATGGATGGATGCCTTCTGAGCTGTTCAGGTTTGTCATGACTTAAGGCAGGGGTGGGTAGTGATTGTACTGTTAATGTGATTGTGAGTCATGGCTTTGGATTGTGAGTCAAGCTGCAGGAGCGTGTTTACTTTATTCCAGCAAGTGTATTGTTCAGATGAAAAGGCTAAAAGCCAGAAAATTTACTCAAGTAAATATAGTTTTACCATTTGGTATTATTATTATTATTACTATTATTATTACTCAAGTGCTGGAAAGAGTATTCCCAAAAATAATAGAGTAAGAAAATATAGTGGATATAACAAGTGTACACACCCCTGTTAGCATGCCAGGTTTTTGTGGCCTTTAATGTGGCCTGTAACTGTACAGTTCAATTGGAAACAAAAAAGGGAACCAATATAATAAGTTGGTAGCATAAGTTTAAACTACAGTCACAAATACCCTTATGAACGGCTGCTAACACCGTGCGAGTGATTTTTGGACCATTTCGTACGGGCTTCTTAAGGCAGCCGTAGGAGAATCCAGCATTCGTAGACCATTTGTAGGTTCATGGCCAGGTTGATGGTCATGTCCAAGATTTCTATGAGCGCCCCACGAAAACCCCTCATGTTAGGGCAGCCGTATGAATGCCATATGAACAATGCAAGATGTTGGCTATAAGTATGCCTCAAGAACACCTTAACTTGTTCTTGAGGGCCCCTTACAGCGGTCATAGGAAACGCTGTACGAATACCTGTTCGTACAGAGATTCGTGCAGTGTGCGTAAGGTGGTAGTGAGGCACTCATAAGGCAGAAGTTCGTCATTTGTGCAACATTTGTGCTGACAAAATGTGCCGAAAGCCGTAAGATCTTCCTACCAATGACTTGAGAGTGCTGTGAGCTGCTCAAAAGTTTCATAAGATGGCACTAAGTATGTCATAGGAAGATCCCAAGGCACTCTTACGAAGAACGTAAGAACTCTAGGTCCATTGTACGACAGAAAAGCTCCTTATTTCTCAAGAATGCCTCAAGTTGCTCTTGTGAATTGAACAGCAGCCATAAGAAACTATGCCCCCTCCACAAATGTCTGCGAACTCCAGAATTCGCACGAACTGGGAGATTCTTACAAATCCGTTGTCCATAAGAATCTTTGACTGTAGCTTTACACACCCTTAAACTTTATAGAAACACCCTTTGATTCAGGGGGTGGGCACATATTACCCCAGTTTTAGAGTCACTGCATTGGCTCCACGTGCATTTTAGGATCGATTTTAAGGTTCTCTTAGTCATTTTTAAATGCCTCAATGGTCTTGGGCCTTCTTATCTATCTGAGCTGCTTTTACCTTATGAGCCCTCGCGGACCCTTAGGTCCTCTGGTACTGGCCTTTTAATGTTTCCCAAAGTCAAGACCAAGACCTTTGGTGAAGCTTCCTTTCACTATTATGGTCCTCGTCTGTGGAACAGCCTGCTACAGAGCCTCAGGGTCGCAGAGTCAATAGATGTTTTTAAGAACAGGCTCAAGACCCACCTTTTTAATTTGGCTTTTAATAAACCTGTTTAACTATTACTGAAGTAGTCATTTATGTTCCATTGTTTTATGTTCCTCTTGGCGCCATTTGTTTTTAGATTTTCTCATCTTCTTATTAATGTGTTTAGTTCAGGTCTTGAGTATGAGTTTTTAGTTCCTGTTTTTATGTGTTCTTAGTTTCTTTTTGTACCATTTTAAATTTTGGCTTTTAACAAACCATCTATTATTGAAGTAGTCATTTATGTTCCATTGTTTTACATTTTTCTTAGCTCCATTTACTTTTAGATTTTCTTATTTTGATGTGTTCTTAGCTCAGTTTCTAAGTATGGGTTGTTAGTTCCCTTTGTTCTGTGTTCTTAGTTTTATCTTGTATTTAATGTGTTTTAGCTCCAGTGTTTCCTCAGTGGGGCCCCTCATGCCAGATGCTGCCTGGCCCATCTGCAGGGGTGTTGGTCTCGTGGGTTGCTCTAGCTTGTGTGAGTGGGGGCTTTATACCATTGCCTACAGCTGTGGTGCGGACCCTGGCCTGTCCTGGTTGGGCGGCCTCTGTGGTTATGGGCTGTGTGGTCTCCCAGCGTGGGAGGCTCCACAGGATGGTTGCTCCTTCTTGTGGTGTCTCTGCTGAGCAATGTGTCTTTTATTTTATATGTGTGTAAGAGAAGTAGGGGGTGATGTGTGTGTGTGTGTGTGTGTGTGTGTGTGTGTGTGTGTGTGTGTGTGTGTTTATGGGAGGGTTGGAAGGGGTGGGGATGTATCGTGTAAAATATGTAATTAAATGTGTCTACTGTTTATATCTATGTAAAGCACTTTGCGCAGCATCTAATGTTTGAAAAGTGCGATACAAATAAAGTTTGATTGATTGATTTACGTAGAACATTCAGTCTTTTGGGGTAGGATCATTCCACACCTTGATTTGGCAACATTTGCCCACTCCGCCTTGCAAAATTGCTCCAGATCTGTCGGACTCTGAGGTTCATCTTTTGTGAAATCTCAGATGAGTTCGAATTTGGGTGACCTTCAACTCAGGATCAATGTCAGTGGTCAGTTTTTCCAAAAACATCGGCAACATGATAACTCAGAAATGATGTACATGTTTCACATTCAAACCATAGTTCTGTCTGAAAAATCTGGGATGAGTTCAGATTTTAGTGACGTTGACCCGACTTCTGTGTCATGTCCGCTGCACAATTTAAGATAAGATAAGTTAAGATAAGCCTTTATTAGTCCCACAATGGGGAAATTCCAGGATTGCAACAGCACAGGGATAGCAATACTCAGAGCAACAATCAGAAGGCAAGAAAAAAACAACAACAGCTAGTATACATATGTACATATTACTATAAATATATATATATATATATAGACACACAGTGCAGAGCATTGTGGTTGGTGAATGTGCAGCAGAAAGTCTAAGCTCTCTCTCCCTCCACGGGTGCGGCGGGCCAGCTGGATGTCTTTGGGCATGATGGTGGTGACCCTCTTGGCGTGGATGGCGCACAGATTGGTGTCCACAAAGAGACCCACCAGGTAGGCCTCACTGGCCTCCTGCAGAGCCATGACGGCGGAGCTCTGGAAGCGCAGGTCGGTCTTGAAGTCCTGAGTGAGCTCCCTCACCAGGCGCTGGAAGGGCAGCCTACGGATGAGCAGCTCCGTGGATCTCTGGTAGTGACGGATCTCTCTCAGAGCCACGGTACTGTGCCTGTAATGGTGAGGCTTCTTCACTCCGCCGGTGGCCAGAGTGCTTTTTCGAGCAGCCTTGGTGGCTAGCTGCTTCCTTGGGGGCTTTTTCCTCCAGTAGATTTACGGGCGGTCTGCTTGGCTCTTGCCATCGCTCTTTATTATTCTGTCTTATATTTCTTGCACGCCGCCTAAACTCCAGCCCGGCACCCGCGTCGTTTTCGCCACACTTCCTCGGCATGTCAAGCTTCTCCGTTAGCACCGGGTGGCGGTTGGAGCTAGCTAGCCAGCTAGCTAGCTCTTCCCTGCTGTATCGTCCCCCGCTGCAAACAGTGGCTCCGTCCGCCGACTCGGGAGACCCTTGGGGCGATCTGTGTGTCCGTGATATATATATAGAGTGAAAGGTGTAGAAAGAAGAAGGAAGATAAGAAAAGGGCAGTTGCAAACGGCAGCCAACTCGTGTGGCGCCGCTGGTCTGGCGGAACCGGAACCGGAAAAAAAAAAAAATTCGCAGTGAACATATAAATTGACAGCGAGCCCAAAACGCAGTGTAAGTAACGTGTTTATTCACAAAGGGAAAGCGTACAAAATGTCCAAATAACAGTCACAGTAAATAAGAGTAGACAACCTGCTACAGCCCTCGTAGGCTTAAAGGGAATGCCTCACACGCTCCGGACAGTCAGGAGCGGAAGGGAAAGGCACGGAAGAAGACTTACAAATATGCTTGAGTGGAAGGGCTCTAAGGCACAACATACAAGTCCAGAGGAAGGAAGCCTATAATCCAGGGATTCAGGTTGTCCCATGTTGACCTAAGCTGCCACACTTACTGCGCACACTGCCTCCCAATAAGAAGTACTCAATATACTAATGAAGGCAAGTGGGCACAGCCGTGTGGCAAGCTGGTGCGTGAATGATGGCAGTGTGTGTATGTGCATGTGTGAGTGTGTGTGTGCGTGCATGAGTGTGTGCATGTGGTGATGAGATGCATCTGGTGAATGTCTGGTAAGAGGAGGAAGGCGTGGCTGTAGGACTGTCAGAGAGCGAGGCTCAATCTGCCAGCTGGAAATAATAAGAAGTAATCAAACCCTACAGCCACAGGTCATGGACGGGGTAACCACCCCGAATATGACATTCTGAATGAAATGACGTAACGTTTTCATATTGATGCTATAGTTGTATGTGTGACAACTCTTGGACGATTTTGATTTCAAAAGACTCCAAACAAAAATTCAGCCAGCAGGCTCAGGGGGTACAACTAGCATCCGCCAGTATTTTTATTTTTTATTTTTCCCCCAGCAGATGTTTGGTTTTTTTAATTGAATTCTTCAGGTTATATGTGAGTTTACTTTTCTCTTCATAAATGTACTCAAATAAGACTAAAAACTATCCTGCAATAAAAGTAGTAAAGTACACATAAAGTACATTTTTGTGAAAATGTTACTTATGTATATGGCCTTAAATCAGGGCTGGACTGGGACCAAAAAACGGTCCTGGCATTTTTGGTCCAGACAGTCCACCATGATCAGCCAAACAACAGCACAGATGGTCCAGTTGAACACGTACAAGTACTGTGCCATTCCCAGAACCACAGTAAAGCTGAGTAGTGGGTTACATGCAAAACAGGGGGATAGAGTAATTAGTCACATGATCACATTCCTGTTTAAAAGATGCATAACTGGGAATAATTTCATAACATAAAGCTTCTCCCCTTACAACAATCGCAGGGATGTGCAGAGACATTTTGAGGGGCCAAAGTAAGGGCACCCTCCCACTCTGACTCCTCTTACTTGAGTAATGACCAGCCTACTGCAAATCTAAATGTTAGAAGCTTTGTTCACGGCTTCATGCCGACTATCAACACTTTGTTAAGTAGCAACATTCAACCTTCACACTTAATGGCCTAACAGAGGTCAGAATTATCCCACTTATGTGGCTGACAAGAGGGTCCCTGTGGTTTTGAAGAAAGAAAGAAAGAATTACTTTATTATCTTTTTTGCATAAATATTTTGTCATAATTTTAAAGTCTTAAAATTTTCCAAAGGTGCAAAACTGAGAAAAAGCCACAAAATTACAAGGAAAAAAAACCCATGACAAACATATATACAATAAAAGCTTCAAATTTAGTAGAATAACATAACAAATGTATAGGGACAAATACCCATTTAGTTAAAATATGTCCTAAATTCAGGAGGAAAAAAATGCAAAATTACAAGAAAAACAAACTTTAATTTAAAAGACAAAATTTACAAATTTTTGGCAAAAGTTGCAAATTTATGAGGAAAAAAATTCACATCTGTACAACTATAGTCATTGAGAATGTAAACACAGGAAGTTATTTAAAAGATTTACGAAAAATTCATTAAGAGAAAGTAAATGAATAAATTGTTGAGACGAGGTCAGAAAATCACAAGAAAAATGTAGCTCGTTTGCAATAATTAAAGAAAAATTACATTTAGAAAAATCAACGAAGAGGAGGGGAAATTATTGAGGCAAAAGTGCCAAGATGGAAGAAAAAAATTATGCCAGTTTATGACACAAAAGCCACAAATTTAAGAAAAAAATGTCAATCCATGTGCAAAAATTTTTCATGATGTTTCAATTTTCATGGTTTGTTAGTCTATAATTAAAAAAAGAATAAAAATGACCATAAGAAAAAAAGTAGACAATTTATGAGAACTCTCCAAATTCACATTAAAAATTCCACATTTTCAATAAAAAAATATCCAAATTAGGTGGTAGAGTAGCCTGAAACTGTACACAAATAAAAGTAGGTTATCATTATAGTTACATAAGAGTAGTTTCCTGAAAGTAGTTTAAGAAGTTACTGAGATGTGACTTTAGTCTGGACAGTTTGAGGTTTTTCTCCTAAATTTATATGGTGGTTTTATTCTAAATTTACTACTTTTTCCTTGTAATTTTGAAAGATTTTTTTCCCCCACTTAAATCAACGTTTTCCTCATAATTTGTGTTTGGTGCGGATTTAGGGCTTTTTCTTGTACATTTGAGACTTTACTCTCCTAAATTTGTGAGTTTTTTCCTCATAAATTAAAAATCAACAATAAAATGAACAAAGATGCAGCGTTTTGTGTTATATTATAAGCACTATTTATAGCCTATTAATAGCCCATTTTGTACCCCCCCCCCCCCCAGGTGAAAACCTCACATACTTTGAAACCTAAATATTTGCAGCTATGCGTCTTACTCTTACAGAATGAATTCAGACAGACCCAAAAACTATTCATAACTTTCCAGAATATTCCAGCTGAGGCTGGGTTATGAGATGTGACTAAAACACTTGGTAGAGATGAGTAGGCGTGGCTCAAATTGTGGAAAAATTTGCAGGTACGTTTTGTCTCAGCAAAGCTTGCACTTCTTTGTGTTATCCATTTGATTTAATGATTTCGTATATTTATACAAAGTCATTTTAATGAAGAACGAAAACTCAAGTGCCTGTAGAAGAGCTGCAGGAGCCTCCTGTCTGCTCGCCTTTCCCCCTGCTGGGAGGAGGGCCCTGGTGCTGCGTTCAAATACACTCAGACGTTTGAAGTCGGAATTAGTAGGGTGACACATAAGGCTTTTTCTGGAGCTTTTTTAACCGACTAATATGTCCTTTATTTTAATAGATTTAGTGGCAGCCATTTCCATTTTTTTATTTTTTCCTCTAATCTTTTCAATTCCACTTTTATGCTTTTATTTGTCCATTTTCACATGTCTGCTGCCACACAGTTTTTTCCACAGTAAACTCAGCTCTGAAAGGGGCCCCTGAGCACTGGGAAGGAAGGGGTGGGCTGTTCGGGCTGCTTAAGAGATTTGATTGGGCAGTCCGGTGTCAGTAATGAAAACAAGCGAATGGGCTGCCGTCAGTATTTCAAAGGCCAGGGCACAGCGGTCCTTGAAGGCGTGGCTACATAATTATATCGATGACGTCCCGGTCGCATGGCCAGTCCAGCCGTGCCTTGAGTAAATGTAACTTGATACTATAGCTATACTCAATTGATTATCAGAATATTCATTCATACACTGGGGTGTTCAACTTTTTCAAATTTGGTATTCAGATATTTTTTTAATAAAGATAGATTTACCAAAAATTAAAAAAACAACAACTGCAAATTTAGGAGAAAAATCACAAATTTGCAAAAAGAAAAGTAACGACTTGATGATAAATTCACAAAAAAAAAATTCAGATTTTCATGAGAAATATTGTACATTTTGAAAATGAAACATACAAGAAAAGCTGTAAGGTTTAAGCTTATTCCCTGACGCCCCCTGATACGGGGGCTGCACGAGAACATGACAGCAGCCCCAGAAAGCAGCAGGGGAGAAAGGGTTAAGAAAAGGAAGCTGCACATTTACAGAGGAAAATGCACGTGTATGAGAAATGTAAATGTATGTGGAAAGGATCTCAAGGAAAAGGAAAGGGGCAAATTTGTGAGTAAAAATATATTTTAAAATTCCAGATTTATATGAAAACGTTCCAAATGTGTAAGAAAAGTCCCGTCTCTGAGCAGCACTGACGCTGATACTGTCCACACCAAGGCTGAACAGAAATTTCAACTGGGACAGCCTTACTGGTTACTGCCCACCTGTCATATTAACCAGAAGGAAGGAAACGGCAGCGCTCCGTAAATGTTGATACTGATCCTTTAGTGTCTTCTCTTTTTTTCCTAGATCTGTGCGATTGTTGGAGGGACATTCACAGTGGCCGGGATCATCGACTCCTGTATATTTACAGCTTCAGAAGCATGGAAGAAGATACAGATTGGCAAAATGTCATGAGGACTGCCTCCCACTCCTCACATCTTATTTATAAGTTGCTGGCCTGATAGCTAAATCCAACTGGTGGAGGGAAAAAAAGAAAGCCAAATTACCTTGAAGAGATTGCATCAGGGGGGCCATAAAAGTCTTTGCACTTGATTTAACTACCAGGCTAGAATCATCCTGCGGTCCTCTCGGGCTCCCTCTGCTCTGGCGACGTGTGGACGCCGGCTCTCACATGTCCTCCGTCTTTGGTGTCCGGGGAGGAGAGGAAAGGGAGTCTGTTTTGTTACTGACTGTGGCAAACAAATCTGTTGGGTCAAAGGGATAGTTAATTTTTTTTTTGAAGTCGGGGTTATTTAAATACCTCACAGATCAACCTTAAGTAGTCAGTGGTTTGGCTTCTCCTCTTTTAGAGAACAAGGGAGGGCAGCCGAGTACACAGTCAGAGCTGCAGTTGAGTGCAATAGATAGGGATGCCAATATTTTTGCCGATCCCAATGAATGCACATATTTTTCCTCCAACCTGCTTGCATCTCCTTTGTCTTACAGTGACGATTAACTGGCATATAAAGACATATTCCCCAAGAAAAACAAACTGCTTCAATATGAAAATAAACACGTTATTTATTTACATATCAGCCGATAAGGATAGTGTGCCGATATTATCATCCCTAGTAATGGATGCATGTTCAGTCTACTGAAACTTCAAAAGCTTCCCAGTTCGAGATAGTGCTGTCTCAGGGTGCTTTCACACCTACAGGCTTTAGTTTGTTTCAGTCGAACTCAAGTTTGTTTTCTCTGTTAGTGCGGTTCGTTTTGTCTGGTGAGAACACAGTAATCGCGCTCAAGTGTGCACCTAACCAACCGTACCGAGACCGCCTGAAAGAGGTGGTCTCAGTTCGAATCAAATGGCGAACCCTGGTGTGGTCCTGCAGGTGAGAAAGCGTCCGCACAAAAGCAGAACCAGCGGCAAACGGTAAAACATTTTATGCCACTGTACATACCTGACGGATCTTTGAAAATATCTGTGGCTGAGTATGTCACGGTTCTGGAGGATTAATGAACGTTAACATGTCATTTCCCATCCGTAGCAGTGCTTCATTTTCAAACTGTGCGATTTGCCGAAAGTGGTATATGCACGTATGTAATAAACGATAACCAGGGCGATGACAACCCCCGTAGATTACGCTACGATTTGTATTATTTTCTCCCCACAAATGCATAAATACACAGTAGTCATCCTACTTCCTGTATTTACCTTTCCGGTTCTTGCGGCAAAAAAATCTGACCAATAAGAACAGAGAACATTCTGACGTAAGCCTCGCAGGATTTAACGTGACGCAGTTTGGTCTGCTTGAATTTTTGCCTGTGTGAAAGGGGACCGAACCAAGGAGAAAATGATACAAAGGAACAAACTTGTCAACTGATTCAGACCAAATTAAACAAATTTAGATGTGAAAGCATCCTCAACCTAATTCACCCTCCAATGTTTTATTTTAGCGCTCTATTTTCAACCAAAGAATGTCTGTGTTGCTACGCAGCACTGCACGCTGGCTGTAGCTGTAGCCCTCCAACAAACAGCCGAGTCTTCACAGAGGAGTTGGAGTGGAACGGTATCCAGCAACACAATGGTGCTTTTCCACTTTTTGGTTGAAAATGCAGTGCTAAAGTAAAGTGCTGTCTGTTCCAGGTGTGAAGCGGTATGAATTGAGGTAGCGCTTTTTTTGAGTTGTGAGATGGTAAAACTCGGCCCTAAACATGAGTCTGTTACACTCCACTGCAGCCCTGGCTCTGTGCTCAGCTATCCTCCCTTGTTCTCTCAGAGAAGACAATCCAAACCACCAACTATTTAAGGTAATTCCATAACTACTCAGAGGTATTTCACATAGCCCTCACTTCAAAACAGCTGAACTATCCCTTTAAAGCCTCTTATGTACTCTTGAAAGGATGCAGCTGATAGTTTTAAAATGAAGTTTTTAAAAAAAAGTTGGTCTTTTATTTAATCTTGGGAAAGTTTTGATTGATTGGAATGTGGGATAATTGAGCAGTTTTAAACCAGTGTTTCAGTGTAACTACTCTTCTAGTTGCTTGACGCTGTATTAATGAAGGAAAGTGTTTGAGTTTTTAAACACAGATGAGCGTGAAATCTAGTTTTTCTAGTTCTCAAACTCTCTGTGTGTTTTGTCTCCTCTCATGGTCTATTTTATATGTCCTGTATTCATACCATGTGCCTTTAGGTTTACTGTGACACTGATCAGGATTATCATCAGCTGTCATTTATCTGTCCGTAATATCATTTCCCACTGTGGAAACCAATATTTTCACTGTATTTTTTTTACATGTTTGAATGGATAGGATCTCTGTTGATTCTCTCATTACAGCTTACCTCCGTTGGCTGCAGGTGTGTCTTGGTGATAAATGTCCCCAGTTTTTGAGTTTTTCATTCCATCTCAGTGATTGTAAATCATAGTGAATGTCCATCCTTTACATTTTGATTAATTTACATGGTACATGTGTTTGTTTTGTTGAGAGGTTTTAGTGTGTTTTTTAAATAAAGGTTTGATTTTGGAAAGGAATTAATCTGTTGTGATTCTTTAATTTCTCTGCACCATGTTTAAAGACTGTGATGATCACAAGCCCTCAGAACCTGTAATTCTACTCAGGTTTCCATCCATCTTCTTCCGCTTAATCTTTTTCGGGGCGCGGGGGGGCTGGAGCCTATCCCAGCGTCTTTGGGCGCGAGGCAGGGTGCACCCTGGACAGATCGCCAGTCCATCGCAGGGCCAACACAGAGAGACAGACAACCATTCACTCTCACAGTCATACCTAAGGACAATTTAGAATCCCCAGTTTGATGGCAGTTAACCTAACTTGCATGTTTTTGGCATGTGGGAGGAAACCGGAGAAATCCCGGAGTAAACCCACGCAGACACGGGGAGAACTTGCAAACTCCACACACATCACTGTTGGTTGAGGGCTGGGATCGAACCCAGGATCCCCCGGCCAAGGGTGAGTTGCTGTGCTGCCACAGTGCTAACCACTCCACCATCGCGCTGCCCAATGGTTTCCATTTCCCTGTCAGATTAATCTGTGGCTCTGTGTCTCCTTGGGGAAAGGTCACCATTAGATGCTGCACAACTTTAAATTTCTTAACTATGACAGCCATTTGTTTTTTTTAAGGAGCAACATACAATCCTTGCCTTTAAAGGTCCCTTTTGCCATTTCTAAGGATTGTCTTAGAAATGATTTTTTGTCAGTGCCACTATCTCCAAACCATACATCATCGCAGGTCTCACTACCTTGGTATAAATCTTTCCTTTCACTGTAGCTGATATCTTTCTGTCACAAATCACCCCTGACACTCATCTCCACCCACGCCACCCTGCCTGCACTCTCTTCTTCACCTCTCTTGCACACTGTCCATTGCTTTGGATGATTGATCCCAGGTATTTAAACTCATCTGCCTTCACTACCTCTAGTCCTTGCATCTTCATCATTACACCTGCCTCCCTCTCATACTCACTCATGTCTGTCTTGCTTCTACTCACTTTCATTCCTCTTCTCTCCTGCCAGTGGACATCTTGCCACATCTCAGTCCTGACTGTTATATGGGGTTTTACTGTGAACTGCGGTGTGATGACGCCGCCTTCCTGTTGCATCATCACACCGCCCTATATTAAGGGGCATCTGCCATGAGGGCTTCCTCGTGCCCTGGATGACTTTGCTACGGTGCCTTGTATGCTGTGTGTTCTCTACCTTCAATAAAGCAGTGTTCAGTGCTACATCTCTGTCAGCCTCGTTTATTACCAGGTTTGTGGACATAACATTTGGCGACTGAGGATTAACGGATGGAGGCGTGCGTTCCACCACTCCGGCCCTTCCTACAGCTTCCCGGCAAGCCACCGGTGCCATGGCCTCGCTGGTTAGAGGCTTTCCAAATGTACATCACGGCGCTGGACCTTGGGAAGTTCGATAAAGTGAGGGCATGTACGGTCCTTGTCCACAACCTGGCTATTGAGGGCCAGAGGATTCTGCGCATGCCCGGCGCGACCAACTCATACAGGGACGTCGTGGAGCTGCTAGCTAACAATTTTACCACTCCAGACAGCGTGACAGTAGACCGACCGCATGTACGAAGTGCTGGGTTTGAGTTGAAAAATGTCCACTTGCCTTAGAAGCACCCCGTCGCAGGAACGCGCGTGAGTACAGACGCCATAAAACCACAAACAAACGAGCAAATCTTAACACTACAGCCAGTGTTTGAACATTTTATGCATCTTTAGAGGTAGAATCATTACTACATCTTGTCAATGAGCGTTAAAACTGTGAATCTCCGGTCTGGAAACAGACCAACGTAACACCCCCACCCACCCACCCCCGTAAATTAAAGATGTGTCTGAAGAGACAAGTGTGTGTGTCAAGACGTGCAGCAGACAGACAGGTAGGAGTTAGGGAAGGAAAGAGTGAGAATATCGTCTGTATTTTTTTTTTTCAGAAAGTAGACAATACTGTGATGTTTCAAGGGTTCACACAATAATGAGAGGATTTGTGACATATAGGCATTTATTCTTCACTGACTACACAGAACAGAGGGGAGGTCATTCACACAGACACTCATCTCACTCAGGGTGACGCAGACACATAATCTATCACACACAGGGAAAACAACACTATCACAACCAGACTTATAACACAATTATAATGGTACAACAATAACGCTTAGAACATATGAATAATAACAGTCTTTGAATCCCCCATGGTGTAAAGCATGCCAGGACAAGCCCCCGCCCCTTATCACAGTCCAGACGTTACACTGTCCCTCCTGGACTGGTTTCTGTTCCCAGAATAAGTCCTACTCAAAAGTCCAATATGAACCCGTCCAGGCATTTGGGTGCCCGCCGTTGGTGGCAGCTGGTGCACACAGGCCCGTTAGTGTCCATTCGGGCCTCGACCAGGGAATACCGGTCAGGATGGTGCCTCTGGCTCAGCCACCTGTGGGGCAGCTGGCTGGTACAGGGCGAGGCAGTCACGGGGACGCACCACCACCCGGTTCCTCCTCTGCAGCCTCACCCTGTACACTGCATCATTGAAAATACCGAGCCCAAAAGGCAGCATCACAGGAGTGACAATGGACTTACAGCGGGGAAAATAAGTATTGAACACGTCAACATTTTTCTCGTTAAACATATTTTTGATGGAGCCACTGACTTGAGATTTTCACCAGATATCAGTAACAACACAAGTAATCCATACATACAAAGAAATCAATGCAACTGTGTTCACAAAGCAAGTTATATTCAATAAAGTGGAATGCCACAGGGAATAAGTATTGAACACGCTTGGTGAAATTCATTTCATATTTAGTAGAAAAGCCTTTGTTGGAAATAACTGCTTCCAGATGCCTCCTATGCGGAGAAACTAAGATAAGATAAGCCTTTATTAGTCCCACAACGGGGAAATTCCAGGATTGCAACAGCACAGGGATAGCAACACTCAGAGCAACAATCAGAAGGCAAGAAAAAAAAACAAGCAAGCAAGAGCAGCTAATATACATATGTACATATTACTGTAAAATATATATATACACACACAGACACACAGTGCAGAGCATTGTAGCTGGATGGAATAAATATATGAATATATGAACACACAGTGCAGAGCATTGTAGCTAGATGGAATAAATATGTAAATATATAAACACCCACAGTACGGAGCATTGCAGCTAGGTGCAGGGATTGCTCAGGAGTAATTTTAGCCCATTCTTCCAAACAAACTGTCTTCAAATCTTGAAAGTTCTGTGGATGTCTTCTATGAACTCTGATCTTCAGTTCATTCCATAGATTTTCAATTGGATTCAGGGCAGGTGACTGGACCATTCTAGCAGCTTTATTTTTCTTTTCTGGAGCCAGTTGAGAGTTTCCTTGGCTGTGTGCTTGGGATCATTGTCTTGCTGAAATGTCCACCCTCGTTTCATCTTCAGCATCTTGGTTGAATATATATAAGGTCTATTGTAAATGAGGGGAGAGTAACCCTGTTGCATTGCACTACTGAAGAGATGATTGCAGATGTTATGACTAAGCCAGCAAGTCCAAACTTAAGAAGTTTGCAGGTATTATGTTTGGTGCTTAGAAAAATGTGGAAGAGGGTTACATCTGTATTTTATTTTTATTGGTTCATTTTTGTCTCGATTTCAGCAACTCATGTACAAGTGGGGGTGTTGGAGAAAACTGTCATTTGTGTACTCTAGTTGCTGTGATATGTCAAGCAGAGGTGCAATGTTTTGTTTATACCACTGCAAGGCACACCTTTACAATGCATGCTTGCGTCATCACGTTTTACAGGGCATGGAATATGTCCACGACCTCCGTTTTTGCTGGTGTTCTCTTGCTCTTCTGTTTTGTGTTGAAAGCAACATGTTCAGTATGCGTGACGGCAAAAGATGAATATTGCCTCCCTCTAATTTATCCCACCAAGTTCATCGATAAAGAAGCTGCAGCTACGCTCAGCTCAACAACTGTCATTAGTAGTATTGGTATTATTATTAGTGTGACATTTCAAAGGTTCACACAGTAATGAGAGAGGATTTGGAAGGAACAGGCATTTATTTTTCACTGCCAAATTACACAGAACAGAGGGGAGGTCATTCACACAGACACTCACCTCGTTCAGGGTGACACAGACACGTAATCTCTCACACACAGGGAAAACAACACTGTCACAACCAGACTTATAACACAATTTTAACGGTACAACAATAATGCTCAGAACACAAGAATAACAGTCTTAGAATACCCTGCAGAACAAAGCATTTCCGGAGGATTGTGGGTTCAATCCCAGCCCCCGACCAACAGTGATCTGTGTGGAGTTTGCATGTTCTCCCCGTGTCTGCGTGGGTTTACTCTGGGATTTCTCCGGTTTCCTCCCACATGCCAAAAACATGCAAGTTAGGTTAAGTGGCATCAAACTGGGGATTCTAAATTGTCCTTAGGTATGACAGTGAGAGTGAATGGTTGTCAGTCTCTCTGTGTTGGCCCTGCGATGGACTGGCGATCTGTCCAGGGTGGACCCTGCCTCGCACCCAAAGATGCTGGGATAGGCTCCAGCCCCCCGTGACCCAAAAAGGATTAAGCAGAAGAAGATGGATGGATGAACAAAGCATGCTGGGATAATTCCTCCGCCCCTTATCACAACCCTAACGTTACACTGTCCCCCCCCCCACCCCCCGGACTGTTTTCTGTCTCCAGAACAATACGTCCAACTCAAAATTCCAATACAAACCTGTCCAGGCATTGGGGCAGCCCCCGTTGTCGGCCCGCTAGTATCCATCCGAGCCTTGGCCAGGGTCCCCAGTCAGGATGGGGCCTCTGGCTCTGCCACCCACAGGCAGCTGGCTAGAATGGAGTGAGGCGGTCACGGTGAAGCGCCGCCACCTGGTTCCTCTTCTGCAGCCTCACCCTGTACACTATATCTGACAGTCTCTGTAGGACCACACATGGTCCCGACCAGTGGCTCGCCAGCTTTAGTGACAGTCCCTTTTTCCACTCAGGGCAGAAAACCCAGACTTGATCCTCGGGCGCAAAGTCCATCTCCTGGCAGTGGGAGTCATACGTTTGTTTCTGTCAACTCCCCACCCCTACCAGGGCCTCCCGAACCAGTTCATGTACCATGTGAAGACGTTCTCTCAAGCAAAACAAATAATCCAATCCTGGTTTCCTCTCCACCTCCGGCTCTGGGGAAGGGCCAAACACCAAGTCCACCAGGGTGCGAAGCTTGCATCTAAACATCAGCAGTGCAGGAGTGCACCGAGTGGATTCCTGAACTGCTGTCCGGTATGCCCACAGGGACAGTGGCAGGTGTAGATCCCAGTCTCACTTTCGCTGGTCCACTAGGATGGCCAGCTGGGTGTTCAGGGTCCAGTTTAAATTTTCGACCAGGCCATCATTCTGTGGGTACAGCAAGGTGGTCCGGGTCTTCCAGATGCCCAACCGCCTGCAGACCTCTCCAAAGACCTCTGCCTCGAAGTTCCATCTCTGGTTGCTGTGCAGCTCCTCCAGCACACCGAACTGAAAAAACATCTCATCCACCAGTGTTGATGCTGTGTTGTTGAGGCGTTCTGATCAGGGACCGCATACGCCTCTAGCCACTTGGTGAAATAATTCATTGGGACCAGATCATAAAGGTTCCCCAATCCGTGGTCGGAAAATGGCCCAGAATGTCCACTCCCACACACTCCATGGGTGCCCCTATCCGGTACGGCTGCAAGGGGGTGTGGGATTGCTGAGTCAGCCCTTTCTGAGCCGTGCAGGTGTCACAGTGGTGGACATGGAGCTCCACGTCCTGATGACACCCCAGCCAGTAGAACTGCCTGAAGACACTGCAGGGTCTTCATCACCCCGAAGTGGCCTGCCCCCACCGACCCATGGACCAACTGGAGCACCTTGGTGCGAAGCCATCGGTGGACCAGCAGCTGCCAGATGTGACTCTGCACAGCTGGAGACTGCTACCACCGGTAGACAACGCTCCCAGGACAGCAGAGGTTAACTCACTGGGAATGCAGGGTCTTGGTCTCTGGGTCCAGTGCAGATACAGCCTCCCAGGCTACTGCCGGACATGATGATGACAGGATCTCCATACAGCTTGATCCAAAGCTGCTGCGCGCCGAAGGCCTCTGTGACGTTGTCACTGGGGAGAGCTGGCTGATGATCTGAGGACATGCTGTGAGCCGCTGCGCTATCCCCGGCTAGTCTGGAGAGCAGCACCCCGTGAGACTGCTGGGTCACGACCCTCTGCCTGCTGGCAGTGCCAACAGGCCTCCACAGTGCAGGGGTGCCAGGACAACACGTCAGCATTGGCATGGAGGCGGCCTGCTCAGTGCACAATCTGAAAATCATAATCCTATAGTGTCTCCAGCCATCTCACTAACTGTCCAACTGGCTCTTTAAAGTTCAGTAACCAGGTCAGGGAAGCATGGTCCATCCTGAGCTGAAACCTCCCCCCATAAACCTATGGGTGGAAATGGCGAAGCCCTTGGATGACTGCCAGTAGCTCTCGGCGGGTAACGCAATAATTCCTTTCGGCTCTGCTGAAAGTGCGGCTGAGAAAAGCAACTGCTTGCTCTCCGTGTTCTCCCTCCTGGGATTGCACTGCCCCGATGTCCTGGTTGCTAGCATCAGTGTCCACAATGACAGGGCAGTTCGGGTCGGGGTACCACAGTATGGGGGTTCCGAAGAGTGCCAAGCGGACCCAGGAAAAAGCAGCAGCACAGTCCTCACTCCACTGGAACATGCAGCACTTCTGTGTCAGCTGAGGCAGCAGGCTGGCAATGGTGGCGGAATCCTTCACAGACCTCCTGTAATAGGAGGCCAGTCCAAGGAAGCTCCACAGCTCTCCTATGTCCCACAGGACTGTCCAGTTTCTCACCGCTGCCACCTTCTCTGGGTCAGTGGCAACTCCTGCAGCGCTGATGACGTGGCCCAGGAAAGTGGTTTCTCACCCAAACAGGTGGCATTTCCGAGGGTGGAGCCACAACCCGGCCCAGCGGATAGTATCCAACACCTCCTGGAGGTTGGACAGGGCGCCACCAAAATCAGCTGCTTGAACCAGCAGGTCTTTGAGATAAACGATGCAGCGGCTCTGGGGGATATGAGCCAGCACTCACTCCATCAGGTGTTCAAAGGTTGCCAGGGCATTGCAAAGTCCAAACGGCCTCACCTTGAACTGCCACAGTCCCTGTCCGATGGAGAAGGCTGTTTTCTGGCAGGCATCTGGTGACAGCTCCACCTGCCAATAGCCACTGCGGAGGTCACGTGAGCTGAACCAGCTGGAGTTTGTGATGTAATCCAGCGTGTTGTGAATGTGGGGCACAGGGTAGGAGTCCTTACGGGTGACTTCATTCAGGTGCCGATAGTCCACACAGAACTGCCACGAACCATCCTTCTTCTTGACCAAAACCACCGACACCACCCAGGGGCTGCTGGAGGGTTCAGTGACATCTGCCTTCAGCATCTCCTGAATCTTTTGCTCTGCTGCTGCCCACCTTGAAAAAGGCAGACAGCGGGGCCGGCAGCAGATCGGCCTGGTCTCAACAGTGTTGATCTGGTGCTGCACCAAGCTAGTTCGGGTGCACTCTTCATCCCTGGCGGTGAAGACGTTGATGCAGCATCCCAGTAGCTCCTGCAGCTGGCATCTCTGCCCTGGATCTAACCCCCTGCAGCTCCACTGGACTGCCTGTTGGGTTTCTCATGACGGTGTGATTCATTCTGTTGGCGGCCCCTTTGTTGCTGTCTCTAGCGGCAATGACGATCCCTCCACTCGCGCTGGTGGTGCTGCAGCGGTCGGCTTTGGCAATGATCCCCTCAGCTCAGCCTGCGTGGACGGCCCCTCTATCGTGTGGGCCACCTGGTTCCCCCTATGGCTCTTGCTTTAGAGCGTGATGGTCTTAGCCTCCAGAAGGAGAGAAGAGCTGGTGATGTCGATCTTTGCGCCCCATGCTGCAAGCAGATCTAGTCCAGTGATGCAGGGGTCTTGGATGTCAGTCAGCCAGCCAGAACGGGTGGTTCATGTTCTGACCAGTCACTTCCACGACAAGGAGTCGTCGCCCTCCCAATCTGGTGCACTCCCTGGTGGCTGTGGTGATGCATCACCTGGTGGGTTCCCACCCCTGCAGTGCAAGTTCATCTGTACCGGGTCAGACCAGGGAGATGGTGGAACCAGTGTCAATCAGGGCCTGGATTGGTGTGCTGTCCAGGCTGCACTGCAGGTACAGCCCTGGCGAGTGTCCAAGTCAGCCCACACGTGGTGATAGTTCATTGGGGAAAATGTCTGTAAGAGGTGGCAGGTCCCCATCTGTGCCACCTTGCTCTGGTTTAACGCTGGTGAGGGGGTGGGTTGTCATGGGGTAGGTGCAGGGCAGTAGCGCACGACGTGACCTGGCTCCCCACAGTGGAAGCATCCCTCCTTGCACCGCCATTGTACTCTCGCCAACCATGCAGCTGTGGTCTGGCACAGTTCCTCCTCATCCTCGCTCTCAGCCGTGGCCTGGAAAGCTCTCTGCCTTGGTGATGATATGTCAGCTGCGTACTCCAGCATTGGTCCCACCCACTCCGCTTCTGTCATGGCTGTCTCCCAGCTGCTCGTGGCATGAATCCAAATGTGTTCTCGGAGCCTGGCTGGATGGAGCCCCCGGATGAAATTCTGAAGGGGGAGCTTCTTCACCACCTCTGGTTTGAAGTCCAGGTAGCCACGCTGTGTCAGCAGCTGGACATCTGTTGCATAGGCCCCCAGGCTCTCTCAGTCACTTTGCCGGTGCCTTGCCAGCTGTTCCTGGGCATGGTCAGTGTGGATCACCCTCCCGAATCACCTACGAAGCGCTCCCTGTAGCGTGGCCAGCTGTGATATTCCTCAGGCCAATCAGACAGTGTGCAGAGAGTTTCGCCTTCCAGAGCCAATGCGACCTGCACAGTTGTCTCTTCAGGTGTCCAGCCATTCAGCATAGCAGCCAGTTCAACCTGGACAAGATAGTCATCCAGCGAGGTTTCGCCACCAAAGCGGGGAAGCTTGGCGGGTCGGTGGGACAGTCGCCTCCATGTTGATCACTGCTCTTGGCCGCAGTGGGATTGTTGGCTTGTAGTTTTCCTGCTGGCGCTTCCCATCCTGCCTTGAAAAAGGTGGGATACGGGACACACTTGCTCCATCCAGTCCACTTCCCTATTCTTTGCGGTGACCAGCTGTGGGGGCTGGCATGTCTGCTCTGCTGTCCATCTCCATCTGGGCAATAAGCTGCTCAAGCTGTCCAATTTCTGCCTTGATTCTTGCTTCCATCCAACTCCTGACACCTGTAGTGGATTTAGGGGTTTTATAGCTATTTTATTGTTGGTACAAGTGTTAATGTAAATATGAATGTGAGTAGGAATGAAGATTTCCTTTCCTTACACAAACATATCCTCATAGGGCACCAGTCCAGATACAGTAATGGACAATTTTATTATCAATTATTTATTTGTACCAATTATGAATCAGTCTAAAAAAAACAAAAACCCTTGTGAGTTCTTGTGTGCTGATAATCAAGAAGATGGACATAGAATAAAACAATAAGTCCCATATGTCTTTCAATAGTTTAATGAGAAATGTCAGAATAGGTTAATACATTTGGATAACTTTAAAACAGAGAATTCAACATGTATTATGGGCATTATAGACTATTACTGAGTTACTCATGAATCAAGCATTTGTGGAACCAAATAAAGCACAGTTTAACTTGTCAGTATACTGGAAACTGGAAAACCATAAAATAGCATTGGTCAAGAAAAGTGGATGCAATTTTATGAAGAAAATGATGATTAACTATTTGTAAAAATGGAACATTGGTGTTACTCTGAAAAAGAACTTAAATTAATGAAAGGTCAAAATGCATTTTGAAATTCTGATGGGGGTTTGCATGAAATTAAGTTTAAAAGACTTACTGTATACCAGGAATATTCTGAAGAATTAAGTTTAAATTAAACAACAGATCGTCAGATCATGTCCCTGGTGGCAGCAGGGCCCCCACATGCCAACCTTGATTCAGCTGGATGTCAGTGGATTCTGTTGATGGAGAGGCTGATGGACAGCTTTTCCCACAAGGCCATGCTCCTGAGATTGCAATCGGGCTGTTCTTCAGCAAGCTGGGTGAGGTCTTCTCTTATGCACTGAAGAAGGAATTGGTTTACTGTACAAAGTCTCATCAGAAATTCAATCTGAGGCAAAAATACATCACAAATCCGTTTCTTCTGATGTTGGTGGTTTAATTGAGTTGGTTTAAACTTAAAGACAAAATCAAATCTTCTTGCATGGTAATTTAAAGAAAAAGGATTAAAATAAGGGAAATTGTGACATTTCAAGGGTTCACACAATAATGAGAGAGGATTTGGAACGAACAGGCATTTATTTCTTCATTGGCCAATTACACAGAACAGAGGGAAGGTCATTCACACAGCCACTCACCTCACTCAGGGTGACAGAGACATGTAGTCTCTCACACACGGAAAACAACACTATCATATCCAGACTTATAACACAATTATAACGGTACAACAATAGCGCTCGGAACACAAGAATAATAACAGTCTTTGAATACCCTGCGGCGCAAAGCATGCTGGGTGTCATGGATCATTTCCAATCAGTTTAAACACTCCCAAAAAACTCCAGGAAACAGATGATCAAATTCCACAGAATTTAATGGAACTTTGTGAAAAGATGTTGCTTGAGCAGAGGGAGAATCAGAGAACAGCATCTGACTGAGGAGCTGATAACTGTGTGTGTGTGCTCTGAAGCTGCAGCTAGCTACACTGATCACCACATGGCAAGTCACTTCCTGATTCCCAGCATGCACCACCACCATGTTTGTAGTTTTTGTAGTTTTTTTTTTTTTTAACTGCAAGAATGAATAAACGTACCAACTGTGATAATAACACATCTCCTAATAAAAAACACATTAAACATGTTTTCTGGGGGCATAACACTCCCCACTTGGGGTCTTTAAAGAGCCCACACTAATGAATAGATTCAGACTTAGCAGAGAAAAGCAAAACTATTTCTGCAATGGGACAAGAAAAAACTTTCTGAGTTCCATCCTTGATAACTTCCACTTCAACCTCCTGAACTAGTCCATCTTCTCCTGGAAAGGTTTTCAAGATGATGCCCATAGGCCAGTCATTTCTCTTAGCTTGGTTGTGTGGCGGTTCGGTTAACCCCCACAACAGATTAAGGGCACTCAGCTCTCTTCTCTTGGTTTTTCCCGCTGCACTACTGAGATGTAATGTGCCATTCATGTATTGTGATGCAATGTGCATGCATGTATTGTGATGCAATGTGCCATTCATGTATTGTGATGTAATGTGCCATTCATGTATAGTGTTCATGCGTCCTGTCCTTACTGTGACCAAGAGACAGTTCAATATGTAGATGTGCCTTGTAACCTCTTTGTCCTGCACCTGGAGCAGAGGACAGCAAATCTGCCTATTGTTATGTAGGTCTCTTAAATGCAAATGTCTCATGCCTGTTCTGCAGTCCCTTTGATCGTACCAACTGCTGTGAATCCACTTTGATGTATTGTCTGAGTTGGGTATAAATACTGCACAGGTTCTGTAACTCGCCCGCTCATTCTGATTCTGCAACTGCTGCTGCAGGACACAGACTTTTGTGTCCTCCTGCTCTGAGAGCCGCTGAGCTCGCTGAGCCGCTGAGCCGCATGCACGGCGCCGGGAGCGGAGCTCGTGACGGCGGTATGATATAATAAAACTCTACTTAAAACTCTTCACCATCGCTGCCTTTATTTTATCATCCGCCGCACTGGTGACCCTGACGTGATCTGAACACGCAACCTTCTGATCTGGACAGCTGCACTGGTGACCCGTTCTTCATGATGAGATCTGCACGTCTGAGATCTGCTCATCCACGCTGGACCAGCTGCGCTCGCAGCTCCTCCGCACGAGAGCGCAGGCACCTCGTTCCCTCTCCACCACGGCGACCTCCATGGCCGGCGGAGAACGCAACGCGTGGACCTGAACGCACCACGGCCGAGCGGTGGCAAACATCGTCTATTCTCTCCCACCGCTCCAACGCATCTGCACGAGCCTGAGGGACAAAAGATCGTCTATTTCCTCTCACCGCTCCAACACACCATGGCCAATCTGCAGCCACAGCTCAATCCGGATTTTATCGGCGCCGTCTGCGCCGATCCCCACCAAGATTCTGCACCCTGGTTCTCCTCTCCAGCTGGCCCACCCACACACGGAACCCCGGCACACGCACCGGGGAGTTACAAGGACGGCGCACCACGCACAGGGCAATTACGGCTACAGAGACCGCCATCGTCCTCCGCCGCTGCACATGCCCGAGAAAAACGGCCGATCGCCACCCTCGGAACCTTCAGGGCTGCCCGCACACCTGAAGCACGCTCGCAGCTTGCCCACAGGATTCATTAATGGTCTCAGCCACAGCACATAAGGGAATTCAGCCGTCAGCTTTTCCCGTGGACTTTAGGGCTGCGCCCGCACCTAAAGCCAACAAGCCATGTCCCTCTGCTTCCTTTTTTTTCTTACAGCCGCTACGCAGCCTCGCCGCTCCTGTTTTCTTCATGGCCACGAGAGGAGCCAGAGACTAATTTTTCTTCTTGTGGACCTCTGCACGTTCAACGGGACAGCCCTTCGACATCGCGGACCCACAAGTAATTTTTGCGCGGCTCGGACGATTTCACTGTCCCCCTGCCGGCATTTACTACCCCCCTCCTCCCTCCCCCTCCGCCTGCAGCAAGCTTCTCCCACAGCTCGCTCCCATAGAGGGATTATCGAGGTCTCGGCCCCCTGCCGTGCCCTCTGGGGGGGAGCGTGTGTGGCGGTTCGGTTAACCCCCACAACAGATTAAGGACACTCAGCTCTCTTCTCTTGGTTTTTCCCGCTGCACTACTGAGATGTAATGTGCCATGCATGTATTGTGATGCAATGTGCCATGCATGTATTGTGATGCAATGTGCCATGCATGTATTGTGATGCAATGTGCCATTCATGTATTGTGATGTAATGTGCCATTCATGTATAGTGTTCATGCGTCCTGTCCTTACTGTGACCTAGAGACAGTTCAATATGTAGATGTGCCTTGTAACCTCTTTGTCCTGCACCTGGAGCAGAGGACAGCAAATCTGCCTATTGTTATGTAGGTCTCTTAAATGCAAATGTCTCATGCCTGTTCTGCAGTCCCTTTGATCGTACCAACTGCTGTGAATCCACTTTGATGTATTGTCTGAGTTGGGTATAAATACTGCACAGGTTCTGTAACTCGCCCGCTCATTCTGATTCTGCAACTGCTGCTGCAGGACACAGACTTTTGTGTCCTCCTGCTCTGAGAGCCGCTGAGCTCGCTGAGCCGCTGAGCCGCATGCACGGCGCCGGGAGCGGAGCTCGTGACGGTGGTATGATATAATAAAACTCTACTTAAAACTCTTCACCATCGCTGCCTTTATTTTATCATCCGCCGCACTGGTGACCCTGACGTGATCTGAACACGCAACCTTCTGATCTGGACAGCTGCACTGGTGACCCGTTCTTCATGATGAGATCTGCACGTCTGAGATCTGCTCATCCACGCTGGACCAGCTGCGCTCGCAGCTCCTCCGCACGAGAGCGCAGGCACCTCGTTCCCTCTCCACCACGGCGACCTCCATGGCCGGCGGAGAACGCAACGCGTGGACCTGAACGCACCACGGCCGAGCGGTGGCAAACATCGTCTATTCTCTCCCACCGCTCCAACGCATCTGCACGAGCCTGAGGGACAAAAGATCGTCTATTTCCTCTCACCGCTCCAACACACCATGGCCAATCTGCAGCCACAGCTCAATCCGGATTTTATCGGCGCCGTCTGCGCCGATCCCCACCAAGATTCTGCACCCTGGTTCTCCTCTCCAGCTGGCCCACCCACACACGGAACCCCGGCACACGCACCGGGGAGTTACAAGGACGGCGCACCACGCACAGGGCAATTACGGCTACAGAGACCGCCATCGTCCTCCGCCGCTGCACATGCCCGAGAAAAACGGCCGATCGCCACCCTCGGAACCTTCAGGGCTGCCCGCACACCTGAAGCACGCTCGCAGCTTGCCCACAGGATTCATTAATGGTCTCAGCCACAGCACATAAGGGAATTCAGCCGTCAGCTTTTCCCGTGGACTTTAGGGCTGCGCCCGCACCTAAAGCCAACAAGCCATGTCCCTCTGCTTCCTTTTTTTTCTTACAGCCGCTACGCAGCCTCGCCGCTCCTGTTTTCTTCATGGCCACGAGAGGAGCCAGAGACTAATTTTTCTTCTTGTGGACCTCTGCACGTTCAACGGGACAGCCCTTCGACATCGCGGACCCACAAGTAATTTTTGCGCGGCTCGGACGATTTCACTGTCCCCCTGCCGGCATTTACTACCCCCCTCCTCCCTCCCCCTCCGCCTGCAGCAAGCTTCTCCCACAGCTCGCTCCCATAGAGGGATTATCGAGGTCTCGGCCCCCTGCCGTGCCCTCTGGGGGGGAGCGTGTGTGGCGGTTCGGTTAACCCCCACAACAGATTAAGGACACTCAGCTCTCTTCTCTTGGTTTTTCCCGCTGCACTACTGAGATGTAATGTGCCATGCATGTATTGTGATGCAATGTGCCATGCATGTATTGTGATGCAATGTGCCATGCATGTATTGTGATGCAATGTGCCATTCATGTATTGTGATGTAATGTGCCATTCATGTATAGTGTTCATGCGTCCTGTCCTTACTGTGACCTAGAGACAGTTCAATATGTAGATGTGCCTTGTAACCTCTTTGTCCTGCACCTGGAGCAGAGGACAGCAAATCTGCCTATTGTTATGTAGGTCTCTTAAATGCAAATGTCTCATGCCTGTTCTGCAGTCCCTTTGATCGTACCAACTGCTGTGAATCCACTTTGATGTATTGTCTGAGTTGGGTATAAATACTGCACAGGTTCTGTAACTCGCCCTCTCATTCTGATTCTGCAACTGCTGCTGCAGGACACAGACTTTTGTGTCCTCCTGCTCTGAGAGCCGCTGAGCTCGCTCCCGGCGCGCATACACGGCGCCGGGAGCGGAGCTCGTGACGGCGGTATGATATAATAAAACTCTACTTAAAACCACAGCATCGCTGCTTATTTTTTATCATCTGCCGCAGTTGTCTTTTAGAACTACTGTATGTCTTCTTCCTCAAAGCAAGGCCGCTTTCCTTGCCATTTGTGTCAAAGCTGTAACGTCTTGTGGTACTCACGTTTCCATCTGTTCCAAAACATGTCTGCTAGGCCCTGAACCTGTTTTCATTCATCTCTCAGAAGATCCGTTTCCTCCAGGCTGCCTGACGGAGGGGGAGGTAAAGAGTCTGTGTTGATGGTCAGGAGCATTGCTGGGGTGAGAATAAGAGGGGATTCAGAATCCGATGACACTGGGAGTCACCTGGCATTCATAATTTCAGCAACCTCATCCATAAGTGTAGTCAGAACCTCATGTGTCAAGCGAGACCTCCTTTGTTCAAGTAGCATGCAGTCCAAAATGTGACAGGCGATGCCAATCATTCGTTCCCGCACCCCCCCCCCCCCCCCATGTGGGAAGCCTGGGGTGGGTTGAACACCCAGGTGCACCTCTGTGAGTTCAGGTACTTCTCCACACTGTTGAACTCCAGATCTGTCTTGTCTATGTCTAGCTCAGGGGCAGCGCCGATGAAGTTGGTCCCGCAGTCGGAGCGTATTGTTTTGCGGGGCCCATGACAGCAAAGAACCTCCTCAAGGCATTGATTAAACTGCCAGCACTCATATTTTCAATCACCTCAATGTGGACCACCCTAGAGCACATGCATCACAACATTACAGCCCATCGTTTGGAGTTACAGGCTCCTCTTCTTGTACGACATGCAACTATGTCCCATGGTCCAAAGATGTTGACACCTACATAGGTGAATGAAGATGCTACTTGGAGCCGTTCTCGCGGCAGGGTTGATCTGTTGATGTTCGGCCTTTCCTCTTAGCTTCCTGCAGGTGATGCATCTGTGAAGCAGGCTGCTGATACAACATTTAGCCCCCACCAACCAGAACCCTGCGGCGTGGATTGCACCCTTGGTTAGATGTCTTCCTTGATGTTTCACTGCTTCGTGATAGTAGGAGACGAGTAGGATTGTGAGATGATACCTTCCAGGAATGATGATGGGATGTGTCTCGTCTGTACTCAGACTTGATTGTCCAATCTGGCCTCCTACCCAAAAAAGTTGGTCTTGGTCAATTATGGGGTGCAGTTTCCACAGGCTGCTAGAAGATGCGATGTTGGATCCTGAGTTGATGCATTTGAGTTCTTCTGCATAGCATTCATCCTGGACATTCCTTATGATACACAGCTCTCTGCAGCTCATCCTTGGTTGGATGACAGACGTGGCACCCTTTACGTGCAGTCTGGATAGAGTGGGAGAAGGAGCGAGCTATGTGGATGAGGTGTACTCTGGCTGTGAGGAGAGTGTTGAATTTAGAGAAATGTTCAAAGCATTGTGGGTGTATCACATCTCTGGTAATGTGTGTGAGACTTGCCGTCACTTGGGGGCGCACTTCAGTGTCAGTGTCAGGGTCAATAAGATCATAGGCATCCTGAGACTCAGATGGGTGCAGAGATGGATTACGAAGAAAGGCTGGTCCTTTGAGCCATGTCGCGCCGCTAAGCAGGGGTGGTGTCATGGTTCTTGACCCAGTGTCGGCTGGGTTGAGGTGTGTTGGGACGTACTTCCATTGGCCGGGACAGGATGATTGACAGATTCGTTGGATCCTGTTGTGTACGTTGACGTACAGTCTCCTTGATTGTTTATGGATATATCCCATCACGACCTTACTGTCTGTGTAGTAGATGATGTTGCCAAATGTAGTGTCCATCTCTGAGACCACCATCTCTGCGATCTCCACGGCGAGTACGGCTGTGCAGAGCTCTAGCCTCAGGATGGGTAGACTGGGTTGAGGAGCCAACTTTGCTTTTCCAAAGACAAAGCCAATATCAATCTGCTCCTTGTGGTTCGTCTCCCTGATGTAGGCCACGGCTGCTATTGCTTTGACTGATGCATCTGCGAAGACAAAGAGTTCTCTCTGTAGTGCACCTGCAGTGGAGAAGGATGTGTAAGGGCGTGGTATCTGGAGCCCTTCCAGGCCTTGGAGTGACTGTTTTCATCTAGTCCACTCAATGTACATGTCCTTTGGGAGAGGTGAATCCCAGTCCTCCACTTGCATGGTGAGTTCCCTGAGTATCAGTCTTCTGTGAACCGTGATGGGTGCGAGGAACCCCAAAGGATCGTAGAGACTATTTACTGTTGAGAGTACACCTCTGCGGGTGAAGGGTTTTTGGTCGTCTTCATTCTGAAACATGAAGGTGTCTGTGTGCATGTTCCAGAACAACCCAAGGCTGCGTTGGATAGGTGGATCTTTGTCAAAGAGATCAAGGTTTTCAATGTCCTTGGAGCAATCTTTGGATGGGAATGCCTCGATGACTGCAGATTGGTTCAACGTGATCTTATGCAGCCTAAGGTTAGAATGTGCAAGCATCTTCTGTGCTCACCTCAGGACGCTGATGGTCATCTTCTTCTGTGCTAAAGGACTTTAAGGTGTCATCAACGTAGAACTCACGGTCGATGAATCTCTTTGCATCGTTGCCGTAGTTGACCTCTGCTTCCTTGGCTGCCCATCGCAGACCGTACACATGGCAACAGTGGGAGAGGGACTGTTCCCAAAAAGGTGAACCTGCATTCTGTAGTCCATGATGTCGGAGGTAGGGTCATTGTTCTTGTACCACAGGAAGCGGAGGAAATCACGGTGGTTCTCCCTCACGACAAAGCAGTGGAACATATACTCGGTGTCGGCAGTGATCGCTACCTGTTTCTTCCTGAATCTCATGAGGACACCTAGCAGGCTGTTATTGAGGTCTGGCCCGGTAAGTAGAACATCGTTGAGCGACACTCCTTCCTATGAGGTGCTGCTGTCGAAGACCACACAGATCTTATCCGGTTTTCTGGAGTGATACATGCCAAACAGGGGCAGGTACCAGCGCTCTTGTCCAGGTTGCATCGATGGTGCAGCCTCCGTGTGTGCCTTCTTGAATATCTTCTCCATAAACTCTAGGAAGTTGGCTTTCATCTGTGGACATTTTTCCAGTGAGAGTCGAAGAGAGATGAGGCGGTCAAGGGCCTGCTTCCTGTTGTTTGCCAGCCGCTGTCTTAGTGAGCAAAGGGGTTGTGGTGCACCCCAGCTTTTGGAGTCATCCTGATAACATTCAGCTTCCATTATTTTCAGGAATTCTAGATCTTCCATAGATGGAGTGAGTCTGTGGTCACTGGGAGTACAAGCAAAGACGGTTTGTTCCAAGCTGTCTCCATTGAGCGTCGTGGACACAAGTGTGGGGTTTGGTGATAGATGGTGCACCCAAGGATCAAGTCTGGGTTTTCTGCCCTGAGTGGAAAAAGGGACTGTCACTAAAGCTGGCGAGCCACTGGTCGGGACCATGCGTGGTCCTACAGAGACTGTCAGATATAGTGTACAGGGTGAGGCTGCAGAAGAGGAACCGGGTGGTGGTGCTTCACTGTGACCGCCTCACTCCATTCCAGCCAGCTGCCCTGTGGGTGGCAGAGCCAGAGGCCCCATCCTGACTGGGGACCCTGGCCAAGGCTTGGATGGACACTAGCGGGCCGACATCAGGGGCCGCCCCAATGCCTGGACAGGTTTGTATTGTAATTTTGAGTTGGATATATTGTTCTGGGGACAGAAAACAGTCCGGTGTGTGTGGGGAGTGCTTCTTTGTATGCTTTATTTTTCCTGTTTACGTTCAGTGTAGTTTTGTTCTTATTTGCTTCTAGTTTATTTTTGCCCGTGTCTTTTCTTTTCTTTCTCTCTTAGGAGTTACAGTTGCCAGGAGCATTTCCGGGTTTTTCCCTGGTGGTGGGCGGTGCTCCTGTCAAACTGTCAGCTACATCTCCCCTCCTCATGACTCACAGCTGATTGTCATTTTCTTCCAGCCCGCTCATGTGATTCACACCTGTCATCATTTGTTTCATTTGTGTTTAGCTGTATTTAAGGGCTGATATGTTCATTCCTCCTTGCCGGAGTCTTTGGTTATCAACCCTCATCTACACCAGAACCCAGCCCTTCTTCTGGTGTGGTGACTTGTAAGTTTTCTTTGTTTGCCTTTTGGATTTAGTTTTGAGCATGGGTTTGGATGTTGTGTTTGTTTTTTGTAATAAATTCACCAGCTGCAGCCCTGCGCATGGGTCTCTCCTCTCTGCTCCGAGGGGCAATTCATGACACCTCTGCCTGTTTTAGTGATAATGGTAAATGTAATAAATGCTGTCTTTTTGAGGTGCTCGAGGTGAGGTTGTGTGATTTGGAATCCCAGCTCCGCTGCACTGAAACACCGTTAGCGCCAGTTAAAAATGATGGATTCCCATTAGCTGCAGCGGAGCACCATAGCATAAGGCCTGCTAGCTGTCCCCGAGCAACCACCTCTCCTGAGCAGCCAGGAGAGAACTGGTGGGTGACTGTGAGAAGGAAGCATCGTTGCAAGCCCCTGGTTCACCACCAACGTGTTCACGTTTCTAATCGTTATTTCCCGCTCAGTGACACACCTGCTGAGGAAAAAACTGATCATTGGTGACTCTATAGTCAGAAACATGAACCTAGAGACTCCAGCGGCCATAATCAAATGCATTCCCGGGGCCAGAGCAGGCGATATTGAGTCAAATTTGAAAATGCTGACTAAAAGTAACTGTAAATACTACACAATTGTTATCCACGCCAAAAACAACATCCGACTCCGGCAGTCGGAAGTCACAAAACTTAATGTGGAATCGGTGTGTAACTTTGCCAAAACGATGTCTGCCTCTGTAGTATTCTCTGGGCTCCTCCCCAACCTGACCAGTGATAACACATTTAGCTGCATGTCATCCTTCAACCACTGGCTGTCTGTGTGGTATCCTGCAAACAATGTGGGCTACATAGACAATTGGAACTCATTTTTGGGAAAACCTGGTCTTACTAGGTGAGACGGCATCCATCCCACTTTGGATGGTGCGTCTCATTTGTCTAACAATCTGGCATTGTTTTATCCAAAGTTCCAAAGCCTTGACTACTCAGAGTTAGGACCAGGAAGCAGAGTCGCAGTCTTACATGACTCTCTGCAGCTTCTCTCCATCCACCACCCCTCAACTTAGCCCCTGTCTTCCCCATCAGAGAATCACTGTTTGCTCCCTCTAAAGTAAATAAAAATATAATGTATAAGCATTCCAAAGTGATTAAACAAAAAGTTGGTAAAACGCAAATTAAACATGTAGCCTCTAAATCTAATGACTTGGCCTCTGTTCCTCATAATTTAAAAATTAAATACGGTTTGTTAAATATTAGGTCTCTAACTCCCAAGTCTCTGCTAGTCCATGATCTGTTAATTGATCATCAGATTGATTTAATATCCCTTACAGAGACTTGATTAGGGCAAGAGGATTATGTTGGGTTAAATGAATCAACTCCCTCTGGTTATTTAAACTGTCAAAATCCTAGAAGTTCTGGTCATGGAGGAGGAGTAGCAACAATTTACCATTCCAAATCATTACTTAATGTAAAGCAAAAAACATGCTATAATTCCTTTGAGGGCCTGATCCTCAGTATTGGGCATGTTAGCAATTTTAGGTTAAACTCAATTTTATTTGCCATAGCTTATCGTCCTCCCTCAGCCTACTCAGAGTTTTTATCCCAATTTGCTGAATTCTTAGCAGATTTAGTGTTGAAATCAGATAGAATAATTATAGTAGGGGACTTTAATATACATGTACATGTAGATAGTGATTGCCTTAATATGGCATTTAATTCAATATTAGACTCGATGGTTTTTTTTTCAAAAAGTAGGAAATTCTACCCATTATCTCCACCACACGTTGGACCTTGTTCTGACATATGGCATAGAAATAGAAAATCTGGTAGTGTCTACTCATAACCCTGTACTGTCAGACCATTGTCTGTTAACCTTTGATTTTACTATTTCTGACTGTTTGGCTCCTAAAGAAAAATATTACTGCAGTAGATGCCTCTCAGATGATGCTGTTACCAAATTTAAGCAGATTGTTTCCTCGATGCCATGTGTCAACACAACAGAGAAAAGCTATGGAAAGCTTGCTCCTTCTGTAATTGACAGCATGCTAGATAGTGTTACAGCTTCTCTGCATTAAACTCTAGACATGATGGCCCCTTTAAAAAAGAAAATGTGTCATCAGAGATTTCTAACTCCTTGTTTCAACACAGAAACTCGTAGCTTAAAACCGAAGACTCGTCAATTAGAAATAAAATGCGCTCCACTAAATTAGATGAAATCTATTTAGCTTGGAGAAATCAACTTCTAATTTATAAAAAATCTCTTAGGAAAGCTAGAACAAGTTATTATCCCGCTTTAATAGAAGAGAACAAGAATAATCCCAGGTTTCTTTTCAGCACTGTAGCCAGGCTGCTAAAGAGTCAGGACTCTGTCAAATCTAGCATTTCCTTAGAGCTAACTAGTCGGGACTTTATGAACTTCTTCAAAAATAAAATTTCATCTATCAGAGATAAAATCATTCAGATTCTTCCCACTGTTCCTTCAACTGATATCTGTTTGGATGAGTTTACTCCAATTGACCTTTTAGAGTTAGATAAAATAATTTCCTCATCCAAGCCTTCAACTTGTCTTTTAGACCTATTCCTACCAGGTTTTTAAAGAAGACTTCCTATTTATTGGTAGCTCTATTCTTCAAATAATCAATTCTTCATTAACATTAATATTAGGCCATGTACTGCAGGCTTTTAAAACTGCTGTAATTATCCTTATTTAAAAAGCCAATGCTGGATCCAGGAGTTTTAGGTAACTATAGACCAATCTCTAATCTGCCTTTCATTTAAAAAAATCTTAGAAAGAGTTGCAACTATGCAATTATTGTAAAAAAATGGTTTGAAGAGTTTCAATTTGGGTTTAGAATCCATCTTAGTACTGAAACAGCTTTAGTGAAGGTCACTAATGACCTCCTTATCACATCTGATAATGGACTTGTTTCTGTACTTGTCCTTTTAGACCTTAGTGCAGCTTTTGATACTATCAATCATAATATTTTACATGATAGACTAGAACACCTTGTTGGACACTTTGTTGCAGTGGTTTAAATCTTATTTATCTGATAGGCTCTAGTCTGTTCATGTCAATAATGAGTTTTCTTCCTACTCAAAGCTCAGACATGGAGTTCCACAGGGATCTGTGCTAGGCCCTATTCTTTGTAGTTTATATATGCTTCCGCTAGGCAACATTATTAGAAAGCACTGCATACATTTTCATTGTTATGCAGATGACACAAAGTTATACTTGTCAATGAAGCCAGATGACAGTAATCAATCAGCCAAATTAGAGGCTTGTCTTAAAGAAATCAAAGCTTGGATGACTTGTAATTTCTTACCATTATATTCAGATTAGACTGAAGTCATTGTAGTTGGTCCAAAAAACCTTAGAAATACTTTTCCAAATCAAACTCTTAGTTTGGATGTGGTTACCCTTTCTCTTAATAGTTCTCTGAATAGTTCTGTGAGGAACCTTGGAGTTATTTTTGATCAACATTTGTTCTTTAATTCACATATTAAACTTGTTTCTAAGACTGCCTTCTATCATTTGCGTAATATTGCCAAAATTAGGAGCATCTTGTCTCAGAGTGATGCTGAGAAACTGATCCATGCTTTTGTTAGCTGTGGATTAGATTATTGTAACTCTTTATTATCAGGCTCTCCCAAAACATCTTTAAAAAGTCTTCAGCTGATCCAAAATGCTGCAGCAAGAGTTTTAACAGGGACTAGAAAGAGAGGTTACATCTGTCCGGTTCTGGCTTCCCTTCATTGGCTTTCCATAGAATTTAGAATAAAGTTTAAAATCCTTCTTCTTACTTACAAAGCTCTAAATCAGTGGTTCTTAAAATGGAGACCCTGGAACGTTCAGGTTTCCATGGGAAATTTTGTAATTTCACTTCATAATTGGTCCAAAATACTGCAAACAATTGGTCATTATTGTGTATGGATGCCTACAGAACATGCACGATGACGGCAAATTGTTTGCAATTTTTTGGACCAATTAAGGCTTGAATTAGAAAATTTCCCACAGAAACCTGAACGTTCCAGGGACCTCAGGTTGGGAACCATTACTCTAAATAATCAGGCTGTGGGGGACACAATAAGTCATGGCACTCCACCAAGGGTGGGGGGAGAAGATCGTCAGAAATGGTAATGGGGAAAAGGCGAGAAGAGCCAGCCAAAGGTGCCAGAACGCTAGGGGGTAATAAGCCAAAGAAAGATGTACCTTCCGCTCCCGCTGTGCCAGGTTCACACCTGAGGACACAGGGGTGTGAATGTATTGTATTAAGACCTGCTCTGTGACGTATGTTAATGTGTATATGGATGTGTGTGCATGTTTCACAGCGTGTATGTTAATGTGCTTACCCTGGGTGCCAGAGAGGCGGGAATAAAGTGTAGTAGAGAGATTGCTCTGGCACTCAGATTCAGTACATTTTAACTGTTGGAGGAGAAATAAAGTCTGTGTCGTCAGTTCATGGTCTCGTCTGATTCCTTCCTCCACATTGGTGACCCCGACGTGATATGGAGAACAAGCCGAGCACTTCCGCGGAAACACTCCCACGGGAGCCACACACTGCTGCGTGCGCTATCACAATCAGGCTCATGGACTTTTGGCTCCACAACTCGGCTGCTTGGTTTTTCCATGTGGAAGCCCAGTTCACCCTCCGTGGAATCTCTACGGATGACACCAGATACCATCATATGGCAGCTGTGCTTTACACGCGCGCCACGCAACGAGTCATGAGCCTACTCCAGGACCCGCCAACCCAGGATAAATACAACGCTCTCAAGCAGATACTACTGCAACGCTATACCCTTTCAGATGGGGAGAGGGCAGAAAAACTCACACACTCAGAGTTAGGTGACAGATCGGCTGTGGACCTTATGGAGAGCATGCTCGCGCTAATGGGTAGAGATGATGGATCCTTACTGTTCACCCACCTCTTCCTTGGGAACCTACCAGCTACAGCGTGGGCAGTCCTCGCTAACTCACCACTGCTGGCGACCAGGAACTACCGTGCACTGTCACAAGAGGCAGACTAAATCTTCCTGGCAAACAGGGCTCTCAGCGTGCATGCAGTGACACCGGGATCTCCAAAGGAATCCAGTGAGGTCAGGGAGCCGATGGTGGTGGCAGGGACGGCCACCTGGAGATACGGGACTGGGACGCTGTGTTTTTATCACCGCCATTTTGGCAAGGAAGCGTAATGTTTTCTGCCACTGTGCCACTTCAAGAAAGTCGGGAAATGAGACAGCCAGCGGTCGGTAGCAGCTACGACCACTGGCGACAGGGAGAAGCTGCTTTTCATCACAGACACACGTTCTGGGAAACATTTTCTGGTGGACTCCGGCTCCCAGAAGATCCCCATTTTGCCAGTCAGTGTGGACTGGTTGGCAGAAGGCAGTGGCCCGGCTCTTGCGGCCACCAGTGGATCCCACATCAGGACGTTTGGAGAAAGGACAGTGACTGTATGTTTACAATTACCAGTGGGACTTTGTGAAAGCTGCACGTTCGGTCCTTAGGTGCTGATTTTCTCTGTGCTCACGGATTGGTGGTTGATGTTGCAAGCAGATGCTTAGTGGATGCTGTTTCCTTTTCCTCCTTGCCCTGCACAGCTCGGGGAGTTGGGCCACCAACACATGGAAATGTTCTAGCTCCAGGGGGTAAGTACCAGCGTTTGCTTTCCGAGTTCCCAGCACTCATGGTTCCCACCTTTTCTGCTGCAATAACCAAGCACGGGGTCAAACATTTTATCATAATGAAAGGTCCGCCTGTGTTGGTGCACCTTTGCCACCTGGACACAGCTAAATTAGCCAGCGCATGTGAGGAATTTGCTAACTTATTGCGACTGGGCATTGTTAGGCGCTCCAACAGCCCGTGGGCATCTCCGCTGCACATGGTGACCAAGGCCGATGGATCGTGGCAGCCATGCAGCGATTTCCAACGCTTGAACAACACCACGGAACACGACCGGTATCCCATCCTGTGCATCCAGGATTTTTTTCCATGTACCTGGCTGGGACGTGCATTTTTTCAAAAGTGGATCTGGTCCGTGGGTACCACCAGGTCCTGGTTCGCGCAGAGAACGTTTCCAAAATGGTGGTAATAACACCTTTTGGCCTTTTTGAGATTTTACGCATGCCATCCGGGTTAAAAGGCACAGCACAAACTTTTCAAAGAATGATGGACACAGTGCTCTGTGACCTGCTGTTCATTTTTGTCTACTTGGACAACATTTTGATGGCTAGCACGTCAGAGAAGGAGCACCTCGCCCACCTCAAACAAGTTTTCCAATGGATGGAAGTGCACAGGCTTATTATTAACCCAGCAAAGTGCCAATTCAGGCTGCCAGTGATTGATTTTTTGGGCCACTGCATCTCGCCAGACGGCGCAATCCCGCTGCCAGATAAAGTGTGCGCAGTGTCAGATTTTCCACGCCCACAGACCGTGATGGGGATGGTTAATTTTTACAACCGTTTTCTCCTCCGGGCAGTACAGCTGTTGCAACCGTTGTATGGCGGGCTAAAAAAAAAGAAGCCCACGGAGAGCATCGACTGGACCCCCAAGCAGGCTCAGGCTTTCACAAACACCAAAAGGGTGCTCAGTAACGCGGCTCTGCTGGCCCACCCAACCCTGTCAGCGTGGATAGCGCTCATCACAGACGCGTCTGACATTGCGATAGGGGCAGTGGTGGAGCAGTACGTCTCCGGTTCATGGCAGCCACTCACATTTTTCAGCCGTACTTTGTGCGACAACGAGCGTAAATACAGCACTTTTGACTGGGAGTTGTTTGCGCTCCACCTGGCTACACGTCATTTCCAGTTTTGGCTTGAGGGCCGCGAGTTCACTGCGTTTGTCAATCACAAACCACTAACCTATGCAATGTCCAAAGTCTCGGAACCATGGTCGGCTCAGCAGCAACGGCACTTGGCCGCAATCTCTGAGTTGACTACCGACATTCAACATGTAGCCGGTAAGCTTAATGTTGTAGCTGACTGCCTGTCGCACACATTAGTCTTCCCGGTCTACATGGGGATAGATTTTCCCACTATGGCCGCTGACCAGACTGGGGATGCAGACGTTTGCACGCTCCAGTCCGCAGCTACTGGATTAAAACTGGAGAGCAGGGTGGTGCAAGAAGGGTGCCCCTCCTTGCTCTGCGATGTCTCCACCACCCGCCCCCGCCTGGTGGTTCCAAGCTCTTGGCACTGCCGTGTTTTTGAGTCCGTCCACTCCCTTTCACATCCTGGCGTACGGGCCTCGGTTAAACTGGTGGGGACCAAATTTGTGTGGCCTTGCCTACGTAGGGATGTGAAAGAATGGGCTGCAGCGTGCGTCACGTGCCAGCAGGCTAAAGTGCACAAGCACACCAAAGCACCCCTCGAGCCATTTCAGATTCCAGCCAGGAGGTTCAACCACGTACACGTGGATTTAGTGGGCCCCCTTCCACTGTCACAGGGGTTCACACACCTTTTAACAATCGTGGGCTGCACTACGTGTTGGCTGGAGGTGGTTCCGCTGAGTTCCACCACATCTGCTGAGGTAGCCTGCGTGCTCTTGTCAGCTTTGGTCGCACAGTTCGGATCCCCGTCGGACATCACTTCCAACAGGGGTCCGCAATTTGTTTCAGAGCTTTGGTCCTCAATGGCCGATAGCCTGAGGGTCAAAATCCACCACACCACCATGAACAACCCACAGGCTAACGGTTTGTGTGAGCGTTTTCACAGGTCATTTAAAGCAGCATTCGGGGCCTCGCTAACGGATGCAAATTGGGCCGATCGCCTGCCTTGGTTTCTATTGGGGTTGTGCTCCGCACCTAAGGAAGATTTGGCAGCTTCCCTGGCAGAACTCATTTTTTCTCAGCCGTTGCGGGTCCCGTGAGAATTTTTGCCCAAGAGCCCTGTGCCCCGGACCGTCCCACCCGCACACCTTTTTTTCCGGTACAGGGGCTGCCAGCGTTCTGGACCCGGCGCACCATTGTTTTCCACGCACTTTTGTTCCAAAGTGCTTAGAGAATGCCAACTTCGTTTTTGTCAGGCACAACGCTCACAGAACCCCGCTGCAGCCACCGTACGATGGCCCATTCAGAGTGTTGGAAACTGGGGAGAAGCATTTTGTGTTAGACTTGGGGTGGTGTAAGGAAACCGTCTGCATAGACAGGCTGAAGCCCACTTATGTTTTGGCAGACGAACAGGTGGTGTTGGCTCAAGCTCCCCAGCGTGGGCGCCCACCTGCAGCAGCTCCGCAGGTTGGTGTTTCCCCAGCAGAGAATGATTTTCACAGAACTAACCCTTTTCCCCTCCAGAGACCGACCTCCCTTCCCACCAACCTTGACAAGAAGGAGTTTCAACCGGCCTGGCAGCTCCACACTACAGCTGCTACTGGTGCTTGCTCAAGCCCAAAGGTCCAGAGGAATAGGACCCCTTCTGGGTGTTGGCGGGGGGGGGGGCTGTGTGGGGGACATAATAGGTCATGGCACACCACCCAGGACAGGGGGTTGGTGGGGGGAAAAGATAGTCAGAAGTGGTAATGGGGAAAAGGCAAGAAGAGCCAGCTAAAGGCGCCAGAATGCTAGAGGGTAATAGGCTACAGAAATATGTGCCTTCCGCCCCCCGCTGTGCCAGGTTCACACTTGAGGACACAGGGGTGCGAATGTATTGTATTAAGACCTGCTCTATGACGTATGCTAATGTGTATGTGGACGTGTGTGCATGTTTCACAGCGTGTATGTTAATATGCTTACAATGGGTGCCAGAGAGGTGGAAATAAAGTGTAGAAGAGAGATCACTCTGGCACTCAGATTCAGTACATTTTACTTGTTGGAGGAGAAATAAAGTCTGTGTCGTCAGTTCGTGGTCTCGTCTGATCCTTCCTCCACAAGTCCCCTTTTTATTTAAAAGATCTGACACTACCTTATCATCCTAACAGAGCACTACACTCCCAAACTGCAGGATTACTTGTAATACCTAGAATCTCCAAAAGTACAATGGGAGGCAGAGCCTTCAGCTATCGAGCTCCTCTCCTTTGGAACCAGCTGCCAATCTGGATTCGGGAGTCAGACTTGATCTCCGTTTTAAAAAACAGGGTTAAAACCTTCGTTTTTGATATAGCCTATAGTTAGGATGGGATCAGGTGTCCCTGAATCCTCCCTTAGTTATGCTGCTAATAGGTTTAGACAGCCGGGGGATCTCCAACAATGCACTGGGCTTCACTCCTTTTTTCACTCTCAATGAAATATTTTTGCTGGTCATTAACATCTGTCTGTTCTCTCCCATAGATTGAATCCCCGTCATGCTGTTTGCTCTCTACATGTCTGTTCTTTTCTTCTTCTTCTCTATCCCCTCACCCCCCCAGCCAGTCGTAGCAGATGACTGTCCCTCCCTGAGCCTGGTTCTGCTGGAGGTTTCTTCCTGCTAAAAGTGAGTTTTTCTTCTCCACTGTCACCAAGTGCTGCTCACAGGGGATCACCTGATTGCTGGGGTCTTTCTGCAATTGTGGGGGTTTCCCCTACAGTTGAAAGTGCTATGAGATGACTGTTGTTGTGAAATAGTGCTATATACATAAAGTTGAACTGAGCTGAATTGAATTAAAAAGATCACATCGTTGTTAATTGGTCAAACTCTATGTCCATCACTTGATATTCATGTGTGGCTGCTGATTGGCCTAATTTACAAGTGCCCCATGTGGGTACCATGTAACAATAGCCTATCAGAGGAATTGTTTTGACATGTGACTATGCAAGCACCAGTGAGAGTAAGAATTAGCTTGGTCAAAATGTCTGTAAAAAATTTTGAAAGTGGCGCTCATAAAATTATTGAGAGGAAAAACGCTTAGGTAAAACAGATTGCTCAAAAAATCCCGAAGGGTAAAGGATTTTTCTAAGCTGGAGCACTGAGTGGAGGAGGCTGCTAATTACGCATGGAGGAGACAGGTGGGCTGTTAAAGCCCTCACCTGGAGGAGAAGGGAGAAGAAAGGCCATGGTTGCTTACATCAGACAGCTGTGCGTGGGGCAGTGGACTCCAAACTTGGCAAAAAGTAGACTGGATCAAGCATTCATCTATAGAGTATGACAATATTCGTGAGCTGGACTTAAAGGACCTAATGAAGGATTTTTCTTTAAAGAAGGCCAGAAGAAAACACTTCTAAAAAGGTAAGACATGCTATTTGCAGTGTTTCCAGCCACCTTTGCAGGTTTTCCATTGCTGCTGTTGTGCTTGTTTGAATCAGGAACGCATCATTGATGTAATTTTATGCTGAAGGCAGTATCTGTCACACTGTAAAGAGGGAAATCTCAGTAATATAACATAAAGTCAAGGCTTTATGCTTGTTTTTTTTCTCGCAAGATAATTTTGACACAAATTTCTTTTTGTTGTGCAGTTTTCTGTAAGATTTTATTTGCTTTATGAATGTTTTTACTTGTTTTAAACAATTTAATCTTACTTTGTTGGCAGATATTTTTTTCTAATTTTAACTGGAATTGTCTATTGCCAGAATTTTTTTGTGTTTATTGTAAGTATAATTGTCTGTCAACAGAGCAAGAAAATTTGACTTACCAAATTGCATAAAACAAGTTAAAACTATTGTAAAGCATGTAAAATTTTCTTACACATAGTCTGTACAGCAAGAATAAATATCTTGTCCGACAAAAAGACAAGCATAAACAGCCTTAATTTCAACCCGGTCTCAATCCCAAAACGTATCTAATAAATGTTTTCCACCCCATAAAATCATACATTTGCACGTTAAATGAAACAATAACGTGCCTCGGCACGTATTTACAAGCTGATTCCCCGAGTCTATGCCTTCACTCACTGTGCATGCGCAAAACACTCCTAAACAGTCCTCACCACGCATGTGCAGAACAACACCTCTTTTACTTTGGATTCCCAACGCTTACTTGGTTGGTGCATGGACGTTCAAGCAATGACATAAAAACATGCGAGTTCGAGTCCCACTCTCACCTGTGAGTGACTTTTTTTGGGGGGGGGGGGGGGTCTTTGTTTTTACCCCACTAATGAAAGTTTAGATTTATGCATTACCTCCTGAGAGGTTAGGGTTAGGGATTAAAGTGGGGGTTAGTTGCTAGATGGTGAAAGACAATAAAACATTAAGCTGCCATTAGACACCTTTCTTAAAGCTTTCTTAAAGCAAATCGTACAGAGACACATAAAAAAAATCTTTTTTACGTGTCTCTGTACGATTTGTCTGAGTGATAAAACATGCAATTTGACATTTTTTGGTGAGATTGGGCTGCTTAATTTATTTCATTTTACTTATATTTGAGTTTTTGCGGTGTAGTTGTGTTTTCTAGCTCAAAGTTGCATTATTTCTCAAAGAGATACAAAAATAAGGCCGTAGTAGCTTAGGAGGTAGAGCAAGTTGCCCAATAACCGGAAGGTTGGCGGTTCAAATCCTACTCCCCCACCTTGCCGTTGGGTCCTTGGGCAAGACACTTTTCCCACCTTGCCTGCGTGTTCATGGTTCATGACACTGATGAATGAATGTGAATAAGTGTTCGGTGGTGGTTGGAGAGGCCGTTGGCATGGATTGGCAGCCATGTCTCCGTCAGTCTGCCCCAGGGCAGCTGTGGGTACAGAGGTAGCTTCCCACTATCATTGTCTGTGGAGTGAATGAATCACGAAGTCATTGTCCAGTGTCTTTGGGTGTCATGAAAAGTGCCATATAAATGCAGTCCATTATTAAAAACATAGCTATTACACATTTTTAAACTGAGATTTTGTATTCTGTAAAATCTGAAATTTCTAGGTACACAGTGTAGTATTTGTTTCCCTCGTAGTATTAAACAGGACACTGAATGGCAATAATTTTTAAGGTATTATCAAGGTAAAAAATCCTAGTATTATGACAGTACTAGTGTCCACAACATCATGGCACCGAGCAATAGTTAAAACCCTCTGTCCCTTATTTGGCTGTGAGAAAGTTGGCAACCCTACTAATACGTGACAATCTAGCGGAGAATACTAGGAGCGAGTGGCTGGTGGAGCAGATGATACTGGCAGGGAACAACCTTAAGCTAGACGAGGCTGTGAGGATGGCGTCCCAAATGGAAATGGCCACCCAGCTATCGAGGCAGCTAGCGGTGCCTAGCCAACAGACCCCTCACCCAGCCCCACGACCGCAGGCTGTCACCACCACCACCTAGCGCTCAGGCCCCACATCTCCCTGCCACAATCAGAGGAGGTTGGGCAGGAAACGGGATAACACGGGTGAGAGAACATGGATGGAGAAATTACTCCTTCTCGGTCTGAACACCGCCACATGTCTCTGGATCCTGGATTTTCTGACCGAGAGACCTTTTCTGTCCATGTTGGAAACAACATCTCCAACTCCATCACGCTGAGCACTGGATCCCCTCAAGGCTGTGTACTCAGCCCACTGTTGTTCACACTTCTAATACATGACTGTGTGTCCAGACATGAGGGGAACCAGATTATTAAGTTTGCGGACGACACCACAGTGGTGGGACTTATTCAGAGGAATGAGGAATCAATGTACAGGGAAGAAGTTGGAGACCTAGAGGGCTGGTGCAGGGAGAACAATCTGGTGCTCAACGTGGACAAAACAAAGGAGATGATTATCAACTTCTGGCAGTTACGGCCTGAACACGTTCCTCTCTGCATCAGCGGCCGTTCAGTGGAGAGAGTAGAGAACATCAAGTTCCTCGGAGTGCAGATCTTGCAGAACATGACCTGGAACAAGAATTCCTTGGGGAGTCAGGCGGGTCCAGGGGTGTGGGCTCGCCGCACCGGCCGCCGAGCAGCCTGGCCTCCCTTGATTGTCCCTCCGGGGGCGGATGCCTGGCTTTCCTGGGGCTTGCTGACCTCAGACGTTTGTGCCCTGTGGGGGTTGGTGGCGCTGCCTTGCCTGCTCGGGGTTCCCGGGGGGAGAGCTGCTGCGACCGGCCCTCCGCTTCGTATGTTTCCTGACAATCTACTCACATGCACACACTTATTTTGCACACATTCTCATATACATGCACGCAGACATACAGGCACAAGTGTCTCTCCTTTAACAGGTGCAGAAACCAGACTCGTGTTGAGACATTTTCGGTGGAAGAAGCAGTTTGTCTTTTGTTTGTTTTAGTTGTTGGTTTGTTTGTTTTGGGTTTTTTTTTGTCTGTTCCCCTCCCCTTTCTTCTCCCCCTCCACACACTTCCTTTCCCTCTTCCCCATCCTGTTGGGTCTTCCATGGGTAAAATAATTAAAATAAAGTATTAAAAGTTATTACAGGAGAAGTTTACAACAATATACTGTAGCGAACTCAATATGAGCACCCTACTTGGCTTGCCAAGTGGGTTGACCCTATTGGCGACACAGGTAGGGTGCGGGACTCCGGAGCGGGAGGCGTGAGTTCGAATCTCCCGGTGGGACGTCGCCATGTCGAGCTGCACGTTACAATACAATACACAGTTAGGTGCTGTATAAGCTCCTCTTGGCAAAGTAAATCTGTTTTGGCACAATAAGGGGGACAGATCCCTGTTCTGTTTGCCTAGCTGTCTGACAGGGCAAGGGAAAAAAAAAAAAAAGAATTCCTTGGGAATCAGGAAGTGGGCCCACCAGAGACTGCACTTCTTGAGGAATCTCAAACAGGCCTCTCTCCTTGTCTGCATCCTCAGGACCTTCTACAGAGGTGTGGTGGAGAGTGTTCTGACGTACTGCATTGCAACATGGTACTCCAGTTGCAGGATGTCAGACAAAAAAGCCCTGCAGAGGATAGTTGAGGGAGCTGAGAAGGTAATTGGAGTTTCACTCCCCTCAGTCCAAGAACTTTTTCAGAGCCGTTGTAGGAGCAGGGCACTGAACATTGTTAAGGATCACTCTCACCCTCTGCATAAACACTTTGAACTGCTGCCATCTGGCAAACGATTCTGGAGCATCAGAGGCAGAACCACCAGACTGGTTAACAACTTCCTTCCACAAGCTGTTAGGATGCTGAACAGTTGATCCAGAATCTTTTATACATATTACTGCACTTTATGGACATTATGTATATTATATGTATATTATAGTTCTAGTTAGTTTTAAGTATTTATTTCACTTAGCTACCTTGACTCACTTAGCCATTTTAATTGGTATTTTATATATAGGCAGTTATTATCACCTTAAAGTGCAACTGTAATAAGTTAATATTACTGTAAAAACCAAATGTGTCTCAGGGATGTGTGAATGGCTGTTGGGGTGGGGGTGTGAGTGTGTTTTAAATTATGTTCTTTTTGTATATATGGGTGCCTAGAGAAATGCAATTTCATCTTGCTTGCACTACAGTTGTATGTATAGCATCATGACAATAAAGGTTGATTGATTGATTGATTGATTGATTGAGTGCCCATTAGGGCTGTGCGATATGACAATATATATATTGGTGATGTGATAAAAAAAAACGTCTACCTTTTCATATAAAACTGGATCGTTTATATTGGGACACATAACCCGGTTCTACTTGTCATCGCCCCGTCTCTCCCTAACAGTGCGCCAGGTGGGTTCCGGTGGTTAGCACCACAGCAGCTAACAGCAATCTAATGTTTTGCCACTACTTCTGTGGAGCTGCTACCTCTGTGCCAAGGATGTGGGACTTTTTCCCCACCACGCTGCGTCAGAGAGGATAATCCTCTAATCTCGTTTTAATTGGAGGTAAGTAACATTAACACCATCGCTCTCTAATTATAAAACAGCAAATGCTAAATGACGATGCTAACTTGTCGCTAATAGGAAACATAATGTATCAGACCATTTCTTTGGTTTAAATTACTGCTGAGTTTCTTAATTTTGTCTGAAAAAATATTACTATAGCTGCAAAAGTCCATGACAGCGGCCACATACAAACTAAATAAATAATAAATAAATTAAAATGTGTCCGGGGAACAAATTGGCTCTTAGTGTAACTTGATTTCTAATCATTTTTAATTAGTCAAGTAGCGATAATGAATAAAGTTAAAGTCATCTCAAATGCACATTAAAAAACAGTTTTATAACAACACTGCGAAATTAAGAGGGGAAAAAAGTGCATAAAATTAATGACAGATGAATTTGTACAATTGATTTTTTCAGTATGTAATTTAAAATTTAGAAAAAGAGATGGTCCTTTGTATTGGTTATCATATATAAACTACAGAATTTACAGAAAATGTATATCATGATATATACTGTTATTGTCAAATAATATTACTTATATCATGATATGAAATTTTGATCATATCGCACAGCCCTAGTGCCTGCGCTGCAATGACTGTGGTTCATTCAGACACCAAATTCATTCACCCGCCTGCCCGGCCAGAGGGCTAAAGTGCCACTGCTGTAAAAAGCTCAACCATTTTGCCAAAGTCTGCTGCTCAACTGTCACGAATTCAACGGCCCGCCCGTCAGGCCCAACTGCCATCCACATGGTTGGCGCCAAAAGCTGGCCATTCAAATGGTGCACAATACAACTGGATGGCGTTGATGTGCCACTGCTGCTGGATACGGTGGCCTCGAGGTCCATTCTAAGTGTGGCTACAGTTAGGAAACTGTTTCCCCGGAAGGCCATCACAGCGAATGCGGATGACTTATTCGGCTACAGACACGTCAGAATTGGCATGGTGGGAACGGTTGCCTTTTCTGTATGTTGAGGCCCTAAAACCATCCCATCATTCACCTTCCAAGTAACATGCCGGGGGGCCGACTTGCTGGGCTTTGACCTGATCAGCGAGTTGGGTTTCTCCATCACCGACCCAATAGGCTTCACCATCCTAACAGTCTACTCATCCTGACAGCACCATTGGCCGGCGTTCTTCACGGGACTGGGATGCCTCACCTCCTTTAATTACCGACCGCTCATTGATCCAACGGTGTCACCAAAAATCTAGCCCCTCCGCCGACTCCCCCTCACACTGTAATGTATGGAGCTTGTCTCAGTGTGATGTATCCCGACAGGGGAGCGCGCACGTAAAATGCGTATGACGTATGTGGATTCCTGTTCTTGATGCTGGTGGCAGTTCAAGTGTATTCTCCTGATGCTGGTGATAAATATGAGCGCAGGCTACTGAAGAAATCACGTCTCCAGGTTATTGAGTCTTTAACTATCTTGTATGTCCTGTCGGATAAGTATCTACAGACATTACACGGTGTCAGAGTCCTCTGGAAGCCGGTAAAGCAGCGCCATGACAAAGTTTAATCCTCCGAGTAAGTTCAGATTTGACTGCCCTGCGGAGTGGCCGGAGTGGCAGCAGAGATTTTCCCACTTCAGGCTGGCTTCAAAACTGAACAAAGACGATGAGGAAATACAAGTGAGTTCCCTAATATATGCAATGGGAAGCGAGGCTGAAATGATTTTCAACTGTTTCACGTTCAGCTCAGAGGAGGAGAAAAAGAAATATGATGTTGTGCTTAAGAAGTCTGAGGATTATTTTGTTCTGTGGCGGCGCATTATACATGAGCGAGCATGTTTTTATCAGAGGAATCAGTAGCCAGGAGAAACGGCAGAAATGTACATAAGGACTTTGTACGAATTAGCCGAACATTGCGACTTTGGGGAGAAGAGGGATGAGCACATTAGGGACTGCCTGGTTGTCGGAATAAAAGACAAAGAGCTGTCCTGACATTTTCAACTAATGGCGGACTTAACGCTGTCACAAGCAGTGGAGCAAGTGCGCCAGGCGGAGGAGATAATGAGGCAGGTTAATCTCCAGATGAGCCACCCTGAGTCCCAGCCATCTAATGTTAATGCAGTGAGGCGACATGGTTACCCACATAGAGGAAAAGGAAAACAGCAGCATGGAGACAACAGCCCAGCACCACAAAAAGGAAAGAATGTGGGAGGTGTGGCAAGCCTCAGTACTTCAATGAGAGGAGGTGCCCAGCATTAAAAAGTAAGTGCAACAAATGTCAGAAAAAGGGACAGCACATGTGTCACTCAAAAGCTGCAAGAGAGGTCACAGAAGACAATAAGCAGCTGTACTTTCTTGGAGAAGTGGGCACACAAGACAATAAAGATGACTGGACTGTAAAATTAACCATAGCCAACACTTCAGTAACCTTTAAAATAGACACTGGAGCCGATGCAACAGTTATCACTAAAGAGACATTTAAAAAGATGCGGCCTATAATTAAACTGAATCCTCCAGATACCAAGCTAGTGAGCCCAGCTGGCAATCTTAAATGCATGGGCATGTTCCAAGCAACCACCAAACACAGGGACAGACGGTATATTTTCCCTGTATATGTCATAGAAGGAGAAGGCAACTGCCTGCTAGGTCGACCTGATGCCATAGAGATGGGCCTGGTGAAGAGGACAGATGAGGTCAGCAGTGCCTTTGGGTCAGCAGGACTGCTGAAAACAGAGCCAGTGAAAATAATATTACAAGAAGACGCTCAGCCATACGCAGTTCATACAGCCAGGTGGATACCCCTGCCACTGCTTCCGCTGGTAAAAAAGGAGCTTCAACCTATGGAAAATGAAGACATTATTGTAAAAGTGACTGAGCCTACTGAATGGTGTGCAGCCATGGTACCAGTGCTTAAGCCCAATAAGACTGAAGTTTGCTGCTGCGTGGACTTTAGAAAGCTGAATTGAGCAGTAAAGAGAGAGAAATATGTTTTGCCCACAGTAGAAGAGATAATGCCTAGACTTGCCGGGTCAAAAGTGTTCACATCATTGGATGCCGCAAGTGGGTTTTACCAGATACCCATACACGAAGACAGCATAAAGTCCACTACCTTCATAACGCCTTTTTGGAGATACACCTTTCATCATCTCCCATTCGGGATAACAAGTGCTCCTGAAATTTTCCAGAGGAAGATGGCAGAGACATTAGCAGGACTTGAGGGCGCTGAGATTTATATGGACGATATCCTCATTCATGGTGAGACAAAGGAAATCTATGACCAACGCTTGGCGGAAGCACTGAGGATGATCCACGCAGCAGGACTCAAACTCAACAAAGCCAAGTGCAAGTTTAAGCAGAAGCAGGTCTGCTTCCTAAGACACATCATCGATGGAACAGGGGTCAGGCCTGATCTAGATAAAGTGGCCGGAATTGTGAACTTTCCCCAGCCTGGCACCGTGACAGAGCTGAAGAGGTTTTGGGGGATGGCGAATTATCTGGCAAAATATGTTCCGGAGCTGTCTACAGTTGGACAACCAATATATGAACTATTAAAAGCATCAAATGAATGGGGGTGGGGTCCAGCACAGCAAACAGCTTTCCACAAACTTAAAGCGGTTCTCACCACAGCACCTGTACTCACCTTTTACGATGCAACTAAGCCTACAACAGTGTCAGCAGATGCCAGCAGCTATAGGCTGGGGGGGGGTCTTGCCCCAACTACACGGGGATAATTGGAAACCCGTGGCCTACTGTTCGAGACGCCTGAGCGATGCAGAGACAAGGTATGCACAGACTGAAAAGGAGTGCTTAGCCAGCGTGTGGGCCTGTGAGAGGTTTGAGAAATATTTGTATGGACTGGAGGGTTTTAGACTGATTACCGATCATAAGCGGTACCATCATAAGGTATCATAAGTACCATCATGAGGTATCATAAGTACCTGTCATGAATAGTAAAGACTTGGATGGTGTTCCCATTAGATGTCAGAGACTGTTAATGAGACTTATGCATTTTAATGCTACTACCGAATATGCACCAGGCAATACCTTAGCAGTAGCTGATACACTGTCCAGGGGCCCAGAGCAGAGTGGGGGAGACATAAGCTCTCATGACGACGTGGCAGCACACATCAATGCTTTTATGTGCCAGGTGCCAGCCACACCCTAGAGAATGGCAGAGTTAAAACAACACACAGATAACGACCCACAGCTTCAGACAGCTTTGGGTTTCGTCAGACAGGGATGGCCCGACTACATCGCTAAAGTGCCTGTGATAGCCAGAGACTTCTACCATGTGAGAGGAGAGCTGTCAGAGCTAAATGGTTTAGTCATTAGAGGGAGACGTATAGTCATTCCTATGGCTATGAGAGAGACTATGTCGGAGAGGATCCATGATGGACATCAAGGCCTAGTCAAAAGTAAAGAAAGGACTAGACAGTCTATTTGGTGGCCCAAAATGTCAGAAAGTATTATGACCAAAGTACAGTAGTGTGAGTTCTGCAGGGAAAACAGAAACACACAGAGGAAAGAGCCATTGCTATCAAGTGAGCTTCCATCTAGGCCATGGCAGAAAATCACCATAGACTTATGTGAGTTCAAAAAGCAGATCTACCTGGTAGTGTCAGACTATTATTCCAGGTATTTGGAGATTCTAAATCTGCCAGCTACTACTAGCAGTCATGTAGTACAGTGGGGCAAAAAATGTATTTAGTCAGCCACCAATTGTGCACGTTCTCCCACTTAAAAGATGAAAGAGGTCTCCAATTTTCATCATAGGTATACCTCAACTATGAGAGACAAAATGAGAAAAAAAAAATCCAGAAAATCACAATGAAGGATTTTTAATGAATTAATTGGTAAATTCCTTGGTAAAATAAGTATTTGGTCAATAACAAAAGTTCATCTCTATACTTTGTTATATACCCTTTGTTGGCAATGACAGGTCAAATGTTTTCTGTAAGTCTTCACAAGGTTTTCACACACTGTTGCTGGTATTTTGGCTCATTCCTCCATGCAGATCTCCTCTGGAGCAGTGATGTTTTGGAGCTATCGCTGGGCAACACAGACTTTCAATTCCCTCCAAAGATTTTCTATGGGGTTGAGATCTGGAGACTGGCTAGGCCACTCCAGGACCTTGAAATGCTTCTTACGAAGCCATTCCTTCATTGCCCGGGCGGTGTGTTTGGGATCATTGTCATGCTGAAAGACCCAGCCACGTTTCATCTTCAATGCTCTTGCTGATGGAAGGAGGTTTTCATTCAAAATCTCAGGATACATGGCCCCATTCATTCTTTCCTTTACACGGATCAGTCATCCTGGTCCCTTTGCAGAAAAACAGCACCAAAGCATGATGTTTCCACTCCCATGCTTCACAGTAGGTATGGTGTTCTTTCTCCTCCAAACACGACAAGTTGAGTTTTTAACCAAAAAGTTCTATTTTGGTTTCATCTGACCATATGACATTCTCCCAGTCCTCTTCTGGATCATCCAAATGCTCTCTAGCAAACTTCAGACGGGCCTGGACGTGTACTGGCTTAAGCAGGGGGACACGTCTGGCACTGCAGGATTTGAGTCCCTGGTGGCGTAGTGTGCTACTGATGGTAGCCTTTGTTACTTTGGTCCCAGCTCTCTGCAGGTCATTCACTAGGTCCCCCCGTGTGGTTCTGGGATTTTTGCTCACCGTTCTCGTGATCATTTTGACCCTACAGGATGAGATCTTGTGTGGAGCCCCAGATCGAGGGAGATTATCAGTGGTCTTGTATGTCTTCCATTTTCTAATAATTGCTCCCACAGTTGATTTCTTCATACCAAGCTGCTTACCTATTGCAGATTCAGTCTTCCCAGCCTGGTGCAGGTCTACAATTTTTTTTCTGGTGTCCTTTGACAGCTCTTTGGTCTTGGCCATAGTGGAGTTTGGAGTCTGACTGTTTGAGGTTGTGGACAGGTGTCTTTTATACTGATAATGAGTTCAAACAGGTGCCATTAATACAGGTAACGAGTGGAGGACAGAGGAGCCTCTTAAAGAAGAAGTTACATGTCTGTGAGAGCCAGAAATCTTACTTGTTTGTAGGTGACCAAATACTTATTTTACCGAGGAATTTACCAATTAATTCATTAAAAATCCTTCAATGTGATTTTCTGGATTTTTTTTTCTCATTTTGTCTCTCATAGTTGAGGTATACCTATGATAAAAATTGGAGACCTCTCTCATCTTTTAAGTGGGAGAACTTGCACAACTGGTGGCTGACTAAATACTTTTTTACCCCACTGTAACTAGACTTAAAGGTATCTTTGCACGCTACGGCATCCCCGAAATGTTAGTGAGCAACAATGGACCTCAGCTAGCTTCAGAGGAAATGCAGAAGTTTAGCCGAGAGTATGACTTTAGTCATGTGACGTCCAGTCCACATTACCCTCAAAGTAATGGGCATGAAGAGAGGGCTGTTCAGATAGCCAAAAGCATACTGAAACAGGAAGATTCCCTCCTAGCCCTGATGACCTATAGAGCTACACCAAGTTCTTCAACTAGGATAAGCCCAGCAGAGCTCCTGGTGGGAAGGAAAATTAGAACAACACTACCCACCTTGCCATCTAACCTAGAACCTAAATGGCCTGACAAGGACAAACAAAATGGGCAGATGTTTCAGCTAAAGAGAGACAAGCCTACTACTACAACAACAGAAATGGAGTGAGGCTTCTACCACCACTGAGCCCAGGAGACTCTGTGCTCATGAAGCTGGATGGACAGAAACAGTGGACTACACCAACCATTGTCCACAGTCACAGCTGCACTCCCAGTTCCTCTGTAGTGGAGACAGCCCATGGTGAACAATACAGAAGGAACAGGCGCCATCTGTTGGCCACACCTAAAGTCACAGATCCTGTCAGCAAGGGTCCAGACCCAGTTTTACCCATGAAGAATAATGACACTGTGGTAACTCAAGCTAAAGAAACAACAGCTGACCACACACAAGCAACTGTTACACGGTCTGGTAGAGTGTGTAAAAGAGTTGTTAAATTGGATTTGTAAAACCATGTTGTAAGTCACTCTAAGAAGACGGGGAAACGAATACACTGTTAAATAATGGCACAGAGGTGTTTGAGTTGTTATACTATGGTCATTAATGTTCCACAAAAGGGATGATAGAGAGGCATTTTTGTTGGGGGGAAAATGTGAATTGTCCCGCTGTTAGACCAGGTAAATGCTAAAGAATAATATTACTGTTTGAGTTTAAAGCACTGAGTTCATGTATAGGAATAATAATCAGCTGTGGTAAACAAAGTGGTCATTACCTCTTAAAAGGGGCAGATGTAATGTATGGAGGTTGTCTCAGTGTGATGTATCCCGACAGGGGAGCGCACACATAAAATGCGCATGACATATGTGGGTTCCTGTTCTTGATGCTGATGGCGGTTCAAGTGTATTCTCCTGATGCTGGTAATAAATATGAACACAGGCTACAGAAGAAATCACGTCTCCAGGTTATTGAGTCTCTAATTATCTTTTATGTCCTATCGGATAAGTATATACAGACATTACACACACAGTGGGATGATGTCATGGCGGAGCTGCAGAAGCTCTTGGACGCCGGCATCATTAAACAGTTGAACACTTCCCCCTGGATCTCTAATCTGGTCGTGGTGAAGAAGAAGTCGGGTGGCCTACGACCATGCATTGACCTCCGAATAATGAACAAGGCGGTGATCCCCGACAAATATCCCCTACCAACGACGGCCGAACTGAAGGCGGCGTTCAATGGTTCAAAAGTCTTTTCCAAACTGGACCTCCGCCAAAGCTACCTGCAAGTTCCCCTCCACCCTGACAGCCACAACCTGACAGCTTTCGTCACCCACATGGGAGTGTTCAGTTATACCTGCGTGCCTTTCGGCCTCAGTTCCACCCTGAGCTGTTTTCAGAAAATCATGGCTACCATCTTCGCCGGCCTCCCAGGGGTGGTGGCGTACTTGGATGATATTGTGGTGCACGGTGTGGCATCGGCTTCCCACGACACTCGACTCGATAGGGTAATGGAGGTACTAGCAAAACACGGCCTCATACTCAATGGGGAGAAGTGCATTTTTGGAACAATGACCATTGAGTTCGTGGGGTTCTACCTGACTGCCAAGGGCCTGAGGCCCCTGCACTCAAATGTGGAGACGGTACTGCAACTGCCCGAACCATCATGCTCCACACAACTCTCATCCTTTTTGAGCATGGTGAACTTTATTGGGTGCTTCATTCCCCATTATTCAGAGATGATAGGGCCATTGTGCGCCCTCCTGAAGCAGGATGCACCCTGGGTGTGGACCCTGGCATGCTCTGCCACCATCAGCCAACTGAATTCAATTCAGCTTTACTTATATAGCACCATTTCACAACAGCACTCATAGCACTTTCAACTGTAGGGGAAAACCCCACAATTGCAGAAAGGCCCCAGCAATCAGGCAATCCCCTGTGAGCAAACACTTGGTGACGGTGGAGAGGAAAAACTTCCTTTTTGCAGGAAGAAACCTCCAGCAGGACCAGGCTCAGGGAGTGGCAGTCATCTGCTGTGACTGGCTGGGGGGTGAGGGAAGAGAGAAAAAGAAGAAAAGAACAGACATGTAAACATATTAGCAGTATAACTAAGGGATGGTTCAGGGTCACCTGATCCCATCCTATAGGCTATGTCAAAAAGGAAGGTTTTAACCCTATTCTTAAAAACAGAGGTCGAGTCTGACTCCCGAATCCAGATTGGTAGCTGGGTCCAAAGGAGAGTAGCTTGATAACTGAAAGCTCTGTCTCCCATTGTACTTTTGAGATTCTAGGTGTTACAAGTAATCCTGCATTTTGGGAACGTAGTGCTATGTTTGGATGATAAGGTACTATCAGATCTTTTAAATAAAAAGGGGCCTGATTATTAAGAGCTTTGTAAGTGAGAAGAAAGATTTTAAACTTAATTCTAAATTCTATGGGAAGCCAATGAAGGGAGGCCGGAACCGGACAGATGTGATCTCCCTTTCTAGTACCTGTTAAAACTTGCTGCAGCATTTTGGATCAGCTGAAGACTTTTTTTAAAGATGCTATAGGACAGCCTGATAATAAAGAGTTACAATAATCTAATCTAGAGCTAACAAAAGTGTGGATTAGTTTCTCAGCATCACTCTGAGACAAGATGCTCCTAATCTTGGAAATATTATGCAAATGATAGAAGTCAGTCCTAGAAACAAGTTTAATATGTGAATTAAAGAACTGATCTTGATCAAAAATAACTCCAAGGTTCCTCACAGAACTATTAAGAGAAAGAATAACTGAAGACACAGCTCACCTCTCCACCAGTACTTGCTCACTTCGACATACAGACCCCATGTTTGTGACATGGGACGCTTCCAGCACAGCAGTAGGAGCCACCCTGTTGCAGCCTCAAGGACCGAACGCCCAGTGGCGTTCGCCTCAAGGTCATTCACTTCAGCTGAGCAGAGGTACTCAGTGGGGGAGAGGGAGGCACTGGCATGCGTTTGGGCATGTGAACACTGACATATGTACCTGTACAGATGACGCTTCACACTGCAGACAGATCATAGAGCCCTCATGGCGCTGCTGGAAACATCGACGTGGGGGCACAAACCTCTGTGCATCTATAAGTGGACAGAGAGACTACAAACATATAACTTTACCACCCAGTTCACGCCGGGCAGAGAAAACATTGTGGCGGATCTTTTGTCCTGGGCCACACCTAACCCCATTCCGAACGGCGACTGAGACCACCTGGAGCCAGAGCTGATCTACATGCTGCACGGGCCACTTCAAAATGCTGTTTCCCTGCAAGAGTTCCAGACAGCATTAGAACAGGATCTGACACTGACCCAGCTGCATACCTTCATGAGCGAGGGCTGGCCTGCAAATGTGCTGGGAGAACTGGCACCCTTCCACAGGGTCAGGGACAATTTGTCGTGCTGGAACGATGTCTGTGTGGCAAGAGGACACTGCACGGTGATTCCAGAAGCACTAAAAGGCCTCATCCTGACCATGGTACACCAGGGCCACCTGGGCGTCGTCAGAGTCAAACAACGGTGTAGGGGCTCAGTCTGGTAGCCAGGCATCGACAAAGGTGTGGAGATCATGGTGAAAGACTGTGTACCATGTCTGACCAGCGGAAAGACTGGAATGCCACCACCCCCGCCCCTGCAGCCACTGCCATGGCCATCAGCTCCATGGAAACATGTCCAATTGGACATATGCGGTGAACTGCACAGTGCCCCCTTGCACCAATGTTTTCTACTAGTGGCCTACGACCTTCACTCAAAATGGCCCGAGGTGTTACCCACTGGCTCAGTCACCACTGATGTAGTCACCGATTTCCTCACCTCTCTCTTCACCTGCTGGGGCGTGCCACATGCAGTCACAATGGACAATGGACCGCAATTCACCTCACCGGATTTTGAGGCCTTCGTGAAAGAAAGGAGCATCAAACACGTAAGAACTGCCTTCTGCCATCCTCAGGCAAACGGGGGGCGGGGGGTCAATCACACCCTCAAGAATAGTCTCAGGGCACACTTAGAAGATGGGTCCCATTTTCGGCCACATTACAGACCACCCTACTACATTACAGAGCAAGCATCACGCCACGACTGGCAGCTCCCCAGCCCTACTGATGCTTGGACGTGAGATGAGCCTTCCCCTGGACCGACTTCGCCCCCCATCGGTCACTACCCCAACAGAAACACCCTCATCTAGAGGGAGGGTAGTCGAACAACAACAATGAATGAAGCAAAGGTTTGACAAGAAATGCTGAGCGAAGCGACCCGGATTCGCAGTGCTGGACTGCCCACAAGCTGCAGTCGTTTTGAACAATGCCGATGCAGATCACAATGCAGTTGGACCCAGCCATCTTTCATCTGGCTGATGGGTCATGGTGGCACGCCAGCTGCCTCAGAAAAGTGACACCAACTTCGGTCCCAGATCAGGAGATGGCTGCAGACATGGCGAGATCAGGCTGGGACTTTGGCGACGCAAGACCCACAAACCCCAGTGAACGTCTGCTGGAGACAATAGTGGTGACACAGCCCGAGTGCCACTCGGCCCGGGTTTAGCAGAGACCCCACCACCTAAAGGACTTTGTGACTGACTTTTGATATATTGAACCCTTGAGTGTAGCCAGGACATGACCGACAACAGTGGCAGAATAATCCACTCAGATGCCCAGGTAGTTGTATAAAGTTCTTTGGGGTTTTTCAAGGGATGGGGGAAAGGGGGTGTCTGGACGTGGTGGCTCCCCGTAGGTGACGTCATCATGTGGCGAACTGGCCGTGGCATGGGGAAGCACCACCCATAGTTAAGTCTGGCATGAATAAAGTGTGTGTTTGGTTCAAGTCAGCGATCGGCAACTCATTTCTAGACATAACAGGTGGGTGGCTGTGACAGTGCATACAGCAGTTGTTTAATTCAAATGGCTGAGTCTCTGCATTTATTCCTTAGGTTACTGCACTTCCATACATATAGAATAGGTTTGTTTTTAAATGCACTGTCCTAGCCTGTGATTTTCCAAGTTATTTTAGTACATATGATAGTTTGGGTCAAAATACGATAATTTTAAAGCGACAGTACGATATTTCTTTATTTTTCATCTGGCAATACTGGGCCACCTGGCCACCGTGTTGGTGCACCCGGGACACTCGGCAAGTTGGTGGGGATTGGGTGGATTTGATGGTGGACGTTCCATTTTTGCCTCGGTGGCTTCCCGGGAAATTGGAAGATTTTGGGCTTCTTGGTGTGGAGGCGTGGCTTGTGGTCTTGCGCAGCCGGTGAACTATAGAAATCTCCCAACTATAGAGGGTTGCACGTGACATCAGTGGTCACGTGTCACATTGTTTTTCTGCCATTTTGGACGGCAAATAGCATGGACCCTGTGTTGAGAATAATAATAATTCCACTAGCACCTACTCATCCCGATTCGCCATGGTGTTGTTCGTTTTCCAATAGGACTGAATACCACCTCAAGTGAGTGAGATCTTTACAGCAAGGTTGCCCAACACTCCCATGACATCATTTGTATGTGACAAGCAAAACACAAGATGGATATTGAGGCGAGCCTGCTGCTCGCTGGCTTTTTGTCAGAGTAAAGGCAATAAAGGACAGCCAGAGAAGGCTACAGGTGGTGAGACGAAACACTCTGGAAAAGTACTGGAGAGTTTAGGAAGCCCCGGAGTAGTGTAAAGCTGAAGAAGTGAGGATACAAACTAGATCTTATCTGAAGGTAAGCTAATGATTGCTAATGCAAGTTAAGCACTAATAAGTCCCCCGTACTACATTGTAATCATGGCAAGTAAAAAAAAAAAAAAAAAAAAAGTTATCGTTATTAGATACTAAAATATGTATGCTGTGTATGTGTTTCAGATGGCTCTCTTGTGGCAAAATTATTGCTTCAAACCATTGGTCTGGCTGTTCAACCGAGCCTCCCAGTGGTGGGATGTCACCCCAGCTTCATGAACTGCAGTGGTTGCAGAGCTTCAGAATGTCTGAAGAAACTTTAGCTTCCTATGCTACAAATTGCTATGATCTGTGTGAGTCATCATGTGATGTACCTGCTCCAGCCGGTGGTGTTGTGGAAAAAAATGATCAGCTGCCAAAAATTGATCGCCAGGCACCATATTGTAGTTATGGGGTTATATTAGCCATAAAATATATATTTCAACAGGAAAACAGCACTGAGTTAGGTATAATAAAATATATTTATCAATTATGATGCATTTTTAACCCAAAACAAACTTCATCTAGGATTAAAAGCAATTAAAATAATGCAGTCACAAGGTTACATGCAAAATACATGGATTTACTGGATATATACATATAGATACTGTATACATATATATTCTGTGTGAATAATGTACTATGTGCTCCTTTTGTATTGCACTAGGAATTTTTACAATAAACTTTTGTGCCTTTTGCAGATGTGTCTCCACTTTTATGTTTTATTTGTGAAGGTTACCAAGATTTAGTGGCATAAAGTAAATGCTAAAAGATTGGAAAAGCTAGCTAAATAATCCAGCAGTTTGAGAAATCTCTTTTGGTTTGGTGTAAATCTGTCAACAGAATTATGAACCATAAAGTACTTTGTGTTAAAACATGTTAAATCCCATTTAACCCTAACTCATTATTAGGAAATACAGATGCTAATATGGCCCAGAATTCCTCCATATACTGGTACTATCACTAAAGTGTGCAGTAAAAAAAAAATATTGTTTTTGGTTACTTTTTCTTAAAAATGAGCCATTATTTTCAACATCATTGATAAATGTTTGGTTTGTACTGCTGACTCTTCCCACTGGTATCTTAACAGAAAATACAAAATCATGATGCAAACACATAAGTCACTAAATTGTTTATTACAACCACCAGCAAAATCCAGATTATTTAGAATGTGCAAAATTCAAACTTAAAACTGTACAAAAAAAAAAAAAAACTCAGAATGGGTCTGTTGTGTTGGGTTTTGGGGGCCTTTGGCGTGTGACACGGGTGGTGGCGGAACTGGAAAGGTGGAGCCACCACCCAGGGTATAAAAGAGCAGTGAGGGAGAGGAGTGATCTCTTTGGCCTCCTCTCCGCCTGGTGAGTGCGCTTGTTTGGTGAGAAGGTAACCATAATGAACCTGTGTTCAGTTCAACACCCAGTCTCGTCCTTGGCTCCTACTCCCGACATAACATTTGGCGATGAGGATAAAAGGTATGGACGTGGGTGTCACATCAATTTGGCCATTTTTGGAGCTTCCTGGTGAACCGCCCGTCCCTTGGGCAAGGTGGTTCGCCACTTTTCAAACGTACTTGGTGGCACTGGACCTTGGAAGACTGGAGAAGTTGAGAGCCTGAGCACTGCTGGTTCATAATTTAGGAATGGAGGGACAGCGTATTTTAAGCACTTTTCCTGAGTGTGATAGTTTTGACGAAGTGGTGGAGCTAATGGCGTGACATTTTCGTGCCCCGGAAAACGTCATCATCTGCAGGATCCAGTTTCGACAGCACCGCCAGCGGACTGGCAAGTCGGTGCAACGGTTTGTGGTAGACCTATGCCAGCTGGCCAAGGACTGTCAGTTTGGAGTGTGGTGAGAAGACGATCAGGGGCGGCTGCAGGCAGTGGCTGTTCGGGGGGGATGCCTACCTCCAGCTATCAGATGGCTTGTGGAGGCATCCTAATGAGCTGCAGTGTGCTCGGGAGAAGAAGGAGGTATTTGGGCCTGAACGTGGGTTGTCCCCGGGGGTGAGGAAAAGGAGGCGCACCAGAGTTGAATCATCCAACGGTTATCCGGGGGGGGGGGGGGGGGGCGGGTCTTCTTTTGGGGCAGACTGATGGTTGGACAGTGTGTTAACACATGTGTGAGAAAGGGGGACAACTGTTATGTTCTTGGTGTTACTCCTGTTCATGGGGATTATTTTGTGTTTTTCTGTTTATTTAGGAACACAGCAGTTATTTTCTTTAAGTTGGACTGTTTCCTTAGTTCAGACGGCAGAATAATCTGTCTTGCCGTGTGAGCGTGGGATGGTAGTCCACCTGTCCTCCCCTAGATTTTAGCTGTTTTGTGTGATTGTGATAGGCCCCTTTTAGGTATTTCTGTTTAGTTTTCTTAGTGCGTGATTCGGATTCCAAATTGCGGAGGGTCTCGATTGTATGTGTGTGTTTTGGACCTTTTTGAAGGGGAGGGACAATGTTTTGTGTTGGGTTTTGGGGACCTTTGGCATGTGACACGGGTGGTGGCTCCACCTTTCTGGTTCTGCCACCACCCAGGGCATAAGAGAGCAGTGAGGGAGAGGGGTGGTCTCTTTGGCCTCCACTCTGCCCGGCGGGTGCGCTTGTTTGGTGAGAAGGTATTATAAACCTGTGTTCAGTTCAAGACCCAGTCTTGTCCTTGGCTTCTACTCCTGACATAACCAGGTCACACATGCCGACTCATCGCCTTCACAAAGTGGCCCAGCACACCAAGGAACGCTTGATTGAAGGCAGCATTCTGAGCCATCTCCTCTCTTCACAAGGTAGTTTCATGGGATACAGGTCAAGTGGACCCCTGACCAAGTGAGCACTCCAAGTGGACCCCAGGATCCAGTCTGTACATGTACATTCTCAATCCAGTGATTTGTAAACACAAAGAAGGAGAACAGCAACAAGAATTTGTGCAAAACTGTTGGAAAGACTTTTCCCGGTCACCAAGAAGTGTAAAAAATATATATATATGTAAGATGACAACTAAGATGACCCGGAGAAGGTTTTGGCTCCATTTCTGCTTTCTACTTCCCAGAACTAGCCCGGAAACGACAAAGGGGAGATCGAGAAAGCTGGAGAGATGAGATTTTGAAGTCTTGAGTTATATATATATAAAAAAACAGTCAGGTGTATGATAATAACATAGATAGATAGATAGATAGATAGATAGATGTACTTTATTGATCCCAAACTGGGAAATTACAGAACATTAATAAGTGTTCACTTCTTCCTTCTCCCTTTCAAGCACTGTATACTGTCACTTTATCGCACTTGTCATTTGTTTTTCTTTTTTACTTTTTTGTTTGAAATAAAGTATCTATCTATCTATCTATAGGACTTTTCTTCTCCACTGCTGCTGCTCGTCACCGCTGGCTGCCCCCAGATGAAAATCCACAGAATAGGTATGTGAGACTATGATGTTCTGAATGAGACTTTAAGAAAGCTCTGAGTCAGTTTGTAAATCACTGGATTGAAAATGTACTTGTACATGTACAGATTGGACCCCGGGGTCCACTTGGGGTGCTCACTTGGGCAGGGGTCCACTTGACCTGTTCCCGTTTCATGCTCTCTTGCCTCACTGAGAAGCAACTGGATGTGCTGCTGGTCCCGGTTCAGCAGATCTTCAGCCTGCGGTGGGACTCTAGAATGAAAATACACACCCAACTTAAGTACATGCACAGCATGAAAGCGCAACATATAAAAATCTACTTTTTAACCAGGATTAACACTAGCCCATTTTGTCAGATGTTGTCGACGCAAGCGCAAAATACAAGCAGAGCACGGAGTTAGCATTTATGACTAACTAGCTAGCTCATTGTCTGCATACAGGAGACAATGGTGTTGTTTGTTCAAAGTGAGCTTTCCACCACTGGGAAAAATAACAGCAAAGATGCATAATATCACATCACTCACCATCCTTTATCACTGTTTTTAACAATGATGATGCCGTGGTTGGGTCTACGCCACTCTGCCTCCCGTCTGCCTTCGCCGGTCGGTGGCCGTGAATTCATTTGGGTCACTCCATTCAGCTCCCTCTGGATTTCTTTAGTCAGCTACCAAGCACAGAAAAGTCTGCACCTTGCCATTGGACCATGGTGTTGATTTGTGTGTAGCCATTTATCTCGTTGATTACACTCACTCATGCTGGTGTTGGTGATTTGACGGTTTGTTGCTGTCCAAAATGGCACAGTAAACAAAAGACACGTGACCCGTGTGACGTCAGTGCAACCCCCTCTATAGATTTCTGCAGTTCACCAGTTGGGTGGGATTGTGGGCTGTGTCTCCGTGCCAAGAAGTTCAGGATTTGTTGTTTTTTTGGGAGGTTGATGAGGTGGCACTGGTGGGGTGCTGAGTGCAAAGTGCTCCAACTGGAGCACTTTGCTCACGTGTCTCAGGTTTGAAGGGTGCCTTCTCCAGACTGCATGTTTCAGCTCCTTCCACAGATGTTCAATAGGATTTAGATCAGGGCTCATAGAAGGCCACTTTAGAATAGTCCAATGTTTTGCTCTGAACGATTTTTGGGTGTTCTTAGCTGTGTGTTTTGGATCATTATCCTGTTGCAAGACCCATGACCTGTGACTGAGACCAAGCTGTCTGACACTGGGCAGCACATTTCTCTGTAGAATACCTTGATAGTCTTGAGATTTCATTGTACCCTGCACACATTCAAGACACCCTGTGCCAGATGCAGCAAAGCAGCCCCAGAACATAACAGAACCTCCTCCATGTTTCACAGTAGGGACAGTGTTCTTTTCTTGGTATGCTTCATTTTTGCATCTGTGAACATAGAGCTGATGTGCCTTGCCAAAAAGTTGCAGTTTTGTCTCGTCTGTCCATAGGACATTCTCCCAGAAGCTTTGTGGCTTGTTAACATGCAGTTTGGCAAATTCCAGTCTGGCTTTTTTATGATTTGTTTTCAACAGTGGTGTCCTCCTTGGTCGTCTCCCATGAAGTCCACTTTGGCTCAAACAACGACGGATGGTGTGATCTGACACTGATGTACCTTGACCTTGGAGTTTACCTTGAATGTGTTTAAAGGTTGTCCTGGGCTCTTTTGTTACCATTCGTATTACCCATCTCCTCCTGTGGCCACGTCCAGGGAGGTTGGCTACAGTTCCGTGGATCTTAAATTTCTGAATAATATGTGCAACTATAGTCACAGGAACATCAAGCTGCTTGGAGATGTTCTTACAACCTTTACCTTTAACATGTTTGTCTATAATTTTCTTTCTAATCTCCTGAGACAACTCTCTCCTTTGCTTCCTCTGGTCCATGTTTAGTGTGGTACACACCATGTCACCAAACAGCACAGTGACTACTTGTCACCCTTTAAATAGGCCGACTGACTGATTACAAGTTTGTAGACACCTGTGATGTTAATTAGAGGACACATCTTGGTTAAACATGTCCCTATGGTCACATTATTTTCAATCTTTTCTAGGGGTACCATCATTTTTGTCCAGGCCTGTTTCATGAGTTTGTTTTTTAAAATAATTCTGTTGAACCACAATTCAAAAGCATTGTCTGATTTTCATTGGTTAATTTTCATAGAATTTTTATTTATTACCACTTTTGTCAGATTGAAGTTATTTCTGTGACCATTGTGGATTTTTCTTTCATTAACAGAGGGGTACCAACGATTTTGTCCACGTCTGTAATAACAGAGTAATATTTAGTTTTTGTTTAAATGACTAGCAGACAACAACTCCCATCATCCCACATCACTAAACTGTAATCGTGTTTACTGCCGTTCCTTAGGCAGAATGCTCATGTCTTTTCTTCTAATCAGTTTTAAAATTTTATTTATTCAAAGCTTTTATGTTGACTGTGTTTACTATAAATTTGCTGTTGCTTATGCAATATGCATATGTATTTTCCTTTAATTAGAGTTTATAAAATTCCGTTATTCAATGCTGACTGTGTTTACAGTCAATTCAATGCAAACAAAAATAAATTTATATATCTATACTGTTATCAAGCAGCCTCTCTTTTACACAATGTGGTAGGTTGCCTGTTGGGCTTTTTTTGGGCCCGTTTCTCTGGGGAGATCTGGAAACATTACTCTGTGGTCTAGACTGTGCAGCCATGACAGCTAGGAAGTCAGGCGGGAAGAGAACAGCTGCTAAATTTTCAAAATGTACTGCTTCCATAGTCATTGCAGAAGAACAGAATAAATTATTCATTTTTATCTCGGTGGCTCTCTGCGACCCGGTACCAAGCGGTCCACAAAACACAGCTGAGTCGCAACCCAGTGGTTGGGCCCACTGCCCTTGACAACCCAGCTACTGTCTGCTCGCTGATCTCTGCAGCTTATCCTGTTGTACCGAACAGCAACAAGGCTAGAAGGTGGAAGCCACCATTTGGTGCAAGTCAAGACCTTTTATTTAATAATAAAGTATAAATAGGTGGAATCTGGGTTATCAAACTGAAGCCTTTTTCACCAGTTAGCCAAATATCCAAGATTACCGTTATCATTGTTTATTTGCAGTCTTTGATTTTCTTGCGGCTTTATAACTGCGTGTACGTGTTTACATATAAAGTGGGCTTTGCACCTAGATGACGAGCAGCTTGTTTTTCTCTCCTGGCAGCCGGAGGTGACACCCTATAGGTGTCATCTGTGATGTGAGCACGTAAGAGGGTGTTAAGTTGTCACAGCTATCATCATGCTTACGTCCAGCTCTGGTGCTCGGTGTGACTCACTCCTTTATTTGCCCCACAGCCACTTATCACTTGTTTATGGCGCTGTGCAGCCAAGCAGGCTCACATCCACCATGTGACACAAACACCATGACACCAGGAATAGTTTGCTCCCTTGGATGTGTGCACAAATACAAATTTGGGCTTGAGAGCTGCACGTCAGTTGTGCAATGACATATTCAGACATAATTTAAGCAGCAAGGCAGAAGCAAAGCAGTTAAATTTCTTTATTCCTTCCCATATGAGTCATAATTTGCACAATAAAGGAAGAATGATCTGTATATGAAAGATAAAAATATAACTGGATATAGAACATAGTCATGGATAATTTCTGTCATGATGCTGCCATCCAGTGGCTGGTGGGAGGAACTTCAGGCACACGTGGCTCAGTCTATTTGAAGAAGCAGCCGAAGGAGTTTTGAGAAGAAATCAGCTCGTATCAAAGATCTACACCTTGATCCACATTGGTAAATGCAAAGTTACACAACAATACTGCAGTGTTAACATCTGTGCCTTTCTTTTGACCTCAGCTGTTCATTTGAAGCCCTTTCTTGTTATCCTCGTCTCTGGTACGGTTACACGTTTGAAGAGGCCTGGGATGGGGTGTTTGGTGATGAGTAGAAGTCACAGAAGCCCTCCTCAGTGAGGTGTCCGTACTCGTTGTTGTAGAATGTCTGTCCTGATAGCTGGCTGAAGAAGTTGGGACGGTGCCTGGAGCTGTGGCCTAAGGAATTCTGGGAGGCCATCAGAGGTTCTGTACTGCTGCTGCTGCCCATACGACTGCAGACAGAACAGACAGAAACAGCTTTCAGCATAACTGTAAAGTCCCAATAACTCCTGCAGGTGGTAGCACAGAGTCTCGTTAGCCTCTTTCCCATCCATGTTTTCTGCTAATGGAACAGTAGTACGGTTAGTACTACTTTAGATATAAAGTATGGGGATTTATTTGTCTACAAATAGGAAGCTACTTATCTTAGGATCTGCATTATCCAGGTCATTTTAACAGCACAGTAAAAATACTTGTTTCAATTTAAAAAGTTAGCATCCAGGTTGATGCTGAAGATGAAACGAGGGTGGACATTTCAGCAAGACAATGATCCCAAACACAGAGCCAAGGAAACTCTCAACTGGCTCCAGAGAAGGAAAATAAAGCTGCTAGAATGGTCCAGCCAGTCACCTGACCTGAATCCAATTGGAAATTTATGGAACGAACTGAAGATCAGAGTTCATAGAAGACACCCATGGAACCTTCACGATCTGAAGACAGTTTGTGTGGAAGAATGGGCTAAAATCACTGCTGAACAATGCCTGCACCTAGTTTCTCCATACAGGAGGTGTCTGGAAGCTGTTGTTACCAACAAAGGCTTTTCTACTAAATATTAAATGAATTTCACCAAGCATGTTTAATACTTATTCCCTGTGTCATTCCACTTTATTAAATAGAACTTGTTTTGTGAACACAGTTGCCTTGATTGCTTTATATGTATGGATTTTTTGTTTTTTTTTTGTTACTTATTTGGGCAGCACGGTGGTGCAGGGCAGCACGGTGGTGCAGTGGTTAGCACTGTTGCCTTACAGCTAGAAGGTTCCTGGTTCGAATCCCCAGGCTGGCAGGGGTTGGAACCTTTCTGTGTGGAGTTTGCATGTTCTCCCTGTGCTGCGTGGGTTTACTCCGGGTGCTCCAGTTTCCTCCCACAATCCAAAGACATGCATGTTAGGTTAACTGGCTGTTCTAAATTGTCCCTAGATATCTGTTTCCTATAGGCCCTTAGAATGGAGGGTTAGCACTAGTGAAAGCGCTTTGAGTGGTCTTTGAGACTAGAAAAGCGCTATATAAGTGCAGGTTAGTTAGTTAGTTAGTTTATGGCTGTGTTGTGAGACATGTATATGTTGGACACTGCATATGTGATTTAACCACGATGAAGGAGAGCCAGCCCCCTGCGGTGCGGAGCCACAGAGCCTGGACCCCCTGCGGAGGACAGGGGACAGAAGACTTCCTGACCACTGAGGCTCGGGAAGAGAGAAGGGGGAGTTATGTAAATAAAAGGCTAATGAATGTGAATAAAGAGACTTTGATATAGATGTGTGATTTCCCCCGCGAGGGAAATGGTTTGATGTGAGAAGGTTTAAATGAGAGAACTTTGGTGTGTTCACTCTCTTTGTTCGCTGCTTAAGAATAAGAGCAGACAGTGGAATGATTTCTTGAATAAACTGAAATGAAAGACAATTCGGTTTCGTTATTCAAGTCTCCCCACATTGGTGACTGACGACGTTGAGAATGAACGAAGAAATTCTCAGGGTCCCGGACTCACAGCGCTCAGAGCTGGCGAGCGCAGTGGCCGTTAAGCTGCCTGATTTCTGGCAGGATAACCCACGGTCGTGGTTTCTGCAAGCAGAGTCGCAGTTCGCGCTCGCAGGAGTAACGGTGGATGACACTAAGTTCCACCATGTCATCGCTAAACTGGACAACAGCACAGCTCGGTGCGTGCAAAGCTTGGTGGAGCAGCCACCCGCGACCGACAGGTACAGCAAGCTGAAATCCACCCTCATCAAGTTTTTCACCCCCTCGGCTGAAGTGAGGGCGAGGAGGATCCTGTCTTTGCTAGACCAAGGTGGACACAGGCCGAGCGCCCTGATGGAGGAGATGATACAGCTGAGAGGGTTGGACAACGATGATTTCATTTTTCAGTTCATCTTCCTCTCCAACCTCCCGGCGCATGCGAGAAGCACGCTGGCCGGCAAAAAGTGTCACACCCTGGAGGAGTTCCGGGAGCTGGCCCAGGAGGCAGACGGGATCCTGGACGCCTGCGGCGGGCAAGCAACCACAGCAGCGACCCGAGACAGCGGGGAGCCAGAGGCGGCAGAACCAGACTGGCCGACGATGGCGGCAACACGGCCGCGACGAGGGGGAGCCAATAGCCCGGCGACAGAGGCGCGGGCACGACACAGCGGAGGAGAAGATCTCTGCTTTTACCATCGGAGGTTCGCAGAGAAGGCACGCAGGTGTGTGCCGCCCTGCATCTTCAGGAGTTCGGGAAACGGCAAGACCGGGGGTCGCTAGCAGCTTCGACCCTCGGAGAACGCAACAAGCTGCTCTACATCACGGATGCGCGCTCCGGACGAGTGTTCCTCATTGACACCGGAGCACAAGTGAGCTTCATCACCCCAACATACGCGGACCGGGTAGCTGGACCCCACGGTGACGGAGCTACAGCGGCAAATGGCTCGAACATCAACACCTACGGGAGAAGGACCTTGCCTTTATGCTTACATGGCCGCACATATGAATGGACTTTTGTAGTAGCGGCGGTGAGTTTCAACATGTTGGGCGCGGATTTTTTGTGTTCACACAATCTGTTAGTTGATCTTGCTAATAGACGGCTGGTAAATGCACTCTCTTTTTACTCTCTCCCCTGTTCAGCTCGAGTGTCCCCGCCACCAGTACAGACCCACGTCGCTACAGCAGGTGGTAAGTTTCACACACTCCTCACCCAATTTCCAGCGCTCACTGTGCCCACTTTTTCAGCGACGGTCGCGAAGCACGGGGTGAAACACTTCATCCCCACTTCTGGTCCTCCCGTGTTTGCAAAAGCTCGGCGCTTGGATGCAGTTAAGCTCGCCATTGCGCGCGAGGAGTTCGCCAGCCTGGAGAGGCTGGGCATCGTTCGTAGGTCGAAGAGCCCGTGGGCTTCGCCGCTGCACATGGTACCGAAAGCCGATGGCTCCTGGAGACCGTGCGGGGATTACCGCAGGCTAAACAACGCTACGGCACACGATCGTTATCCCATCCCGCACATTCAGGATTTTTCGGTGCACCTGGCGGGGGCGCGCATTTTTTCAAAGATTGATCTAGTTCGCGGCTATCACCAAGTCCCGGTCCAACCGGAGGACATTCCTAAAACAGCGGTAATAACCCCGTTCGGACTTTTCGAATTTTTACGCATGCCGTTTGGTCTCAAAGGGGCGGCGCAAACATTTCAGCGGATGATGGATGCCGTGTTACGCGATCTCCCTTTCGTGTTTGTGTACCTCGACGACATTTTGGTCGCGAGTACTTCAGAGGACGAACACGAAATGCACCTCACAGCAGTTTTTAGGAGGCTGGGAGAGCACGGCTTAATAGTTAACCCAGCCAAGTGCCAGTTCGGCGTTGAGCGGATTGATTTTTTGGGGCACCGCGTCTCCCCGGAGGGAGCGGTTCCGTTACCAGAGAAAGTACGCGCGGTAGCGGATTTTCCCCGTCCACAAACGGTCAAATCACTACAGGAATTCTTGGGGATGGTGAATTTTTATAACCGGTTCCTGCCCCACGCAGCTCAAATCATGCAACCGTTATATGCCGCGCTCAAAAAACAAAAGCCGACCCAGGCGGTCGAATGGTCCCCGGAGCGGGAGCGCGCGTTCACAGAGGTTAAAAAAGCCTTGGCTGACGCTGCGCTCCTGGCCCACCCAGACCCTGCAGCACGTATCGCGCTGACGACAGACGCTTCAGATTTAGCCATAGGGGCCGTTATTGAGCAACAGGTAGCCGGAGTTTGGCAGCCTTTGGCTTTCTTTAGCAAATCTTTAAGCGCGGCTGAGCGAAAATACAGCGCGTTTGACAGAGAACTGTTGGCGCTGCATTTGGCTATTCGTCATTTCCAGTTCTGGCTGGAAGGACGGTGCTTCACCGCTTATGTGGACCACAAGCCGCTCACATACGCCATGGCCAAAATTTCAGATCCGTGGTCCGGCAGGCAGCAGAGGCAGCTGGCCGCAATCTCGGAATTTACCACTGACATTAGGCACGTCGCGGGCAAATTCAATGTAGTAGCGGATTGTCTCTCACGCGCGTTCACGACCCCGACACGCGCAGAGGCAGAACGGGCCACCGTGACCGCGCCGCAGGAGAGCGGCACGGTGGCGCGCGCAGCCCCGGTGCACGTGGGTATAGATTACGCAGCCATGGCAGCGGACCAGGGGGCGGACGCAGACGTGCGCGCGCTCCAGTCTGGACCAACAGGGTTGAGGCTGGAGAGCAAGTGTTTACAAACCGGTATGCCCCCCCTGATCTGCGACATGTCGACGGGGCGCCCGCGTCCGGTGGTTCCGGCCACGTGGCGCCGCCGTGTTTTTGACTCGGTCCACTCACTGGCGCACCCGGGGGTGCGCGCGTCGGTGAAACTAGTGGCGGAAAAGTTTGTTTGGCCGTGCCTGCGCAAGCACGTGAAGGAATGGGCAAAAACCTGCATTTCCTGTCAACGGGCCAAAATTCACAGGCACACAAGAGCCCCGTTAGAACCGTTCCGCATTCCGGCCAGAAGGTTCGACCATGTGCACGTCGACCTTGTGGGCCCCCTACCGGCATCACAGGGGTTCACGTATCTTTTGACAATGGTGGACCGCACCACACGTTGGCCGGAAGTGGTCCCACTTGCGACGACCACGGCCGCGGAGGTGGCTCGCGTTTTTTTAACGGCTTGGGTGGCGCGCTTCGGGGTTCCGTCGGACATTACGTCCGATAGAGGACCGCAATTCATCTCTGAGCTGTGGTCAGCGATGGCCAACGGCTTAGGAGCCAAAATTCACCGCACTACGGCTTACCACCCTCAGGCTAATGGTTTATGCGAGCGTTTTCATAGGTCTTTGAAGGCAGCACTCAGAGCGTCGCTCACGGATGCAGATTGGGTAAATAAACTCCCTTGGGTTTTATTAGGGTTGCGTTCTGCGCCTAAAGAGGACTTAGACGCCTCCCCAGCGGAGCTGGTATTCGCACAAACTCTGAGGCTGCCGGGCGAGTTTTTACCAGAGCACCCAGAGCCCCCACCTCTCTCTGCTCTGGGACCGTTAGTTGGCACGGGGGCAGACACGCTCCCGGGTCCGGTTCATCACGCTTTTCCACGAGTTTTCGTCCCCAAGGCTTTGAAAAATGCCGATTTCGTTTTTGTCAGGCGCGAAGCCCTTAAAGCAACGCTCAAACCACCTTACGAAGGGCCATTTCGAGTGCTGGAGGCAGGTGATAAGCAATTTGTGCTAGATTTTGGGGACAGAAAAGAGACAGTCAGTATTGACAGACTAAAACCTGCTTTTGTCATGAAGGACGTGTCTGTACCGGTCGCGGTGGCGCCTCGACGAGGCAGGCCCCCGCAGAGGGCAATTAACCACTCTCTTCCTCAGTCAACAGACCCGGAGCAGAACAGCACCGCAGGCAAGGCGGGGCCAACGCACAGCAGATTCGGCAGGCGGCTGAAGCCCAAGCGGCGCACAGACTGAATGTTGGTGTTGATTATTCAGTAGTGAGTAAGGTGCTATTAAATTTTGGGAATTAGTCTGTTCTTCATCGTTTGGGGGGGGGTTATATGGCTGTGTTGTGAGACATGTATATGTTGGACACTGCATATGTGATTTAACCACGATGAAGGAGAGCCAGCCCCCTGCGGTGCGGAGCCACAGAGCCTGGACCCCCTGCGGAGGACAGGGGACAGAAGACTTCCTGACCACTGAGGCTCGGGAAGAGAGAAGGGGGAGTTATGTAAATAAAAGGCTAATGAATGTGAATAAAGAGACTTTGATATAGATGTGTGATTTCCCCCGCGAGGGAAATGGTTTGATGTGAGAAGGTTTAAATGAGAGAACTTTGGTGTGTTCACTCTCTTTGTTCGCTGCTTAAGAATAAGAGCAGACAGTGGAATGATTTCTTGAATAAACTGAAATGAAAGACAATTCGGTTTCGTTATTCAAGTCTCCCCACAAGTTAGTAATTTGTACCCGTAGGTAGATTTGTTTTGCAGTCTGGTGACAAGCCACCAGCTGCCGGTCGCTGCGTGCGCAAGCGCCCCGTATCCCTAACCTGCATGTTTTTGGCGTGTGGGAGGTGTTGTTACCGATATCTGGTGAAAATCTAAGATCAATGGCTCCATCAGAAATATGTTTAATGAGAAAAATATTGACGTGTTCAATACTTATTGTCCCTGCTGTAGTGATGCGCTGCGGTGAGCTGGATCTGTGATACAGCTCACCATATCTGGTGGAAAGATGTGTACCAGCTACATTGTGAACCAACTGCTCCTGCGATGCCATCGCAGTCATAACAGAATAACCCAGGATTTACAGTGACTCCGGACGCAGTATGTTACGGCTCTGATCCGGCCTCTGCAGCATATACAGTGGTGTGAAAAAGTGTTTGCCCTCTTCCTGATTTCTCATTTTTTGTATGTTTGTCACACTTAAATGTTTCAGATCAAACAAATTTAAATATTAAACAAAGATTACACAAGTAAACACAAAATGCAGTTTTTAAGTGAAGGTGTTTATTATTAGGGGTGAAAAAAAAATAATCCAAACCTTCATTGCCCTGTGTGAAAAGTGATTGCCCCCCCCCCCATTAAAACATAAATTAACTGTGGTTTATCACATCTTTGAAAAGCTGAGTTCAATTTCTCTAGCCACATCCAGGCCTGATTACTGCCACACCTGCTCTCAATCAAGAAATCACTTAAATAGGACCTGCCTGACAAAGTGAAGTAGACCAAAAGATTCTCAAGCTCATGCTGTGATCCAAAGAAATTCAGGAACAAATGAGAGACAAAGTAATTGAGATCTATCAGTCTGGAAAAGGTTTTAAAGCCATTTCTAAAGCGTTGGGACTCCACCGAATCACAGTGAGAGCCTAGCGGCTGCCCCGGCCTTGGATGCGCTCTGCAGAGCGTGCCCAAATGCCAAGTCACGTTTCGTTACCTTGTATTCATACATGTGTAATGACAATAAAGTTGAATCTCATCTCATCTCATTATCCACAAATGGTGAAAACATGGAACAGTGGTGAAACTTTCCAGGAGTGGCCGGCCGACCAAAATTACCCCAAGAGCACAGCGCCGACTCATCCCAGAGGTCACAAAAGACCCCACAACAACACCCAAAGAACTGCAGGCCTCACTTGCCTCAGTTAAAGTCAGTGTTCATGACTCCACCATAAGAAAGAGACTGGGCAAAAATGGCCTGCATGGCAGAGTTCCAAGACAAAAACCACTGCTGAGTAAAAAGAACATAAAGGCTCGTCTCAGTAAAAGCAACACAGCATTTCAGAAAAGGTTCCAAGGTTGTCATAGCCAGGAGGGGTTAAGCTCCCAGTGCCCATAAAATGCTCCTTACGGCATGCGTCTCAAAAAGCCTCTGACAACTAAGTCCAACTCCTAGCCTGCCCGTGTGGTTTAGTCTCTAAGCCCGGCGGAACTGCTTTTACTAATAGGAGAAGGGGCGAGGGCGGATCTCTGGCGCCTTAAAACCAGATGCTTCGGGTAGATGGTGGCTCGTCAACCTGAGAAGGTAGCCCATCTAGGGGAAGGTAAACCCTGATTTCAAACCTCCGCTGCCTTGCAGCACACCCGGTCACGGGAAAGGCTTCGGGAGTCAACCCTGAGGAAAAATCTGGAGTCGGAGCCCCTAAGGCAGTTCTCTGTTGTGCTCAACATCGTTCTGGTAGCTCCTGCGACGGCGCTGGTGCCAAACTATAGCAGCCCTGCTGTTCCTTTGGATTCATCAGTGACGTGGAGAGGGGGGACATGCTGCATGGGTAACATCTTGTCCTCCATATCTTCCTGCCCAGGCTTGAATCCTACCAACGCCCAACGCTGGAAGGTAGAACACCGGTGCGCATCGGCCTGTTCAGCCACAGGCGGTGCTGTTCCAGCAGAGTAGACGTTTAGGATTCTCTTCCATGGTCATCATAGACCGACGGAAGCCGACGATTTCAGAAAAGGAACATCATACCAACAGTAAAATATGGTGGTGGTAGTGTGATAGTCTGGGGCCGTTTTGCTGCTTCAGGACCTGGGAGACTTGCTGTGGCAAATGGAACAATGAATTCTGCTGTCTACCAAAAAATCCTGAAGGAGAATGTCCAGCCAGCTGTTTGTGACCTTCAGCTGAAGCGCATTTGGGTCCTGCAGCAGGACAATGATCCAAAACAAACCAGCAAGTCCACCTCTGAATGGCTAAAGAAAAACAAAATGAAGACTTTGGAGTGGCCTAGTCAAAATCCTGACCTGAATCCAATTGAGATACTGTGGCATGACCTTAAAAAAGCGGTTCATGTTCGAAAACCCTCCAATGTGGCTGAATTACAACAAATCTGCAAAGATGAGTGGGCCAAAATTCCTGTTGTGGGGTCTTTTGTGACCTCTTGGCTGAGTCGTTACTGCGCTCTTGGGGTAATTTTGGTCTGACGGCCACTCCTGGGAAGGTTCACCACTGTTCCATGTTTTCGCCATTTGTGGATAATGGCTCTCACTGTGGTTTGCGGGAGTCCCAAAGCTTCAGAAATGGCTTTATAACCTTTTCCAGACTGATAGATCTCAATTACTTTGTTTCTCATTTGTTCCTGAATGAGAACAAATGCTGAATGCTGTGATCCTTTGGTCTGCTTCACTTTGTCAGGCAGGTGCTATTTAAGTGATTTCTTGATTGAGAACAGGTGTGGCAGTAATCAGTCCCCAGTCACTGAAGATGCCGGGCCAGCTGTAAAGCACAGGAAGGTGGAGGACCGGAGTGCTGATGAGTTGGACAGTGCGGTGTACGACGACAGCACAGAGGGAGAGCAGCAGGAGTCATCCCCGCCGCTGGAGGCTAGGCAGCGCGAGAGTGGGACCATGGCGGCTGAAGGCCCCAGGGAAGAGCAGTGACAGTTGGGCACAGAGACGACACAGCGGAGCGCCTGGGATGAGGGTTCTGAGAGCAGTGGATGAAGCACCTGAGTTGGACAGTGGCACCGATGGGAGTGATGCTGGAAGCCCCGAGGGAGAACAGCTATGACCGGGCACGGAGACAGTGCAGCAGAGCGCCTGGAATGAGGGCGCTGGGAGCAGCAGTGAGGTGCCTGGGTCGGAGAACGACACTGGCAAAGGCGATGCTATGAGCCCCGGGAGTGAGCAGCAGCAGCTGGACACGGAGGCAGTGCAGCGGAGCGCCCTGGACGAGGGTGCTGGGTGTTACGGCGAGGCACCTGAGGCAGTGAGCGGCGCCAGTGAACAGGCTTCAGGTCTCCCTGGAGTTCAGTCACGGAGGGCTGGAGTGTTCGGAGCCATGATGGCGGTGTTGAAGGCAGTCGGGAGCGGATCGGTAGGTACGGAAGGATGGTGTGCCGACTACAGCATGGCGGGTCCTGAGCAATAAGGCAGTCAGTGGTGAAGAGGGACACTTTCGTGGGAAAGGTGGTTTTTGATCCTGGAGGCAGACGGCGGCCAGGGGCGCACACGTTGTGGGGCTGCCCGGGGCCTCCGAGCCTCCCTTATCTTCAGCAGCCAAGGGCATGGCGGCTTTGGGGTTGTCCAGGACCCCGAGGCCGGTTTTATCCCTGGCTGCCAATGGACATTGGTGTAACCTAAACAGTAAAGTGTAAATATGTACATATATATTGCTGGTGTGCACGAGAGTCTGTATGTGGTGTTATGGGATCATTTCTTAAACGTTTTAAGAGACTTGGTCCAATTTTTGTTATTCTTTTGGATGAGTGTTTTAAGATATTTTATTACAGTTAATGTTTCCTCGTTCCCTTAGTGCGTGATTCGGGTTCTAATTGAGGAGGGTCTTGATTGTGTGTGTGGTCTTACTCTTTTGTAAGGGGAGGGGAATTGTGGTGTCGTTAGTGTGGCATGTGTGGGTGCTGCTGTACCCGCCCCTGGCGTGACGTCAGGCGGGCACGGCCCTTGTGTATAAATAGTTCTGTTTTCTGTAATAAAGGTGGTTGGTTGGTGTTGATGGTTCCTGCAAGACGAGATTCTGACTCTTCTTTTTCATACATAACGGGGGGGGGGGGCAATCACTTTTTCACACAGGGCCATGTAGGTATGGATTTTTTTTGCCCTTAATAATAAATACCTTAATTTAAAAACTGCATTTTGTGTTTACTTGTGTTGTTTTTGTCTAATATTTAAATTTGTTTGATGATCTGAAACATTTCAATGTGACAAATATACAAAAAAAAAGAGAAGTCAGGAAGGGGGCAAACACTTTTCCACACCACTGTATGTACTGTACATCTTAATCTGAACTTCTAATTGGTCTTAACCCCCTGAAGTCTTGGTCTGCTTGTGATGGCAAAACTGCATTTTTTTCATGTCCACATAAACCCCTTTTAAAAACAAATGGCAATAAGAATCAGAGAAATATGGTAAATTTCATAAATACTCTACTTTTAATAACAGAGCTTTACAGATGTCTTCGAGGCTGAGTACACAACTTTGAGAAGTATCACAGCTTTACTACAGTATGCACTCTAAGAAAATAAATGGCCTGGTTCGCTCTGAGATGTTTTTCTCTTTCTTGAACCACATTTTTTTTTTCATTCCCAGAATTACAGCATTTGCTCTAAAGGGCTCCTGCTTCACTGCTCTGTAGGAGTGACTAGCTAGATGAATGTGTCCCATTTTCCTGCTTTGATGGGTAGCGCGTTAGCGTGTTGCAATCCTCAAAGCTTTCCTACTTCATATATATGAGCCCTGACTTTCAATGACTCATAGATGGAGACTCTGCTGCTGTTTACTTCCTTTGCAGCTGACAGAAATGACTGATTTTCCTCACAGTAACTCTTCACAGATGTATCTGAAAAGATTTTATTTAGCCTGACATTCATTTTGCCGTCTGACTGCGAGGTATGAGTGTATATCAGTCCAAGTGTCAAACACTGTGACTCATTACGGCTGCATATCTCATGTATGTCAGTCAGTAATGCAGATCAGAGCATCGCTGTGACGAACCTTTTTGAGGCGGCCCCCCCCTGGTCATGCTCGATCCTCTCGAATTCTTCGGACGCCAGAACCATTCCGCTGTCTGTCTGGTTATCCTGGGTAGAGACATGTGAACATCAGGTGGAATGAATGAACCTCCGCCATCATCAGCAGCTACTTTTTGGCAATGAAGAGAAAAGATGACATTCAAAAAAAAAAAAGCCACTGTCAGTAAAAAAAAGAAAATAGCGAGCATACTTGAGGAGCTTTCTGCTGGTTCATCTCCAGGGGCAGCTCTTCAAAGGTCTTCACTCTGGGCTGGCAAATTTTAGAAGGTCCCACAAACATACAGCCAGCAAAGGGCACACAGTTATAATACCTGGAGAAGAGGGACAGGAAAAAGATGGAGATGATGTGCAAATGCCAGGAGAAAGATCAGAGGATCTGAGTGAGAGCTGTACAGGGGCAGACTTCAGCGAGGGCTTATCAGGGTAGGAGCCCAGGGCCCATGCGGTCAGGTTTGGTCTATCTGCATCCATCCTGTTTCTTGCTCAGCTGTAAATTATTTCCCAACCTCTGATGTCTCTCATCACCGCTCTACTCATGAGGGAATATGCAGTGAAAAAGCAGTCATTACATTCTTCTATATGAACCTAGTATTCCTATAGTCAAGACAAAACCAAAACCAGACCGAGACCGGAGTATGGCAGCAATCATCATCTGGACCGCCAGAGCTTTCCATCTGACCCCCAGAGTATGAGTAAATTCAGGAATAGCAAATGAGGCACACAAGCAGAGTCAGCACCATTGGGCGGTAATTCGCAGGCCATGCCGCCCCCCCCCCCGCCGAAAAAAGCCCCAGACTAAACCTTTGGCATCAAATTTTGTTACCTCCGCCAAGGAGGTTATGTTTTCATCAGCGTTGGTCTGTCTGTCTGTCTGTTTGTTAGCAACATAACTCAAAAAGTTATGGACAGATTTTCATGAAATTTTCACAGATTGTCAGACATGGGGTATCCTACAGATGATTAGATTTTGGTGGTGATCCGGATCACCGTCCAGAAGAAAACCGCCATTACGAAAAATGTGATTTTCGTGAATAACTACTGAACCACTAATCCTATCATTGTGAATCCAATTGCTAGTCATATGTTTTCATGGTCAAGGAATCTGAAAACGTACACACAAAACACTGTATGGGGGGAACTGTGGCGCTTGGCGGAGGTCTGCGCTCTCCGAGTGCTTTTCTAGTTTTATAATGTAACTAGAAAAGCACTCGGAGAGCGCAGACCTCCGCCAAGCGCCACAGTTCCCCCCATACAGTGTTTGTGTGTACGTTTTCAGATTCCTTGACCATGAAAACATATGACTAGCAATTGGATTCACAATGATAGGATTAGTGGTTCAGTAGTTATTCACGAAAATCGCATTTTCCATTATGGCGGTTTTCTTCTGGACGGTGATCCAGATCACCACCAAAATCTAATCATCTGTAGGATACCCCATTTCTGACAATCTGTGAAAATTTCATGAAAATCCATCCATAACTTTTTGAGTTATGTTGCTAACAAACAAACAGACAGACAGACAGACAGACAAACCAACGCCGACGAAAACATAACCTCCTTGGCGGAGGTAATAATTACGAAAAATTTGATTTCTGAGTGTAAGTGAATGCAGTATCATGGTGCTGCATTCACTTACACTGCTGGCAGCTCCTCCCAAAGGTAATTCATGATAGGATTTACGATGCCAGCCTTGGCTTTTGATTATTTTGCAAAAAGAGAGAGGATGCACACTAACTACATTAAGGTTTTGACCAAGGGGTGGGGAGCATAAAAATCATTAGGTTACAACATAATATTAGAACTGCATCTTTGGTCATTTTATTGAATTAAAGGTAGTTTTATTCATAATTTCACTCAAAATCAGAGGTAAACCCATTGTTTTGTTCTGGATCTGCAAATTAACATTCAGACGTGTGTGGAAAAAGTCACAGTTTTACATCAAACTTTACAGAGGGGAAAAAACCATAATGAATTCATTATAAATTAGAGATAAAATTAGGAGTAAAAAACCCACAAATCATGAAAAAAAGTATTACACTTAGAAGAAAACTAAGTTTTGAGAAAACCTCACAAACTTATGAGCATAAAGTCTCATTTGTATGATAGCTCTAAATTCACAAGGGCAAAAACAAATGAGGAAAAAAGTTACACCTTTAAGTGGGGAAAAAAAAATTACAAGAGAAAAACAGTAAATTTACAAGAAAACTGTCATAAAAAACATTAGAAAAATCTCTCCAACTACATACAAATACAGTTTTGGGGGGGGCTTCACACGCTCGGTCAGCGCTCACCCTCTGTCATAAGGCAGATGAGCATTTGGGAACAGGACTCACGGGCGCAGGCAGAGGTATGGTGCAAAAACAATTATTTATTAACAAAACTCACAAGAAACAAATGGCAGCACGGGGGCTGAATTCAACACAGGAGATAATGATGCAAAATAAACTCACAGAGAATCACCAGAGAACACGTAGTCACAGGACGAACACCGGGAAACAACGACGAGGACGCCAGACAGAGCACATGCAAAAACTGACAAATAGGGGAGTAGATAATTGCCAACGTGAGACAGCTTAGGCAGACAATCAAGGGCAGCAGGTGAGGAAAACAGGACGGACGGGGCTAAACTGACATTCATAGACAGGGGATGCACAGAAGACATGACAATGAACGTGCAGGACAACATACAGAGAAATATAGAGAGGACAGTGGCTAGGGATACGGAAAACATGGGAAGTTGGAACAATAGGTAAACAGATACACACACAGTCCCAGGACCAAACAGAGGATGACACAGAAGACAAAGACAGAGGACCCAGGGGGACACAGAGGGCAAATAATGCAAAAAATAATCACAGAGAAAACAAAGAATGAACACAAGGCGTAGGGTTTGCACACAAATGCATCCAGTGTGCTTGCTCGTGCACCAGTGCGTTTGTGCCACCATGAATTGGGCTTAAATGAGTTTGACCAAGGAGGTTGTACTTTCTCAGAGAACTAAAATCCCCTTGGTCAAACTATTCATGTGTGGTTTTCTCAGCAAAGCACCGCCCTGTCATGACATTTTCACAACTGTACAGGTAATATGAGTCTGTCACCCTGACAAAGGTGAAAAAATAACATAAATCTGTAGAAAAATTAATATATTAAAAAACAATATATTACTTAGAAACAATATTTATTTTATTTTACGAGAGCATCTGGCCCTTGGACAAACGTAGTTGATGACCCCTGGTGTATAGAGACCAAGGCCCATGATCTAGTCAGTCAACAGTCTATTGTCTAAGGTGCAAACCTCATTTATGGGCGTGTCCAGGTCCCTTTTGTTAATATGGCAGTGGAAAAAACGTAATGCACCTGTAAAAGTTGCCAAGGGGCTGGTTGGAATTCTCCTAATTATTCAGACGTGTGTGTTGCGCCTTTGGGTTGGGAAACAGGTCCTAACCATCATTTGTGCCTATGCACCAAATGATGTTTCAGAGTACCCACCCTTTTGGAGTCTTTGACTGGGGTGCTGGAGAGTGCTCCTCTTGAAGACTCCCTCTGTCACAACTGGGGGACTTCAATGCACACGTGGGCAACGACAGTGAAACCTGGAGGGGGGGTGATTGGGAGGAATGGCCTGCCCGAACTGAACCCAAGTGGTGTTCCGTTTTAGGCCTTCTGTGCCAAACACAGTTTGTCCATAACGAACACCATGTTCAAGCATAAGGGTGTCCATATGTGCACCTGGCACCAGGACACCCTAGGTCCCAGGTTGATCGATTTTGTTATCATATCATCAGACCTGCGATCATATGTCTCGGACACTCGGGTAAACAGAGGTGCAGAGCTGTCAACTGATCACCACCTAGTGGTGAGCTGGATCTGATGGCAGGGGAGGATGCCATTCAGACCTGGTAGACCCAAACAAATAGTGAGGGTGTGCTGGAAACGTCTGGCTGAGCCCTCTGTCCGGGAGGTCTTCAACTCCCACCTCCAGAAGAACTTCAACCACATTCTGAAGGAGTCTGGAGACATGGAGCCTGAATGGGCCATGTTCTCCACCTCCATTGTTGAAGTGGCTGCAAGGTCATTGGTGCATCTCGTGGTAGCAACTCCCGAACCAAGTGGTGGACACCAGTGGTGAGGGGGGCATTAAGTTGAGGAGGAGTCCTATCAAACGTGGTTGGCTCGTGGGGACTCCCGAAGCAGCTGAGGTGTACCAGCAGACCAAGCGCAGTGCAGCTCGGATGGTTGCTGAAGCAAAAACTTGGGTGTGGGAGGAGTTCGGTGAGGCCATGGAACAAGACTTCCGGTCACCCTTGAAGAGATTCTGGCAAACTGTTTGACAGCTCAGGAGGAGGAAGCAGCTCCCTGTCCACACTGTGTATGGTGCGGATGGGGCGCTGCTGACTTCGACTGGGGATATCGTCGGGCGGGTGGAAGAAATACTTTGAGGATCTCCTCAATTCCCATGACACGCCTTCCACAGAGGAAGCAGGGCTTGTGGACGAGGGGGACGACTCGCCATCACAGGGGGCTGAGGTCGACAAGATGGTTGAAAAGCTCCTCGGTGGCTGGGTCCCCGGGGTGGATGAGATTCACCCTGAATACCCCAAAGCCCTGAATGTTGTAAGGCTGTCATGGTTGGCACACCTCTGCAACATTACGTGGGGTTGGGGACAATGCCTTTGGCATGGCAAACCTGGGGCGGTGTTTCCTCTCTTCCAAAAAAGGGGACCGGAGGGTGTGCTCCAACTTTAGAGGGATCACACTCCTCAGCCTCCCTGGAAGGTCTATGCCAAGGTACTGGAGAGGAGAGTCCGGCTGCTGGTCAAACCTCGGATTCAGGAGGAGCAATGTGATTTTTGTCCTGGCCATGGCACATCGGGCCAGCTCTTTACTCTCTCGAGAATCCTTGAGGGTTCGTGGGAATTTGCCCAACCAGTTTACATGTGTTTTGTGGACTTGGAGAAGGCATTCGACCGAGTCCCTCATGGCTTTTTGTGAGGGATGCTTCGGGAGTATGGGGTATTGGGCTTGTTGTTATAGGCTAATCCGGTTTTTATACAAACGTTTGTGAGAGTTTGGTTCATGTTGCAACACTCTGTTGGACTCATTCCCAGTGAGAGTGGGACCACCAGTCTTGCCCTTTGTCACCAATCTTCTTCATAATTTCTATGGACAGGATTTCTAGGCGCAGCCAGGGAATGCAGGGTGCCATGCTTGGTGACCACAGGATCTCATCTCTGTTGTTTGAAGATGATGTTGTCCTGTTGGCTTCATCCAGCCAATGACCTACAGGTCTTACTGGGACGGTTTGCCACTGAGTGTGAAGCTGCTGGCATGAGAATCAGCACCTCCAAGTACGAGTCCCATGGTCCTCAGCCGGAAAAAAGGTGGATTGTCCTCTCCGGGTTGGGGACAGGCTCCTGCCCAAGTGGAGGAGTTTAAGTATCTTGGGGTCTTGTTCACGAGTGAGGGGAGAATGGATTGAGAGATTGACAGACGGATTGGAGCAGCATCTGCAGTGATGTGGACGTTGTACCCGGTCTGTTGTGGTGAAGAGGGAGCTAAGCTCTAAGGCAAAGCTGTCAATTTACCAGTCCAATCTACGTTCATACCCTCACCTATGGTATGAGCTTTGGGTAATGACCAAAGAACGAGGATTGCAGATACAACGTGGCTGAAATGTGAGCTTTCTTTTGTAGGATTGCTGAACTCACCCTCAGAGATAGGGTGAGGAGCTCAGTTCATCCGGGAGAGGCTCAGAGTAGAGTAGATCTGCTGTTCCTCCACATTGTAAAGGAAGCCAGGTTGAGGTGGTAATATGGGACATCTGCCTCCTCCGGATGCATTCTGGATGCCTCCCACTTGAGGTGTTTTCGGGCACTCTGGGAGCGAGACTCCCAGGGCAGACCCAAGACTTCGATGGAGGGAGGACTATATCTCCCAGCTGGTCTGGGAATGCCTTCGGCATCCTGTCTGAAGAGCTGGAGCAGGTTGGCTGGGGATGAGGGAAGTCTGGGCTTCTTCTGCTTGAACTTGATTGCCTTTGCTGATCTGAACCTCCGGAAACAAGGTTGGCTAGAAGATGGATGGATGGATTACTTTACTCATGAACATTAATGCAAATGTAAGTATGCAGATTTAGCAATACTGCTAATTTGCATCTGTATATGCAACAACTGTGTTGTCACCCATTGATCTGTGAGGTTCACTGACTGTATTTAAACCTTAATTAGAGAAAGATCACCATCTTAATTAGCTTTCTGAAACCTGGCAACACTGATGTGCTGAAAGTGCAAATCGCAAGCAGACATTTGCAATAATATTGTTATTTTAAATTCCTTTGGCCACCACAGTAAAGAGTTAATATTTTGTCGCAGGTCAGTAGTCTTAATTCAGTCCGTTAGTCTGTGTGCCCGCTGAAAGTATTTAATGATTATCTGAATATTCTGATGCATTAATACCTTGTAGGTAGCATGTTGGAGGCCAGTCTCAGCTCCTTCCTCAGAAGCTGGCCGTGATTGATGCCTGTGAGAAACCAATCATCTTCTGAGTTTCTGTGAGTTGTCCAAGGGGATGAAGTTCTTTTCCATCCTGACGAGCAAAAGATCAACTTCCATTTTTTTTTTTAATAAACACAAAAAGAGATTATGTGTTTGTTAAGCAGAACTTACAGGTAGGCTGTTGTCCTGCAATAGGTCCCCCAGGATCTGAACCAGGGCATGGAATGTGGGCCTCCGTTTGGGCTCGCGGTACCAACAGGCTAGCTGATCCCATATCTACCATCAGAGGGCAGCACGTCACAACAACAGCAGGAGCTCAACAACTAACTGCCTCCCAAACTTACCCTAACTCATATTCTGATGTGTGGATCTGTTGATTTGGAACAATATACTGTATAGATTTTTTACTTTTACAAAATTATGGACCACCAGATAGTTACATTTCGGGGGAGGCTGTCTCTGGGGCTCTCATCCTGACTCCATCTTTTAACCTTTTGCAAAACTCTTCATCGATCTGAACTCCTGGGTATGGAGATGCACCTGAGAACATAAGAGTGACACATCAGAGAGGTGAAACCAAGCAGCTGGAACAGTGACTCAGTGGTTGGCTCTTTTCCTTCCAGCTGCGGGGCTCCTGGTTTGACTCCCATTCTTGCAGCATTCGAAGCCTTTCTGTGTGGAGTTTTAAGGTTCACTGTTCTTGCAATTCAAAAACATGCATGTTAGCATAATTGGTGATCTCTAAATTGGCCTCAGGCATCTGTCTCTGTTAAGCCCACAGAACTAGACGTGCATACAGTATAAAAGTGTAAACACTCCTTAAAATGCCAGGTTTTTGTGATGTAAAAACGAGATCACAATAAATCATTTCCAAACTTTCCCAGTGTTTAATGTGATCTACGTATAACTTTTGCAGTTCCACTGAAATATAAATCTGTTGGGGAAAATATAAAAATAAAACTGTTTCCATTAAGCTGGTTGCATAAGTATGCACACCTGTAAACTAACCTACTGAAGAACCTTTGGATCTACAGTTGAAACCAGAAGTTTACATACACTGGATTTATTGACATTGTGGAGAAGTGTGGGAAGGACGAGGCTGAGTTTATTTCTCAAGTCCAGTTTTATTCACATTCTCCAGCATCCAAAAACAGAAAGAGAGAGGAATCCCCCAACATCTGTCCCTTTAATACCTCAGGACATCAAAGCACACAGTCACATTGTCTTTTAATCCCAAATCACGATGCACCCCCCTCCAGGTCTTCTCGTCTCCACCTAAAGTCCTGGTGGTCAGGAATTCCCTCAAGGCCATCTCTTCGCATACAAAAGGCCAGACTTCACATCCTCCTATTACCCCTAGGAGGTTCAGTCCTTTTGTTCCTCTGAGACGTGAAGCATACAATAAGCATACAGTAATACACATGTGAAGCATATGAAACCCACATGTGCACCACATGACCCCCCCCCCCCCCAAACGTCTAAGATGGAACAACATAACCACAGATTGCATGTCATAATAAAATCACTACATATCAGTCCACGTGCCGCTTGGGCCTCAGCCTTCTCCCGTATTTGCTGTAAACAGGCTGTACCACTTCCGCGGCGTCTTCCTGCTGTGGAGCTGCTGCCTGGGGATGAGAACTGTTAGTCAATCTCTGTGGGTGTTCTGGGGAATGCTCTCTAGGGGGTCTGCCGCGCCGAGGAGCCTTAGCCAACTGCACACCTTCGTCAGCTATCACAAAAGCGGGTTTGAGCCTGTTTATGCCAATCATTTCTTTTCTGCCCCCCAAATCTAGCAAAAAATGCTTATCCCCTGTTTCCAGCACTCTATATGGTCAGTCATAAGGTGGGCGTAAAGGTGGGCGATGGGCATCATGTCTGACAAAAACAAACTCCGCATTTTTTAAAGCCTTAGGCACAAAAACGCGCAGAAAACTGTGGTGAACGGGGCCAGGTAGCGTGCTCGGGCCTGTGCTATTCTGTAACCGCTGAGCCGGGGAGCACTCTGGCGCTGGATTATCTGGGAGAAATTCCCCGGGCAGCCGAAGTGGCTGTGCGAAAACTAGCTCAGCTGGGGAGGCTTCTAAATCCTCTTTAGGTGCAGAACGCAACCCCAATAAAACCCATGGTAGCTTGTCCACCCAATTTGCATCCGTAAGCAACGCTCTGAGAACTGCCTTCAATGACCTGTGAAAACAAATTGAGGGCTTCTGTCGGACGTAATGTCCGATGGGACTCCAAAACACGCTACCCATGCTGTTAAAAACGCGCGCGCCACCTCCTCGGCTGTGGTTGACGACAGCGGAACCACTTCCGGCCAGCGCGTGGTGCGGTCAACCATTATCAGAAGATGTGTGCACCCTTGTGAGGGCGGGAGGGGGCCTACGAGGTCCACGTGGACATGATCAAACCTTTTAGCTGAAATGTGAAACGGCTCCAAGGGAGCTCTCGTGTGTCTATGGACCTTGGCTTGTTGACAAGCCATGCAGGCTGCTGCCCACTCTCTAACTTGTTTGCGCAGGCTCAGCCATACAAATTTCTCTCCTACCATTTTGACCGACGCGCGCACTCCCGGGTGCGCCAGAGAATGGATCGAGTCAAAAACGCGGCAGCGCCACGCCGCTGGTACCACAGGACGCAGTCGCCCCGTGGAGATATCGCAGATTAGGGGGGGCATACCGTCTTGCAGCACTCTGTTCTCCAGCCTTAACCCTGTTGGTCCAGAATGGAGCGCGCGCACATCCGTGTCGCTAACCTGCTCTGCGGCCATGGCTGCATAATCTATCCCCACGCGGACTGGGGCCGCGCGCACTTCCACGTCGCTAACCTGCTCCGCGGCCATGGCTGCAGAATCTACCCCTACACGGGCTGGAGCCGCCACGCCACGCGAGAGGCAGTCCACCACTAGATTAAGTTTACCCGCCACATGCTGGATATTGGTAGTAAACTCCGATATCGTGGCCAGCTGTCTCTGCTGCCGGCCCGACCAAGGTTCTGAAATCTTGGCCATCGCGAAAGTCAGCGGCTTGTGGTCAACGAACGCGGTGAAACGGCGTCCTTCCAGCCAGAACTGGAAATGGCGAATGGCCAAGTGGAGAGCTAACAACTCCCTGTCGAATGCGCTGTATTTTCGTTCGCTATCGCGCAGGGTCTTGCTGAAAAAAGCGAGCGGTTGCCAGGCTCCGGCTACATACTGTTCCACAACTGCCCCTATGGCCACATCTGACGCGTCAGTAGTGAGCGCCATGCGGGCCGTTGGGACTGGATGTGCCAACAACGCAGCGTTTGCCAGGGCTGTTTTGACTTCAGAGAATGCGCGCTCTCGCTCCGGAGACCATTCGACTTTATTTGTGGGTTTTTGTTTTTTTAGTGCAGCATACAATGGTTGCATGAGCTGCGCTGCATGGGGGAGAAAACGGTTATAAAAATTCACCATTCCCAAAAACTCCTGTAACGCTTTGACCGTTTGTGGTTGGGGAAAATTTGTTACTGCGCGCACTTTGTCAGGCAGAGGAACCGCTCCTTCTGGGGAGACGCGATGCCCCAAAAAAATCAATCTGCGTCACCCCGAACTGACACTTCGCTGGGTTGATTATTAACCCGTGCTCTGCCAACCTCTGGAAAACTGCCGTGAGGTGGTTTTCGTGTTCGTCTTCAGACGCGCTGGCTACCAATATGTCGTCCAGGTAGACGAACACGAAGGGGAGATTGCGCAAGACCGCGTCCATCATGCGTTGGAACGTCTGCGCCGCGCCTTTAAGCCCAAACGGCATGCGCAAAAACTCGAAAAGCCCGAAAGGAGTTATTACCGCTGTTTTGGGTTACCACCAGGTCCCAGCGCACACTGGGACCTGGTGGTAACCGCATACCAAGTCGATTTTAGAAAAAACACGCGCCCCTGCCAAATGAACTGAAAAATCTTGGATGTGCGGGATCGGATAGCGGTCGTGCGCTGTAGCGTTGTTCAACCTGCGGAAATCACCGCAAGGTCGCCACGAGCCATCAAATTTCGGGATCATGTGAAGCGGTGAAGCCCATGGGCTCTTCGAACGCCTGATGATGCCCAACCTTTCCAGGTTGGCGAACTCCTCGCGCGCTATGGTCAGTTTAGCTGAATCCAAGCGCCGAGCTTTTGCAAAAACGGACGGTCCGGTGGTAGTAATAAAATGTTCCACCCCGTGTTTAGCCACGGCCGCCGAAAATGTTGGGACCGTGAGTGCTGGGAACCGAGTGAGGAGTGTGTGGAACTTACCACCTGCAGCTGTGACGTTGGCTTGTGCTGTTGGCAGGGCCACTCGAGCTGTACAGGGAATAGAATAAAAAGAGAGTGCATTAACCAGGCGTCTGTTAGCAAGATCGACCAACAAACTATGTGAGCACAAAAAATCAGCCCCTAACATGTTGAAATTGACTGCCGCTATGACGAAAGTCCACTCGAATGTACGGCCGTGTAAAGACAGAAGCAGAGTCCTCTCACCGAAGGTCTTAATCGCCGAGCCGTTTGCTGCTGACACCCTGGGACCACTGGAGGGCGCCAGCTGGTCAGCGTAGGAAGGTGTGATGAAACTCAGCTGGGAGCCTGTGTCCACGAGGAAATGCCTCCCCGAGCGTGCATCCTTCAAGTAGAGCAGCTTGTTCTCCTCTCCGAGGGCCGCAGCTGCTACCGACTCCCGGTCTTGGCGTTTCCCGAATGCTTGAAATGGCACGGTGGAATGCACTTGCGTGCCCTCTCTGCGAAGCGGCGATGGTAGAAGCAAAGAACGTCATCTGCTCCGTGTTTCCTGGCCCCTGCCGCCGCCTTCATCAGTGAGTCTGGTGCTGCAGCCTCTGGCCCCCTGCCATCTCCGGACGTTGCGCCTAGCTCCGCTGCTGCAGTCGTAGCCGCGCGCTGTTTATTGGCGTCGACGAGTCGTTGCGCCTCCTGGCCCAGCTCGTGGTAGTCTCGTCGGGCCAACAGTGGTGAACTGGCCAGGGTCACTCTCACCGCTGACGGTAGGGTCCTGAGGAAAAGGTGGGTGAAGATGAAGTTATCATCTTCAGAGTCTCTCAAACTCAACATCTTCCCCATCAGGTCTGCAGGTCTGTCGCTCTCAAATTCAGTCAGCGCCAGGAGCCTCTCTGCTCGCTCCTCCACTGAGGGGGTGAAGTAACGGATGAGTGCAGCCTTCAACGTGCTGTACTTGTCGCTGTCCGGCGGGTGGTTGATCACGCTCTCCACCCGCTGGGCTGTGTGGTTGTCCAGCTTTGCAACCACATGGTCGAACTTTGTGGCGTCCACCGAAATCCTCCGGAGGTGAAACTGTGCCTCGACTGCATTAAACCAGGAGCGCGGATTGTTCGGCCAGAAGTCCGGTAGCTGAACTGTGGCTGCATTCATTTGGCTGGCTCCTGACGAGTCTGGCTCGGGAGATTCGTCTCCGCTCATGATACGTCTTAGGGTCACCAGTGTGGAGAAGTGTGGGAAGGACGAGGCTGAGTTTATTTCTCAAGTCCAGTTTTATTCACATTCACATTCTCCAACATCCAAAAACAGAAAGAGAGAGGAATCCCCCAACATCTGTCCCTTTAATACCTCAGGACATCAAAGCACACAGTCACATTGTCTTTTAATCCCAAATCACGATGCACCCCCCTCCAGGTCTTCTCGTCTCCACCTAAAGTCCTGGTGGTCAGGAAATCCCTCAAGGCCATCTCTTCGCATACAAAAGGCCAGACTTCACATCCTCCTGTTACCCCTAGGAGGTTCAGTCCTTTTGTTCCTCTGAGACGTGAAGCATACAATAAGCATACAGTAATACACATGTGAAGCATATGAAACCCACATATGTGCACCACAACACAACCTTTTTAGCCCCTCACTGTTTTGATATTAAATCAGACAAAAATTATCCTTTTTTAGAGGTCAGTTATGAAAATACCAAAATTATTTCTAGATTTGCTAAATGCCAGAATAATTGAGAGAGATCATTTTTTTGATACTTTCTTCAAATTAATAAGTTTAACATACGCTAAGATACTATGCCTTTAAACATTTTGGGAAAGCCCAGATGATGATGTCATGGCTTTGAAAGCTTCTAATAGGGTAATTGGCAACATTTGAGTTAACTGGAGACACACCTCAAACACTGCTTCCTTGTTGTGACATCATGGGAAAATCAAAAGAAATCAGCCAAGATATCAGGAAGGGCTGTGTGAAATGACCCATATATATCGGATGACGATATAAAAAACATCTACCATTTCATAGAATACTCTATCATTTACATCATTATTTAAAATGCACATACCCCCGTTTCTTGAACAAAGCTCCTCACACTACTTGTCAGCGCCCCGCCTCTCCCCCCACAGTGCACACAGCATGTGTGGTGTGTGGCTAGGCTCTCCAGTGGTTGCTAACTCTGAACTCCCGGTTTGGTCAAATAGCCGCTAGCCCGCTGCTCCTGTTTGCTGGTGAGGATGTGGGACTGTTTTCCATTGTGCTGCATCAGAGGATAGTCCACTAACCTCGTTTTAATAGGAGGTAAGTAACGTTAACACCATGCCTAATTATAAAATAGCAAATGCTAAATAACAGGGGTTATTTATTAGTTAGTTCTACTAATTGGAAACATAATAGTGTATAATAGTGTATCAGACAGGCCATCGTTTCTTTAGTTTAAATTACTGCTGAGTTTCTTAGTTTTGTCTAAAAAAAATTATTAAAGCTGCAAAAGTGCATGATGGTAGCACATACACGCAAAATAAATAAATTATAATGGGAATATTCTTTTGAATTTTGGACTGCTGTTTATCCGACTCGCCTTGGAAGTTGTGCCACTGTGAACAAGCAGAGCGAAGCAGTGGCGAGAACCAGGAAATGTGGAGGAGACAAAGTGGACCAATCACAGCTCTTATGGCCTAAGTCGCCAACATGCACCTCTCCTTCTCTGGAGAGATGCACATCGGGCGACGCAATAGGAACGCATGTCGCTGCTGCGTCAGTGCCATCGCAGCTGCGTCGTGTCCATGCAGATGCATAATTTGCGCTTTAGGCTGATCAGCTGATCTTCAGTTTCTTCATTACAGATAGCCATGAGCGTTTCTAAGTCAGGTGAGTTTGTTTTCATTCGTCACATCAACAGACCACTCATTTGCTATTTTAACAGCCAATCGGAGTGCTGTCTTTCTCTGACAACCAGATGCCAATTCCATGTGTCAAATTGCACCCCCACCCCAAAAAAAAAAAAAACCTCAGACAAGGTTTGTTTTGTGCTGATAGTGCGGGACCACACCAAGTAGACGAGGCTTGCCGGGGGCTCAAACTTGCCAGATGGCTGATCATCGGCTTGGTGTGTCTCTAGCTTTAGAAACTCTTGTATAAACTTTTTTACAAAGTAAATTGCAATGGATCTCCATTCCCATGATTCCCCTTCAAAGGACTGCCTTCCTAAAGGACTTCATGATTTTCACTTTACCGAGTGAGAAGATTTCCCAAAGGAGGACTCCAAAAGACCACACATCGCTCTGGCTGGTGTAGACCTTGTCAAAGATGCTCTCTGGAGCCATCCACTTTAAAGGTAGACGAGCCTGAAAGAACATTAACACTACATGGTAGAGACATAAACATAAGTAATACCTGCCATTAAATGTAACTGTTCTGTGGGTCATAACACAAAGTGATTAAAACAATTTCAGTATTTCCCCGTGGTAAATGGATATTGATAAGCTCTGAAGCCTAACTCTATGTGTGTGAGACAGAGAGAGCGAGAGCGAGAGAGAGAGAGAGAGAGAGCAAGAGAGAGAGAGCAAGAGAGAGAGAGAGAGAGATTGCCGTACATTGCCTTTCCTGACGTAGTCGGGGTCCTTGTATATGTCTCTGGCCAGGCCAAAGTCACAGATCTTCACAATATTGTTCTCTGACAGGAGAATGTTCCGGGCAGCCAAGTCTCTGTGAATACACTGTGAATACACAAAGAACCACGCACACATTAGACTGAGATCAGTGTACTGAGACTAATACAAAACCAAGACTTTAACTGGTCAAGAACAAGGTGAGACCAAATGAGACCAACCACAGTGCTCTTGGTCTTGATCCTTTAGAATCTTGGTCTCTGTACACTCTGGTTTCATTTGGTCTTGTTCTGCTCTTGACTACAGCCCTACAGTTAGCAGGATTATGCAAACTCTACTTGGCACATTTCAATGAAATCATTAGATTAAGGGGATGAAACTAGGATTTTTGTTCATTTTTCTTTATCATTGCTTGCCAGACCTGCGGGTGCTCCATGGATTGTTATCGGGCTCCGCAGATGGCGACAAGAGAGGAAGCAGAAACAAGGCTGCAGGGCTGGCCTCCATGCCCAGCTGCACAAACTACACACCAAACCTCTGTTACCTTTAATCTTCCTCACCAATGCCATATCCCTCACCAACAAAATGGATGAGCTGCGATCGGAGATCACCTACAATCGCTACATCCAGGACTGTAGTACTCTGATTGTGACCGAATCTTGGCTTCACCTGCTTATCCCAGACGCCACTGTGGAATTACCTAGCCGAACTACACACCGTTTCAACTGCACTGCCGATTCTGGTGAGCGAAGGGGTGGAGGGTCTGTGCTTTTGAGCTCCAGACTTGGTGTAATAACAGCAGACTAATTCACAGCCATTGTTCACCGGACTTAGAGGCCATGTCCTTTCTGTGAAGGCCCTTCTATCTTCCCCGCGAGCTAATGGTAGTAAGTTGTAACAACTGTTTACATTCCTCCTGATGCTAACGTTAACTTAGCACTCAATCACCTCTAGCACACTGTCAGCAGGTAGCAGAAAGATCACCCTGACGCAGTCCACATTATTGCAGGGGATTTTAACAAAGCATGCTTAAAGACTGTACTCCCCAAATTCCACCAACACGTTAAGTGTCCCACAAGAGGGGAGAGAACACTGGATCACGTTTACAGCAACATTAAGCACACCTACAGAGCCATGCCCCTCCCCCACCTTGGACAATCAGACCACCTCTTCCTGCTTCTAATGCCTGCTTACACCCCCCCTCAGGAAGCAATCACTCCCAATAAAACAAACAAAACCTGGCCTGAAAATGCTCTTCTCCAGCTACTACACTGCTTTAGCTGCACAGATTGGAACATCGTTGAACAGCAGAACCTGGACTCCTACACCAAGTCTGTCATTTTCTACATTAAATGCTATGTAGAAAATGTGACAATCAAATGTCACATTATCTTGCTACATCAATAAAGATGTCAACACATCTTTATTGATGTAGCACTTTTCATACAAAAAAATTGGAGCACAAACTGCTTTACAAATTAAAAACACAATTACGCCCCTTCCCACCCCACCCCTTCACCCACCCGACCTCGTACAAGCAGACAGACACACACACGCACACACTCATCAGTGTGAGACATTGATGAGTGGGTCTTTCCAAACCAGAAACCTTGGATGACCAGTGAGGTCCAGGCTCTGATCAGAGCTCGCAACTCAGCCTTCAGGCAGGGGGACAGCTCTCTGTACAGCACTGTACAGAGCCAACCTGAGAAGAGGCATAAAACATGCCAAGAACACTTACAGGAAGAAAGTGGAGGGCTTCCTCACAGACAACAACCCCTGACAGATGTGGAGATGCATCCAGGCCCTCACCAACTACCAAGGGCCAGTGCCCCCCAACATCAGACAGCAGCCTCACTCTGGCATAGGAGCTAAACAGCTTCTTTGCCCGATTTGACCACACCTTCCCCCCAAACTCGCCCCCCCCCATCCCCTCCCTCTCCCCCCTCCCCTCTCTACCCCCACGCTCCCCTCTTTCTCTACAGGTGCACGAAGTGATGAAGAAACCGAAAGCAGTGAACCCCCGCAGAACCGCTGGCTCCGACAGCATCCCAGGAGCGGTGGTCAAAGCATATGCAGACCAGCTGGCAGGGATCCTCACCAAGTTGTTCAACCTCTCCCTGACACACCCCACCGTCCCCTCTTGCTTCAAGGCCTCCACCATCACATCTGTAGTCATGAAGTGTTTTGAATGACTGGTGTCCCAGCACATCAGGGACTGTCTTCCTCCCTCCTTCAGCCCCCATCAGTTCGCCTACAGGAAGAACCAGTCCACAGAAGACGCCATCGCCACCACACTCCACAGAGCGCTGAGCCACCTGGAGAACCCAAGAGGCTACGTGAGGATGCTCTTGTGGACTACAGCACAGCTTTTAACACCATCATCCCGGACATCCTGATCAACAAACTGCACCTCCTCCAGATTACTTCACCACCACCACCACCCCCCCGCTCCTGGATAAAGAACTTTCTCACCAACAGCCCACAAGGCCCCCACCACTCCTCCGCACTGTCTGTCAGCACTGGCTCCCCCCAGAGTTGCGTGCTAAGCCCTCTACAGTACTCCCTGTACACCTTTGACTGTATTTCAACCCACCCAACCACCGTTATCATGAAGTACGCGGACGACACCACCTTGGTCGGGCTCATCACCGATGATAATGAGAAGGCATACAGGACGGAGGTAAAGAATCTGCTGCTGTGGTGCCAAGCAAACAACCTGAAACTGAATGTTCAAAAACCCCCCCGAAGAACTGGACTTCAGAAAGAACAGACAGGACCACAGCTCCCCTTCATAAATACTGACTGCGTGGAAACGGTCCCCACCTTCAGGTTCCTGGGCACCCACATCTCTTCTGACCTCTCCTGGACTGTCAACACCAAGGCCCTGTTAAAGAAAGCCCAGCAGCGGATGCACTTCCTCCGTGTCTTGAGGAAGAACAACCTGGACCAGAAGCTGCTGCTGGCCTTCTACCACTGCTCAGTGGAGAGCGTGCTCACCTACTGTCTGGGTGTGTGGTACGCCAGCTCTACGGCCGAGAACAGGAAGGCTGTGCAGAGGATCATCAACACCGCCCAAAAATTCATTGGCGACCCTCTGCCCTCCCTGGAGGACATCTCCAAGTCCTCCTGTCTCAGAAGGATCGATGCCATCACAGGAGACCCCTCACATCCCACCACCTGTTTGACCTGCTTCCCTCTGGACGACGGTTCAGATCAATCAGGTCCCACACCTCCAGACTGACAAAGAGTTTCTTTCCCTTGGCCAGCCGAACTGCCAACAGTCAGAGGCCCCACCCCCCTCCCTCTGAACGCTCACATGCACAGAACTGAGGACCTTTTAATTATCATAATAATCACACCTGTCTTTGCACTCATCACTTTCATGTATATTGACCCATCCGTGAAACCACTACCATACCTGTGTATATTTATCACAATCCTTGAGCCATTTTCTTCAATCATGTGTTCAATTGTGTATTCTGCACTCCGCACTCTTATGTACATAGATCCATTCGCGAAGCCACTACCGTACTTGTGTACTGTAGAACTGTACAATGACTATAAAGCCTATTCTATTCCTTTCTTGAATAAAGTGTCAATTTTTATTAATTCCACTGGGAATTATGTATGGGGAACCTGAGGAAAAAATTCTGGGGTATTTATAACTGTGGAGAATCTGGTGTGGATCCAGAAATTGTTGAACTGTTTAGTGTTTATGGTGTGGCGGAGGTACAGTATGTACACTCTGAACACTTTATAGTTTTGTTCTATTAAGTGTTGAGGTCTGCCTGTTTGTTTTTGTATATAGGTGTGTGTGTGTGTGTGTGTGTGTGTGTGTGTGTGTGTGTGTGTGTGTGTGTGTGTCAAACATGGCTTTTGTATTTTGGGGGTGTGGTGGCATTGTGTGGGGGTTCTCCACCCAGAGTCAGAAGCCGGGGGGAGATGGAACAAAGGGCTGAAGGAGGAAGTGGCACCGGGGGGTCTCAGATGTAACAGAAAGGACTATCTGCCCCCCGGGGAGTTCAGGAGACACGAGAGTTCGCTAGAGGAAGAGAGGGTGTGAGAAACAGGTCTGGTGTTATATGATGTTAATGTGCCATGCATTTCTTTGTGCACTGAGTGTATTGTTGTTGGTCCCCTGGGTCTGATGGGGCAGAAATAAAGGGTATAAAGAGGAGGCGCCCAGAGACCCAGATAGAGTATTTTCTGTACTTGATGATGGAAGGTGAATAAAGTTTGTGTGTCGTCCAGCTTGCTGCTTCATCTGCTTTCATCTTCCACATTGGTGACCCCAAGACGTGCGATGGAGAACGAGCTGAGCACCGCCCTGGAGACAACCCAGAGGGAGAACACCAGCACCGCATGCGCTGTCACAGTCAAGCCCCCAGACTTCTGGCTTCACAATCCGACCACGTGGTTCTTACATGTAGAAGCTCAGTTCGCACTCCATGGAATCACAACGGACGACACTAAATATTACCATGTGGTCGCTGCGCTGGGTGTGCACGCCACGCAACAGGTAACAAGCCTGCTCCAGGAGCCGCCGGCCCAGAAGAAATATGAGGCACTCAAGCAGATGCTACTCCAGCATTAGGGCAGAGAGACTCCTAACACGTTCAGAGGTGACAGATCAGCCGTGGAGCTCATGGAGAACATGTTAGCATTGATGGGGAAGAATGACGAATCCTTCCTGTTCACCCACCTGTTCCTCAGGAACCTACGGCTACAGCAAGGGCGATCCTGGCCATCTCGCAGTGGCTGGAAACCAAGGACTACCGGCCCCTGGCGCAGGAAGCGGACCGCACCATCCTAGCAACCAGAGCTTCTCAACGTGCATGCAGTGGCACCGGCATCTGTGAAGGACTCCATCAAAGTCGAGGAGCCATTGGTGGTGGCTGAGACGGATGCCAAGAGGCGCAGGAACGGGACGCTCTGTTTCTATCATCGCCGCTTCGGCGTGGATGCCCAACGCTGTCTGCTGCCGTGCCAATTCAAGAAGCCGGGAGGATGGCACGGCCAGCAGTCAGTAGCAACTGCGACCACTGGCAACAGGAACAAGTTGCTTTTTATCACGGACACACATTCGAGGAGACGGTTTTTGGTGGACTCCGGCACCCAGAAGAGTCTCATCCTGCCGGTCAGCACAGACAGGTCGGCAGGAGGCAGTGGTCCCGAGCTCACGGCCGCCAACAGATCCACCATCAGGACATTTGGCGAATGGACGCTGACGATATGCATGCACGGATGCAATTATCAGTGGGACTTTGTGGTAGCTGCACGCTCTTCCCCATTTTAGGCGCATATTTTTTATGTGCTTATGGGTTGTTAGTCGATGTTGCCAACAGACGTTTAGTGGATGCTGCCCCTTTTTCCTCCCTGCCCCGCACAGCTCGGGGAGCTGGGTCAACAACACTGGCTACTGTTATAGATCCAGGGGGTAAGTACCAGCATTAACTTACACAGTTCTCAGCACTGACGGTCCCGACTTTTTCGGCTACGGTAACCAAACACGGGGTTCAGGTTCAGGTTACTTTATTTGTACCCGTAGGTAGATTTGTTTTGCAGTCTGGTGACATCCATATTGACAAGCCACTAATTACATTCAACATAGACACAAACACAGGCGCACATGAAGCTGACTATAAACATGATAAAAATACTCAAGGCTCCATCAATCAGGGTATAAAAAGACAAAGAGATGAGGGAGAAACAAGAGGTAAGAGAGAAGGGTCATATTAAAAGTTAAAAACTAGTCAAAGAGGTTAAAAAACTCAAAGGTCTAAAACCTAATAAAATATTTAGAACCCAAGTGACATCCTACAAAAATAAATAAATATAAAATGAAGTTAATAAATAGGTACCTAAATTATGTACAACAGGGGTCACCAACCTTTTTGAAACCAAGAGCTACTTCATGGGTATCGAGTCATGTGAAGGGCACCAGCTTGACACACTCCTCTAAAATAACAAATTGTGTGTGTATATATATATTATATATATATATTGATAATATATATATATTGATAATAATAAAATTAATAATATAATATATAATAATAATTATAATATATAATAATAATTATAATATTGATGATAATATATATATAGATAATTATTTATTTATGTATATATATATATATATATATATATATATATATATATATATACGTATATACATACACACATAAATAATTATCAATAACTTAGAGTGGGTAACAGACAAGATCAATATTCAACACTTTATTTTTATTAATCTCAGCAATTGTTCAGATGATCACTTCTACATTTCATAAAAAAAATGTCCAGTTTTCACCAGTCCCTTTTAACCATAAAAACTAAACCCTTTTAATTCATGAACTATGTTGAACCATGTTTGAAAAAGTTATGCAACATTTAAGAAAAATCAACTTTCATATTAAATAAATCTTATCACATTTTTAACTGAACAAATCTGCTGCAATTCTGCTCAAAATCTGTTACATTTAATAAACACACTTTTGTGTGTTCTTCTTCACTGGAATTATATCCATACAGTTCTTGCCAAGAATCATGCTTGAGCAACCAGCACTGTCCTTTCATGAGAAGAAGCTAAACAAGCACTGAGAGTGCTTATATGCACGGTAGAGCAGTGGTTTAGCACCGTGGCAGCAGTTTACCCTCGGCCGGGGGATCGCGGGGATCGTGGGTTCGATCCCTGCCAACAGTGATCTGTGTGGAGTTTGCATGTTCTGGTGGTGCATGTTCTCGTTTTTCATGCAAAAACATGCAGGTTAGGGAGTTAAGGGGCGCTTGCGCACGCAGCGGCTGGTGGCTTGTCACCGGACTGCAGAACAAATCTACCTACGGGTACAAGATAAGTCCAAAAAAAAAAAAAAAGAGTGGGTAGTGAAGTGGCGCTTCGCCATCGCCCCGCAAATGAAATACACGCAGCTTCCTTTCACGGTAGTAAAAAAGAACTCTTCCTCCCGCTCACTTTGAAAATGATAAATTTTCTGTCTTTTTTTTGCCATGTTTTTGGGCTTGGAAACCGCACTGCGCTCACCATCTTAACTGCCCGCTAGCTAAGCTTACGCTCCACAAGCGCGAAGGTTTTGTCATGCGCACAATACTGACCTTTGAACTAGGTCAGAGTTCACCTTAACTTTACGTATAATAAACATATTTTCATTTTTTTTATTTTTAAGACATTGTCATTTTAAAATCTATATAAATGCAAGTGTGATTTTAAAAAATATAAAATAAAAAATAGCGGCAGAAAAATTACATCTGCAGCTCACTTGCGAGTTGTGCTATTTTTAGAACAGGCCTGCGGGCGACACATGTGGTCCCTGCGGGCGACATGGTGCCCGCGGGCACCGCGTTGGTGACCCCTGATGTACAATATATTTTATAGCTTGTTCAACTCTTTGACAGCAGCAGGGACAAAGCTGTTTTTGTAGCGCTGGGTTCTACTTTTTGGGACAGCAAACCTCCGTCTTAAGGGAAGAAGCTGAAAGTCGCAGTGCAAAGGGTGGGAGTCATCATTTAAAATGGAGGTAGCCATCCTCTGTACTTGTCTGGTGTACAGGGATGTCAGGCTCAGCTGTGGCTCACCAAGCAAACGACTGGACCATCTAACTACCTGATCCAAGGATTTCCTCTGTTTCAGTTTTATCTGACCAAACCATGACACTAAAGAAAAGGATAAAACAGATTCAATAAAAGCCCGATAAAACATTGTCATTATGGTTCGGTCAACTTGGAAGCGTGCAAGTTTTCTCAAGCAATGCAAATGTTGCTGACCCTTTTTGCACACCCTTTCACAGTTCACTTCAAAGTTTAAATTACTATCAATAATCGTCCCTGTGGGGAGCATGAAATAACGAAGCTGAATTGGTTCTTAATTCAGGTTTTATTCATGCACTTCATCCCCAGCCTTCTCTCAAGAACACAAGAGAGTGAGCTGCATCAAACCTTCACATTTATACATCTCACACAAAGGAAGAATCACATATCCCTGTCAAAACCCCCTATTGACATTAACTCCCCCTCCAGTCTTTCAGTCCTCCACCTGTCTCCCAGGAGGTCGGGAAGTCCTTTCAGCCCCTTGTCGCCGTACCTCTGTCCTTTTGTTGTTAACCGCAGGTGGTCCAGACACATTGTTCCATTCAGGATGTGAAGTCGTTAATCCACACATGCGATCTCCAGCATCCCCTTTATGCTTATGCATATGTAGGCAAAAATACATGGGCTACATAACCCCCCCCCACCCCCCCAAACGTCGAAGAATGGACAATATATTAAAATTCAGAGAACATGTTAATATCAACAGCACAGTCTATACCACATGATCACATCAAACATCAAACATCAAACAGTCAGTCCGTATGCCGTCTGGGCTTCAACCGTCTTCCGAATCTGCTGTAAGCAGGTCTCGGCGTCCCTGCGGCGCCGTCCTGTAAAGAATCTGCTGACTGAGGAAGAGAGTGGTTATTTGATCTCTGCGGGGGCTCCGGGACGCGTTCCCTGGGCGGTCTGCCACGTCGAGGTGCCCTCGCTACCCGTACAGACTCGTCGTTCATCACAAAAGCAGGCTTTAGTCTGTCAATACTGACTGTCTCTTTTCTGTCTCCCAAATCTAGCACAAAATGGTTATCACCTGTCTCCAGCACCCTAAATGGCCCATCATATGGCGGTCGGAGGGTTGGTCTTAGAGCCTCGTGCCTGACAATAACGAACTCAGCATTTTTTAAAGCTTTGGGAACAAAAACGCGTGGAAAAGTGTGATGAACGGGACCCGGGAGCATGTCCGCTCCCGTGCCGATCGGTGGTCCAAGAGCCGGGAGGCATCCCGGTTCCGGATGCTCTGGTAGAAACTCACTGGGCAGCCTGAGAGGTTGTGCAAAAACTAACTCTGCTGGGGAGGCATTTAAATCCTCCTTAGGTGCAGAACGCAACCCTAATAAAACCCATGGTAGTTTGTTTACCCAATCTGCATCCGTAAGCGACGCTCTGAGGGCTGCCTTCAAAGACCTATGAAAACGCTCGCATAAACCATTAGCCTGAGGGTGATAAGCGGTAGTGCGGTGAATTTTCGCTCCTAAGCTGCTGGCCATCGCTGACCACAGCTCAGAGACAAATTGAGGCCCTCTGTCGGACGTAATATCCGACGGGACCCCGAAACGCGCTACCCAGGCCGTCAAAAAAACGCGAGCCACCTCTGCGGCCGTGGTCGATGCCAGTGGGACCACTTCCGGCCAGCGTGTGGTTCGGTCCACCATTGTCAAAAGATGTGTGAACCCCTGCGACGACGGTAGGGGGCCCACGAGGTCGATGTGCACGTGATCGAATCTCTTGGCTGGAATGTGGAACGGTTCTAAAGGGGCTCTTGTGTGCTTATGAATTTTGGCGGGGCATACCGGTTTGCAAACACCTGCTCTCCAGCCTTAACCCTGTTGGTCCAGACTGGAGCGCGCGCACGTCCGCATCTCTGCCCTGCTCCGCTGCCATGGCTGCGTAATCTATCCCCACATGAACTGGGGCCGCGTGTGCTTCCGCACTGCTATTTTGCTTCGCGGCTGCCGTAGTATAATCTGCCTCTGCGCGCGCCGGTGCTGTGGCCGCGCGAGAAAGGCAGTCTGCTACTATGTTGAGTTTACCCGCTACGTGCTGAATATCAGTGGTAAATTCCGAAATTGCAGCCAGCTGCCTCTGCTGCCGGCCCGACCACGGATCTGAAATTTTGGACATCGCGAAAGTGAGCGGGTTATGGTCAACAAAAGCGGTGAAACGCCGACCTTCCAGCCAGAACTGGAAATGGTGGATGGCCAAATGGAGCGCTAACAGCTCCTTGTCAAACGTGCTGTATTTCCGCTCAGCTTCGCTCAAGGATTTGCTGAAGAATGCTAGCGGCTGCCAAACACCGGCAACGTGCTGCTCTATAACTGCCCCTATGGCCAAATCTGATGCGTCGGTAGTTAGCGCGATGCGGGCCGATGGGTCCGGATGAGCTAGAAGCGCGGCTTCAGCCAAGGCTTTTTTTACCTCCGTGAATGCACGCTCCCGCTCCGGGGACCACTCGATTGTATTGGAGGGTTTTTGCTTTCTGAGCGCAGCGTATAATGGCTGCATGAGCTGCGCTGCGTGGGGTAGGAAACGGTTATAAAAATTTACCATTCCTAAAAATTCCTGCAATGATTTGACCGTTTGTGGTCGGGGAAAATCTGCTACTGCGTGCACCTTATCCGGCAGCGGAACTGCCCCTTCTAGGGACACGCGGTGGCCCAAAAAATCGATCTGCGCAACGCCAAACTGGCACTTGGCTGGATTAATTATTAAGCCGTGCTCTCCCAACCTCCTAAAAACCACAGTGAGGTGTTTTTTGTGTTCTTCCTCTGAAGTACTGGCAACCAAAATGTCGTCGAGGTAAAGGAACACGAATGGAAGATCACGTAACACGGCATCCATCATGCGTTGGAATGTTTGTGCAGCGCCTTTGAGGCCAAACGGCATGCGCAAAAACTCAAAGTCCAAAAGGGGTTATAACTGCTGTTTTAGGAATGTCCTCCGGCCGGACTGGAACCTGATGGTAGCCGCGAACCAGGTCTATTTTAGAAAAAATGCGCGCCCCCGCTAAATGCACCGAAAAATCCTGGATGTGTGGGATGGGGTAGCGATCGTGTGCCGTGGCGTTGTTTAGCCTGCGGTAATCGTCGCAAGGTCTCCAGGAGCAGTCGGCTTTCGGGACCATATGCAGCGGCGAAGCCCATGGGCTTTTCGAACGGCGAATAATGCCCAGCCTCTCTAGGCTGGCGAACTCCTCGCGCGCCATGGAGAGTTTAGCAGCATCCAGGCGCCGAGCTTTCGCGAAGACGGGGGGGCCAGTTGTAGTAATAAAATGCTCCACCCCGTGTTTCGCAACTGTTGCCGAAAATGTGGGAATCGTGAGTGCTGGAAACTGGGTGAGGATTGTGTTAAACTTACCGCCTGCTGTGGCGACGTTGGTCTGCACTGGTGGCGGGGACACTCGAGCTGCACAGGGAATAGAATAAAAAGAGTGCATTTACCAGCCGCCTATTGGCAAGATCAACTAACAAACCATGTGAGCACAGAAAATCAGCACCCAACATGTTGAAACTCACCGCCGCTATGACAAAAGTCCATTCATAAGTGCGGCCATGCAAGGACAGAGACAAGGTCCTTTCCCCGTAGGTGTTGATGCTTGAGCTGTTCGCCGCCGTTGCCCCATTTCCACGGGGGCCAGCCACCCGGTCAGCATAGGTTGGGGTGATGAAACTCACTTGGGCTCCGGTGTCTATAAGGAACTGCCGCCCGGAGCTCGTATCTATGATGTATAGCAGCTTATTTCTTTCGCCGAGAGCCGAAGCTGCTAACGATTCTCGGTCCTGCTGTTTCCCGACTTCTTGAAGTTGCACGGCGGCACACACCTGTGCGCCCTCTCTGCGAACCGCCGATGATAAAAACAGAGATCCTCTCCTCCGCTGCGTTGGGGCCGCGCCTCTGCCGCTGGGCCATCAACTCCGCTGCGTCGGGGACGCGCCGCTGCCATTGTTGGTAGGCTTGGCTCGGCTGTCTCCCGCTCGTCGCTGTCTCGGGTTGCCGCCGTGGTCGTCTGCTCGCCGCAGGAGCTGAGGAGCCTCTGCGCCTCTTGGGCCAGCTCACGGAAATCCTGCTGGGTGTCACAGCGCATGCTGGACAGTGTTCCTCTCATATGTGTCGGGAGGTTAGTCAGGAAGATGTACTTAAAGAGGAAATCATGGTTGTCTGACCCTCTCAGCTGCAGCATGTCTTCCATCAGGGCAACTGGCCTGTGATCTCCTTGGTTGAGCATAGCCAGGAGCCTCCTAGCCCTCTCTTCGGCTGAGGGCGTGAAACACTTGGTGAGGGCAGCCTTCAATCTGCCATATTTGTCTTCGGCGGGTGGCTGCTGTACCAAGCTCCGCACGCATCGAGCTGTGCGGTTGTCGAGTCTAGCGATGACGTGGTATAACTTAGTGTCATCCGCCGTTATGCCTGCGAGCGTGAACTGTGCCTCCGCCTGGAGGAACCACGAGTCTGGGTTGTCCTGCCAGAATTCCGGCAGTTTGACGGCGATGGCGCTCGCTAGGGCAGACTCTAATGAGTCCCGATCGTGGAGAGCATTTCCAGGCATTCTCACATGTCACTGGTCACCAATGTGGGGAGCGTGAAATAACGAAGCTGAATTGGTTCTTAATTCAGGTTTTATTCATGCACTTCATCCCCAGCCTTCTCTCAAGAACACAAGAGAGTGAGCTGCATCAGACCTTCACATTTATACATCTCACACAAAGGAAGAATCACATATCCCTGTCAAAACCCCCTATTGACATTAACTCCCCCTCCAGTCTCTCAGTCCTCCACCTGTCTCCCAGGAGGTCGGGAAGTCCTTTCAGCCCCTTGTTGCCGTACCTCCATCCTCTTGTTGTTAACCGCAGGTGGTCCAGACACATTGTTCCATTCAGGACGTGAAGTCAATCCACACATGCGATCTCCAGCATCCCCTTTATGCTTATGCATATGTAGGCAAAAATACATGGGCTACAGTCCCAAGATATTTGTACGATTGTACACATTTGGTGGTCTGGCCTTTTAGTACGGTGACTTTGTGCCTGGGATTTTTCCTCCTAAAGTCAATAATCATATCTTTAGTTTTTGTTGTATTCAGCTGCAGGTAGGAATCCTCACACCAGTGAACAAAATCATCAACTACTGGGCCGTGGCCACTCTCACCATCCTGGAGGAGACTGACAATAACTGAGTCATCAGCATACTTTATAATGTGTCTGTTGTCATGTCTGCTCCGACACATGTTTGTGTACAGGATGAAGAGTAGTGGTGACAACACACACCCCTGAGGAGAGCCAGTAGAAGAGCACTTTAGGTCAGACAATGTACCATTGACCCTTACTCTCTGCGTCCTGTTGGTTAAGAAATCCAGAATCCAACCCACCAGATTATTGCTCAAATCAAATTGCTGCAGGAGCCTTTCAACTAAGATATGAGGTTGGATTGTATTAAAGGCGGAAGAAAAGTCCACAAATAAAAGCCTGGCATGTGTCCCATTAAAATCCAGATGTTTAAAAAGCATGTTAAACAGAGTGACAGTGGCATCATATGGGCTGCACGGTGGCGCAGTGGTTTAGCACTGTGGCAGCACAGTTTTACCCTCGGCCGGGGGACCGCGGGGATCATGAGATCGTGGGTTCGATCCCAGCCCCCGACCAACAGTGAGCTGTGCGGAGTTTGCATGTTCTCCCCATGTTGCGCGGGTTTACTCCGGGATTTCTCCGGTTTCCTCCCGCACACCAAAAACATGTAGGTTTAGGGCGCTCGCGCACGCAGCAACCAGCAGCCGGTGGCTTGTCACCAGACTGCAAACCAAGTCTACCTACGGGTACAAATAAGTAACAAAAAAAAAAAATAAAAAAAAAATCCTCCACTCCTCTGTGAGGCCTATAGGCAAACTGCAGAGGATCCAATGCCTGCTCAGTCTGCCTTAGGACCTCACATCTGACCAGTTTTTCAAAAATTTTCATTAAAATTGAAGTCAAAGCAACTGGTCTAAAGTCGTTTCCCGTTTTAGGACAGCTGGATTTTGGAACGGGAACAACCACGGCTTCTTTCCAGATCTTAGGCACATGTTGTGTCTGTAAGGACTTATTGAAAATGTAATGAAATACAGGACTCAGTTCATGTGCACAGGACCTTACCAAGCGCCCACATATATTATCAGGGCCCTGACTTTTGTTCACTTTTACAGCGCAGAACTCCCTTTTAACATCCTGCACCTCAATATTAAAGTGCTGATTGTCTTTGAGTTTCTGTTTCAAATCTTGGATTTCTGTGCTGAAATCAAAGGAGTCAAAACGACCATAAAAACAATTAAGAGCATTAGCCAGCTCCGTGTCTGAATTAAAACCATCTAAAAACACCCGATTACTGCGCTCTGTGCTCTGAAGACCTGCAATAGTTTTCATACAGGCCCAGGCTGAACCAAGTTTCTTTGTTGCCATCTTGCTTTCCAACTCTGATTTATAATTCCGTTTTGCTCTTAAAATTTCGGCCTTCAGCTCCTTTGTGGCAACCTGTAGCTCAGAAACAGACCCCTGTTTAAAGGCAAGTGCTTTCCTCTTTAAGTAGGATTTAACTGATTTTGTAACCCATGGTTTGCTGTTGGGATATATTTTGACACGTTTACGTGGAACAATCTTATTTTTACAGAAAGACATGTATGAGCATGTGACGTCAACCAGAGAGTCCAAATCATCCCCGCAGGCCAGTTTGAACATCTCCCAGTCTGTACAGTCAAAGCATTCCTGGAGGCTGTGCTCTGAATCTTCTGTCCACACATCAGTGTCTCTCGTCTCCACCTTGCCTCTTCTGAGAGCAGTTTTATATGTGGGCAGCAAATGTACACAGTTGTGATCTGAGGATCCTAAAGGAGGAAGGGGGAGTGATTTATAGGCCCTCTCTATGGATCCATAGCACAGGTCCAATGTCTTTTTTCACCTGGTTGGGCAGGAGACATACTGATAAAAGTTTTTAAGTGTCTTCTTTAAAGAAACATGGTTAAAATCCCCAAGAATGAAGTTTGGCGCCTCTGGAGAAATTGATTGCAGCTGCTGGATCACATCAAAGATGGTTCTGGAGGCGGAGTCAGCGTCTGCCCTCGGATGAATGTACACAGTTGTGATGAAAAGTTGGGGGAACTCGCGAGGTAAATAAAAGGGACGTAGTGACACAGACAGCAGCTCCACATCGGATGTACAGATGCGCTCTCTGACCGTGACAGCTGCTTTTAAGACGTAACAAACTAATAGTTTTTTTTTGAATGCAAAAGATGCAATAGACTTACACAATGGTCCCCTCCGGCATACACGATGTATCCCACAATGTATCCTTACACAATGTATCCCTCCGGCATACAACTAGGAAAATACCGGTCGCTATGGAGGGTGAGAATATGTATGGGCACATAATCATACCATGTAGGATAACTAAGTAGACGGTTATGCTGTTTCATCCCATCTAGCAACAATGCTCTGCACTGTGTGTGTTTATATATTTACATATTTATTCCATCTAGCTACAATGCTCCGTACTGGGTGTGTTTATATTTATATATCTATATATTTATTCCATCTAGCTACAGTGCTCCGCACTGTGTATTTATATATCTACATATTATTCCATCTAGCTACATTGCTCCGCACTGTGTGGGTTTATATATTTACATATTTATTCCACCTAGCTGCAATGCTCCGTACTGTGTGTTTATACTGTATATTCATATATTTATTCCATCCAGCTACAATGCTCTGCACTGTGTGTCTGTGTGTGTGTATATATATATTTTATAGTAATATGTACATATGTATATTAGCTGCTCTTGCTTGCTTGCTTTTTTTCTTGCCTTCTGATTGTTGCTCTGAGTGTTGCTATCCCTGTGCTGTTGCAATCCTGGAATTTCCCCGTTGTGGGACTAATAAAGGCTTATCTTATCTTATCTTATTAATATATAAACATACGCCGCCCCCCTGACGTTTCCCTGTTACCTCTTCCTGCCGATCCGAGCGCAGCGGGGCTCCAAAGCCGTCAATCCACAGGTCTGCATCTCGGTCATGCGCAGTAAGCCAAGATTCGGTGAAGGCCATGACGCAGCAGTTCTTAAAGTCCTTCTGGTAGCGTACATTCCCTTGAATTTCATCCACCTTGTTTCTCAGAGACTGTACATTCCCAAAAATTATTGAAGGAAGAGGAATGTTACCAAACTGCCGTCTCCTAAGGCGCAATTTCACACCCCCACGCCTTCCGCGCTTCCTTCTGCCGTCTCTCCCGACTCTCCCGTCTCTCTTTTCGCCGCTATGTTCGTCTCTCAAAATAAAGTCCGGCAGTTGCGGCTTAGGCTCAATCACAGCCGCTGCATCAACCGTGTTTAAATGCAGCAACATGTCCCTGGAATAATGTATTCTGCCCGCCATTCTGCCCGCCATGGAGCCGAACGCGTTTACTTCAGAGACAAAGAGCCAGAGGACAGATAGCAGCAGTGCAAGAAAGGGGAGGCAAATCCATGTTGTAGATACCAGGGAGCTCTTCGCCATATAGTCCACAAACACTCCAGGGCAGAAACGACACAGAGGATTTTGTAAAAACATAAAAGTACACAAACACACACACACAGACGATGCACTATTTCACCAGCTGCCGGTCGCTGCGTGCGCATGCACCTAAAAAAGGCTACCAAAAGGGGTTGAGCATTTCATAACAACGAAAGGCCCACCGGTGTTCGTCCACCCTCAGCGCCTGGATGTGGTTAAACTGGCCAGCGCTCGTGAGGAGTTTGCCAACTTAGAGCAGCTGGGCATCGTCAGGTGCTCCAACAGCCCGTGGGCATCCCCACTACACATGGCGCCTAAGGCTGATGGGTTGTGGCGACCATGCGGTGATTTCCAGCGCTTGAACAATGCCATGGAACACGATCGGCATCCCATCCCGCACATCCAGGATTTTTCCGTACACCTGGCCGGGATGCGCGTTTTTTCAAAAGTGGATCTGGTCCACGGTTACCACCAGGTCCCATTGCACGCTGACGACGTTCCTAAAACAGCAGTCATAACTCCTTTTGGCCTTTTCGAGTTTTTACGCATACTGTTTGGATTAAAGGGCGCGGCGCAAACCTTCCAGAGAATGATGGACGCAGTGCTCCATGACCTGCCCTTCATTTTTGTTTACTTAGACGACATTCTGGTGGCTAGTGTGTCCGAAGAAGAGCACCTCGCCATCTCAAAATGGTTTTCCAGAGACTGGAAGCACACAGGCTTATAGTTAACCCGGCAAAGTGCCAGTTCGGTGTGCCAGTAATTGATTTTTTGGGTCACCGCATTTCGCCGGAGAGCGTGATTCCGCTGCCGGATAAAGTGCACAATGTGTCGGATTTTCAGCATTCGCAGACCGTGAGGGCCCTACAGGAATTTTTGGGCATGGCCAACTTTTATAACCGGTTCCTCCCTTGGGCAGCCCAGCTGCTGCAGCCATTGGATGCCGCGCTTAAGAAAAAGAAACCCACGGAAAACATCTACTGGACCTCCGAGCAAGTCCAGGCTTTCGCATATGCCAAAACAGCACTCGCTAACGCTGCTTTGCTAGCCCACCCTGCCTGGTCAGCGCGAATAACGCTGACCACGGATGCGTCTGACGTTGCCATAGGGGCAGTGGTGGAGCAGGACATCTCCGGTTCGTGGCAGCCGCTCTCATTTTTCAGTCATACTTTGCGCAACAACAAACGCAAATACAGTATGTTTGACAGAATTGTTGGCCCTCCACCTGGCGACGTGCCATTTCCAGTTTTTTTTTTTTTTTTTTTTTTTTTTTTTTGTTACTTATTTGTACCCGTAGGTAGATTTGGTTTGCAGTCTGGTGACAAGCCACCGGCTGCTGGTCGCTGCGTGCGCGAGCGCCCTAAACCTACATGTTTTTGGTATGCGGGAGGAAACCGGAGAAATCCCGGAGTAAACCCACGCAACACGGGGAGAACATGCAAACTCCACACAGCTCACTGTTGGTCAGGGGCTGGGATCGAACCCACGACCTCATGATCCCCGCGATCCCCCGGCCAAGGGTAAAACTGTGCTGCCACAGTGCTAAACCACTGCGCCACCGTGCAGCCAGTTCAAAACCCAGTTTTGGCTAGAAGGGTGCGAGTTCACCGCATTTGTTGATCATAAACCACTAATGTACATGATGTCCAAAATCTCAGAACTGTGGTTGGCCTGGTAGCAATGGCATTTGGCCGCGATCTCGGAGATCACAACCAACATTCAACACGTTGCCAGTAAGCTCAACATTGTGGCCGACTGCCTGTCGCACGCGTTAGTCTCCCCGGTCAACATGGAAATAGATTTCCCTGCCATTGCCGTGGAGCAAGCCGGGGATGTGGACATCATTTGCGTACTCCAGTCTGCGCCTACTGGGTTAAAGCTGGAGAGCAAGGTAGTGCAAGAAGGGTGTCCTCCCTTGTTCTGTGACGTTTCCACCGGTTGCCCACACCTGGTGGTTCCGAACTCTTGGCACCGTCACATTTTTGAGTCGGTCCCTTCCCTTTTGCATCCCAGCATGCGTGCTTCAGTTAAACTGGTGGGGGCAAAATTTGTCTGGCCGTGCTTGCACAAAGATGTGAAAGAGTGGGCTGCAGTGTGCGTCATGTGCCAGTGGGCCAAAGTGCACAAGCACACCAGAGCCCCCCTCGAGCCGTTCCAAATCCTGGCCAGGATGTTCGACTACGTCCAAGTGGATTTGGTGGGACCTTTCCCGCCGTTGCTAGATTTCACGCACCTTTTGACAGTCGTGGACCGCACCACGCGTTGGCCTGAATTGGTCCCGCTGGCTTCCACCATGTCCACGGAAGTAGCTTGCTCTTTTTTGTTGGCTTGGGTTGCACGGTTCGGATCCACGTCGGACATCATTTTCCGACAAGGGTCCGCAGTTCATTTCGGAACTCTGGTCCGCGATAGCCCAGAGCCTGGGGATCAAAATCCACCGCACCACTGCATACAACCCCCAGGCTAACGGGTTATGTGAGCGTTTTCATAGGTCGCTTAAAGCAGCGCTCAGAGCTTTGCTCATGGATGCAAATTGGGTCGACCGCCTGCCCTGGGTTCTCCACCTAAGGAGGATCTGGCAGCCTCCCTGGCAGAACTCGTTTTTTCTCAGCCACTGCGGATCCCCGGGGAATTTTCCGGAAAACCCCGCACCCGGGGCCGACCCGCCAACTCAATTTTTGTACAGTACGGAGGCTGTTAATGTGTCAGGCCAGGCCCACCATTGTTTTCCCTGCACGTTTGTCCCCAAAAGCTTACAAAGCTTACAGAGCACCAGGTTTGTTTTTGTCAGGCATGATGCACACTGAATCCCGCTGCGCCCACTGTATGACGGACCGTTCAGGGTACTTGGAACTGGGGCAAAGTATTCTGTGTTAGACTTGGGGGGGAGGCGTAGGGAGACCGTCTGCATCGACAGGCTGAAGCCTGCATTTGTGTTGGCAGATGAGCAGGTGGTGTTGGCCCAAGCTCCCCGGCGCGGACGCCCACCATTAGTTGCTTCGCAAGATAGTGTTCCATTGGTAGAGACCTGTGCTAGCGAAGGTAACATGCCTCCCCCCCTTCCCTCCACAGACTGATGTGCCCGCCTATACACCTCGCCAGCAGGGTGCTTCAACCGGACTGGCGACCCCCTGTTACAGCCGCTATCGGCGCCAGGCTCAAGCCCAAAGGACGGGGTACGGGGGTAGTTCCCTTTCTGGGTGTTCAGGGAAGGGGGGCTGTGTGGTGGCACTGTGTGGGGGTTCTCCACACAGAGCCCAGAGTCGGAAGCCAGAGGGGAGATGGAACAAAGGACTGAAGGAGGAAGTGGCACCAGGGGGGTCTCAGACGTAACAGAAAGGATTACCCTCCCCCCCCCACAGGGGAGTTCAGGAGACACCGCAGTTCGCTAGAGGAAGAGAGGGTGTGAGAAGCAGGTCGGGTGTTATGATGTTCATGTGCCACGCATTCCTTTATGCAATGAGTGTATTGTTGTTGGCTCCCTGGGTCTCATGGGGCAGAAATAAAGGGTATAAAGAGGAGGTGCCTAGAGACCCAGATAAAGTATTTTCAGCACTTGATGATGGACGGTGAATAAAGTTTGTGTGTCGTCTAGCTTGCTGCCTCGTCTGCTTTCATCTTCCACAAGGGACTCATTTAAAAGCAGACAGTTCACTCTAAATCCCAGTCTCCTTCTCATTACCTGTCAAAGATGGACTATATTTAAATCCAATCATTCATCCAGACAGAGTGTTTCAAAAGTGAGATGGAGGGTTGTAGCCTATGTGCCCCACTGCGTCATGATTTACTGAAGTATAAGCAAACCGTTAATGACCGAGTAGCTCATTCTGACCTTGTGAAACCACCCGGATGTCACCAATAGCCTTTGTCTTTCTATATATGAAAGTTGAAATGACATGCACTCCTAGCTTGTGACCTCTGACCGACACCTTGACCTTTCAGACACACCTGAGGAATATTGTGTGTGAATTTAGAGAGCATCGGGGCAATAGTGTAGCAGTAGCAATTCCCATGAAATGCCACCAAACAGACTTGCATACCATAATCCGCAGGTGAGTCTGCATCCAGGTTGTGTTCAAGGTCAAGCTGTGGGTCAAAGGTCACAAGCTATGAGTATGTCTCATTTTAATTTTCAGCAGACATACACTACCGTTCAAAAGTTTGGGGTCACTTAGAAATTTCCTTATTTTTGAAAGAAAAGCACTGTTTTTTCAATGAAGATAACTTTAAACTAATCAGAAACACACTAATATCTAATATACATTGCTAATGTGGTAAATGACTATTCTAGCTGCAAATGTCTGGTTTTGGTGCAATATCTACATAGGTGTATAGAGGCCCATTTCCAGCAACTATCACTCCAGTGTTCTAATGGTACAATGTGTTTGCTCATTGTGTCAGAAGGCTAATGGATGATTAGAAAACCCTTGTGCAATCATGTTAGCACAGCTGAAAACAGTTTAGCTGTTTAGAGAAGCTATAAAACTGACCTTCCTTTGAGCAGGTTGAGTATCTGGAAAAAATTATTATTTCAAATACAAATCATTATTTCTAACCTTGTCAATGTCTTGACAATATTTTCTATTCATTTTACAACTCATGGTGGTAAATAAGTGTGACTTTTCATGGAAAACACAAAATAATTGTCTGGGTGACCCCAAACTTTTGAACGGTAGTGTACGTAGATTATATACGTGTGTACAGTGGTGTGAAAAAGTGTTTGCCCCCTCACTGATTTCTCATTATTTTGTATGTTTGTTACACTTAAATGTTTCAGATCATCAAACAAATTTAAATTTTAGACAAATATAACACAAGTAAGCACAAAATGTAGTTTTTAAATGAAGGTGTTTATTATTAAGGGAAGAAAACAATCCAAACCTACATGGCCCTGTGCGAAAAAGTGATTGCCCTTCTCTGTTAAAACATAAATTAACTGTGGTTTCTCACATCTTTGGAAAGCTGAGTTCAATTTCTCTAGTCACACCCAGGCCTGATTACTGCCACACCTGTTCTCAATCAAGAAATCACTTAAATAGGACCTGCCTGACAAAGTGAAGTAGACCAGAAGATCCTCAAAAGCTAACCATCATGCTGCGATCCAAAGAAATTCAAGAACAAATGAGAAACAAAGTAACTGAGAGCTATCGGTCTGGAAAAAGTTATAAAGCCATTTCTAAAGCTTTGGGACTTAAGCGAACCGAACAGTGAGAGCCATTATCCACAAATGGTGAAAACATGGAGCAGTGGTAAACCTTCCCAGGAGTGGCTGGCTGACCAAAATTACCCCAAGAGCACAGCGACAACTCATCCAAGAGATCACAAAAGACCCCACAACAACATCCAAAGAACTGCAGACCTCACTTGCCTCAGTTAAGGTCAGTGTTCATGACTTCCCCATAAGAAAAAGACTGAGCAAAAATGGCCTGCATGACAGAACTCCAAGACAAAAAACCACTGCTGAGCAAAAGGAACATAAAGGCTCATCTCAGTTTTGCCAGAAAACATCTTGATGATCCCCAAGACTTTTGGGAAAATACTCTGTGAACTGATGAGACAAAAGTTGAACTTTCTGGAAGATGTGTGTTCCATTATATCCGACGTAAAAGTAACAGCATTTCAGAAAAGGAACATCATACCAACAGTAAAATGTGGTGGTGGTGTGATGGTCTGGGGCTTCTTTGCTGCTTCAGGATCTGGAAGACTTGCTGTGGTAAATGGAACCATGAATTCTGCTCTCTACCAAAAAATCCTGAAGAAGAATGTCCGGCCATCTGTTCATGACCTCATGCTGAAGTGCACTTGAGTTCTGCAGCAGGACAATGATCCAAAACACACCAGCAAGTCTACCTCTGAATGGCTTAAGAAAAACAAAATGAAGACTTTGGAGTGGCCTAGTCAAAGTCCTGACCTGAATCCGATTGAGATGCTGTGGCATGACATTAAAAAGGTGGTTCATGCTTGAAAACCCTCTAATGTGGCTGAATTACAACAATTCTGCAAAGATGAGTGGGCCAAAATTCCTCCACAGTGCTATAAAAGACTCATTGCCAGTTATCGCAAATGCTTAATTGCAGTTGTTGCTGCTAAGGGTGGCCCAGCCAGTTATTTGGTTTAGGGGGTAATCACTTTTTCACACAGGGCCATATAAGTTTGAATTTTTTCCCCCTTAATAAACACCTTCATTTAAAAAACTACATTGTGTGTTTACTTGTGTTATCTTTGTCAAATATTTAAATTTGTTTGATGATCTGAAACATTTAAGTGTGACAAACATACAAAAAAAATGAGAAATCTGGAAGGGGCAAACACTTTTTCACACAACTGTATATATATTGAGAGACAAAGGGTCTTTGTGGCCTTGGGGTGTTTTCATCAGGCCAGAATGAGCTACTCAGTCAAAAGATAAGACAATCCTTTATGGGTGGGTGGGTGGGTGGGGGGCTGAAAAGTTCACAGGCTGAAAATTTTATAGTGGTCATATTTGACCAAATGTGGTTTATTTTTCAACCACAGGGATACAAGCATTGCAACACCAATGGAAGAAGTATGCAGACTGAAGGGGACACTATGTTTAAAAATAAACCACATTTGGTCAAATTTGACCACTATGAACTTTTCAACCCCTCCTTGTACTAGTCTCACAACGGGGAAATTTACAATATTGCAGCAGCAAAGGGATAGCAGCACTCAGACCAATAAAAAAAAATATAAGCTAGGACAGAAAACAGTACATGCACAGTGTAAGAAGTTATAAAAAGTAAAATAGCTTTACAGTTAAAAAAAAATCAAAATAGTATTTACAGTGCTAACAAGCAGTTAAAACACACACACACACACACACACACACACACACACACACACACACACAGAGTCGTGAAAATATTTGGCCACCCCTTTAAATATTCAGTTCTTTATTAAGAAATGTTCACATATCAATGTCTAACCTTGTTTTTGTTTTTATTTGCATTTTTTTAAATTTATTTTAGCCATTGTAAGTGGGAATGAATGTTGGGGTGTCCTAAAACAGACGGGGGGTGTCCTAATTTATTCCTCACTATTTGTTTAGAATTACATTTTACAGACAATTTGAAAAGTCTTTAATTCATTTTTAATTGTTTAGTTGTATTACGTGAATCTCCCAGTATTTTTAACATTGATATTAAATATCCATATGTCCAAATATGTTAAAAAAATACACAGGCTTATACAGGGTGTCCTAATTTTTTCACTTTACTGTAAATATATATAAACAGTAAATTTCCCAGTTGAATGAGTACTGTGTTGTTGCAGCCTTCAATAATAATGATATTATCAGAGGATTGGAAAGGAACGTTCCTTATTTGTGCAAATTAGTAGTAGTGTTATGTGCAGTCTCTATGAGCAGTGCAGATTATAGATTCTGACAGCAGCAGGTAGGAAGGACCTGCGAGACCTCTCCCTGGTGCACTTTAGATAGAGCAGCCTGCTACTAAACAAGCTCCTCAGCACACTCAGTATGTCTCACATGGGGTGACAACTTAGCCACCATCCTCCTCTCTCCTATCTCTTCCACTGGGTCGAGGCAGTGCCCCAGAATAGGGCTGGCCTTCTTGATCAGCCTGTTCAGTCTCTTCCTGTCGGCAGCTGTGATGCCGCTGCCCCAGCAGACCACTCCGTACTGGATGGCTGACGCCACCACAGAGTTGTAGAAGGTCTTCAGGAGTGCCCACTACACTCCAAAAGACCTGAGTCCCCTCAGGAGGAACAGCCTGCGCTGCCTCTTCTTGTAGAGTGCATTGGTGTTGTGTGACAAGTCCAGTTTATTGTTCAGGTGAACACCCAGGTGCTTGTAAGATGTCACCATCTCAATGTCTGTTCCCTGGATGTTTACCAGTGCTGTGGGGGAGTGTCTACACTTGTGGCAGTCCACCACCAGTATCTTGATTTTCCCTGCATTGATCTGGAGGCAGTTCCGCAAGCACCAGTCCACAAAGTCCTGGACCAGTCCTCTGTACTCCAAGTCATCCCCATCAGAGATGAGGCTGACGATCGCAGAGTCATCAGAGAACTTCTGTAGATGGCAGTGTGGTGTGTTGTGTAAAAAGTCACCAGTGTACAGGGTGAACAGGAAGGGAGCCAGAACTGTTTCCTGGGACCCCCCATGCTGCAGATGATGGTGTCAGAAACACAGTCCTGGGTCCTCACCAGTGTTGGGCAAGTTACTAAAAATAGTAACTAGTTATAGTTACTAGTTACTTCTTTTCAAAAGTAACTGAGTTACTTTTGAGTTACTGCATGATTAAAGTAACTAGTTACTTGGAAAAGTAACTTTCATGTTACTTTTAAATGCATACTTAAATCATCTTGCACACACAGCAAGATCAAGGGCCTTTTTTCAGAAAAAAAAGAAGAAAAAGAAAACTGATGAGAAAAAAGTCTCATCTTAGAGAGGAAAAATGTCTCAGATTTACATAAACTATTGTAATCAGTAGTGTAAATGATGACTCGTTTTTATGGTTGCCAAAGGTAGTAGAAACGAGGTGAAAATTTTTCCTGTATAAATGCTCAAAGAATGAAGACAGAAAAGAAACTGCATTCAATGATTACTCTTGAAAGTATATACTACTTATAGGTTTTTCACTCATCACACATGAGAATAACATCAGGTGTCTGATACCTGTTTACTATAGTTATTGACGGAGTCAAGAGAGGAAATAATTGTTACAATAAATAAATAGTGAAGATTAGTTAATTAGATATTACACAAAGTGCTTGCATACACATATCTCTTAACCTGTTGCACTCCTGTGTACCGCGGACGGGCACGTCTCTGCGTCCGTCCTAGAGCGCGCGAGGGCGCTCTCGTGCGCTCTAGGACGCACGAGGGCGCTGCGCCAAGAGCGCACTGAAAAAAAAAGCTGCATTTCCGTTCTTCCACTACAGACACAGCCACAAACAGATTAGATTATCTGATTGACCTCTCATTCGACTAATAAGAGCCTTGAATTGAGTTTCTGAAACCTTGAAGAACCAATGACTGAAAACCTAGCAAGAAGGACCCGCCTACCAACGCTGTGAATGCAGCGAGCCAATTGAAGCACAGAAGTGCGCAAGCTGTTTTGTGTAAGGCTGGGTGAAGACAGACTGCTGCAGCAGATGAAAAAAGGACTCGCAGGAAGAACCTGCCACAGACCCAGCAGCACGGAGACCACCCACAAGTGCAACCTGTGTGACAGGGACTGCCATTCGCGCATCGGCCTGTTCAGCCACAGGCGGTGCTTTTTTTTTTTTTATTCCAGCAGAATAGACGTTTAGGATTCTCTTCCATGGTCATCATGGACCGACGGAGGCCGACGACGAAGGTCGTAAATCATTCGCCAAAACCGCAATCATAGAAGCGCAAAACCGCAATAATGGAATTATGTTTTGACCGGGTCGCGAGACCAGAACCACGAGTCCGTAACAAGGGACCAGCGTCATGTTCATCTGACAATGAGGAAAAGAAGTTTGCCAGGACACTGCTGCTGTGAAGAGGTAAGTGTTATAAGCTAAATTATTCTTTATCCCTGAAAATTGTAATCAAAAATGACTTTTGACCGATCGGTAAATTACAACTGTGCGGCGCACGAAGTCCGAAGTCCGTGCGCCGCAGTACACGGTTCATGCGCCGCGTCCGGACCATGAACGCCCCCCCCCCCCCGCTACTCTTCTGTAGCAAGGGGGGGGAGAAGCTGCGGTGACTGCGCCGCGGTCGCCACATGACTATTCCGTCATGTAGCGATGGCCGATGTCCGTCCTCTGTAGCGAGGGGGGGTACAACCCCCCCCCCCCCACACACACAGCCCTGAGTGTCACCTTTCATTAGAGCCCAAGATGAAGCTTCTATATTGAATCATTCAAAAGTTACAGACGTTTTTCCAAACTGTGCCATTTGGCACAATTTGGCACAGTTCAAAAATGCCTGGGAACAACCTGAGAAAAAAAGCTGTGTAATATATTCATTTTTTGTGGTATTGTTACAAAATTTTGACCTCAGCTGGATAACACTTGTTTCTACATTTCTGTTGCATTTTCCAGCCCGGATCTGAAGCTGTGTGTTATTTGCAAGCATTTGTATCCAAAAAAACACCCAGGCCAAATTTATTTTCTTCAAGCTCAGAATGTTTAGATGACTGTAACTCAGTGGCCGGAGCACTTAGAGAGATTATGACTGTTTTGCCAAAAAATTCAAAGTGTTTTCTTTTAAATGAGACCAACCCCATGAAGATGCTGCAAAGGGTTGAAGAACAGCTTTCGATTTACTTTGGGCACGTTATTTTTTGGCGTTTTTAGGGAAATTGACCAGAGTGCAAGGGGTTAAACTCACACATACACCATTCACACATAAACATCAGTTGCTTACACATAAAGTAATTGTGTGTAGTATGTGTCTATGTACACATACTACACACTATGTAGTATGTGTCTATGTACACATACTACACACTATGTACACATACTACACACACATTTAAGCTTCACAGGAAAGTCTTTGTTCTTGTTTCCATATATGGGCATGTGTAAGACTGAAGAGAAGACATGGACGCTGAGAGGAAAGCAGACATCTGGACAGGATGGAAGTCATAAAAGAGCTCAGATGACAATCTGAAGCCATTTGGACACTGAAAGGACCTACTTTGAAACAATGGACATGTATTGTTGGAAAATAACGCCCACTAACTTGAAGCCTTTATATACAGTAGATGTGAATTCCTTTGTGCAAGGTCTTTTCCAGGAGAGGGGGCTGGATCTGTGGCCATGTGACTCCCTGCATGGTTCAATAAAAGTTAAGCTGAGAAATAGTATTTTCTTCTGTGATCATTGGTTGGTTAAATGAAAAGATACTGCTAACTGTCTAGAAAATTATTTTTTACAAGAATGGTGGAGAATGCAGGCATTTAGCCAATTATTTTGATGACCGATATCATCAGGAGACAAAGCCTTTGCCTGTGTGTCGTAGACAACCAGGGGCCCCCATTGATCAGAAGGTGAGCACAACCTCTTCTAAAAATCTCTGAAGGATTGTCTGCAACATTCAGTCAAAGTAAGTCTTTAGTCCTGTTTTTTAAATTCTATTGGAAAACAATATAAAGATAATGTTATATTTTGTGGCTATTTTCTATGATTTTAAGAACACACAGGAATGATTAATATATAGCGCAATATTATTTTACATCAACAAGTGAGCATATAAATAAGGAACTCTAATAAGGGAATCACCACAAGACTCAAATTTCATCAATGAGTGAGTGACATAAGAATACAAGTATAATGAAAATGAAGAGATACAGTTTGAGACTCTAAAATAACAACAAATAGTGAATAACTATCGCCAGTTTGTTAAAATTAGCTGGACTAATCTCCATAATAAGCTATCACTTGGTCTGATTCTGGACGTGGGGTCAGGGAAAATAGCCTCTATATGGAGCTAAATTGGTTAAGGTTAAAAAATGATTCAGAGTGGCAGGGAAAGACACACTCAAATATACAACAAACTCTGCAGATATTGTTCATATTGTGCATGCTGATATTGTGTTGATTGGGGGCAGCAGTGGCTCAGGAGGTAGAGCTGGTCGTCTAATAACTGCATGGTTGGCGGTTTGAATCCCGCTCTCCCCAGATATCCTGCCGTTGTGTCCCTGGGCAAGACACTTCACCCCCAATTGCTCCTGGTGGGTCTGGAAGCGCCATGTTAGGTAGCATGCTGCCATCAGTGTGTGAATGGATGGATAGCAGGATCTGTAAAGCGCTTTGGTCATCAAAAGATGAGAATAAAAGTGTTATATACTGTTAGTGAATGCCATTTACCATTGTGTGGGTTGAGAAATAACGGCAGGGCTGTAAATATCTACTAACTCCTTTTCCCACAGTATATATATTTAGGCGATTTAAATATAACAGCACACTTCTTGCCATTCCAGAAACAAAGGCGAGTTTGTGTGTTTTTCCACAAACGGGGGGGGGGGTGTTAATTCACCCACTCTCCTGAGTTTAAGCTGAGAGATTAGGTTTAAAGCATGATAAAGTTACTGAGATGAGATTGTTTGAGGAACAGCACTGAATTGAGCATGAAGTTAAAGTTGTAAGATTATTCTTGCATGAATAAAACTGAATTAAAGGGAGGCAGTTCTTTGGTTTCTTTGAAAAAACAAGGCGTAGTTTGTGGACAACAGGCTTTGCAGCCACATTGCACGTTCACATTTGCGTGTGACTGAAACGGCTACGTGGCATTCCGTGCACATGTTCATTTAAATGCCATCTTGAAAAGCCTTAAAGTGACGTCACTGTGTCTCCTCCTCCTGGAGTGCAGAAGGAACTGCCTCCAGCTTGTGGTCAACTATAAGAATTGCATTGTTTCCAAAATTCACCTCCAAATCGAGTTTCAAGTTAACTTGAAAGGAATTTATTGAGGACCTTAGTATCTCTCTGGCTGAAAGGAAGCCGCCACTCTGAAAGACCATGTGCACACCTGAAGAAAAGTCCTCCCCCACTTGTTCAGCAGCAAGTTTTGGAGTAGTGAGGCAAGAGAGGCTGCCCCAATCAGCTGGAGAGTGAAGAGGTTCAACTTCACTCTGGGAAGAGGAGAGAATGAGTAGATTTATTCCAAATTGTAAAAGGGAATGTGTTGTAAAAATCCTAGGTTGAAAATATATAAAAATAGGGTTAATTCAAAGAGTACTGAAGAAAAAGGAAAAAATAAGAAAAGAAATAAATGAATGTGAAAGTTCTGTGCAGGATTTAAGGGAAAAGACCGAAACACAGGAGTGTTTTGGAGGAAGGGAAGAAAAAAAAAACTAAGAATGAGAGACTGATGCTGTAACAGTGAGATGAAAAAATAATAAGCATGATGAAAATGAAAAAAGAAAAAAAGAGAAAAAAAATGCCCTTTTTCATGGTTTGTCTGTTTCTCTATTAATCCGAGGCGATGGTGGTGGCTGTGGTTCTGAGCGGTCTACCTCCCTACCCCAGCGACTGTGTGAGTTCCTGTTCAGACCCACTTCAATTGGCTGTGTCACCCCCTCCATGTCATTGCCTAATGACCCCCTCTTCCTTCCGTGACTACAGTAAAAGAATTTAAAACAAAGGGACATCGAGTGACGGGAAAAAGATGATCAAACCGTCCACACGTAAGTAAAATACATTATATTGTTTTTTTTCCCCATTTACTTTTCTGATAGCGTCTCAAATATTGGATCTCATTCAAGAACATTTTAGTGTTAGTCTGTGTAAATTATGCGTATTTTGCCAGGAAGTGGTGTTAGTATTAACCAGCAACTCCAGATTCAACAAACTGCTCATAAGTTCTCCAAACATGCGTAAACAGCATTCGTGAATCATCTGTAGTCAGCACGTGTTCACGAAAATTGAAGACTGCATAACTGACGCTTAAAACTACCACGAAAGTCATGTTTCACAGTAAATGACCAGCAGTTTCATTCACTAAAAGTCTAAGACAGAGAAAGAGAAGAGGAAAAAATCCAGCAAACCTGGAGTTCTACACAGCATAAGCCTTAATGTAATGCTATGTTGTAAAAACCATTTTTACTGTCTTGGAACAGCATTGTTTTAAACAACTATGGCATAAAATACACCTGAAATTGGATTTCAGATGGGCGCCATGATCTGCTTTCAAAACTGTACATATCCATATTGCACTGAGCTGAGACTCTCCCACTTTGCAAAACATTACGACACATTTCAACAATTTGGGTTTAAAATGTGTGTGTAAAAAGCAATAAAATTATTCTAGCTAAAATTCACAGTATAATGTGGAAATAAAGATTACTTTTCCCTTATTTTTCCAACTCTGCACCCTAACCCAGAAGCAAGGTGCACACTTCATGTCAAAGCAATAAAAGTCAGAATTACTGTATATCCATTTGATGAATAATGGAGCAGTGTGTTCTTATGTTACTGGGAAAACAACGTTTAGAATCTTTTTGCATCTGATATGATTTAGATGTAGATGAAATGATAATATTTAAATCCATCCATCCATCCATCCATCTTCTACCGCTTTTCTGGAGGTCCGGGTCGTGGAGGCAGCAGTTCAAGCAGAGAAACCCAGACTTCCCTCTCCCCAGCCACCTGCTCCAGCTCTTCAGAGAGGATACCAAGGCGTTCCCAGACCAGCTGGGAGACAGTCTCTCCAGTGAGTCCTGGGTCTGCCCCGGGGTCTCCTCCCAGTGGGATGTGCCCGAAACACCTCAAGTGGGAGGCGTCCAGGAGGCATCCTAATCAGATGCCCATACCACCTCAACTGACCCCTTTCAAAGTGGGGGAGCAGCGATTCTACTCTGAGCCTCTCCCGGATGACTGAGCTCTTCACCCTATCTCTGAGGGTGAGTCCAGCAATCCTATGGAGAAAGCTCATTTCAGCCACTTGTATCCGCGATCTTGTTCTTTCGGTTATTACCCAAAGCTCGTGACTATAGGTGAGAGTAGGAATGTAGATTGACTGGTAAATCGACAGCTTTGCCCGAGAACTCAGCTCCCTCTTCACCACAACAGACCAGTACAACGTCCGCATCACTGCAGATGCTGCTCCGATCCATCTGTCAATCTCTCGCTCTATTCTCCCCTCACTCGTGAATAAGACCCCAAGATACTTAAACTCCTCCACTTGGGGCAGGAGCCTGTCCCCAACCCGGAGAGGACAATCCACCTTTTTCCAGCTGAGGACCATGGACTCGGACTTGGAGGTGCTGATTCTCATCCCAGCTGCTTCACACTCAGTGGCAAACCGTCCCAGCAAGAACTGTAGGTCATTGCTGGATGAAGCCAGCAGGACAACATCATCTTCAAACAACAGAGATGAGATCCTGTGGTCACCAAGCATGACACCCTTCGTTCCCTGGCTGTGCCTAGAAATCCTGTCCATAAAAATTATGAACAGGATCGGTGACAAAGGGCAGCCCTGGCGGAGTCCAACTCTCACTGGGAATGAGTCCGACCGAGCGTTGGCAATACAAACCAAACTCTCACAACGGTCATACAGAGACTAAAAAGCTCGTAACAACAAGCCCGATACCCTATACTCCCGAAGCACCCCCCACAAAAAACTACGAGGGACGCGGTTGAATGCCTTCTCCAAGTCCACAAAACACATGTAAACTGGTTGGGCAAACTCCCAAGAACCCTCGAGAATTCTCGAGGGTAAAGAGCTGGTCCAATGTGCCACGGCCAGGACGAAAACCACATTGCTCCTCCTGAATCTGAGGTTTGACCAACAGCCGGACTCTCCTCTCCAGTACCTTGGCATAAACCTTCCCAGGGAGGCTGAGGAGTGTGATCCCTCTAAAGTTGGAGCACTACCTCCGGTCCCCTTTTTTGAAGACAGGAACCACCACCCTGGTTTGCCATGCCAAAGGCACTGCCCCCGACCTCCACGCAAAGTTGCAGAGGCATGTCAACCATGACAGCCCGACAACATCCAGGGCCTTGAGGTACTCAGGGTGAATCTCGTCCACCCCCGGGGACCGGCCACCGAGGATATTTTTAACCACCTTGGTGACGTCAGCCCCTGTGATAGGCGAGCCACCCCCCTCGTCCACAAGCCCTGCTTCCTCTATGGAAGGTGTATCAGTGGGATTGAGGAGCTCCTCAAAGTATTCCTTCCACTGCCTTACGATATCCCCAGTCGAAGTCAACAGCGCCCCATCCGCACCATACACAGTGTGGACAGGGAGCTGCTTCCCCCTCCTGAGCCACCAGACAGTTTGCCAGAATCTCTTCAAGGCCGACTGAAAGTCTTGTTCCATGGCCTCACCAAACTCCTCCCATACCCGGGTTTTTTCTTCAGTAACCACCCGAGCTGCACTTCGCTTGGCCTGCCGGTACACCTCAGCTGCTTCGGGAGTCCCACAAGCCAACCAAGCCTGATAGGACTCCTCCTTCAGCTTAATGGCCCCCCTCACCACTGGTGTCCACCACTTGGTTCGGGGGTTGCCACCACGAGATGCACCGACCACCTTGCGGCCGCAGCTCTGGGCCGCCACTTCAACAATAGAGGTGGAGAACATGGCCCATTCAGACTCCATGTCTCCAGACTCCCTCGGAATGTGGTTGAAGTTCTTCCGGAGGTGGGAGTTGAAGACCTCCCGGACAGGGGCTTCAGCCAGACGTTCCCAGCACACCCTCACTATACCTTTGGGTCTACCAGGTCTGAATGGCATCCTCCCCTGTCATCGAATCCAACTCACCAGCAGGTGGTGATCAGTTGACAGCTCTGCACCTCTCTTTACCCGAGTGTCCAAGACATACGGTTGCAGGTCTGATGACACGATAACAAAATCGATCATCGACCTGCAACTTAGGGTGTCCTTGTGCCAGGTGCACATATGGACACCTTTTGCTTGAACATGGTGTTCATTATGAACAAACTGTGGTTAGAGCAGAAGTCCAAAAACTGAACACCACTCGGGTTCAGATCGGGCAGGCCGTTCCTCCCAATCACCCCCCTCCAGGTTTCACTGTCATTGCCCACGTGCACATTGAAGTCCCCCAGTAGGACAACAGAGTCTCCAAGAGGAGCACCCTCCAGCACCCCAGTCACAGACTCCAAAAAGGGAGTTTCCCAACCTGAAGGTGCAGGGAAGCAACCCTTTCGTCCACCGGGGAAAACTCCAATATAGAGGCAGCAAGGTGGGGGTATACAAGAATACCCACCCCTGCTCGTCGCCTCTCGCCTGGGGAAACTCCAGAAAAGGACAATCTCCAGCCCCTCTCCAGCAGACTGGTTCCGGAACCGGAGCTGTGTGTTGAGGTGAGGCCAACTATATCTAGCCGGTATCTCTCAACCTCGTACACCAGCTCAGGCTCCTTCCCCACCAGAGAGGTGACATTCCACATACCAAAAGCCAGTTTAGAAAGCTTGGGATCAGTCCGCCAAGGTCTCCACCTTTGACCGCCACCTAATCCACACAGCACCGGACACCCATGATCCCTCCTGCAGGTGGTGAGCCCACTGGAGGGTGGACCCATGTAACTCCTTCGGGCTGAGCCCAGCCGGGTCCCATGGGTGGAAATCCGGCCACCAGATGCTAGCCATCAAGCCCCTCCCCCAGGCCTGGCTCCAGGGTGGGGCCCCGGTAACCCCATACTGGATGGGGTACACTGAATATTTAAATCATCCTTATTTTTTATAATCTAAATCAGAGTATGAAATCTAGTTTATAGGGATTAAACTCTTGGACTTAATTCAGACAATTAAAATATAGTTATTTAGTGAAAACTAAACTTAGAATAACAAAAAAAACTACACAAAACTCTCAGCTGGTCTGGATCACTTGTAAATATTGTTTGACATTGTACTAAATTTCAAGACATTAACAGACTGGTGTACTGTGTCTGAAAATTGGGAATCTAGGTATGAAAGGAAAATAAAAATTTAAAGAAAAACCTGCAATGTGAATTGCTGACCCACGGGGGCCTGAGGCTTCCCATCAATCTCTTATCAAGGAAGCCGAGGAGGAGGGGGAGGAGGACAGCGGTGGAGGAGGAGGGTCCATGGCTGAGGAGGGAATGCACCCCCACAATGGAAACTGAGTGATGGCAAGACCGGCCGCTGGGAGGGGGAGGCGCCCATGAGCCACATCCGCTACAACAAAACTGGACTGCATGATTAAGACTAAAACAGATAAGTAGACTCAACCCTACACATATACAGAAAATTGACATAGCAGACGTTTTCCATTTACCTAACTTTGATCTAATGTTAACAATATAGTGTTTACCAGAAGTAATGTTGGAAGTTCAAGGTACTCCAGTTAAATTTGTGTGATGCAGGTGCATGTAGATCAGTAATTTCAGGTAATGACATTCAGGACTTTTCAAAGTCAGAAGGAAAAGTAACAGTTAAATTTGCAAATGGCAAACTATATCTGTCAAATCTGTGAAAGTAAAGGATCCTTCTACCGGTAACATTGTTGAAGGGTGGTTCATTTTGTCAAAGGTTACCCACATGTTGAGGAAGGAAACAGTTTATGAGACTTCCAAACTGAAATACTGATACTCACTCGACCTGGTCATGGCCGGACCATGTTCAGTGATATCAGACCTGTGTAGAAGAGCTACACAGCATTTTACATCCACAGTTCCTACTGATTGGCAATCTCCAAATCAATATTGTTGTACCATGTACTATAGGCAATTGAATGGATCTGATCCAAATTATGAATAAACATCTTGTGCAAATCCATCCTCCAGATTGGTCATAAAAAAACTTGTACTGGTCACCAAGGGGATACGTGGAAGCATCCGTTGTCTTATCTGATGAGGATAAGAGACATTGTAAACAATGGGGTGTTCCACACATCTCACTGGTCAGACCCAAACACATGGATTGGAAAAATGTTGGATCTTTTATCACCTCTGCTGAGGAATATCATCTTCCATGGAAAGCCAACATCTGACCTTAAGATAGAATATTCTCCTAAATTAGAAACATATGCACTGTCACTTAAATCTTCAACATGACCAATCTTAACATTAACAGAGGAGAGGATGAGCAAATTTCAAGGAAATTCTAAATTCATTATAGTAAAAAGATAAAACAGATGTTGGTCTAATAAAAGGCAGCAGATGTCATGGTGTCATGCTCAGCCTCCCCATCTCTGTGGTGATGCAGGACCTGCAGCAATTAACAAAGCTATAATTCTTTGTGCTCATTGTGTACCAGGATCACACATTGTTGAATGAACTAGAACCCCAAATGCAACTTTTCACAGTAGTAGTTATTAGCAATGCATTTTTGGCATACCAGTACACACAGATCATCAATTCTGGTTTGCATTTATATCTGAAAACAAAAAGTACATATTCACCAGACTACCACAGGGGTACTGGGAGTCTCCTACAATTTTTCCTTAGTCAATGTCAGCAAATCTTGCACATTTTATACCTCCTAATAGAAACCAATTACTCCTTTATGACATATTGCTGGCATCTCCTGATGAAGAAATATGCAAACAATACATATCTCCGCAGGCTGGAGTCTATAAGTGATTAAAAAAGGTGCTGTGTTTTTAAATCAAGGTTCACAAATTTATACCTAACCCAAGGGTAAACCCATCCTCTCACAAAAAATATTTCACTATGTTGCTACTTGAACACATAGACTTTGTCATGTGTTCAAGGGAGGGATGGTGATATTGGTTATTAGTTATCACAGCCTATGGGTTTGAAAATTTTGCTACAAAATTTTGCCAGTAACCATTTCAGAACATTTGCATGGACTTCATTGAGCTAACCAAATGTGAAGGGAAGAGATATTGTTTAGTTATAGTGGATATGGTTACAGATTATTTCATATTTAGGGAAAGTGTTGAATAGTGATTTGGAACACCATGCAGCATATCACCCACATTCTGCAGGATTTGTGGAACGACATAACTGGACCATTATAGAAAGATTAAGAAAATAATAGCAGAAACAGGACAGAATCAGATTTATTATTTACCTTGATACTATTTTATATGAGAATAGTGCTTGCAAAAGAAGGTCCATCTCCATTTGAGGTTTACATGAAAAGATTTAATTAGTACCCCCTCTTAGACAATTCAACCCAGAGGATGAAAAGATTTGGTTTAGCAGATTACATGTTAAAAATGTTGACTCAAAAAGATTCTGTTCATACTATTCTTCCTAGGAAGGAACACACAGGAGGAATCATCACCATAAAACCCGGAGACCAAAGACTGTTAAAACAAGACCTGGTCAGACGCCCCCTGGCAGGGGCCATATAAGGTAATACTGTCAATTCCAACAGCTGTAAAAGCACAAGGCAGAGACACTTGGATACACCTTACACACTGTAAATTATTATCAAAACAAACTGTAGAAGCTAGCCATAGAGAGTGCTGCTGTCGTGGAGGGTCTGGGGCTACAAACGGAGTCAGGTATTTTAGCTGACCGGATTGTCTCAAACCTTGGTGTAGAAATTGAGAGTCCACAGCAGGTAGAATACACTCAAAATAGCTAACAATGAAAGACCCCTCAGAGAATACTGATGTAGATTCCAGTTTTTTGAATGGCTCACATGTGTGTTCCTCGTGCTTGTCCTTGTTGTAGTCCTGCTGATACAGTTGTTGTGCAGCTCAGTTACTGTTTTAAAAGGTAACTGACAGATCAATAAACATCGACATTGAGGATAAAGGGTCACCACCCACCATAACATGCACTGAAGATAAAGCTTGTGGAGTCCATTTTGACTATTGTGATATACTATATAACTGTGATCACTCCATGCACTATGAGTCTGAGTCTGTGATGTATGAAAAGAGTCATAAGTACATGTGCACTTCTTCATTAAACTGGGCTGATGTGTTCAGTCACACAGGACCAAATGACTCTTAATACTTTACAAACACATATACATTATGTATATATGCTGCACGGTGGCGCAGTGGTTAGCACCGCGGCAGCACAGTTTTACCCTCGGCCGGGGGATCGCAGGGATCATGAGACCGTGGGTTCGATCCCTGCCCCCGGCCAACAGTGATCTGTGTGGAATTTGCATGTTCTCCCCGTGTTTGCGTGGGTTTACTCGGGGATTTCTCCGGTTTCCTCCCACATGCCAAAACATGCAGGTTAGGGAGTTAAGGGGCGCTTGCGCACGCAGCGACCGGCAGCTGGTGGCTTGTCACCGGACTGCAGAACAAATCTACCTACAGGTACAAAATAAGTCAAAAAAAAAATTACAGTGCATCTGGAAAGTATTCATAGCGCTTCACTTTTTCCACATTTTGTTATGTTACAGCCTTATTCCAAAAGGGATTAAATTCATTTTTGTCCTCAAAATTCTACACACAATACCCCATAATGACAACATGAAAAGTTTTTTTTTTGAGATTTTTGCAAATTTATTAAAAATAAAAAACTAAGAAATCACATGTACATAATTATTCACAGCCTTTGATCAATACTTTGTTGATGCACCTTTGGCAGCAATTACAGCCTCAAGTCTTTTTGATTATGATGCTACAAGCTTGGCACATCTATCTTTGGGCAGTTTGGCCCATTCGTCTTTGTAGCACCTCTCAAGCTCCATCAGGTTGGATGGGAAGTGTCGGTGCACAGCCAATTTCAGGTCTCTCCAGAGAGGTTCAATTGGATTCAAGTCTGGGCTTTTTCTGAGCCATTCAAAGACATTCACAGAGTTGTCCTGAAGCTACCCCTTCAATATCTTGGCTGTGTGCTTAGGGTTGTTGTCCTGCTGAAAGATGAACCATCGCCCCAGTGTGAGATCAAGAGCGCTCCGGAGCAGGTTTTCATCCAGGATGCCTCTGTACATTGCTGCATTCATCTTTCCCTCTATCCTGACTAGTCTCCCAGTTTCTGCCGCTGAAAAACATCCCCACAGCATGATGCTGCCACCACCACTGGCATGGTTATGAGCGGTGCCTGGTTTCCTCCAAACATGACATCTGGCATTCACGCCAAAGAGTTCAATCTTTGTCTCAGACCAGAGAATTTTGTTTCTCATGGTCTGAGAGTCCTTCAGGTGCCTTTTGACAAACTCCAGGTTTTGCTGCCATGTGCCTTTTACTAAGAAGTGTCCTCCGTCTGGCCACTCTACCATACAGGCCTGATTGGTGGATTGCTGCAGAGATGGTTGTCCTTCTGGAAGGTTCTCCTGTCTTCACAGAGGAACACTGGAGCACTGACAGAGTGACCATTGGGTTCTTGTTCACCTCCCTGACTAAGGCCCTTCTCCCTTGATCGCTCAGGTTAGATGGCCAGCCAGCTCTAGGAAAAGTCCTGGTGGTTCCAAACTTCTTCCATTTACAAATGATGGAGGCCACTGTGCTCATTGGGACCTTCAAAGCACCAGGAATTTTTCTGTACCCCTCTCCAGATTTGTGCCTTTAGACAGTCCTGTGTCGGAGGTCTACAGACAATTCCTTTGACTTCATGCTTGGTTTATGCTCTGACATGCACTGTCAACTGTGGGACGTTATATAGACAGGTGTGTGCCTTTCCACATCATGTGCAATCAACTGAATTTACCACAGGTGGACTCCAGTTAAGCTGTAGAAACATCCCAAGGATGATCAGTAAAAACAGGATGCACCTGAGCTCAATTTTGAGCTTCAGGGCAAAGGCATGCCTTATTCCAAAAGGCTGTAACATAAAATGTGGAAAAAGTGAAGCGCTATGAATACTTTCCGAATCCACTGTATATAGTCAACCTACCATGGGGCATATGCTGCGAACATGAGCTTCACATATGGCCTTAAGGAATGCACAATTTGTAACCCTATTAGAATAACTAAAACATCTCTGAAGTTGAATGACACTGGACAATTTTAAGTTGGAGTACATGTACTTGGAAAAGACCCCTTCTTGCTAAGTAGGACAAATAAAACAAATTCCACCTGCTCAGGATGTAGGAACATTTAAAACAGTTCCTCCAAGCCATCCTCTGCAGTCGTAGTCCCAGCATCAATGGTGCCAGGGCAGAACAACACCTTTGAACTAAATGGAGGATGGTGGCTCTATGGGTATAGGATCTACTCACACCTGCCTCTAAGTGGGAGGTGTCTATGCCCCTGCATGACTGACTGACCACGCTATCATAATGTATCTGGATTGAGTCAGACAGTCAAAGCATTGAAAGAGGGACCTGGAATACAAACCACATGATGCAGTCTGAGCATCAGATATACCAGTCGAATTTAAACATTGGAGCGTTGGCCAAAAGGTCCTTTCCTTGCACAGGGATTGGAAAGAATATTCTTAGGACTGAGCTTTGGCAAAGATACTAGGTATGAACCTGATGTCTTCACTACCTGGCTACAATCCTTCTTTGGTCGGTGGGCAGGACTGATTAAAAAAACCAACAATTTTTTTTTTTTTTTTTTTTTTTTTTTTTTTTTTGTTACTTATTTGTACCCGTAGGTAGATTTGGTTTGCAGTCTGGTGACAAGCCACCGGCTGCTGGTCGCTGCGTGCGCAAGCGCCCTAAACCTACATGTTTTTTGGTGTGCGGGAGGAAACCGGAGAAATCCCGGAGTAAACCCGCACAACACGGGGAGAACATGCAAACTCCACACAGCTCACTGTTGGTCGGGGGTTGGGATCGAACCCACGATCTCATGATCCCCGCGATCCCCCGGCCGAGGGTAAAACTGTGCTGTCACAGTGCTAAACCACTGCGCCACCGTGCATATTATCCCTTATAATTGGTATTGCCATCCTTATGTGTGCAAGACGTTGCTGCATTCCCTGTTGTAGAGGCCTTATTGAAAAAACAGTACATGCTGCTGGTGCACACCAGTATCTCATATTAGCTCAGCAGGAGGAGAGCGACAAAGATTCAAGTGATGAGGACAGTCAGGTTTAAATCATGTCTACCAGTGTCTCTGCAAGAAAAAAAATGTTGGAATTGACAATATGCCTATAATGACTAAAGCATGATGTAACAGTTGAAAATTGTGTAAATACATTTATTGGAAGTTTTTTAAGTTTTTATTTTTGATATTGAAATTGTAATACTGAATGTTTGTACATGATGACTCATTTTTATGGTTGCCAAAGGTAGTAGAAATGAGGTGAGAATTTTTCCTGTATAAATGCTCAAAGAATGAAGACAGAAAAGAAATTGCATTACAGTGATTACTCATGAAAATATACACTACTTATAGGTTTTTCACTCATCACATATGAGAATAACTTCAGGTATCTGATACCTGTTTATTATAGTTATTTATTCCATAAAATGAAGTCAAGAGAGGAAATAATTGTTATAATATCCAGGGAATCCAGGGAACAGACATTGAAATGGTGACATCCTACAAGTACCTGGGTGTTCATCTGAACAATAAACTAGACTGGTCACACAATACTGACGCACTCTACAAGAAGGGACAGCGCAGGCTATTCCTACTGAGGAGACTCAGGTCTTTTGGTGTACAAGGGGCGCTGCTGAAGACATTCTACGACACGGTGGTGGCATCAGCCATCACTTTTGGAGTGGTCTGCTGGGGCAGTGGCATTACAGCAGCCAATAGGAAGAGACTGAACAAACTGGTCAAGAAAGCTAGCTCTCTCCTGGGGCAGCGCCTTGACCCAGTGGAGGAGATGGGAGAGAGAAGGATGGTGGCTAAACTGTCATCTCTGCTGGAGTCCGAGTTCCACCCTATGCAGGACACACTCAATGCACTAAGGAGCTCATTTAGCAGCAGACTACATCATCCTAGGTGCACAACCGAGAGGTTTCGCAGGTCCTTCCTACCAACGGCTGTCAGACTGTATAACCTAAGCAGAGCTGCTCGCAGAGATAGCAAAAAGACGTGACAACCTAATAGTATTGAATGCAAAAGACGCAATAGACTTACACAATGGTCCCCTCTGGTATACAACTAGGAAAATACCGGTAGCTACGGAGGGTGACAATATGTATGGGTACATAATCATACCATGTAGGATAACTAAGTAGACGGTTATGCTGTTTCATTCCATCTAGCTGCAATGCTCCGCACTGTGTGTGTTTGTATATTTATATATTTATTCCATCTAGCGACAATGCTCCACACTGTGTTTATATATTTACATATTTATTCCATCTAGCTACAGTGCTCCGCACTGTGTGTGTTTATATATTTACATATTTATTCCATCTAGCTACGGTGCTCCACACTGTGTGTGTTTATGTGTTTGCATATTTGTTCCATCTAGCTACAATGCTCCGCACTGTGTTTATATATTTACATGTTTGTTCCATCTAGCTACAATGCTCCGCACTGTGTGTGTTTATATATTTGCATGTTTGTTCCATCTAGCTGCAATGTTCCGCACTGTGTGTTTATATATTCATATATTTATTCCATCTAGCTACAATGCTCCGCACTGTGTGTGTTTATATATTTGCATGTTTGTTCCATCTAGCTACAACGCTCCACACTGCGTGTGTTTATATATTCACATTTATTCCATCTAGCTACAATGCTCCGCACTGTGTGTTTATATGTTCATATATTTATTCCATCTAGCTACAATGCTCCGCACTGTGTGTTTATATATCTATATATTTATTCCATCTAGCTGCAATGCTCCGCATCGTGTGTCTATATATTTATGTTTATATGTACATATGTATACTCGCTGCTCTTGTTTTTTTTTCTTGCCTTCTGATTGTTGCTCTGAGTGTTGCTATCCCTGTGCTGTTGCAATCCTGGAATTTCCCCATTGTGGGACTAATAAAGGCTTATCTTATCTTAATAAATAAATAATGAAGATTAGTTAATTAGATATTACACAAAGTGCTTGCATACACATATCTCTTAAACTCACACATACACCATTCACACATAAACATCAGTTGCTTACACACATAGTACACACACTACACACATGTAAGCTTCACAGGAAAGTCTTTGTTCTTGTTTCCATATATGGGCATGTGTAAGGCTGAAGAGAAGACATGGACGCTGCGAGGAAAGCAGACATCTGGACAGGATGAAAGTCATAAAAGAGCTCAGATGACAATCTGAAGCCATTTGGACATTGAAAGGACCTACTTTGAAACAATGGACATGTATTGTTGGAAAATAATGCCCACTAACTGCAAGCCTTTATATAGATGTGAATTCCTTTGTACGAGGTCTTTTCCAGGAGAGGGGCTGGAAGGATCTGTGGCCATGTGACTCCCTGCGTGGTTCAATAAAAGTTAAGCTGAGAAATAGTATTTTCTTCTGTGATCATTGGTTGGTTAAATGAAAAGATTCTGCTAACTGTCCAGAAAATTAATTTTTACAGTAGAAAGTCAGAAATTTACTAGAAATAAAGCTGTGAATTCACAGAGAAAATTTTGGACCCCCTGGTGAGCCATTTTTGACCCACGAGCCATATGTTTGACACCCTTGGACCAGCCTATTAAAAATGCATATTTAGAGGATTTACTTCCATGAAATAGTTGCATATCACAACTGCATGTAAATTAATAAGATAAAATAAAACAGAAAGCACAGAGAAATGAAAGTTCACCGCTTAGAAGAAGCTGTTCTTTACTGCAACAAATCATAGTCACTTTTTGTCTGTGCAAAAGAAAACTTTAAAGGCATTTAATGCGGACATTAAATGCAAGCTTCTTGCTCAAAAAATACTCATGTTTAACCACAGAGGTAGGAGCTGTTAGGGGCTACTTACCACTCGTACAACAGGTGATCAGGTCTCGATATGAGAAGTTGCCACCTCCACGGCATTTCTTCCTACCGGGCGTGAGCTGGGCCAGGACAGGAAACCGACCCGCAGAGGAGACTGACAGCTGCACCAGCTATGGTTGGGTCAGTTTATTTGCACTAAAAATATCTATCCGTATTAATAAAATGAGTAATGGAAGTAAAGCATCTGATCAAATTTCAGTAACTGTAACGCATTACTGAATTTTTAAACAGTAATTTCGTTACACAGCACGTTACTGCAAAAGCAATGCCGTTACAGTAACAAGTCCAACACTGGTCCTCACAAACTGTGGTCGGTCTGTGAGTGTAGGTCCAGGATCCACAATGACAGGTGCTGGTCCAAATTCTGTTATAATCTATTATCTGTCATTTTAATCGACTTTAACTACAGTAGCTCACCCTCAGTGTCATCTGTAATAAGGTGCCCCGTTCCTGATTTCTTAATTTTTTTTGTGTATTTGTCACATTTAAATGTTTCACACCAAGGAAATTTAGACAAAGACAACCCAAGTAACCCAAGTAAATGCAAAATGCAGTTTTTAAATGATGATTATGGGAAAAAAGCTATACAAACATGTAACTGTCCCATGTGAAAACGTAATAGAGTTCAGGATGCTTTGAGAAATAAGGGTGGTTTTACCAAATACTGACTTTCAAGCTTGTTAATAAGCTTGTCTATAGTCTGTTTGTGCTTTTTAAACTGTGTTTCCATTTACGTACAGTGCATCCGGAAAGTATTCATAGCGCTTCACTTTTTCCACATTTTGTTATGTTACATAAAGCCTCTACTGTAAATTGAATAAACATAAAGCCTCTAAATTGAATGATTTGGCCTCTGTTCCTCCTCATAATTTAAAAATTAAATGTGGTTTATTAAATATTAGGTCTCTAACTCCCAAGTCTCTGTTAGTCCATGATCTGTTAATTGATCATCAGATTGATTTAATTTCCCTTACAGAGACTTGGTTAGGGCAAGAGGATTATGTTGGTTTAAATGAATCAACTCCCTCTGGTTATTTAAACTGTCAAAATCCCAGAAGTTCTGGTCGTGGAGGAGGAGTAGCAACAATTTACCATTCCAAATTACTAGTTAATGTAAAGCAAAAAACATGTTATAATTCCTTTGAGGGCCTGGTCCTCAGTATTGGGCACTTTAGCAATTTTAGGTTAAACCCAATTTTATTTGCCATAGTTTATCGTCCCCCATCAACCTATTCACAATTTTTATCCGAATTTGCTGATTTCTTAGCTGATTTAGTGCTGAAATCTGATAGAATAATTATAGTAGGGGACTTTAATATACATGTGGATGTAGATAGTGACTGCCTTAATGTGGCTTTTAATTCAATATTAGACACGATTGGGTTTTCTCAGAAAGTAGGAAATTCTACTCATTACCTCCACCATACATTGGACCTTGTTCTGACATATGGCATAGAAATAGAAAATCTTGTAGTGTCTCCTCATAACCCTGTACTGTCAGACCATTGTCTGTTAACCTTTGATTTTACTATTTCTGACTATTTGGCTCCTAAAGAAAAATATTATCACAGTAGATGCCTCTCAGATGATGCTGTTTCCAAATTTATGCAGATTGTTTCCTCTATGCCATGTGTCAACACAACGGAAATAAGCTATAGACAGCTTGCTCCTTCTGTAATTGATAACATGGTGGATAGTGTTTCAGCTTCTCTGCATCAGACTCTAGACTTGGTGGCCCCCTTAAAAAAGAAAAAGTCTAATCAGAGATTTTTAACTCCTTGGTTCAACACAGAAACTCGTAGCTTAAAACAGAAGACTCGTCAATTAGAAAGAAAATGGCGCTCTACTAATTTAGATGAAATCTATTTAGCTTGGAGAAATCATCTTAATTTATAAAAAATCTCTGAGAAAAGCTAGAACGAGTTATTACTCTGCATTAATAGAAGAGAACAAGAATAATCCCAGGTTTCTTTTCAGTACTGTAGCCAGGTTGACAAAGAGTCAGGACTCTGTCAATCCTAGCATCCCCTTAGAGCTTACTAGTCAGGACTTTATAAACTTTTTCAATAATAAAATTTCATCCATCAGAGATAAAATCAATCAGATTCTTACCACAGTTAACTTAAATACTGTAACTATTACAACTCCTTCTATTGATGTCTGTCTTGATGAGTTTACTCCAATCGACCTTTGTGAGTTAGACAAAATAGTTTCCTCATCCAAACCTTCAACTTGTCTTTTAGACCCTATTCCTACCAGGTTATTTAAAGAAGTCTTCCCACTTATTGGTAGCTTTATTCTTCATATAATCAATTCTTCATTAACTTTAGGCCATGTACCGCAGGCTTTTAAAACGGCTGTAATTAAACCCTTACTCAAAAAGCCAACGCTAGATCCAGGAGCTTTAGCTAACTATAGACCAATCTCTAATCTCCCTTTCATTTCAAAAATCTTAGAAAGAGTTGTTGCTACGCAATTATTTGACCACCTGCAGGGAAATGGTTTACTTGAAGAGTTTCAATCTGGGTTTAGAATCCATCATAGTACTGAAACAGCCTTAGCGAAGGTCACTAACGACCTCCTCATTGCATCTGATAATGGACTAGTTTCTGTACTTGTCCTTTTAGATCTTAGTGCAGCTTTTGATACTATTGATCATAATATTCTACTTGATAGATTAGAACACTATGTTGGACTTAATGGAACTTCGTTGCAGTGGTTTAGATCTTATTTATCTGATAGGTTCCAGTTTGTTCATGTAAATGATGAGTTTTCTTTTAGCTCAAAGCTTAGTCATGGAGTTCCACAGGGATCTGTGCTAGGCCCTACTCTTTTTAGTTTATATATGCTTCCGTTAGGCAACATTATTAGAAAGCACTGTATACATTTTCATTGTTATGCAGATGACACACAATTATACCTGTCAATGAAGCCAGATGATACTAATCAATTAGCCAAGTTAGAAGCCTGTCTTAAGGAAATCAAAGCTTGGATGACTTGTAATTTCCTGCTATTAAATTCAGATAAGACTGAAGTCATTCTTGTTGGTCCAAAAAACCTTAGAGATTCCTTTCCAAATCAAACTTTCAGTTTGGATGCAGTTACTCTTTCTCTTAATAGCTCTGTGAGGAACCTTGGAGTTATTTTTGATCAGGATTTGTCCTTCAATTCACATATTAAATTTGTTTCTAAGACTGCCTTCTATCATTTGCGTAATATTGCCAAGATTAGGAGCATCTTGTCTCAGAGTGATGCTGAGAAGCTGATCCACGCTTTTGTTAGCTCAAGATTAGATTATTGTAATTCTTTATTATCAGGCTGTCCTAAAACATCTTTAAAAAGTCTTCAGCTGATCCAAAATGCTGCAGCAAGAGTTTTAACAGGTACTAGAAAGAGAGATCATATCTCTCCGGTTCTGGCCTCCCTTCATTGGCTTCCCATAGAGTTTAGAATTAAGTTTAAAACCCTTCTTCTTACTTACAAAGCTTTAAACAATCAGGCTCCTTTTTATTTAAAAGATCTGATACTACCGTATCATCCTAACAGAGCACTACGCTCCCAAAATGCAGGATTACTTGTAATACCTAGAATCTCCAAAAGTACAATGGGAGGCAGAGCCTTCAGTTATCAAGCTCCTCTCCTGTGGAATCAGCTGCCAATCTGGATTCGGGAGTCAGACTCGATCTCTGTTTTTAAGAATAGGGCTAAAACCTACCTTTTTGATATAGCCTACAATTAGGGAGGGATCATGTGTTTCTGAACCCTCCCTTAGTTATGCTGCTAATAGGTTTAGTCAGCCGGGGGACCTCCAGTAATGCACTGGGCCTCACTCCTTTCCTCACTCTCTATGAAATATTTTTTTTTGCTGGTCATTAACATTTGTTTGTTCTCTCCCATAGATTGAGTCCCCATCGTGCTGTTTGCTCTCTACATGTCTGTTCTTTTCTTCTTCTCTATCCCCTCACCCCCCAGCCAGTCGCAGCAGATGACTGCCCCTCCCTGAGCCTGGTTCTGCTGGAGGTTTCTTCCTGTTAAAAGGGAGTTTTTCCTCTCCACCGTCGCCAAGTGCTTGCTCACAGGGGATCGCCTGATTGCTGGGGTCTTTCTGCAACTGTGGGGGTCCCCCCCTACAGTTGATAGTGCTATGAGATGACTGTTGTTGTGAAATGGCGCTATATAAATAAAGTTGAATTGAACTGAATTACAGCCTTATTCCAAAAGGGATTAAATTATTTTTTTTCCTCAAAGTTCTACACATAATAGCCCATAATGACAATGTGAATTTTTTTTTTGAGATTTCTTTAAATTTATTAAAAATAAAAAACTAAGAAATCAAATGTACATAAGTATTCACAGCCTTTGCCATGAAGCTCAAAAGTGAGCTTAGGTGCATCCTGTTTTTACTGACATCCTTGAGATGTTTCTACAGCTTAATTGGAGTCCACCTGTGGTAAATTCAGTTGATTGCACATGATGTGGAAAGGCACACACCTGTCTTTATAAGGTTCCACAGTTGACAGTGCATGTCAGAGCATAAACCAAGCATGAAGTCAAAGGAATTGTCTGTAGACCTCCGACACAGGACAGTCTAAAGGCACAAATCTGAGGAGGGGCACAGAAAAATTCCTGGTGCTTTGAAGGTCCCAATGAGCACAGTGGCCTCTATCATTCCTAAATGGAAGAAGTTCGGAACCACCAGGACTCTTCCTAGAGCTGGCTGGCTGTCGAAACTGAGCAATCGGGGGAGAAGGGCCTTAGTCAGGGAGGTGACCAAGAACCTGATGGTCACTCTGTCAGAGCTCCAGTGTTCCTCTGTGAAGTCAGGAGAACCTTCCAGAAGGACAACCATCTCTGCAGCAATCCACCAATCAGGCCTGTATGGTAGAGTGGCCAGACGGAGGACACTCCTTAGTAAAAGGTACATGGCAGCCCACCTGGAGTTTGTCAAAAGGCACCTGAAGGACTCTCAGACCATGAGAAACAAAATTCTCTGGTCTAATGAGACAAAGATTGAACTCTTTGGAGTGAATGCCAGACGTCATGTTTAGAGGAAACCAGCCACCGCTCATAACCGTGCCAATGGTGGTGACAGCATCATGCTGTGGGGATGTTTTTCAGCGGCAGAAACTGGGAGACTAGTCAGGATAGAGGGAAAGATGAATGCAGCAATGTACAGAGACATCCTGGATGAAAACCTGCTCCGGAGCGCTCTTGATCTCACACTGGGGCGATGGTTCATCTTTCAGCAGGACAACAACCCTAAGCACACAGCCAAGATATTGAAGGGGTGGCTTCAAGACAACTCTGTGAATGTCCTTGAGTGGCTCAGAAAAAGCCAAGACTTGAATCCAATTGAACATCTCTGGAGAGACCTGAAAATGGCTGTGCACCGACACTTCCCATCCAACCTGATGGAGCCTGAGAGGTGCTACAAAGAGGAATGGGCCAAACTGCCCAAAGATAGGTGTGCCAAGCTTGTAGCATCATATTCAAAAAGACTTGAGGCTGTAATTGCTGCCAAAGGTGCATCAACAAAGTATTGATCAAAGGCTGTGAATACTTAAGTACATGTGATTTCTTAGTTTTTTATTTTTAATAAATTTGCAAAAATCTAAAAAAAAAAAACTTTTTTCAAGTTGTCATTATGGGGTATTGTGTGTAGAATTTTGAGGACAAAAATGAATTTAATCCCTTTTGGAATAAGGCTGTAACATAAAATGTGGAAAAAGTGAAGCGCTATGAATACTTTCCGGATGCACTGTATATTTGCACATTTGGCGGGCTGCACGGTGGCGCAGTGGTTTAGCACTGTGGCAGCACAGTTTTACCCTCGGCCGGGGGATCGCGGGGATCATGAGATCGTGGGTTCGATCCCAGCCCCCGACCAACAGTGAGCTGTGTGGAGTTTGCATGTTCTCCCCGTGTTGCGTGGGTTTACTCCGGGATTTCTCCGGTTTCCTCCCGCATACTAAAAAAAACCAAAAAAAACCCCATGTAGGTTTAGGGCGCTCGCGCACGCAGCGACCAGCAGCCGGTGGCTTGTCACCAGACTGCAAACCAAATCTACCTACGGGTACAAATAAGTAACAAAAAAAAAAAAAATTCACTAAATGGCTGCATTTGTTTCCCATCTCCTTGGAAGTATAACAAAAAATGAGGGGTGGCTCAAAACTTTTGAAAGGTATGGTACTGAGTATCAGTATAGTATGGAACAGCGGAATTACAGTCACATGATAGTGTTGTAGTCCAGACCAAATTGAGATGAGAATCTACCAAGACATTAAAGGTCAAGACCAAGCTGCCAGCAAACTGAGACAAATACATACATAGTGGTTTCTGTCTGTTTTGGTCTTGACTGTCTCGGTAAACTCTGATCTCAGTGTGGTCTTGACTGCATTACTATGCAAAAAGCATTTTACAATTTGCAGTTCTGTCAAACATACACACACACACACTCAGATGGAAGTGGAGCTGTCAAACAAAGCCTGATGGAGCTCCTGGGATCAAGCTACCCAACACTAGCGGCTCACCACCTGAGCGACAGACGCCTCTGAAGCTAAACTGTAATATTACATCACAGCTTATTCACCAAGGCTGGATTTATGCTCCCTTTCCGTGTTCAGCATGCACACTTGCTTGTATGTATGCTCCTTTCTTGCATCTGCCAGGCCAAGCGGACGCTACAGTGCCACCCCAGCTCGATAGATAGTGCCAAGGAGCAGATGCACTAGTTTGTTCACTGGCTATAAGAGACAAAGTCGCTCTTTAAAAGAAGAATCCATTTTATGGGTCCACTAATCACTATTATTTTGCTCTTCCTCTGGTCACGCTGCTGCTGCTACTACAATACTGCGCCTTCCTGTTCATCTACTTTCTCTTCATCTTTTTTTAATGTTGTTTCAGTGGCACCCCCGTTTGGATGGGAGGATGAATCTTGCACATGCGTAGTAAGTGCGCATGGGCAAAATTTGGGCTGCACATGTCTGGAGATGATGATGAAATTTATGTCACTGAAGCCCCGCGGTTGAGCGGATGCAGAACACAGAAAGGGAGCATAAATCCAGCTTATCTGTTAACTTTAGCCAACAAGTAACCTTTCTGGAGGCCAGGAACTCCATCCCACGAGCCACCTGGAAACTGTAGCAAATCAAATCTTCTATCGTCAGAGGAGTTTTCCACAAGTCCTCCACTGTAGAGACAGAGGTTGATAGGTTGAGGGCGGTCAGACAGTGAGGTGAAGGACTTACACCGATGACTTCACAGTGACTCACTCTTCTCCACAGCAAGATTCTGACTGGCTGTGCTGGACGGTGGGCTCTGAGGGCTGGTGAGTGGAGAGGAGGAGGGAGAGGGTGGCTGATGGGCCCTCTGGACCATCTGACCCGCTTCAATCATCCGTCTCACCTGACTCTGGGTTTTTGGAGAGCGATCCTGAGTGGGGGGGGGGGGGGGGAGAGGTGTTTTAAGTGTCACTCCCAAAATCAATACAAGCAAAGCTAGATATAGATTATTTTTAATGACTGCATTTGTGGCAATAAAGCAGGGCCAAGTCAGACTGTTTGTGAAGACTGAGCAGTCCTCATGGAACAAAAATGGAAGCACAGAAATTGCTGCAAGTACCCTGTAAGGGAGGAAGAACTCTCTCTTGGCACGCAGGAAATTGGACAGATTTCCATACTTGCAATACTCCACTATGACCATCAGTGGACCTGGAGATAAAGACATTTCAAACATCAACTCTTTTCTTTTGAATTATGCCAGCACCATATCAGAAGGTTGCAAATGCTTCACTGCATGCACACTGCTTAATAAAAACATAAAAGTCTTTACAGCCACTTTTAGTTTTTTCCCCGCTCCATCTATATTAAATTATTGATTTTTCCTGCCTGGGTTTGGTTGCCTGGCTGCTTTCTATCCAGGATAAACATCAGACGTATGCCTCTCGGTCAAACTGATAAGGGTTTGAAAAAAGATGCAGTTGTTTTACTTCTTATTTTGGCTTCTTCAAAAAAAAAAAAAAGAAGAAGAACAAAACGATACAAACATTTTATTTAAAAGTAAAGTTCACAATGAGCAGGGATGAACCAGACACACAGCAGAGCTCAAACAAGATCTAAGCTGTACCTTTAGTATGTTTCTAAAGAAATCTAATACAAATCAGAACTAGAAAAGCACTCAGAGCGCATACCTCTGCCAAGGCTCCTTCCATCCCTCATGGATCACCTCTAAAATGTAATGGATTCATGTGTAGGCCACAAGCCAGTTCCTGAGCTTCTTTGTTCTTGCATCAAAGTCTATCCACTAGTTTTGGAGGATTCTTGCAAACAGTGTGAGAAGATAAGAGCCTTGGTGGAGGTATGTGCTCTTGGATCATCACCAAAATGTAATGGGTTCCTCTCTAGCCCAATGACCGCCACTGATGAAAATTTCATCCAAATACATCCAGTAGTTTTTGTGTAATCCTGCTGCACAAATACAAACAAGGTCCTTGGCGGAGGTATGCACTCTCAGATCATCACCAAAAATTAATGGGTTCATCCTTGGCCCGAGGGCTACCTCTGGTCAAAATTTTCACCAAAATTTGTCTAGTAGTTTTTCCGTAATCCTGCTAACAAACAGGCAGGCAGACAAACCACGCCGATTACATTACCTCCTTGGTGGAGGTAATAACCACTGTTTGAATAAAGATGAAGAAGATGAACCAAAGGCTGAAACGACATGACTAACAAGAAGACAAACTGGAGATGGTAGCAGAGCCGTCAATCTTGAGAGGAAATTCAGAATCAAGTTAGAAACACTTGTAACTTTCCAGAAATGTTAAAAAAAATGCTGTAATATGTTGGCTTAAAAGCTGGAGTAGCTTAAACATGAACTTCCATCCATCCATCTTCTACCATTTATCCAGAAGTCCAGGTCACAGGGGCAGCAGAAGCCCAGACTGCCACCCAGTTCACACAGCACCATAATCTCCACGATCCCTCCCACAGGTGGTGAGCCCACTGGAGCACGGACCCACGTGGCTCCCGTTTTTTCTCCTGTTGTTGCCCTTTTTCATAGGGATCTACAGGACCGCTCTTGGTCTGGCCCTTCACCCAGGACCAGTCTGTCTTGGGAGACCCTACCAGGGGCACGCTCTCCCAACAACACAGTTCCTGGGATCACTGAGGCACCCAAACCCCTCCACCACAACAAGGTGGCGATCCACAGAGGGGAGCATCACTCCCCTTCAGCAGTAGTCTGATAATCTTTCATTAGTATGGGAACTGGCCATCCATGGAGGGGTAAACTTGAAGTTGTAGCTTAAGATCAAAAATGGCATAAATCTATACATTATATGTATGTTAAGATGTGAAATGGGTTAAAATCACCCTGTCCCTTGCATCTTCCTCTGGAACACCAACCCTCTGTAGTAGTTCTAGACAGGTCTGCAGCTCTGTCCACACTTTATGTTCCGTTCTGGACTCATTATCATTATTATCGTTACTGTGATCATCTGTGCTCTCTCTCTCATCATTTTTGTGTTACTTGTGGTGTCAGCACTTTCAGTTACGTCTGCTCCTCATTATTGGCCTTTTGTGTTAATTATTCACAGCTGCATCTGATTGTGTTAATCACCACCTGCCTTTATATTCAGCACTTGCCTCACTTCCGTTGTGGCGTTCTACTGCATAGATGACTGTTTAGTTGTCATTTGGATTACTTCTTATTGCATTTCCACTTAGTTTGACACAGCGTTTATTATTTCCAAGTTGCTCACAGTTTAGGTTTGTTCACCCCTTATCCTGCCGTGCAGCTTTTGATTTTTTTTTTCCAGCCTCGTGCTGCGTTTTATGTTTTCCACAATAAATTCTTTTTTGCCTGGCGAGTGGCTCCTCTCCTTCCCCCCAAAGAAGGCACCATGACACCCTCTCCATGTCCTCCTTCACTACATCCATGAATCTTCCCTGTGGTCTTCCTCTTTTCCTCCTGCCTGGCAGCTCCATCTTCAACATCCTTTGTCCAGTATATCCACTATCCCTCCTCTGCACATGTCCAAACCATCTCAGCCTTGCCTCTTACTTTGTCTCCAAACCACTCAACCTGAGCTGTTCCTCTGATATACTCATTTCTAATTCTGTCCCTCCTAGTCACTCCCAATGAGAATCTCAGCATCTTCAACTCTGCCACCTCCAGCTCCATCTCTTCTCTTTTTGTCAGTGCCACCATTTCCAAACCACACATCACAGCAGATCTCACTACCATCTTGTAAATCTTCCCTTTCACTCTAGCTGTATCCTTCTGCCACAAATCACTCCTGACACTCGTCTTCACCCACTCCACCCTGCCAGCACTGTTCTTCACCTCTCTTGTGCATCTTCCACTGCTTTGGAAGGTTGACCTCAGGTATTATAAAGCTTAAGCATAAACAATAATAGCATAAAAGCAGAACTGTCAGGTTCTGAACATGGTTGGGGGACCATGCTCATGCTTTAAGTTTATTTTCATTATTCACCATGTTTTTTTCACTTCAGCCCAGTTTGATTATTGTGTTTATTTTCACGTTCATGTCCCTACTTGCGTTCTTTTGAATACGCCATTTATTTCTGTTGGCCACGATTAACTTCTGAGTTCTGTCTTACCTTTCTCCTCACTTTAGTCTTAGTTTAGTCTGGCATAATCCTGTTTATTAGTGTTATGGATTATTGTTTTCATGGTTATGTTATCATATTTATTCCTGTTATGATTTGGGTTTTCGTTTTGACAGTGCCTTTTGTTTACTTCTAGTTTTGCATTGTGAGTTTTTTGCTTTGCTAATTATTCACAGGTGCTTTTGATTTTTTTTTGATTACTGATTGTCCACGGGTGTTCCTGATTTACTGCACTATATATACACACCACGCACTGTCCTCGGCGCGGTGATCTACTGTGACGTTGTGTGTCTTGTCAGGTCAGGTTATGTCATGGTCATGTCACGTCTTGTTTCTAGTTTTTGTCTAAGAATAAATCACTGCAAACTACAGCTCCAGTGCTTAGGTCCAGTCTTTCCTGTTTGTGCGCCACGAAGGGCCTCATTTCATGACAGAAGATTGCCGCCAGTTTGGACCCAGCGGACTGTGTTTGCACGGGCAAGAGGGACAGGGGACTAGAGCCTGAGCGAGGAGCAGCTGTGGGCTGTGAGGAAACTGTGGGACCTGGTTGCTGCGGCTCACAGCTGCACGAATGGCAAGGAGGGATTCGGCCTCTGGTAAATGGCAACCCAGGTGTTGGAGCACACTCTGGGCCTAGGGGTGCTTCCCTGGGTACAGGAGCTACCCATATTCCTCGTCACTTCAGCGGCGTTCCACAGGCCGTCTTACGTCTCCCTGCCTGGGGCCAGTCAGGTGAGGCGGGAGGAGCTGTGGAGAGCTCCAAAGAGACGCCACTCACCACAGCAGCCCATTTCAGCAACTGCTGCTTCCTGTCGGACGATCTCCAGAACCATTGGGAGGGAGTTGGCTGATTCTACAGTGGCAGCAGAGCAGGAACAAGTACCTTTTCATTTTTTTAACATCCTTAAATGAGAGGTCTTGCCTGTTCCTGGCAAGGGGGTTCAGCGTCAGCCACCTATCACCACTGAGCTCTCTCCACTCATCTATGCTGTCATTTCTGCTGCCAGCTGCATCCATCCATCCTCACCTGCAGCTTGCATTTCCCCTTCTGTTTTTTCGGAGTGTTTGTCTATCTTGGGTGTGAACCAGCTGATAATAGAGGAGCCTGCTATTCCAGAGGCTCCAGTTCCAGCTCCGCAGCCACATCCTGGATGGGAGAGGAGTGGTCCTTGTTCATGAGACCTGTGCCGACAATGGAGCATCCCCTGGTTTCGGCATTGCTGGACTCAGTGCCGTCTGCGAGATGTTTCTTGGCTCCGTTACACACGCCTCCTTGCCTAGCTCTAGCCGTCTCCAAGGTGCGCCCAACAGCTCCAGCCATCCACAAGGAGCACACACCAGCTCCTATTGTCATGTCTGGGGTTCTGCCAGCATCTGGTGCTTCCTCTGTAGCTTCACCGGCTGCCATGCCTGCAGCTTCATCTGCTGCCACAACTGAACTCTCGCCTATTGTCACACCAGAGGCTTTACTTGTCATCATGCCAGAGACTTCACCTGTCGTCACAGCAGCAGAGTCACCGGAGTCTTCACTGGAAGTGGAGCAAGAGTTAAGGCAAGTCCTCTTTTTTGTATTTACGATATCAGTTTTAGAGAGGTCTTGCCTTACTCTTGGCGGGGAGACACAGTTGCAGGTGTCATCTGCACCTGAGCTCTCCCCACCGAGCTCCACTGCTGCCAGTTACAGTGACTCAGTGTTTGTGTTTTCCTCCCCGTCTGAGGTGGCCGTGACCTGCCACAAACCTGGAGCTGCCTTTTTTTTGGACGACTCATCTACCAAAGGCGGGTCCTGTGGAATGTAAATGGATCCTACATGGCACCACCTCGACAAAGAAATATATGTCATTTAGTTGCTGAATTTGTTTTTACTTGACACATATACGTATTTGCTTGTGTAAAAGCTGTTAGCCAAAAGACACACTGCAACATTCCCAGCCTTTTACACTGACTAGGAAGCAGAGTAGAGCATTTCACATAGGATGTCACAATGGCCCTTCTGGGGGATATAAATGGACTCACTTGCAGGGCGATTCCTGTACATTATTTATTGGAAAATAAACATAGCTTGTGGACTGAGAAACACAAAAAAGCCTAATGGCAGACAACTTGCAATCAGTAACCACAGATGTTGGTGTGGAGAGAGTGAGAAACACTAGGACACAGCAGGGAGGGATGGACAGCGGCAGAAATAAATAGAGAAACCAACGATTGCAAAATGAGGGACAACTGTGGCAAATTACAAACATAATAAACTTCAAAATAAGAGTAAACTCAGAACTAAGGTAAGAAATAAACAATACATTAACCCTTACCCAAGTAACAAAGAATAACAATAATGATAATAATAGTGATGAACAGTCCAGAAATAACCAAAAGTGTGGACATGGTCATGTCCAGATATAACATAGGAAGTACATACTGATTCGCTGCCTGCTCTGTACTAAATCACTGAGTGGGTGATTTCCCCTGATGTAGTAGGGAGATGACAAGTGATTGTTACACTTCAAAGCCAGATGAAGACAAATCCTTATCTTCAACGCCGCAGGTGCCTGAGCAGTAAATGACCACCATCTGCTCTGTTCAGCTGACTCTCAGTTCAGTGAATGTACTAGTACACGAGGAACGAGCCCCACCCACACTGTTCAGGGATGTTTTCCAGTTCAGTGAGTGGTAGGCAGTTTAAGCTCCAGCACAGCTCTGAGTGATTTGGTGAACAGATACTTCAAATTAATCTTTTAAGAGTATGACCGGGACTGGATCAGTACATTTTAGTGAACTGTGGATCCCATCACTACGTGTGAACTCCAGAGCTGAGAGGGAAACTTCTCTGAGAACAGGGTATGCCAGATAAGCCAGGGGCCAGGTTTGTATCAAGTCTTGGGATCTATGATGTGATAATTCCACAGAAACAAACAACAATGTAAATGAGGCCTTTCAAGCAGCTCTGTAGTCCTAGTTTCTATAGGAGAAGAGAACTCCTGCTCAGGTGAACTTCTTCTTTTGGCTGCTCCCTTTAGGGGTCGCTATAGCGGATCATCTGTCTCCATCTCACCCTATCCCTTTATCTTCCTCTGTAACACCAACCCGCTCCATGTCCTTCACTACATCCACGAATCTTCTCTGTGGTCTTCCTCTTTTCCTCCTGCCTGACAGCTCCATCTTTGTCAAATATATCCACTATCCCTCCTCAGCACATGTCCAAACCATCTCAGTCTTGACTCTCTTACTTTGTCTCTAAACCGCTCAACCTGAGCTGTCCTTATGAGATACTCATTTCTAATCCTGTCCCTCCTAGTCACTTCCATTGAGAATCTTAGTATCTTCAGCTCTGCCACCTCCAGCGCTGCCTCCTGTCTTTTTGTCAGCACTACCATCTCCAAACCATAGCAGATCTCACAACCATCCTGTAAATCTTCACTTTCACGCTAGTTGCTATCCTTCTGTGGCAAATCACCCGTGACACTCATCTCCACTCACTCCTCCATTGTGGGCTGTGCATTTTCCATTGCTTTAGATGGTTGAGACCAGGTATTTAAACTCATCTACAGTGGATATAAAAAGTCTACACACCCCTGTTCAAATGCCAGGTTTTTGTGGTGTAAAAAAAGTGAGACCAAAATAAATAATTTTAAATTTTTTTCCAACATTAATGTGACCAATAACCTGTACAACCCAATTGAAAAACAAATTGAAATCTTATAAGGGGAAAAACAAAAAATAAAAAACTTACAATAACCTGTTTGCATAAATATGCACACCCTTAAATTAATACTTTGTTGCAGCACCTTTGGTTTTTATTACAGCACTCAGTCTTTTTGGGTAGGAGTCTATCAGTGTGGCACATCTTGATTTGGCAATATTTGCCCATTCTTCTTTGCAAAAATGCTCACAAATCTGTCAGATTGCGAGGGCATCTCCTGTGCACAGCCCTCTTCAGATCACCCCACAGATGTTTGATTGGATTCAGGACTGGACTCTGGCTGGGGCATTCCAAAACCTTAATCTTCTTCTGGTGAAGCCATTCTTTTGTTGATTTGGATGTGTGCTTTGGGTCATTGTCGTGCTGAAAGATGAAGTTCCTCTTCATCTTCAGCTTTCTAGCAGAAGCCTGAAGGTTTTGTGCTAACACTGACTGGCATTTGGAACAATTCCCTCCACCTTGACTAAGGCCCCAGTTCCAGCTGAGGAAAAACAGTCCCAAAGCATGATGGTGCCACCACCATACTTACAACATGGTGATGAGCAGTGTTGTCTTCACGCCAAATAGACCTTTTGGAATTATGGCCAAAAAGTTCAACCTTGGTTTCATTGGACCATAACACATTTTTGCACATGCGTTTGGGAGATTTCAAATGTGTTTTTGTAAAATGTAGCCAGGCTTGGATGTTTTTCTTCGTAAGATAAGGCTTCTATCTTGCCACCCTAGACGGGAGATTGTTGTCACACATACTAAACAGCCAGTACTTGCCAGAAATTCCTGCAGCTCCTTCAATGTGGCTGTCGACCTCTTGGCAGCCTTCCTGACCAGTTTTCTTCATGTCTTTTCATCAGTTTTGGAGGGACGTCCAGTTCTTGGTAATGTCACTGTTGTGCCATATTGTCTCCACTTGATGATGACTGTCTTCACTGTGTTCCATGGTATATTTAATGCCTTGGAAATTCTTTTTTACCCTTCTCCTGAGTGATACCTTTGAACAGTGAGATCCCTCTGATGCTTTGGAAGCTCTCTGCGGACCATGGCTCGTGCTGTAAGATGTGACTACAAAAATGTCAGGAAAAGCCTACTAGAACAGCTGAACTTTATTTGGGGTTAATCAGAGGCACTTTAAATGGTGGCAGGTGTGCACTGACTCCCATTTAACATGAGTTTGAATGTGACTGCGTAACAATGCGTAACAAGGAAAATGTATACAGTGCCTTCTAATGATATTGCCTAACGGAAGCATATATAAACTAAAAAGAGTAGGGCCTAACACAGATCCCTGTGGAACTCTGTGATTAAGCTTAGAGTTGGAAGAAAACTCGTCATTGATGTGAACAAACTGAAGTCTATCGGACAAATAAGATCTAAACCACTGCAGCAAAGTTCCATTTAGTCCAACATAGTGTTCTAATCTATCAAGTAGAATATCATGATCGATAGTATCAAAGGCTGCACTATGATCTAAAAGGACAAGTACAGAAACGAGTCCATTATCAGATGCGATAAGGAGGTCATTAGTGACCTTCACTAAGGTTGTTTCAGTGCTGTGGTGAACTCTGAACCCAGATTGAAACTCTTCAGCTAAACCGTTTCCCTGCAAGTGGTCAAACAATTGCACAGCAACAACTCTAAGATTTTTGAAATGAAAGGCACATTAGAGATTGGTCGATAGTTAGCCAAAACTCCTGGATTGAGCGTTGGCTTTTTTGAGTAAGGGTTTAACAGCAATTTTAAAAGCCTGCGGTACATAACATAAAGTTAAAGAAGAATTAATTATATGAAGAATACAGCTACCAATAATTGGGAAGACTTTTTTAAATAACCTGGTAGGAATAGGGTCTAAAAGACAAGATGAAGGCTTGGATGAGGAGATTATTTTATCCAACCCTAAAAGGTCAATTGGAGTAAACTTATCTAAACAGATATCAATTGAAGGAGTTGTAGTAGTTGCTGCATTTAAGTTTACGATGGGAAGAATCTGACTGATTTTATCTCTAACAGATAAAATTTTATGATTGAAAAAGTTCAAAAAGTCCTGACTAGAAAGCTCTAGGGGGATGCAAGGATTGACCGAGTCCTGACTCTTTGTCAGCCTGGCTATAGTGTTGAAAAGAAACCTGGGATTATTCTTATTCTCTTCTATTAATGCAGAGTAATAACTTGTTCTAGCTTTTCTAATAGATTTTTTTTTTATAAATTAAGAGATGATTTCTCCACGCTAAATAGAATTCATCTAAATTAGTGGAACACCATTTTCTTTCTAATTGACGAGTCTTCTGTTTTAAACTACGAGTTTCTGTGTTAAACCAAGGGGTTAGAAATCTCTGGTTAGACTTTTTCTTTTCTAAAGGGGCCACCAAATGTAGAGTCTGATGCAGAGGTGCTGTAACACTATCTACCATGCTATCAATTACGGAAGGAGCAGGCTCTCCATCTTTTATTTCCGTTGTATTGACCCATGGTATAGAGGAGACAATCTGCAAAAATTTTGTAACAACACCATCTGAAAGACATTTGCTGTAGTAATATTTTTCTTTAGGAGTCAATTAACCAGAAATAGTGAAATCAAAGGTTAACAGACAATGGTTTGACAGTACAGGATTATGAGGAGACACTACCAGATTTTCTATTTCTATACCATAAGTCAGAACAAGGTCAAATGTGTGGTGAAGATAATGGGTAGAATTTTCTACTTTCTGGGAAAACCCCATTGAGTCTAAAATTGAATTGAATGCCTTATTAAGACAGTCACTATCTACATCAACATGTATATTAAAATCCCCTACTATAATTATTCTATCCGATTTCAGCACTAAATCAGCTAAAAATTCAGCAAATTCAGATAAAAACTCTGAGTAAACTATGGCAAAGAAAACTGGGTTCAAGCCAAGATAGCCAACATGCCCCACACTGAGGACCAGGCCCTCAAAGGAATTAAAACATTATTTTTGCTTTACATTAACTAGTAATTTAGAATGGAAAATTGCCGCTACTCCACCTCCACGACCAGAACTTCTGGGATTATGATAGTTTAGATAACCAGAGGGAGTTGATTCATTCAAACTAACATAATCATCTTGCCCTAGCCAAGTCTCTGTAAGGGATATTAAATCGATCTGATGATCAATTAATAGATCGTGAACTAGTAGAGACCTGGGAGTTAGAGACCTAATATTTAACAAACCACATTTAATTTTTAAATTATGAGGAGGAACAGAGGCCAAATTATTAAATTTAGAGACTTGAGGTTTGATTTGAGTTTTACCAATATTTTGTTTAATCACTTTGGGATGTTTATACATTATATTTTTATTAACTTTGGGGGAGTAGACAAAGGTTCTCTAAGGGGGAAGACACTGGCAAAGCTGAGGGGTGGTGGATGAGAAGGAGCTGCAGAAAGACGTGTATTTATCAAGTTGTGTTGTATTTAGATTTAGTATACTTTATTGATCCCCAGAGGGGAAATTGAGGGTCATCCACCACCTGGATGGATGAAGCAGCCACGATACGGCGCTATCCCTTAACCATTCACACACACATTCACACCTAGGGCCACTTTAGAGTCTCCAATCAACCTAACCTGCATGTTTTTGGCATGTGGGAGGAAACCGGAGAAATCCCGGGGTAAACCCACGCATACACGGGGAGAACATGCAAACTCCACACAAATCACTGTTGGTCGGGGGCTGGGATCGAACCCACGATCCCCCGGCCAAAGGTAAACTGTGCTGCCGCAGTGCTAACCACTGCGCCACAATGCAGCCCACGGTATTTGTCTTGGGTTATAATATTTTGGGTAACGGGAGACAGATACAATCTCTGTGGGGTAATAAATTGAAGACTGATCTAAACAGTGAGGATTATTTGCATTAATAGGATTAATATGAGAAGTGGAAACAAAAAAAGGGCTGGTTGGCAGACCCAGGAACTTTGGAGTGAGTTAACGCACCAAATTTCAGTCACTGTATTAAAAAACGCTGAATGGAATAGAACAGATTGTCCCTTAAAACACGTGCACCAAGTCTATTTGGATGGATGCCATCTGGCCTCATAAGTGATGAGCGGTTCCAAAACAGGTTGAAATTGTCTACAAAACCAATGTTAAAAGTAGGACATGTAGAACACAACCAGGTATTAAGACTGAGAGTTCTACTAAAATAATTGCAACCTCGTCTGAAAGGTGCCAAAGGCCCAGAGATAAACACACGTCTGCCATAGTTCATAAGAATGAACAGAAGGCTCTTGAAGTCACTCTTTAAGATCTCTGATGCTTCATCTGGGATGTTGTTGCATCCAACATGTACACTGACAGTTTTAACGTGGGGGAATTCATTCAATAGGTCAGTGATAAGGGCCTCAATGTCAGACACTTTAGCCCCAGGAAAAAATTTAGTAACACAGTACCTGCTTCTGACGTTCCTCATAATCGAGTCACCAATTACCAGCGTCGTCTGGGGGGGCTTTGTCGGTGGTTTCTGAAGTGGTGGATAACTTTGTCGATGTTATTGTTGTGATGGCGGGGTGATGCGCTCTCTTCTTTTTGGAGCTGGTGTGTAATTTGGCATATCTAAAGTAGTCTTAATCCGGGGTTTGCGGGTTTGAGCCGCCACTGAACGAGGAGGAGAAGGAGGAGAGGGGCGGTTATGGGCAGATGGTCAGCGTCCAGGTGGGGAAAATCTTCCAGAGAAAGGATGTCAAATCTGTTTTCCAAAAGCAAGGGAAGAGAAGAGGCGCGGCCCTGTCTGGTCAATCGTCGATTGCTAGTTGGCCCAACCGAGGTCCAGGGCATGCATTGAAGACGACAAAAACCACCTGGGGCTTTGGGTTTAGCTCCGAGTTGAAGCCAGTGTTTATTGCTGTGGTCCTGGACATCTGAAGCGACCGGAGCAGGGGTGGAAGTGGATGGTGATGCACTGGATTCACCCAGGTAAGTAGCCATCTCTGCCAGCTGCGAGTCGGTTGCCGGGGCCGTTGTTCGCCCGAGAATTATGGTGTCAAGGTGGTCATCAGCCTCCCAAATCTTATAGAGGTTGGAGAGTCTCACTTCCAACTCAGAAACCTTCCTAAGGAGGGACAGACAGCTGACACACGTTGGGGATGGAGCCATGACGTTCCAGGCGAGAGGTGGATAGCTAGCCAGCCAAAAACAGCTAAAACAGATTAGCCTAGCCCAGTAAACAGCTCAGCCGGCGGTCCGATCCACCCGTGTGTCTGATCGGGCTTTCTGCTAGGCCAACTCTAAGCTAACACCAAGCAAAAACTAATATCAGCAAAAAGAGATAAAAAATTAAAAACGAAATCAATAAAAACAAACAGAAGCGGACAAGATAACACTTTGACGCGATGAGATGTTTACAGACGCTGGCGCATGCGCACATTGAAAATCCGATCAAACATCTGTGGGATGATCTGAAGAGGGCTGTGCACAGGAGATGCCCTCGCAATCTGACAGATTTGGAGTGTTTTTGCAAAGAAGAGTGGGAAAATATTGCCACGTCAAGATGTGTCACACTGATAGACTCCTACCCAAAAAGACTGAGTGCTGTAATAAAAGCCAAAGGTGCTGCAACAAAGTATTAGTTTAAGGGTGTGCATATTTATGCATCCAGGTTATTGTAAGTTTTTTATTTTTCACCTTAAAAGATTTCAGTTTGTTTTTCAGTTGGGTTGTACAGGTTATAGGTGACATTAATGGTGGAAAAAGTTTTGAAATGATTTATCTTGGTCTCATTTTTTTCCATCATAAAAACCTGGCATTTGAACAGGGGTGTGTAGACTTTTTATATCCACTGTATCACTTGTTTTGTGAACACAGTTGCCTTGATTTCTTTGTATGTATGGATTACTTGGGTTGTTACCGATATCTGGTGAAAATCTCAATGGATCCATTAGAAATATGTTTAATGAGAAAAATGTTGACGTGTTCAATACTTGTTTTCCCTGCTATATAGGGAGGAAAGAGCTGCAAATTTCCAAGAAAAAGAGTCATAAATTTATGAGAAAGGAAACTGCAAATTTAGAAGACCCCCCCCCCCCCATAAATTTACAAAAAGTCAAGTTTACAAGAAAAAGGTGGTAAATTCATGAGAAAAAAAATATGTAAATTTACAAGAAAAAAACTCACAAATTTATTGAAAAAGGTTACAAATTTACAAGAAAAAAAATATTGATTTATAAGGAAAAGCAGCAAATTTACAACAAAAAAGTTTTACATTTACAAATAAATGTAAATTAATGAGAAAAAGTTGAAAATTTATGAGAAAAGCTGCAAATTTTAAAGAAAACATTTGTCTCCCCCCCCCACCTGACTCCCTTGATTTACACCCATGTCACCAGGCTGTTCTGCTGTGGGAGAAGCTGGGTGGAGGCAGCGACTTTCAGCAGCAATCACCTAAATATTAGTTCACGTAATTACACCAGACACGGACAACGAGTGCAGTCTTCAAGCTACAGCGGCAGCAAGGCCATGTTGGTGGCAGTGGTCAGGCTACCGCCAAATCGGTCAAATCTGCTGTTTGAACGGAGTGATCATAAGCACAGGTGTCGCTCAATGCGCATACTCAACGCTGAAGGCAGCGCAGCAAAGTTGGTCACCACAGAGAAGCAAATACATTAAATAAAGGTGGAATAAAATAAACAGTAACATAGTCCTTCAGTCAAAAATACAGAATTTCTAACATATAAATATCAGACTGGAAATAAGCCTACCGCTGTCTGACGGTGGCTCTCTGACTTTTGTTTTTGCATCATGTTTGGATCACTGGTCTGCAGTATCTAAAAGGCTTCGGGTCTGGACAGAAGACCCTCTGGGTCTGGATGCAGACCGGGGTCCGCTATTTGAGGAGCCCGGCTCTAGAGCATACCTCCTCTAGAAATTCTCTTCCACCTGCTCCCTACTCTCACTACACAATGTCATCTGCAAACATCACGGTCCATGAAGACTCCTGCTTGATGCCACAAAAATTCTACATAACACGCCTAAATAAAAGGGAAACTCCAAAAAGCATAATAGAGGGACTTCAAAAGTATTATGAGACATGATATCAGTGTTTGTAGACCAACCTGTCCAAACACTGATATTGAAAATATTGATATTGACTGATATTTTCACTTATGACTGGATTCTTCACTGGCAGAAATACAAAAGCAAAGTAATGATGGGTTTATAACAAATAAAACTAAAGCGGAGGGATGAATAAATAACATCAAAAGGAAAAATACACAAATGTAACAAAGTATCCAGTCCAAAGCTTGAACCTGTAAGTCTTTCAACTGGTGCATTCCACATAAAGTAGGATTTTCAGTATAATGGCTGTGACTGTGTGCAGTACTCACCACTAGGTTTGGTGCAGGCTCCTAACAGGTTCACTACATTCAGATGGTTGCCAATGTGAATCAGTATCTTCAACTCTGACATCAGGGCTTTGTGTTCACTGGCTGTGGCTCCCTCTGTAAGACCATTTAGAAATAACATGAAAAAGTATTGTTCCGCATATGCATGCCTTCAGCCTTCTCCAATTTACTATAACTACTTAAAACCTGTGCATCGTTGTCCTGGAAAGATCCCCAGAATCCCATGAATAAATACACACACAAAAGGTTGTTTCTAGCTTTTGTGAGGTGCTATTCAAGATTATGTTTGGGGAGGGGAAAAGTTCAAATCCTTTAAAGTGGGGGAACAAGTGCACTCTGAGGCGAGTGCAGTATCCCTCCACCTCTGTTTTCTTTGAAGATCCCAATATGTCACTGAAGGAACACAGAACAAAACTAGAAAAGCACTCAGAGAGCACATACCTCCACCAAGGCTCCTTCCCTCCCTCCCTTTGGCCATGCTTCTGTCCATGCCTTTGTCCCTTCGTACACTGCAAGACAGGGCCTTGATGGAGGTTTGTGCTCATGGATCACCTCCAAAATGTAATGGATTCGCGTGTAGCCAAAGAGCCACCTCTGGTGAAAATTTCATCAAAATCCATCCAGTACTTTTTGTGAGTGAGCCTGGGTAGAAAGTCTGGTGACTCTATTACTCATTCTAGTAATAGAGCACAGAGAATGCCAACCTTGACCCTTGACCTTTTGTCCCCAAAATCCCATAAAAGTTATCCGATTGGAGCCAAATTGCAATATGTGCATCTTCAGTGTATATCAAACCACGGTATCAAGTTTCAAAACAGTCGGAACCAAACTGTAGGACGAACTGATTTTACAAAAGTGGGACAGATGGACAGACGGACAGACAGACAGATGGACGGACAGCCCCATAACATAATCCCCCTTCAGTCTTCACCCCAAGGGGTCTTTGACAGGTGGCAGATAAAAAACTCTCCCCTCCCAACAAAAACATAAAAAGATAAACTTGGGTCACTGAGATGAACTGATAGAAATTAAATAGTACATAGAATAAAAATTCAACCAGCACACATATGAATGTTGGCCCTGCGATGCACTGGCGATCTGTCCAGGGTGGACCCTGCCTCTCGCCCAAACATGCTGGGATAGGCTCCAGCCCCCCCCCACTCGAAAAGGATTAAGCAGTTGAAGATGGATGGATGAATGAATGAATGGATGATTGGATGGATGGATGGATGGAGCAAAGAAACAGTCACAAATTTACAAGAAAGTTGAATGTTACAAGAAAAAAGCCACAAACTTCTGAGAAAAAAGCTTCAAATTTACAGTATAAGAAGAAAGTATGAAATTTACAAAAAAGTCACAAATTTGTGAGAAAAAAAACACTACATTAAGAGGAAAAAGTCACAAATTGTACACAACAAATGTTGCAATTGGAAGAAAAAAATTGCTAATTTATGAGGAAAAACTGTTGCAAATGTCCAAAAAAAAGTCACAAATTTATTAGGAAAAAAGTTGCAAGTTTACAAGAAAAATGCAAATTTACCAGGAAAAAAATAGGATAAATGAAAAATAGAAAAAGAAAGAAAGAGAAAGCGATAGAAAAAGGATGTACTTGTAAAGTTGGGGGCCGGTAGCATTTGCATGCTCTGCTTGGTAACAACAGCTCTGCACACACATGCATACAAAGCCAAAACTCACCCTTCAGCATCTTGACAGCCACTGTGTCCAAACTTTTGCTCTTGCTAATACTGTACATCGATGCTTCAACAACTTTCCCAAAGGCGCCATGACCTAAAACCTTTCCTGTGTATGGAAAACAGGAAAAACTTTAAAAAAAATCACTCTGGGTCAGCATGAGCTTTAGCCTCAGATTAATACGCAAAAGCACTCCCCAAAGGTGATTGCATATGGGATCAATGATGCAGACAAGGTGATGTGATTTGGCGTTAGAGAAACACACATTATTCTCCTAAGTTGTATCATGGAAGAGATGCTTCACCTTTTGTGAAAAGCTGTTCTGGGAATTAGCACAACATTAACATCAACACTTGGCAGCGCTCTGCCCAGCTGGCAACCTCCCAAGCTCATGGTATAACAGATTCTGGAAATGGAAATGTAATTCATTTTCATCCATCTATACACTCTGGCCCATGTGTGTTCACACTTTGCTCCATCTCCTGCACTTGTTTACCGCCCGTCATATCATTACCATCACACACTTGCAAGTTATGCTATAAAAGCCACTTTTTAGCCAAAGTCAAATTCCTTGTATGTGTTGTGCATACTTGGCCAATAAAGCTGATTCTGATTCTGATTATAAACAGTCATGAGGTTGCATGTACTTATGTTCCATGAACACATCAATATTTTTTCCCAGTACATATATTTCCAATGACACACACACAAAATTTCAACAGAAATCCACATATTTTAAAGCAAAACATTTAGGTTCATGACTAAAGTTATTTGTAATAAAGTAGTAAGTCTATCAAGTAAGTAATATCACCCATTTTTGTTGCCAAGGTGACATACAAAAAAACATCTCATGATGGGTAAAAGCGAAGCGCTCTCACAAGACCTTCAAAAACCAATTGCTGCAAGGCACATTGATGGATTTTGTTTACAGACGAACAGACGTGGACAAAATTGTTGGTACCCCTCTGTTAATGAAAGAAAAACCCACAATGGTCACAGAAATAACTTGAATCTGACAAAAGTGGTAATAAATAAAAATTCTATGAAAATTAACCATTGAAAATCAGACAATGCTTTTGAATTGTGGTTCAACAGAATTATTTAAAAAAACAAAAACTCATGAAACAGGCCTGGACAAAAATGATGGTACCCTTAACTTAATATTTTGTTGCACAACCTTTTGAGGCAATCACTGCAATCAAACAATTTCGGTAACTGTCAATGAGACTTCTGCACCTCTCAGCAGGTATTTTGGCCCACTCCTCATGAGCAAACTGCTCCAGTTGTCTCAGGTTTGAAGGGTGTCTTCTCCAGACGGCATGTTTCAGCTCCTTCCACAGATGTTTAATAGGATTTAGATCAGGGCTCATAGAAGGCCACTTTAGAATAGTCCAATGTTTGGCTCTTAGCCATTCTTGGGTGTTTTTAGCTGTGTGTTTTGGGTCATTATCCTGTTGCAAGACCCATGACCTGCGACCGAGACCAAGCTATCTGACACTGGGCAGCACATTTCTCTGTAGAATACCTTGATAGTCTTGAGATTTCATTGTACCCTGCACAGATTCAAGACACCCTGTGCCAGATGCAGCAAAGCAGCCCCAGAACATAACAGAACCTCCTCCATGTTTCACAGTAGGGACAGTGTTCTTTTTTTGTTATGCTTCATTTTTGCGTCTGTGAACATAGAGCTGATGCGCCTTGCCAAAAAGTTGCAGTTTTGTCTCGTCTGTCCATAGGACATTCTCCCAGAAGCTTTGTGGCTTGTCAACATGCAGTTTGGCAAATTCCAGTCTGGCTTTTTTATGATTTGTTTTCAACAGTGGTGTCCTCCTTGGTCGTCTCCCATGAAGTCCACTTTGGCTCAAACAATGACGGATGGTGCGATCTGACACTGATGTACCTTGACCTTGGAGTTCACCATGAATGTGTTTAGAGGTTGTTCTGGGCTCTTTTGTTACCATTCATATTATCCATCTCCTCCTGCGGCCACGTCCAGGGAGGTTGGCTACAGTCCTGTGGATCTTAAATTTCTGAATAATATGTGCAACTGTAGTCACAGGAACATCAAGATGCTTGGAGATGTTCTTATAGCCTTTACCTTTAGCATGCTTGTCTATAATTTTCTTTCTAATCTCTTGAGACAACTCTCTCCTTTGCTTCCTCTGGTACATGTTTAATGTGGTACACACCATGTCACCAAACAGCACAATGACTACTTGTCACCCTTTATAATAGGCCGACTGACTGATTACAAGTTTGTAGACACCTGTGATGTTAATTAGAGGACACATCTTAGTTGAACATGTCCCTATGGTCACATTATTTTCAATCTTTTCTAGGGGTACCATCATTTTTGTCCAGGCCTGTTTCATGAGTTTGTTTTTAAAATAATTCTGTTGAACCGCAATTCAAAAGCATTGTCTGATTTTCATTGGTTAATTTTCATGGAATTTTTATTTATTACCACTTTTGTCAGATTCAAGTTATTTCTGTGACCATTGTGGGTTTTTCTTTCATTAACAGAGGGGTACCAACAATTTTGTCCACATCTGTACATACAGTATATCAAAACCTCTGAATCTTCCAGTAAGCACCACTGGGGCCATTATTGGCAATTCATTCAGGAAGCATTTTTTGATTCTCCCATTATGTCGCACGAGGAAGCAGTGTGTTTGAGGTGTGCCTGAAAATTCACCCACAGGTTTCCTGCCAATCAACTCAGATGTTGTAAATTAACCGATTCAGAAGCAATTCAGTTCAGAAGCTTCTAAAGAGATGACATCATCATCATCTGTGTCATGATCTCCCCATGCGCTTCTCCACAGAGCACGGAGGAGGGGGGAAAGGATTTAGGCACAGGTTACACCACACACATCTATTAAACACAAAACACAGACCAACAGTTCCAACAGTCAAATGCCTCAGAAGCTAAGGAGTCCTCCAGGACGCTCTACAGTCTGAGTGAGGATGCCGGGAAAACACGTACAGTAAATACTCACACACTGGAGCTGTCCGGGCGACTCCAAATAAAGCTCTGAGGGTGCAATCCTTTTGTTGACCTTGGCTTCAAACGGCAAATGATGACTGCATGAAGCGCAATGACCCAGCAATGCATGACTGGGAAAAGGCTCCTTAAGCACATGCATTGCTGGCTCCACAAACTGGGTACACCTGGGCGAGGAGCGGGGAGATGGCACACGGGAGTGGGAACAGCTGGCAGTAATAGAGAGGGGGCATGGTCAGACCGGCAGACAGACAGCGCTCACCCCAGCGTGAGTCCAAGAGGCTGCCTCCCCGCTGCCGGCCAGAAAGCAGTGGCTATGGGTACGGCAAAGCGCAAAGAAACACATACTAACATACATACAAAGTGGCACGTACCCACAGAGAGGCCAAGACCAAGCCGGGGGAAACCAAGCCGGCTAGGCTCCTGACAATCTGGGCTTTCCCAAATTGTTTATAGACAACAGAGAGACCAAGTCACGCCCCCTCTACTTCACATATGCGACCTTAAATTGAAAAAATTCTCCACTGAAATGAATGGCAAGAGCAAAATTATCTTTTGATCCTGATCGAATTTTGCCACGAGTTACACATATGATGTTTGTTAATTTAAAAGATAATTTTCCACGTAAATAACAGTCTAGGTTGCTGTCTAACTGTTAAGGTATAAGGTTATGAAAATAAAATTAAAAAAACTACAAACACAGATGGACGGCGCTTACGTCATCTTTTCACAGAGTGCCCAGGGTGAAGTAACTAACAGTCCTCTGGATCAGCTGCAGCTCTCACAATACAAAACAACACCTTTGTGTTGTTTTTCTCCTCTTTGGATCCTTCTTTCATCGGTCAGGAAACAGGAGGTGAGGTTTTAGTAATCTCCCGCCATGATCGTGTTGAGTGATGAGGCATGATGGGAGTTGTCCACTAATCGTTGAAACAAAAACTAAATATTACTGTTATTATAAGACAGCTGATAAGTTTAATTATGTGGAAAATTTTCTTTTAAATGGACAAATATCATATGTGTAACTCGTGGCAAAATTTGATCAGGATCAAACGATAATTTCGCTCTTGCCATTCATTTCAAAGGAGAATTTTTTTGATTTATGGTCCCATATGCAGAAGTAGAGGGGGCATGACTTAGGCTCTCTATAGTGTATGTAAACTTCTGACTTTGAAAAAAGTAATATAAAAATCTCTATAAAATGATTTATCAGAAATAATTTTGGTAATCCTGTCCTAAAATGGGAAAAATTTAGTCTGATTTCATGTCAAACAGTGAGGAAAAAAAGGTTAAGTGTCATTGTATACAGTGTATGTAAACATCTGGTTTCAACTGTAAATGTAAAATGACAATAAAGCTAGCAATATAATTAATAGCAATATTCAAGAGTAAAAGTTGTGAACTAAAACTTGTTTTTAAATAGTGATACTAGTGAAACTGTTGAATCTACAATATTGTACTCGAGGTTGAGCGGTATCATGACTGTAGTACCACCAAACAACTTTACTATTGGGTTGAATTACTAGTATGATGAGTTTACAGTTTACAGTGCATCTGGAAAGTATTCACGGCACTTCACTTTATCCACATTTGTTATGTTACAGCCTTATTCCAAAAGGGATTAAATTCATTTTTTTTCCTCAAAATTCTACACACAATACCCCGTAATGACAACATGAAACTAGAAAAGCACTAGGAGAGCGCAGACCTTCGCCAAGCGCCACAGTCAATGATAGGATTAGTGGTTCAGTAGTTATTCACGAAAATGTCATTTTCCGTAATGGCGGCCACAGTTCCCCCCATACAGTGTTTGTGTGTACGTTTTCAGATTCCTTGACCACGAAAACATATGACTAGCAATTGGATTGACAATGATAGGATTAGTGGTTCAGTGGTTATTCACGAAAATGGCATTTTCCGTAATGGCGGCCACAGTTCCCCCCATACAGTGTTTGTGTGTACATTTTCAGATTCCTTGACAACGAAAACATATGACTAGCGATTGGATTAACAATGACAGGATTAGTGGTTCAGTGGTTATTCACGAAAATGGCATTTTCCGTAATGGCGGCCACAGTTCCCCCCATACAGTGTTTGTGTGTACGTTTTCAGATTCCTTGACCACGAAAACATATGACTAGCAATTGGATTGACAATGATAGGATTAGTGGTTCAGTGGTTATTCACGAAAATGGCATTTTCCGTAATGGCGGCCACAGTTCCCCCCATACAATGTTTGTGTGTATGTTTTCAGATTCCTTGACCACGAAAACATATGACTAGCAATTGGATTGACAATGATAGGATTAGTGGTTCAGTAGTTATTCACGAAAATGGCATTTTCCGTAATGGCGGTTTTCTTCTGGACGGTGATCTGGATCACCACCAAAATGTAATCATCTGTAGGATACCCCATTTCTGACAATCTGTCAAAATTTCATGAAAATCCGTCCATAAGTTTTTGAGTTATCTTGCTAACAAACAAACAGAGAAACAGACAGACAGACAGACAGACAGACAGACAAACAAACCAGTGCCGATGATCACATAACCTCCTTGGCGGAGGTAAAAAGTTTTGAGATTTTTGCAAATTTATTAAAAATAAAAAAACTAAGAAATCACATGTATCAAAGTATTCACAACCTTTGCTCAATACTTTGTTGATGGCAACAATTTGGCAACAATTACAGCCTCAAGTCTTTTTGAATATGATGCCTCAAGCTTGGCACACCTATCTTTGGGCAATTTGGCCCATTCCTCTTTGCAGCACCTCTCAAGCTCCATCAGGTTGGATGGGAAGCGTCGGTGCACAGCCATTTTCAGATCTCTCCAGAGATGTTCAACTGGATTCAAGTCTGGGCTCTGGCTGGGCTACTCAGGGACATTCACAGAGTTGTCCAGAAGCCACCCCTTCAATATCATGGCTGTGTGCTTAGGGTCGTTGTCCTGCTGAAAGATGAACCTTCGCCCCAGTGTGAGATCAAGAGCGCTCCGGAGAAGGTTTTCATCCAGGATGTCTCTGTACATTGCTGCATTCATCTTTCCCTCTATCCTGACTAGTCTCCCAGTTTCTGCCGCTGAAAAACATCCCCACAGCATGATGCTGCCACCACTATTGGCACGGTTATGAGTGGTGCCTGGTTTCCTCCAAACATGACGCCTGGCACTGACGCCAAAGAGTTCAATCTTTGTCTCATTAGACCAGAGAATTTCTTTCTCATGGTCTGAGAGTCCTTCATGTGCCTTCTGGCAAGCTCCAGGCAGGCTGCCATGTACCTTTTACTAAGGCGTGGCCTCCGTCTGGCCAATCTACCATACAGGCCTGATTGGTGGATTGCTACAGAGATGGTTGTCCTTCTGGAAGGTTCTCCTCTCTCCACAGAGGAACACTGGAGTTGTGACAGAGTGACCATCGGGTTCTTGGTCACCTCCCTGACTAAGGCCCTTTTTCCCTGATCGCTCAGTTTCGACGGCCGGCCAGCTCTAGGAAGAGTCCTGGTGGTTCCGAACTTCTTCCATTTACGGATGATAGAGGCCACTGTGCTCATTGGGATCTTCAAAGCAGCAGAAATTTTTCAGTACCCTTCTCCATATTTGTGCCTTGAGGCAATCCTGTCTCGGAGGTCTGCAGACAATTCCTTTGACTTCATGCTTGGCTTGTGCTCTCACATGCACTGTCAACTCTGGGACCATCTATAGACAGATGTGTGTCTTTCCAAGTCATGTCCAATCAACTGAATTTACCACAAGTGGACTCCAATTAAGCTGTAGAAACATCTCAGGGATGATCAGTGGAAACAGGATGCACCTGAGCTCAATTTGGGCTTCATGGCAAAGGCTGTGAATACTTATGTACATGTGATTTCTTAGTTTTTTTATTTTTAATAAATTTGCAAAAATCTAAAAAACCCCCCAACTTTTTCATGTTGTCATTATGTGGTATTGTGTGTAGAATTTTGAGGAAAAAATGAATTTAATCCCTTTTGGAATAAGGCTGTAACATAACAAAATGTGGAAAAAGTGAAGCCCTGTGAATACTTTCCGGATGCACTGTATCTGTATTTGCTTTTCAATTATATTAATATTGATTATAAATTCTTTTCTATAAAATGATATTTGAAATTAACAATAACATTAGATTTTTTCTTAAGGCGTTTGTTTGTCACACAAAATCTGGCAACACCACATCAATCCCACGCTCCTCGTTTCTCACCGAGTCGTAGCCTGTCTCGGGGTACCTCCCACTCTGACGAGTCGTAGGGCAAATATTCACACTGCTCATCCAGGGGCACCTCCCCGGGGTCCATGATGATGGACAGGTAGCCTGTCTTTATATCGGCCGGGTTGACCTGGAGGTCAAGGATAGAAGAGCTGTGAGGATGAGTTCAAAAACAGTGGATGCTGGAAAGAAAAAGTTGAAATAAAAAATAAACATGCAAGAAAAGAAAACAGAAAGAAGGAAACATTTAAAGGAAAAATGTGTAAATGTGATAGTTTTGCAACAATAATGCTAAACTATCTTTAGGTTAATATGTTTTTGGCCCAGAAATACCTCAATATTTTGTTCAGTGGAATTTAAAAGTTCCATTAACTGAAGAATCTTGTTTTCATGTGTCTTTACTTCCAAAAATGCATCGGTGGGTCACATGTACGGATAGCCTTAGAATATTAACCCTTAGGCAGCAGGTAATTTGAGGATGTATGAGGAGGGATGCCGTCCCCCTTGTTAGTAAAATGACCCAAAACCATCCCACCTGCTGAGCTGCCATGCCACCATCCCCATGAAGAGTGCAGAGATGGTTTATACAGGACACCTGAATACATCAGTGAGAGTATAGCTGCAAATGTATATTATAATGTATATTTCAGTCTGGAAAAAAGTTATAAAGCAATTTCTAAAGCTTTGGGACTCCAGCGAACCACAGTGAGAGCCATTATCCACAAATGGCGAAAACATGAAACAGTGGTGAACCTTCCCAAGAGTGGCTGGCTGACTAAAATTACCCCAAGAGCGCAGCGACGACTCATCCAAAAGGTCACAAAAGACTCCACAACAACATCTAAAGAATTGCAGGCCTCACTTGCCTCAGTTAAGGTCAGTCTTCATGACTCCACCACAAGAAAGGGACTGGGCAAAAATGGCCTGCATGGCAGAGTTCCAAGACAAAAACCACTGCTGAGCAAGAAGAACAAAGGCTCATCTCAGTTTTGCCAGAAAACATCTTGATGATCCCCAAGACTTTTGGGGAAAATACTCTGTGGACTGATGAGACAAAAATTGAAGTTTTTGGAAGGTGTGTGTCCCATTACATCCGACATAAACGTAATACACCATTTCAGAAAAGGAACATCATACCAACAGTAAAATATGGTGGTGGTAGTGTGATGGTCTGGGGCTGTTTTGCTGCTTCAGGATCTGGAAGACTTGCTGTGGTAAATGGAACAATGAATTCTGCTGTCTACCAAAAAATCCTGAAGGAGAATGTCCGGCCATCTGTTCATGACCTTAAGTGGAAGCGCACTTGGGTTCTGCAGCAGGACAATGATCCAAAACAAATCAGCAAGTCCACCTCTGAATGGCTTAAGAAAAACAAAATGAAGACTTTGGAGAGGCCTAGTCAAAGTCCTGACCTGAATCTGATTGAAATGCTGTGGCATGACCTTTTAAAAGGCAGTTCATGCTTGAAAATCCTCCAATGTGGCTGAATTACAACAATTCTGCAAAGATGAGTGGGCCAAAATTCCTCCACAGTGCTGTAAAAGACTCATTGCCAGTTATCGCAAACGCTTGATTGCAGTTGTTGCTGCTAAGGGTGGCCCAACCAGTTATTTGGTTTAGGGGGCAATCACTTTTTCACACAGAGCCATGTAGGTTTGAATTTTTTCCCCCCTTAATAATAAACACCTTCATTTAAAAACTGCATTTTGTGTTTACTTGTGTTATCTTTGTCTAACATTTAAATTTGTTTGATGATCTGAAACATTTAAGTGTGACAAACATACAAAAAAATGAGAAATCAGGAAGGGGGCAAACACTTTTTCACACCACTGTACATGAACCTCATTGGTTGATGGGTCCCTCGGAAGGTCATGTCTTCAAGTCTGTTCATCTCCATCCAAGATGATGCAAAACAAATCAGCATTGTCTAAAATGGTATCTTATTCCCTTTTTTCCCCACAAAAAAACTTTCATGGTCTTACAATTGCTTGTGAAAATCTTTTCCCTTTTCCTCCTGTCAAACGCTGGGATCTATGAATATTCTAATTAACCTATGTATATTGAAACCGACATCCCACCCACGAGGACACTGACGTACCACCTCTCTTTGCAGACCACAACAACCACCTCATAATCACAGCCCCATACCATCACACTACCACCACCATATTTTACTGTTGGTATGATGTTCCTTTTCTGAAATGCTGTGTTACTTTTACGCCAGATGTAATGGGACACACACTTTCCAAAAAGTTCAACTTTTGTCTCGTCAGTCCACAGAGTATTTTCCTAAAAGTCTTGGGGATCATCAAGATGTTTTCTGGCAAAACTGAGATGAGCCTTTATGTTCTTTTTGATCAGCAGTGGTTTTCATCTTGGAACTCTGCCATGCAGGCCATTTTTGCCTAGTCTCTTTCTTGTGGTGGAGTCATGAAGACTGACCTTAACTGAGGCAAATGAGGCCTGCAGTTCTTTAGATGTTGTTGTGGAGTCTTTTGTGACCTTTTGGATGAGTCGTCGCTGCGCTCTTGGGGTAATTTTAGTCAGCCAGCCACTCTTGGGAAGGTTCACCACTGTTTCATGTTTTCACCATTTGTGGATAATGGCTCTCACTGTGGTTCACAGGAGTCCCAAACCTTTAGAAATGGCTAAAAAATTGAACTCAGCTTTCCAAAGAGCATTTTGTGTTTACTTATGTTATCTTTGTCTAATATTTAAATTTGTTTGATGATCTGAAACATTTGTGTGACAAACATACAAAAAAAATGAGAAATCAGGAAGGGGGTAAACACTTTTTCACACCACTGTAGATATGTGAACATTTATTAATAAAGAACTGAATATTTAACAGGACGTCCTAATTTTTTCACATGACTAAGTTAACCCCTTCCACAGCATGTGGGACACCACATGGTGTATGGGGCGGTGCCTATCTCCGTTTCTCTGACCCCGTGGCCTGGGTCAGAGAAACGGAGATAGCCCATTTTTATTGCTATTTCAACGGCATGTTTTGAAATCACACAGCTAATATTGACAGGAGCATATGAGGAAGCACAGCATGCACTGGGATTTTCTGTTATTTTAATGAAGAGAGTTTTAACAATTATTATCTAATCATTTGTCATTTTAACTATAATATGATGATGCACTTAATAGTTTTTTATTCCATACATATTTGTTTTAATTACGGGCTTACTGCAGGAATCTATAGATTAAGCATTAATGTATTAAATTTTTATTGGAATGAATGAATGAAGAGGGAGCATCTGTGTGTTCTGGGATGTGTGGGAGGGAGGTGGGGTGGGATATTGTCAGTTTGAAGATTTTAAACTGCAGATGTCTTCATGACAAAGCATTCTGTCCATTAATTTGTTGTGTGTGCCATCATATCTTGTGTCCATTTGTGCCCCCACATCCCGATTAATGAAAAACACACATTCAGCTGTTGTTTTCTATTCACTTAGAATTGATCATAATTATGCATGGATTAGGGCTGTAGGCTGCAATTCAGATATTACGCCAGTCTTTCTCCTTGTCCATGACTTTGACAGAGTTGTTAAAATTTCCTTCAGTTATATTATCATTCATGTGTTTTAAACTGAGAAAGAGGAGCTGCTTATCTCACTAACATTGGATGTCCCATTCATTTTCAATATTTAGGTAATCTGTAATTAATATTCACACAATCAAGTAAATCTTACTGCATTTACTCCCTTTTATATTTGTCAAAGTCTAACATGCGATTGCCGACAAATAGGCTGCACCTCTTTCTATTCCACTTTCAAACACAGCCTACATTTGGGCCTGTAAAGCCTAACTGGGATACCTGTTAAAAAAACACACACACACACAGGCTTATACAGGGTGTCCTAATTTTTTCACATGACTGTACAGTAGTACTACATGGGTGAAGCAGAAGCAAGGACTCCCATCTACTACTGACTGAGCAGGCTGGGTGTGCCTCTCCGCAAAGGACCGTTGTCTGCCCGGTCGGGCTGCTGCTTCCCTCAGCATGTTCTGTGTTAGATACACCAGTGTTCTTTGTCAGACCCGGGTCCCCGCTGACGCTCCGCTCAGTCTGCTCACGCGCCTCGTGTTCTCCACATATGCCGAATTATCCTTTAGACCTACACAATCATGGCAACTTTAGGGTATAATTTTTTAAGCATTAAATCTTCACTATTATCTTTTTCTCGTCAAATTTGTTGCTTTTCTCTTCCTTGTTTTGCTCACGGTGTGCTATGGTTACTGATGCTGTGATGTTGTGTATTATCCAATCAGTACGGAGTCAATGCAGAACCCCGCCGACAACTCTAGAAGCGATGACTAAACTTTTATTGATAAAAATTACATATTTTGACTGAACAGCTCCCTACTCGGGGATGCACACCCTCGTAACCTCAGCAAAGCATGTATAAAATCTTAGGTCAGTCTGACGAACGGTTCAAGCAATATGTATGGAACAGACACACAGACACGCTGACAAATACAGTGGGGTAAAAAAGTATTTAGTCAGCCACCAATTGTGCAAGTTCTCCCACTTAAAAAATGAGAGAGGTCTCCAATTTTCATCATAGGTATACCTCAACTATGAGAGACAAAATGAGAAAAAAAAAAATCCCGAAAATCACATTGAAGGATTTTTAATGAATTAATTGGTAAATTCCTCAGTAAAATAAGTATTTGGTCACCTACAAACAAGCAAGATTTCTGGCTCTCACAGACCTATAACTTCTTCTTTAAGAGGCTCCTCTGTCCTCCACTCGTTACCTGTATTAATGACACCTGTTTGAACTCGTTATCAGTATAAAAGACACCTGTCCACAACCTCAAACAGTCAGACTCCAAACTCCGCTATGGCCAAGACCAAAGAGCTGTCAAAGGACACCAGAAACAAAATTGTAGACCTGCACCATGCTGGGAAGACTGAATCTGCAATAGCTAAACAGCTTGGTGTGAAGAAATCAACTGTGGGAGCAATTATTAGAAAATGGAAGACATACAAGACCACTGATAATCTCCCTCGATCTGGGGCTCCACGCAAGATCTCACCCCGTGGGGTCAAAATTATCACGAGAACGGTGAGCAAAAGTTTCAGAACCACATGGGGGGACCTAGTGAATGACCTGCAGAGAGCTGGGACCAAAGTAACAAAGGCTACATCAGAAACACACTACGCCGCCAGGGACTCAAATCCTGCAGTGCCAGACGTGTCCTCCTGCTTAAGCCGGTACATGTCCAGGCCCGTCTGAAGTTTGCTAGAGAGCATTTGGATGATCCAGAAGAGGATTGGGAGAATGTCATATGGTCAGATGAAACCAAAATAGAACTTTTTGGTAAAAACTCAAGTTGTCGTGTTTGGAGGAGAAAGAACACCATACCTACTGTGAAGCATGGGGGTGGAAACATCATACTTTGGGGCTGTTTTTCTGCAAAGGGACCAGGACAACTGATCCGTGTAAAGGAAAGAATGAATGGGGCCATGCATCATGAGATTTTGAGTGAAAACCTCCTTCCATCAGCAAGGACACTGAAGATGAAACGTGGCTGGGTCTTTCAGCATGACAATGATCCCAAACACACCGCCCGGGCAATGAAGGAGTGGCTTCGTTAGAAGCATTTCAAGGTCCTGGAGTGGCCTAGCCAGTCTCCAGATCTCAACCCCATAGAAAACTTTGGAGGGAGTTGAAAGTCTGTGTTGCCCAGCGACAGCCCCAAAACATCACTGCTCTAGAGGAGATCTGCATGGAGGAATGGGCCAAAATACCAGCAACAGTGTGTGAAAACCTTGTGAAAACTTACAGAAAACATTTGACCTCTGTCATTGCCAACAAAGGGTATATAACAAAGTACTGAAATAAACTTTTGTTATTGACCAAATACTTATTTTAGTATTATTTTATTTATTTTATTTATAATTTATAAATATAATTTATAATTATTTAATTTATAATTATTTTAGCACTGCGGCAGCACAGTTTACCCTTGGCCGGGGGATTGTGGGGATCGTGGGATCGTGGGTTCGATCCCAGCCCCCGACCAACAGTGATCTGTGTGGAGTTTGCATGTTCTCCCCGTGTTGCGTGGGTTTACTCCGGGATTTCTCCGGTTTCCTCCCACATGCCAAAAACATGCATGTTAGGTTAATTGGCTGTTCTAAATTGTCCCTAGATATCTGTTTCCTATAGGCCCTTAGAATAGAGGGTTAGTATTAATGAAAGCGCTTTGAGTGGTCTTTGTGACTAGAAAAGCGCTATATAAGTGCAGGTTAGTTAGTTAGTTAGTTATTTTACCGAGGAATTTACCAATTAATTCATTAAAAATCCTTCAATGTGATTTTCTGGATTTTTTTTTCTTAATTTGTCTCTCATAGTTGAAGTATACCTATGATGAAAATTGGAGACTTCTCTCATCTTTTAAGTGGGAGAACTTGCACAATTGGTGGCTGACTAAATACTTTTTTACCCCACTGTACACACAGACAGAGTTCCGTGCATTTATAGATACAGACGTGGGCAAAATTGTTGGTACCCCTCTGCTAGTGAAAGAAAAACCCACAATGGTCACATAAATAACTTGAATCTGACAAAAGTACTAATAAATAAAAATTCTATGAAAATTAACCAATGAAAATCAGACAATGCTTTTGAATTGTGGTTCAACAGAATTATTTTAAAAAACAAACTCATGAAACAGGCCTGGACAAAAATGATGGTACCCCTAGAAAAGATTGAAAATAATGTGACCATAGGGACATGTTCAACCAAGATGTGTCCTCTAATTAACATCACAGGTGTCTACAAACTTCTAATCAGTCAGTCGGCCTATTTAAAGGGTGACAAGTAGACACTGTGCTGTTTGTTGACATGGTGTGTACCACACTAAACATGGACCAGAGGAAGCAAAGGAGAGAGTTGTCTCAGGAGATTAGAAAGAAAATTATAGACAAGCATGTTAAAGGTAAAGGCTATAAGACCATCTCCAAGTAGCTTGATGTTCCTGTGACTACAGTTGCACATATTATTTAGAAATTTAAGATCCACAGGACTGTAGTCAACCTCCCTGGACGTGGCCGCAGGAGGAGATGGATAATACGAATGGTAACAAAAGAGCCCAGAACAACCTCTAAACACATTCATGGTGAACTCCAAGGTCAAGGTACATCAGTGTCAGATCGCACCATCCGTCGTTGTTTGAGCCAAAGTGGACTTCATGGGAGACGATCAAGGAGGACACCACTGTTGAAAACAAATCATAAAAAAGCCAGACTGGAATTTGCCAAACTGCATGTTGACAAGCCACAAAGCTTCTGGGAGAATGTCCTATGGACAGACGAGACAAAACTGCAACTTTTTGGCAAGGCACAGCAGCTCTATGTTGACAGACGCAAAAATGAAGCATAACAAAAAAAGAACACTGTCCCTACTGTGAAACATGGAGGAGATTCTGTTATGTTCTGGGGCTGCTTTGCTGCATCTGGCACAGGGTGTCTTGAATCTGTGCAGGGTACAATGAAATCTCAAGACTATCAAGGTATTCTAGAGAGAAATGTGCTGCCCATTGTCAGACAGCTTGGTCTCGGTCGCAGGTCATGGGTCTTGCAACAGGATAATGACCCAAAACACACAGCTAAAAACACCCAAGAATGGCTAAGAGCCAAACATTGGACTTTTCTAAAGTGGCCTTCTATGAGCCCTTATCTAAATCCTATTGAACATCTGTGGAAGGAGCTGAAACATGCCGTCTGGAGAAGGCACCCTTCAAACCTGAGACAACTGGAGCAGTTTGCTCATGAGGAGTGGGCCAAAATACCTGCTGAGAGGTGCAGAAGTCTCATTGACAGTTACAGAAATGGTTTGATTACAGTGATTGCCTCAAAAGGTTGTGCAACAAAATATTAAGTTAAGGGTACCATCATTTTTGTCCAGGCCTGTTTCATGAGTTTTTTTTTTTTTTTTAATAATTCTGTTGAACCACAATTCAAAAGCATTGTCTGATTTTCAATGGTTAATTTTCATAGAATTTTTATTTATTACCACTTTTGTCAGATTCAAGTTATTTCTGTGACCATTGTAGGTTTTTCTTTCATTAACAGAGGGGTACCAACAATTTTGTCCACGTCTGTAGATGTGTGTGAAATGACATTTCTTTATTATATTATGCTCATTTACTACTGAATCACCACAGTGATATATATTCATCGATACCACATTCTTGTGTTATATTGCTTAATTATGAGCCTTGTCAGTGAACTATAAGGAAGAAGAAGAAAAGAGGGGGGAAATGGGGAAAAAAAAAGCTGATGTGAAAGCTTGAGCTAACCATGATGTTAATTTAAGGTCTAATTGCCCAGCCCTACTCCAGATGTTTTTTTTTTTTTTGTTTTGTTTTTTGTCACTGCTACAGCTAATGTATGCCAGACTATGATTTAAAAACGCATACATGCATAATATTAATGATGAACTGCTCAATTCTCTGCAACACTTTGCTCAAGAACTGACTCCCATTTATCCTGCCTCATTTGCGCATGCAAATTATAGTCGTCTCCATTTGGATAACAATTGTCAGGAGAACAATAGATGTTTTTAACAAATGGTTTAAAAAACGATTCAGAGACTTTAAGAAACAAATGCCTTATTATTTATTTCTTCATGACAATGCCACCTGAGAATTATGCTAATTAAAGCATTTAGAGCCTCATTATGCACATGCCCGCTGGTGGAAATGACAACAGCAAAGCAAATAAATTAATAAAAACACAAATGAATGAATGAAGTGGATCCACTCCCAGCTGATATGAGTAATTTTCTCAGACTACACCCTCAGGAAGACAATGCAGAATCCCTAAACAGATAAACAATTTAAGTAGCACTTCATCATACAGCCTGCAAATTACAGGGTAAGTATGGGGCTAGTACTAGAAAAAAAAGAGGGAATAAACTTGGTCAGCACCGGGACAGGAAGGAACAGGAAAAAACTGGGAAAAAATGGCGAAGACATACAAAAATTAATGAAAACAGTAAGTATTGGGGCACAGGCTGATTATGCCTTGACTTTCATCTGACATTACCTCAGCACAAGAAAAACAAGAAAAATTGGTAAAAAAAAACTAAAACAAAAAAACAAGGGTAAGTTCTGGAAAAAATTGGTAAAACTAAAAACATGGGAAAAACTTAAATAATGTGGTTAAAAATAGGGAAAATGGGAAATATCTGGAAAAAAAAAAAGAAACGGGGCAAGTACTAGAAAAGATGGGGAAACAAGGTAAAATCATTGTTCAAAGCAAGGAAAAAACATCTTTACCTTGTTTTACTATGTTTTTATCCCGTTTATTACAATTATTTATCCTGTATTTTCTGGGCTGTACTATAAAGTGTTAATCATAAATGATTGTTATCCTTTAGTGTGTTTTATCACGTTTTTATTATCTTTTATTATAACAATCGGACGAGGTCTACGCAGCATGTGAGGTGACGATGGCCAGTTTGTGAGAAGATGTGTTGGAATTTCCAGTGGTGGGATTAATCGACAATGTGCAGAATTTTCTTCTGGTCTCTTGCATTTAAACTCCCATTCACTGCGCTTTACCCACATGCTGACAGCTCCCATCTGAAGGAAATGTCTGACATATTTTGGTCAAATTTCATTACATAATTGTTGCGGCATCATTTTTGCAGCCTTCCTCAAACAGCTCGTTTCACTGCATGTCTCTTTAAATGCGTAAAAACTGCGCCTCCCTCTTACATCACTATTGCTAATCTTAGCCGGCTAGCTCCTAGCTTGGGAGGCGAGCCTGAGTCAAACAACATAAATGTGTCTTAAAGAATGAATGAAATAATGCAGGAGACGGGTGTGTGGTTTCAGTGGTTGCGAGGATATGACTGCTCAGTGGACTACAATAAGCACAGAAACGTTCATGAATGAGTGGCTAAACTTCAGCTTCAGCTTTGGCTAAGGCTAGCCCGACAGCCCGTCTGCTAGCACGCCCCCATTAAGGTGAGCTCCTGTGTGGTTAAATGGGACCTTTAAAGCAGCAATGTATGGCACTTAAGGCCAGAACAAACTTCTTCATGGAGGCAATAAAGTGCCTCATAGTGTATTGCATTGTACTGTATCCCACCATATGGCATCGCATGGTATCCTGTAGCATCTCGTCGTACCATATTGTATCGAACAGCATCGTATGATATTGCATCGTATTGTATAAAAAATTACAGATTAAACAGATTGTCGCAAAATGCTGACAGACATGTTGTGAGTCAGCGATGAGGAGATTTTCCATCAGCTACTCTCACAAACACACAAACACAGACAGGATGCACTCTGACCCGTTTCACATTGCAGAAGATGAGGATGAGCAAAACCCAGAAGAAAACAGCGATCACTCCAGTTCCGATCAGGATCACAATCTCCACGTTGGCCTTGTCACTGGAACCTTCACAGGAGGAAAGACAAGCAAAACAAAAGGAGTTAAATGGTTCTGAAAACTCTTAAAGAGCTCTGTCTCTTTGAGGAAAGACACTCAGGAAAACACACAGGCTGCACCTGATTGGTCGACAGCCATTCCACCCGTTTCTCAAGCAGAGGTGTTGTCTCCAATCTGCCACAATTTAGTTTCAAAGTTGTCTCGCACATTCTGACTTGTGGAAACTAAATAGAGAAGGGTTTGAGACGAGGCCGAGATGGGTTCTAGGCACCCGGCTCGACTATTTTTGAAAATTGCTGCGACAGGAGTGCGAGGCCCTGCAACTCGTGAAAGGGAGCTGCAAACCCCTGCAAACATTAGGAGCGCTTCAGGAAGCTCCTTCACAAATGTCACTGTCCAACTAGCTGCCAGCTGTTGCAGCCCAGTGAGATGCTACCCTCACTTTTCTACCGCTTTCTGACTTAAGGAAACAACATTGAGACTGGTTCGAGACGACTGTGATTATTTTGAGAGAAAATCTGTTGCACAAATTGCTGACAATTCCTGCAACAAGAGTGCAAGTCCCCACGACTCCCCAAAGGAGATTGCAAACCCCGCGAGTGTTTGGAGAGAGTTTGGAAATTCCCTTCAGAATGCTGTTCTCCAGCTAGTCACAAGTTGTTCCAGCCCAGTGAGCTCCAGACTTAACCACTAGGTTGTGGGCTGTGTTATACCTTCACTTTCCTCCAACATAATTACCCCAGAACTAGGAGGGAAAATGGAAACAACAGAGTGATGGAGATTACTGGAGAAAAAAGAATGGAGAAAAAGGCTAAAACAGGAGAAGTGAGGCCCAACCACAGTGTCCAGGTGGGCCCTGCCAAAGGTTAAAGCTGGGCTGTTTTATGGGTCCCATGTGGGTTTGTCCATGGATTCCATGTGTTTGCCCACATGGACTTTACCCGTTTACCTATTTTCAACTTATTTTCTCATAAATTTGCCGTTCTCTTGTAAAGTTGCAACTTTTTCCCTAGTTTGTTACATTCTTCTCGAAAATTTGAAATGTTCTCATAAATTTGCAACTTTTTCCTCATAAATTTGTTAGATTTTCTTGTAAAATTGTGATGTTTTTCTTGCTAATTTGCTAACTTTTTCTTGTAATTTTGGAACTCTCATAAATTTGCCACTTTTTACTGTAATCTTGCAAATTTTTTCTTATAAATTTGTTACTTTTTCCTTGTAAATTTATTTTCTTGTAGATCTGTGACTTTCCCCCATAAATTTGTGACATTTTTTCTTTTAAATTTGGAACTATTTCAAAAATTTTCTACTTTTTTTCTACTTTAAACTCACAACTTTTTCTCATAAATTTGGGACTTTTTTTTCCTCTTTTTTTCTCGCAAATTTCTAACTTTTTATCTAATTTTCAAATTACCGACTCATATATTTGCTACTTTTTTTGTTAATTTGTAACTTTTTTCTTGTATATTTGCTAAATTTTTCGTGTAGGGGCGGCAGTGGCTCAGGAGGTAGAGCAGGTCGTCAATAACCACATGGTTGGCGGTTCGAATCCTGCTCTCCCAGGGTATCCTGTCGTTGTGTCCCTGGGCAAGACATTTCACCCCAATTGCTCCTGGTGGGTCTGGAAGCGCCATGTTAGGCAGCATGCCGCCATCAGTGTGTGAATGGGTGGACAGCAGGATCTGTAAAGCGCTTTGGTCATCAGGAGATGAGAATAACAACGCTATATAAGTGAATGCCATTTACCATTTGTAACTCTTTTCAAGTAATTTTACAATTTGTCTTCTTGTAAATTTGCAACTTTCTTCTCCTAAATTTTCACTTTTTTCTCAAACTGGCAACTTCTTCTAGTAAATTTGTGACTTCTCGTAAATTTTCTAGTTTTTTGTAAATTTGTCACTGCTTTCCTCATATATTTGTGACCTTTTCTCCTAACTTTGCCTGACGCCAGTGTTACTGAAACCTGCTCACTCACATTAAAGCCATGTGGCACTCAGACAGGTTTAAAGCGGATAAACAGACGACCCGCTCACCTGCACCACAGGTAAAGTCCATGTGGGCAAACCCAGATGGGGCCAACATGGAACCCGCAGACGAACCCACATGGGGCCCATAAGACAGCCCAGTTTTAACCCATCATGGGGCCCACATGGGCCTGCTGGCTGGGAGGCTGCAGTTTGCATCACGCCTCAGCTTTCATCTCACATCATCCCCCCATTTACTGAGAACAGTAAAAAGGAGACAAACAGGATAAAAACATCGCAAAATTCGGGTGTGGCATGTGACTTATGGGTACGTGGCCGTCTCACCGATGACCATGACGCTGGCTGAGGACTGGACACATCCCCGCTGGTTGCAGGCGGTGCAGGTGTAAACACCGGCGTCCTCCTCTCTGACCCTCTGGATACTCAGAGTGCGGTTGGAGTCCTGCAGCTGGATCCCTGCACGGAGGCAACAGATCATTATGACACACACATGAACACATGCAGAGGTGGGCGGGTCCATTTACTCAGGTACACGCCCTCACGCAAATTTTTCATTTTTAGTGCAGGATAATGTTCACTTTAGAGTGGATTTTTGAAGGAAAACCTGTACTTTTACTCGAGCACAATTGGTCATAGGCCTACTTTTTGAGTCACTTTTGAGTTTAGTGATTTGGCAAACTGGTCATAAATCTGCTTGTTTACTGTAATAGCTTCTACCGCCCAGAAATTATGCTTCTTTAGTCTTTTTGTTCACAATTTTACTTAATTTCTGTGTTGAAATATTTTATTTCGTCTAGTCTAGCTGCAAAACAATGAGAAAAATAAATTTTTAAAAAAGAGAAAAAAGGCACGAAATCATGAGTAAAAACGTTGCAAATTTATAAGAAACCAGAAGTAAGTTTATGCTTAAAAGTCATAAATTAAATAAAACTTTAAAATCAGTGCTGAAATCCTTCTTGATTTATTTGGGTTTAGGAGATGTTTTCTGTCCGTTTCTGCTTCATGCTATAATTTGGATTATACAACAGTTTGTTTCTGACAAAACAGTTTAATTGAACAGTAGCAAGTCCAGGAGGTATTCCTTGATAACTTCAATGCTTCACCAGATATGTATCAATCCCCTTCAGCACTGTTCTAATAATCTTTAATTATCAGGTTAAAATTAAAGATTATTGGTGGCTATGTATAACAGAGGGCTGTAGCGTGTTGTGTGCCTTAACTTCCACAGTAAGGTGCTGTTTGAAAAGAAGACAGCCTTCATGACCTGCAAACTGTGCTGTTGTCCTTTGGGTTCCTGCTAATAGTTGGCTTCAGTTTAGGGATGCATGATGTACATTGACATGCTATCAGTATTGGCCCAAAAAGCATTTAAAATTATCTATCGGCTATTGGCAAAATTAATATTTACAGCTGAGAGAATATTACAGTAGACAGTCTTGAGTGATGCTCTATTGCTTTTCTCTTGACGCGAGGGACTAACGTCATTATGCCAGACGAGCATATCTCTACTAACATGGCTGCCCCCACAAAGCTGGCATGCTACAGCTCTGTACTCAGTCAAACAATCCTGCGTGTGGTTGCATTTGTGTTACTTTTTGTGGTTAAGCACTGTTGAAGTATATCAAACATCTTCTATAGCAGAGAGGAATTACTGCACAATCAGGAGAATATGCCAAGTTCCCATAATGGCACTGGTGACCGGTGACGGAAGCAACAACGTAAACAGAAGTGGGGAAGACAGTCTTGCTACTTGGCTCAGCTAAGAGGGCTCTGAACAGATGAACATCGCTAAGCCTTTTTGTCTCAAATACTCGGTCCTTTGGAAACAAGACTGACAAACTAAAACTGGATATACAGTATAACCCGACCAACTATAGGAGACAGCTCTGTGATGAGCCTCATCAAGGTGGCTACAGCCCAAGATCATAGATTCCACGGTTGAGCTAGCACGCTGCTAACAACACCGAAGGTAAGAGCTGTGGAAGCAGAATTTATATATGTGAATAAGGACTTGTTTACAAAATCTGTCATCAAATAAGTACTCCTCACCTGGAGCTGCTGGGAGTTTCTGTCTGCCCCAGGAGTTTTTTGTTGCCATGGTAACAGTGGTCCAGATTGTTATGTCTGGATGTAGGGATCAGCAGACACATTCTTTGTGTTGAGGGTTAGCTTTATTGAACTGCTAACACACGTGGAACAAACTAACGACAAGCTAATAGGAGTGTGGTACAGGCAGTTGCAGGCTGAAGGCAGCGCGCCAAAAAGAGACAGTCTTACGCTGCTAGCCCCTTAATATAGTCACAACATGACGACATCACATCGTGCGTGCATCCCCATATCCATGACGTGCATGGTGGTATTCCAATATGCCACATTTACCCACCCCCTGAGAAAAATTGGAACTCTACTGGTGATGGTCAACCTTTGCTGGGTGCCTTGATTGTGGCATATTGCATGATGGTAAACACAATGCTGTATGATGTTAAAGCACATTGCCAATGTTACAGTACACATATTTGCTTGATATTAAGGTACAATATGGTAGTATTAGCAACTAGACCCATGACCATGGGTCATTGAAACTAAGGTTCAATGTACCAACACCAAAACCATTATATGAACCTGGGCAACCGGGTAGACTCCCGGTAAGACCCTGCATGGTTGAGTGGATTATTCTGCCACTTGTATCAACCATGCTCTGTTTAAACATTTTCAAAAAACAGAGTCATTTACCAGTCCAACCTCAAGGGGCCTGTGGCGAACCTGCAGTGGGCACGGCCCTGGAAGTGCTGGCCGCGGTGGACCCGGGTGCCATCTTGCTGGAATCGCTTTCTCGTCAGCAAAGTCCTACTCCAGGTCCCACACTGGCTGGGTCAGTTCTAGTGTTGCGTCTTGATCCGGGGCAGCTGCTACTCTTACCTTCCGCAGACAGCTGGCATGCCATCTCAAATCTTCGGCCATCTGGAAGGTGGCTAGCCCCAACTGCGCAGTGATCTGCATCGGTGGCGACAGGAGCATCTGGAGGTTGTCTGGACGTCTGGATCGGTGGCCCGAACCCAGTCAAGCACCGTGAGCCCTGACCTGTTGGGCTTCAGGCGGTGCTGCTGCTGAGCTCTCATCCCTGATGCTGGTTGCAATTGTGGCGGCATGATGTTCTTGCTGGTGGCAGGATGTGCTCCGGGTTGGTATCATTCACTGGGGTCCTGCTTGGTCACGGACTCTATCTCCTGCAGCTAAACGGCAGCTCCATGAGGCTTATGCTGGGCGAGGATTTGAGTCGAGTCCGGATTCTGCTCTCTGTGCAGTCTGAAACTTGGAGCGGCTGTACCCACGTCCAGGTGAAACGTGCTCCGGTCATCAGCGGTCAAACAAAGTCCTTGGAGGGCATTTATGATGAAAGCCAATTTGTAAAAGAGGTTGCACCCCAGGATGTTGTCCCCATGCGTCGCTACCTGGAAGGTGAATACTGGGAGGACTTTGGACCCATAGCGAACCGGTAGCGTGTTGGTTCCTACCAGGCTGATTCTGGTGTGCCCGTATCCATAGAGCTCCACTGCATCTGGCTTGATTGGATGCCAAAGGATGAACCTCTTCACTGTGACACAGTTCATCAGTGACCTTGTAGCGCCGGTGTCCAGTAGTAACAGCAGGCTGATATCATCAAGCCTCACTGTGCACCACTTGTATGCTGAATTGCTAGAGTCCACTGCATGAATAGTTGTTGGTGAAGGCAGTCCAACTGAGCTGGATGGCGAGTTCATCTTTGACCATGTTGAACGGCACACTTTGGCAAAATGGTTAAGTTTACCGCAGTGCTGGCATCTCTGCCCTCTGGCCGGGCAGGAGTGCGCACACATTCAGTGCGCAGGGGAACCACAGTTACCACACTTTCAGCATCCCATGATGTTCTTTTGTCCTATGGTGTTCACCTTGACATCCCCGAAAAAGGTTGCGTGTCAATGGGCTCTTCTGCCGGGAAACTGCATAAGCTAGCAGGGTTTATTGTTTCAAAGCTCCTAGCTGTGATGTTAGCTGGGCAGCGGCCTCCAACTGGAATGCTAACGCCACCGCTTTCTCCATTGGCAGGTCGTCTGGTCCCATTAATAGCCTCCCCTGCAGCCACGGGTTGGTGGTGTGCTCTGCTAGCTGGTCCCACACCATCTTGTCTTCTAGCTGTGCAAACCCCCATGTACTCGCCAGACAGTGGAGGTTGGCAACGGATTGCTGTCATCTCTCTCGTTCCCTGTCAGCGCTGGTGAAACCTAATTCTTTTTGTGCCAATATACTCTCGGGTGTCGCGAAATGTCTGGCTAAGGTGACACAAATTTTACTATTGTGCATCCCTACTTCAAATAGCTCACTTTTAAAATTAGTTGTCTCAAAGTTTGTAAACTAATCTAAAACTAAATTAAATCTAAAGATTAAAACCTCACTGTGAACAGCTTCCACTGAAGCCCCAAAAAGTATTATAATGCATGGTTCTGATGCGCTTCCATCTGAAGTTGCCAATAAAAATGCAGCAAAGAGAATACAAACTAAATTGGACACTAGCTAGCTAGCAGGCTACTTGACTGAAAGGATCAGGTTGAGGGACTCTGATAAAGTATTTGGGGGGGGGGGGCGCTGAAAAGTTCATAGTGGTTAAATTTCACCAAATGTGGTTTTTTTTTCCAACATAGTCTCCCCTTCAGTCCACACACTTCTTCCATCGGTGTTGCAGCGCTTGGATCCCTGCGGTTGAAAAATAAACCACATTTGGTCAAATGTGGTTTATTAAATGTGGGATCATCAGCGGTCCCCTCATGGATGGTCACCTTATCCTGGTGGGGGGTTTGCGTGCCCTAGTGATCCCAGGAGCTACGTTGTCCCGGGCAATTTGCTTCTGGTAGGGTCACCCAAGACAAACTGGTCCTGGGTGAAGGGCCAGACTAAGAATGATCCAACAGACTCTCATGATGAGTGCTAGAACAAGGCTTCAGTGTACCCTGCCCGGTATGGGGTTACCAGGGCTCCACTCTGGAGCCAGGCCTAGGGGAGGGGCTCGATGGCTAGCTCCTGGTGGCCGGATTTCTGCCTATGGGACCCGGTCGGGCTCAGCCTGAAGGATTTACATGGGTCTGCCCCCCAGTGGGCTCACCACCTGCAGGAGGGACCATGGGGGTCCTATGTGGATCAGGTAGCGGTCGAAGGCAGAGACATTGGCGGTCTGATCCCAAGCTTCCTAAACTGGCTTTTGGGATGTGGAATGTTTTATTCAGTATATCAAAAACAGTAATATGTTAAAGATACTGTCCATATTGTATCGAGGAAATTCAGATTCCCTGGACAATTGCTGCTTATCAATTAATCGATAATTGACCGATAAGATGAATCAACTAAAGATTAATGAAATAATCGATAACTAGCCCACATTAATTGAAAACGTTAATGTGTAAATTATCCCAGCCCTAATCTAAATATTAAATTTAAATGGTAAATGTCAAATGATAAATCTAAATGTGAAATGTAAAATCGAAATCCTATGTTGAAACTAAATACTTTGCTATTAGGCAAATTCAGACTGATGGTCAGAGTACCAGAATAGAAGTTCATCCACTGATTTAGTTAACTTTGAAAAGCTATTTTAGCAGCAATTCAGTTTTGCCTATAGAGCTCCGGCAGGAGGGAGTGCCACCACATCCACCACAGAGCCACTCCAGCTCTCGTTTTTCCAACTTGTGTGTGGATAGAAACATGTAAAATGACAATGATAAATGTTAGCCACTTTTGCGGTGTCTACTGTTCCTCATCAGTCAAAAGGTTATGGCACTTTTACTTGAGTACAGTCTAGTTACTCAACCCACCACTGCACATGCTTGTGGCCATGCTTCAACATGACCACCTTTGTCATCCAGTTTTTAAATTCCTGTCACACCTCTAGACTTCAATTTGTAGCGGCCATTTATTATTCTGTCACTCCACAGTGTCAAGCCATATGTCCCAGCAGCCCCTCCGGAGGATCCTGGGGCATCAGCTGTCACTCAGAGCTATCGTAACCCCCCCCCACCCACCCACCCACCCACCCACTCCACTCCTTCAGATGTTAAGAGAGGCACGGCGGAGAAATCTAATGAGCTGTGTCGGCAGGGTTTTATAGAAATGTGTACATGTGAGTGTGGGTGAGTAAGTGGGTGTTCAGCAAGCGCGTCTGCATGAGTGTTCTAGTCACAGGCTTTGTTTGACACATCTGTTCCACAATGTGAGTGCGTGGGGTTGTTGTGTATCTCTCTGTATGCCCATGTGGGCTTTTAAAGGAAAATGTGGGTATTTTTAACCTGGGGTCCTGTCTTCTGGCCTGAATAGGATCACAAATATCTTGTGGGTGGTGAGTTTTTATTGGGAGACAACAACAACATAAGTAAGAGAGACGCATGGAGTAACAGCATTTAGGTAACACTTTACAGTAGGGGCACATTAATGCCAAGTGCATTTTTTTATTAGATCAAGCAGAGGAAAAAAATCACTCAATTCTGAGGAAAATATTACAGAATCATGAAATACCGCTACAGCACCAGTACTTTGTTGCAATACCTCTGGCTTTTATCACAACTTGAATTATCTGAGGCATGGACTTGACAAACATTGTTCTTCATCAATCCAGCTCCAACTTTCTCTTATTGCTGTTACCAGATCAGCTTTGCAGGATGGAGCCTTATCATGGACCATTTTCTTCAATTTCCACAGCACGGTGGCGGAGTGGTTAGCATTGCAGCAGCACAGCAACTCACCCTTGGCCGGGGGTTCCTGGGTTCGATCTCAGCCCCCGACCAACAGTGATCTGTGTGGAGTTTGCATGTTCTCCCCATGTCTGCGTGGGTTTACTCCAGGATTTCTCCAGTTTCCTCCCACATGCCAGAAACATGCAAGTTAGGTTAATTGGCATCAACTGGGGATTCTCCCGCAACCCGAAAAGGATTAAGCGGAAGAAGATGGATGGATGGATGGATGGGATCTGATCATGGGGATTGCTCTGCTCTTACAGTGATGTGAAAAATGATTGCCCTCTTCCTGATTTTTCATTTTTTTGTACATTTGTCACACTTAAATGTTTCAGATCACCAAACAAATTTAAATATTAGACAAAGATAACAAGTAAACACAAAATGCAGTTTTTAAATGAAGGTGCTTATTATTAAGGGGAAAAAAAACAAACAACCTATATGGCCCTGTGTAAAAAAGTGATTGCCCCCTAAACCTAATAACTGGCTGGGGCACCTTCAGCAGCAACAACTGCAATCAAGCATTTGCGATAACTGGCAATGAGTCTTTTACAGTACTGTGGAGGAATTTTGACCCACTCATCTTTGTAGAATTGTTGTAATTCAGCTATATTGGAGGGTTTTCGAGCATGAACTGCCTTTTTAAGGTCATGCCACAGTATCTATTCAATTTAATACAACTTTATTTATATAGCACCATTTCACAACAACAGTCATCTCATAGCACTTTCAACTGTAGGGGAAACCCCCACAACTGCAGAAAGATCAATGCAATCAGGCGATCCCCTGTGAGCAAGCACTTGGCGACGGTGGAGAGGAAAAACTCCCTTGGTCCGATCTCAATCGGATTCAGGTCAGGACTTTGACTAGGCCACTCCAAAGTCTTCATTTTGTTTTTCTTAAGCCATTCAGAGGTGGACTTGCTAGTGTGTTTTGGATTATTGTCCTGCTGCAGAACCCAAGTGCACTTCAGTTTGAGATCACCAACAGATGGCCGGACATTCTCCTTCATAATTTTTTGGTAGACAGCAGAATTTATTGTTCCATTTATCACAGCAAGTCTTCCAGGTCCTGAAGCAGCAAAACGGCCCCAGACCATCACACTACCACCATCATATTTTACTGTTGGTATGATGTTCCTTTTCTGAAATACTGTGGTACTTTTACGCTGTATGTAATGGGACACACACCTTCCAGAAAGTTCAATTTTTGTCTCATCAGTCCACAGAGTATTTTCCCAAAAGTCTTGGGGATCATCAAGATGTTTTCTGGCAAAACTGAGATGAGTCTTTATGTTCTTTTTGCTCAGCAGTGGTTTTCATCTTGGAACTCTGCCATGCAGGCCATTTTTGCCCAGTCTCTTTCTTATGGTGGAGTCATGAAGACTGGCCTTAACTGAGGCATGTGAGGCCTGCAGTTCTTTGGCTGTTGTGGGGTCTTTTGTGACCTCTTGGATGACTCGTCGCTGCGGTCTTGGGGTAATTTTTGTTGGCCAGCCACACCTGGGAAGGTTCACCACTGTTCCATGTTTTCGCCATTTGTGGATAATGGCTGTCACTGTGGTTCGCTGGAGTCCCAAAGCTTTAGAAATGGATTTATAACTTTTTTCAGACTGATAGATCTCAATTAATTTGTTTCTGAATTTCTTTGGATCGCAGCATGGTGTTTAGCTTTGGAAGATCTTTTGGTCTTCTTCACTTTGTCAGACAGGTCTTATTTAAGTGATTTCTTGATGGAGAACAGGTGTGGCAGTAATCAGGCCTGGGCGTGGTTAGAGAAATTGAACTCAGCTTTCCAAAGATGTGATAAACCACAGTTAATTTATGTTTTAATGGGCAGTGGGGGGGCAATCACTTTTTCCACACAGGGCCATGTGGGTTTGGATTTTTTTTCACCCTTAATAATAAACACCTTCATTTAAAAACTGCATTTTGTGTTTACTTGTGTTATATTTGTCTAATATTTAAATTTGTTTGATAATCTGAAACATTTAAGTGTGGGGGTCACTAGTGAGCATGTGAAAGGGGTGGACGTGTTTCGGCTGCGCTCCTCTTCGAGTTCTGTTAAAAGTGCAATAATGCCGTATAAAAACGGACATACAGGTGCATAAACCTTGTCTACTCCACGCTTAAATCAACTGCTTGTGAGATGCCAAAGCCACATGCGACCAGCAAATCGAAATCTGCTGACATTCAAGTTACTGGAGCCTCGGCTCATGCTAAAGATGGGTCTGCTAATCCACCCTCCAGCCTGGACAAATTGCCGGACAAAACGTATGAAATGTATAAAGAACTTTGCCAGCAGATGCCGGACTCAATTCTACGTGTTATCAATGAGCGATTCGATGCCTTCCAAATCAGCCTACAGTCATTAGTGACTACTCAAGCCGACCTTCAAGCTCGTGTGGCTAACTATGAGCTAGCAACCAGCGACCTCGAAATGCGGATGCAGGAGCTCGAAGCTACGTGCTCAGAGCTCGCTAGCCAAAACAAACGGCTCCAAGTTAAGGTGCTGGACCTGGAGGCTCGCTCTCGGAGACACAACATTAAGATCGTGGGGAAACCAGAGGGCGAGGAAGGAGGTAGACCCACAGAGTTCATTTCACAGCTGTTACCTCAACTGCTCTGAGTCAAGTGTTTTTTGCACCCGGTCAAAGTGGACCGTGCACATCGCTCTCTTCAGCCGAAGCCAGCAGCCGGAGGCAGACCGCGCACCATCCTGGCGCGCATCCACCACTTTCAGGATAAAGAGTTGATTCTGCGCTACAGCAGGCTGAACGCTATGCAGTATAAAGGTAACAAAGTCTTAATTTTTCCAGATTACACTAATGAGGTGATGATGCAACGGCGTGCCTTTCGGGATGTGATGCAGCTGCTTCGGAACAGAGGAATAAAACACGCTCTGCGGTACCCGGCTAAGCTGTATATTTATCAACAAGAGAAGGAAGCACCTGTGATTTTTAGCGATCCAAAAGAAGCAGCATTTTTTCTGGAAAAGATTGAACGGGGGGAGTAGACTCACACACACCCACTGGTAGCTCAACTAAAAGGTCCTCCAGTTGATATGCTGTGGAATGGTTGGGGGAGCCAATACTTGCACTGTTGACTGTGAAAAGATTTTTCATGTTAAACTGAGACGACTATAGCACACCTTATGTTTGAATGTTTATTTTTGTTAGCGGGTGTAAAATCCCCCACATATCATTGCTATGACGGTATTAATTTTTTTTTCTTTTTTTTTTTTTTCCTCGAAGAGGGCAGCCCTTGATGGTGAAGTTAGTTTCTTGCCCGGTAGCTCCTGTTTAGATGGAAAATCTGGATTTTTGTGTCTAGTTTAGGGACACGCGAAGGCGGGGGGTGGGGGGGGGTGAATATATGTTCTGTTATGGCTCAAGTATTTTTTTTTGTGTGTGTGTGTGTGTGTGTGTGTGTGTGTGTGTGTGTGTGTGTGTGTGTGTGTGTGTCTTGATTTTTTGTTTGTTTGTTTTTGTTTGTTTTATCATGTATAGTTGTTCTTCTGTTTTTTTCCCACTGTTTTACTTTTCTCTTTTCTGCCAGATATTCCACACGGTGCGCCAGGTTGGTCGGCTGGAATGTGGGCCTTGTACGTTTTGGATGCAGAGGTCTCTTGGTAAAGCAAATCTAGGGGGAAGGGATGTCACAGTGGTCTCGTGGAACGTTAAGGGGCTTGGCCATGCTGTTCAGAGAGATGAAGTTTTCAGACACCTTACATCCCTCTCTGCTGATGTGATTTTTCTGCAGGAAACTCATATCAAAGCAACTGAGCAACGCAGACTGAGGTGTAGTTGGATATCACAGGTTTACCAGTCATTCGTTACATCTCATGCTCGAGGTGTGGCTATCCTTTTCAAGAAAAATATCCCATTTCAATTTATGTCCATGACAACAGACCCCCATGGTAGATACATCAGGGTGTCGGGTACTATAAATTCATTTCCATTGATGTTTTTAAACATTTATGGTCCAAATATAGGTGATCCAAATTTTTTCAAGAATGTTTTTGAGCTGCTCCCAGATGATGGCAGTTCAAATATAATAATCAGTGGTGATTTAAATTGTTACTTGGATCCTTATTTGGACAGGCTGTCTTCTCACCCTCCCCCAAATATAGCTTCAGTACAGGTCCTAAATAACTTGCTCAAATCTAAAAATTTGGTTGATATTTGGAGAATCCAACATCCCACTCAGAAAGACTACTCATTTTACTCTGTTCATAAATCATACAGCAGAATAGATTATCTCTTGGTGGACTCAGCTGATTTCTCATGTTAATAATTCAAAATATCATAATATTCTGATCTCAGATCATAGTCCTGTGACAATTTCCTTGAAATTCTCCCTTTTTAAACAAATTTATTCTTGGCGTTTCAATCCATCATTACTTTCAGATGAAAAATTCACAAATTATATTACCACTCGGTTAAAAGATTTCATGGAAATAAATGACATTGGTGAGGTGACAGACGCCATCCTCTGGGAAACGCTCAAAGTGGTTGTTCATGGGTATATAATTTCTTATGAATCTGGTGTTAAAAAAGAAAGGCAGGGGCGCTTAAAAAAGATTGAAAGCATCCTCCCCACCCTTGAAATGACGTATCAGGCTTCAAATTCCATGGTAGATTATAATAAGAATATGAAACTCAAATATGAATATAACTGTATCTTGGGTGGTCTGGTAAATAAGCTCCTCCTAAAACTAAAACAGAAGCACTTTGAGCTGGTGGATAAGCTTGAAAAGCTTCTAGCACAACAGCTTAAAGGTGTTCAGGCATCAAGGTCTATTCATTGTATTAAATCAAAGACAGGTACATTATTAACCAACCCCAAAGATATAAATGGTTGTTTTAAAGAATTCTGTAGTGAACTTTATAGTTCTAAATGTTCCCCCTTTCACTCTGATTTAAATTATTTTTTTGATTCCCTTATAAGATAAGATAAGATAAGATAAGCCTTTATTAGTCCCACAATGGGGAAATTCCAGGATTGCAACAGCACAGGGATAGCAACACTCAGAGCAACAATCAGAAGGTAAGAAAAAAAAAACAAGCAAGCAAGAGCAGCTAATATACATATGTACATATTACTATAAAATATATATATATACACACACACACACACACACACACAGACACACAGTGCGGAGCATTGTAGCTAGATGGAATAAATATATAGATATATAAATATGAACACACCCAGTGCTGAGCATTGTAGCTAGATGGAATAAATATGTAAATATATAAACACACACAGTGCAGAGCATTGTTGCTAGATGGGATGAAACAGCATAACCCTCTACTTAGTTATCCTACATGGTATGATTATGTGCCCATACATATTCTCACCCTCCATAGCGACCGGTATTTTCCTAGTTGTATGCCGGAGGGGACCATTGTGTAAGTCTATTGCATCTTTTGCATTTAAAAACTATTAGTTTGTTACGTCTTTTTGCTATCTCTGCGAGCAGCCCTGCTTAGGTTGTACAGTCTGACAGCCGTTGGTAGGAAGGACCTACGAAACCTCTCGGTTGTGCACCTGGGATGATGTAGTCTGCTGCTAAATGAGCTCCTCAGTGCATTCAGTACGTCCTGCATAGGGTGGAACTCGGACTCCAGCAGAGATGACAGTTTAGCCACCGTCCTTCTCTCTCCTATCTCCTCCACCGGATCAAGGCGCTGCCCCAGGACAGAGCTAGCTTTCTTAATCAGTTTGTTCAGTCTCTTCCTATCGGCTGCTGTAATGCCACTGCCCCAGCAGACCACTCCAAAAGTGATGGCTGAAGCCACCACCGTGTCATAGAATGTCTTCAGCAGCGCCCCTTGTACACCAAAAGACCTGAGTCTCCTCAGCAGGAACAGCCTGCGCTGTCCCTTCTTGTAGAGTGCGTCAGTATTGTGTGACCAGTCTAGTTTATTGTTCAGATGAACACCCAGGTACTTATAGGATGTCACCATCTCGATGTCTGTTCCCTGTATATTTACTGGTGCTGTGAGGGGCTGCCCATGCCTGCGGCAGTCCACCACCAGCTCCTTAGTTTTCCTTGCGTTGATCTGGAGGCAGTTCCGATGGCACCAGTCTACGAAGTCCTGGATAAGCCCTCTGTACTCAGCTTCATCTCCATTGGAGATGAGGCCAACGATCGCAGAGTCATCAGAGAACTTCTGTAGATGGCAATGTGTTGTGTTGTGTGAGAAGTCCGCAGTATAAAGAGTGAACAGGAAGGGAGCCAGCACCGTTCCCTGGGGGGCCCCTGTGCTACTGATGATCGTGTTGGACACACAGTCCCGGGTTCTCACAAACTGAGGCCGGTTCGTGAGGTAGTCCAGGATCCATGATGACAGGTGCTGGTCCACCCCTGCGCGCAGCAGCTTGTCCTTCAGGATCATCGGTTGGATGGTGTTGAAAGCACTGGAGAAGTCAAAGAACATGATCCTCACCATATTCCCGGGCTTCTCCAGGTGGGACAGAGAACGGTGAAGGAGGAAGATCACCGCATCCTCCACCCCAATGCCATGCTGGTAGGCGAACTGGAGTGGATCCATCGCTGGTTCCACCAGGTGGCGGAGGTGAGCAAGGAGCAGTCTCTCCAGGGTCTTCAAGTGGGACGTCAAGGCCACCGGTCTGTAGCTGTTCAGGTCTTTGGGGTGGGAAGTTTTATATTACCCAAACTTACAGATGTAGCTAGGAATGATTTAGATTCCAATTTCACATTGGATGAGATAAAATCTGCCATTAAGTCATTTCCATCTGGTAAAGCAGCAGGACCTGATGGTTTTGGTTGTGAATTTTATAAAAAGTTTTGTGATATTCTTGCTCCTCTTCTTCTTAGAATGACATACAAGTCAAAGGCAAACAAGGCCCTACCTAAAACATTAAATGATGCCAACATCATATTAATCTTAAAGAAAGGGAAAGACGAGACGGACCCAGCCAGTTACAGACCCATTTCACTTCAGAATTTTGATAGGAAGGTAATTACTAAATTGCTGGCTATTCGGCTAAACAAATATCTTTCATCAATTATCTATCCTGACCAAACAGGGTTCATCCCGGGCAGATTTTCATTTTTTAATGTAAGAGGACTTCTTAACACCATTTATGCTGATCACAGTAAAGTTAAAGGAGCAGCAATTTTTTCACTGGATGCACAAAAAGCTTTTGATCAGGTCGAGTGGACCTATATGTTAGAGTCATTAACGAGATTCGGGTTCGGTGACTCTTTTATAGCTTGGCTGAAATCGATATATGACAATCCAATGTGTTCTGTGTTAACAAATGGTGACAGGTCAACTCCATTCTCTCTACACCGTTCAGTTTAGCAGGGCTGCTCTTTATCACCAGCCCTTTTTGCAGTTGCACTTGAACCCCTCGCCTTAAGCATAAGAAATAATCCGAATATTGTAGGCCTGAAGGTTAGAGGAGTTGAATCCCTCATCAGTTTGTATGCGGACGATGTGATATTATATTTAGACAATTCAGAAAAATCAATTTCCCCTCTCCTGGACCTGATTATTTCTTTTGGTAGATTGTCAGGCTACACTATAAACTGGTCCAAGAGTGAATTTATGCCTCTTTCAGATGTTTTTTCGCTAGGTTTTCTGAAAAATGCACCTTTTAGAATAGTTAATGATTATATTAAATACCTTGGCCTAATTATACCTAAAAATCCTAAATTGATATTTGAATTAAATTTTGGTGAGTTTATTTCAGACCTTAAGCAGCACGTAGACAATTGGAAAACCCTACCTTTGTCTATGATTGGTCGAATAAACTCAGTCAAGACGGTCTCTCTCCCTAGATTTCTTTATCTCTGTCAAAACCTTCCTATATTTCTCACATCAGCTTTTTTCAAGGAATTGGATACAATTATCATCTTATGTCTGGAACTATAAAAATCATCGGATTTCTAAATCCCACTTGCAAAAGCCTAAAGTGGAAGGTGGGCTGGGCCTGCCATCGTTCAAGCATTATTACTGGGCCGCCAATGTCAGATCACTAATGTTTTGGTCACGTGCTGCTGTGGATAAGGTGACATTTGAGGCCCCCTTGTGGTTGCACATGGAATCTGACTCTGTCACTAACTCTTCTTTCCCCGCCCTGCTGTTCAATAAATTGGATGACTTGAAAATTCTGAAATGTTTAAGCTTTACAATAAGAAATTTGGTTAAAATTTTAAATCAGGTATGGGCATTTTTGCATTTACCAGAGACCTCAGCAGATACACCAGTTTGCTACTGTATAACCATTCATTTTTACCCCCACGGTCAGATAAAACTTTCCACGGTCTGGAGGGAGAGGGGTTTGGTATCCATTGGGGACTTGTATATTAAGGGGAGTTTAGCGTCATTTAGTTTGCTTAGAGAAAAATTTGGTCTTCCTCATTCACATTTTTTTTTGATATCTACAAGTCAGACATTATGTTCAATCCATAGTTAAAGAATCTGGTACAGTTCCGGGAAAACATGTCTTCTTTGATCTTATTAAGAACCCCCCTCACTCCAGGCACCTAGTCTCTAAATTTATGAATATGTTTGACAGTGTTTTCACTGCCTCTTCCGAGACGATCAGGACAGTTTGGGAGGAGGAGTTGGGAATTGAATTGTCTGGAGGCACTTGGGACAGAAGTCCGTCAGCAGTTCAGGATTGCTCGGTCAATAGTAGACACCAGCTGATACAATATAAAGTGGTTCACCGCCTTCATTACTCAAAGCACCGACTGCATAGAATTTATCCTTCTATTTCGTCACTGTGTGACAAATGTCAGTGGGTACATTGTCCCATGCTTTTTGGTTCTGTCCCTTGCTTTTTGACTTATGGTCTAGAGTGTTTGATTGGTATTCTACGGCTTATCAAATCACTCTTCCCCTGGATGCAATTCTCGCTATCTTCGGCTGTTCCCAACTTACTCAACGTTTTTGCAAATCTATACAACAGTCATTGATGTTGGGCATGACTGTTGCCAAGAGACTTATTTTGAAGGGGTGGAAAGCCACTTCCTCTCCATCTTTTCGTCAATGGTTGATGGATATGATGAACGTTGTACAGATGGAAAGACTCAGGTATATAAGAAACAACTCATTCCAAAATTTTTCTGATATTTGGGGTCCCTTTATCACTCACTTTGAGAATTGCAAGGCCTAAAGGTTTGAGTTAAGTCAGCGTTAATGAATGGGCACCTATGGCCACCTGGTGACACAACAGTGCGACACTGGCAGTTTGCTATATATACATGTAATTTGTATATGTGTATGTGTATATAGTATATATACATATGTGAATTTTTTTTTTGTTACTGGTTTCAGTATGTGTCTGTTTATGTTTTTGTATGTTTGTGTGTTTATATAAGAGCCTGTTAAAATGTGTAAATAAAATATTTAAAAAAAACATTTAAGTGTGACAAACGTACAAAAAAAAAAGAGAAATCAGGAAGGGGGCAAACAGTTTTTCACATCCCTTATGTATTACTTGATCTTAGTGCAGCATTTGATACTGTTGATCTCAACATTTTAATTAATAGGTTAAAGCTTCTGGCAGGTATATCTGGTTCTGCATTAGATTGATTTTATTCATATCTTTCTGACAGGACTTTTTCTGTGAGGGTGGGTGAGTTTTATTCTTCCACAGCTTCTCTGACCTGTGGGGTTCTGTAAGGTTTAATCCTGGGTCCATTATTATTTTCATTTTATGCAATTCCTTTAGCATGTATCGTTCAATTTTTTCATGACATTTCTTATCATTTTTATGCAGATGACCTCCAGTTATACATGTCTTTTAAACCTCACCAGCTTGACAGGCTCTCCACTCTGGTTAACTGTCTAACCTAGATCACTGACTGGCTCTAACAACTACCTCATCTTAAATTCCATTAAAACCGAGACCATGATTGTAGCCCCTTTTGATCTTCATCCATTAATCAGTCAGACACTTTCTTCTTTTTGCTCATCTCCTAAGTCCAGTGTTAGAAATTTGGGTGTTATTTTTGAATCCTCCCTTGGTTTTCTAAAATTCTATTTTACGTTCACGCTTTTTTTTCAATTAAGGAACATTTCCAAATTGAGAGCCATTGTTTCTTCAAGTGAGCTTGAAAAAATAATCCATCCATTTGTGTCTTCACGACTAGATTATTGCAATGCTTTGTTTACTATTTTAGACAAATCTTCTCTCTCTTCTCCAGTATATACAAAATGCTGTAGCCAGACTACTTACACGTTCTAGAAAACAAGATCATATTACCCCCATATTATATACGTTACATTGGCTACCAGTGGATTTTAGGACTCATTTTAAAGTTCTTACACTTAAATACTGTTATAAACCTCCTCGTGCACTTTTACACAGCGCACAGAGGAGGAGAAGGAAGAATGGATTTACATGCTGGGATTCACCACAACATATTTATTAACACAAAAGTGACAGTTCAAAAATAAAGACTGACAAAAAGGTAACAGGGTGCACTTAAGGGCATCACACGATAACGTGCTGCAGGCAGACCACAGTGCACGGTGGCTACAAAACAAACAATACAATTAATGTCTTTAACTCGGGAAACTAGGAAACCTCAACAAGGCTCAACTGACTGAAAAGGATAACCTGGGCTAACCAGCCAAAACGTAGCAGTCGACTGCACAGAGAAATGCAACAGATTACCTTTCAGTACAGGAGCAGTCCAAAGTCCAAGCCTCCAACGAGCAAAACACAGTCCTTCAAGCAAAAAGGCGGTCATACCGCGATTAACATCCGTATGTAGCGCATAATGGTCCAGCAGTGTTTGACTGGCAAGAGCTGCCTAAGTACAAACATTGCTGGCAACACAAATTGGACCCATCTGGGCGAGGTGCGGGAAAGACAATTACTGGGGAGTCAGCTGGCTGTCAAAGAGAGAGGGGGCGTGGTTGGACCAGCAAATGTTAGACAGCGCCCACATGAAAATGGGTCAAAGACGCTGCCTAACAACCACCGGCCAGAGTGGCGGCCACAGGCATGGAAAAGAAAAAGAACATAGACGTAAAAACAACAATTTAAAAGATAACAATACATAATAAACCCGATGCCTGAACCACAGAGAACGGTCAGAACCGAGCCTACAGGAAAACACCGGCTCGGCTCGTGACAAATATAGAGAACTACATGGACAAGCCCCATCTTATTTATCTGATCTCCTTCTCTAACATACACCTGCTCGCACTCTTAGATCTGAAGCCCAGGACTTATTTGTTCCTTTTACAAGGCTCAAGACCAGGGAGGACAGAGCTTTTCAATCTGTAGCTCCAAGGCTTTGGAATAACCTGCCACTCCAGCTACATTTAGCTGACTGTGGACTCTTAAAAAGCAGTTGAAAACTTTTTTGTTTAACGAGGCTTTCCACTGAATTTCAGTCCAACTGCTTTTCATTGGTATGTCTGATATTTTTAAAAATCTTTTAATCTTGTGTTTTATTGTGTTCTCTTTATTTATTTTCCTTTTCTTTTTTAACGGTGTCTCGATCAAGTTGTTTTTTATTCTATTTTATTGTACAGCACTTTGTGACTATATGTCTGTGAAATGCGTTTTATAAATAAACTTTACTTACTTACTTCCATTTTACAACCTTCCAATTTTGTTTGTACTTAGTCCAGATTTTAGACATAGTTGATTGGGAACAATCAGCATCTTTTGCTACATTCTGTGATGATTTACATTCTTGAAGTTTTATAGTCCTCCCCTTTGTTTTAACTGACATTTCTCATGTTGGAGCCATGATTCATGTTGATCAGCTTGGTGCAACAGCTCACCAAGGTGTGCAAGCACTCTTTTTTAGCTGCAGATTAATTAGAAGATGTACTTTGATGCAGGTGTTTGCTTTAGGACTGCAAATTACAGGGTGATTCCATAATACTTTCCTCAAAATTGAGTGATTATATGTTGTTTTCTTCTGCTTGTTCTAATAAAAAAATTGCTCTTGAATACAGCAACTTTCATTCATTTTAAAAATGTTTCTTAAAGCCACAAGGTTGGCATTATGAATAAAAAAAAATAGTTTTGTGACATGTCTGTGATTTTTTAAAACAAAATTAAACAATTGAATGAACATCCTCCAAGAGTGGTGATTCCATAATTTTTTGCCATGGTTGTATCTGGAGCACCACAAGGTACTATCCTTGCACCATTCCTCTTCGCCCTGTACACATCTGACTTCCAGTTCAACTCGGGATCCTGCCATCTCCAAAAGTTTTCCAACTCCTCTGTTGTTGGCTGTATCAGTGATGGTGATGAGGAGGAATACAGAGGGCTGATTGAGAGCTTCATCTTGTGGTACAGCAGCAACCACTTGAAGCTCAACATCAGCAAGACTAGGGAGGTGGCTGTAGACTACTGAAGGAACAGGAACCAGCCCCAGTCACCACCCAGGGTGAGGAGGTGAAGAGGGTGGACTACTACAAGTACCTTGGGGTCTATATTAACAGTAAACTGGACTGGTCAGACAACACAGACACCCTCTTCAGGGAGGGACAGAGCAGGCTGTTCTTCCTGAGGAGACTCAGCTCATTCAGCATGTGCAACAGGCTCCTGAAGATTTTCTACCAGTCTGTGGTGGCCAGCGCAATCTTCTATACTGTGGTGTGCTGGTGAGGTGGAACTAAGACGGGTGAGATCAACAGGTTGAATAAACTAGTGAGGACGGCTCACTGTCTGGTTGGACCGGAGCTGGAAAGCCCGGAGGCTGTGGATGAGAGGAGGATGAGGGACACAGTTGAATCTATCTTGGACAACCCCTCTCACACTCTCCATGATGAACTGTGGCAGATGGGCAGATTATTCAGCCAGTGCATCATTCCACCCAGGTGGAAAACGGTCCCGGCGCTCCTTTGTGCCCACTGCCATTAGACTGCATAACAGCCAGAGATACAGCCTGACCCAGGATTTCCACTGACTCTGGAGGCCTCTGTTATGGCTGTGATCTGGTCTCTGTAGCAAATAGTAGTTTGTATTCTAATTAATGTTCTACTCCCCACCTGGTCCAGACCACTGCCAAACGAATCCAGCTCGTTGGATTCAGATTGCTAAAAATATGCAGGGAGTCTATTTTGATGGATGCCGGATCCAGTCCGCAAGGAAAAGCCCTGGTATCTACTGTATTTAATAAATATTTGTTCATTAAAAACTATTTAAGGATAATCCGTTATTTTCTGAAGTCTACTCCTTCACCACTGTGTCAGAGAAGGTAAAAACGTTGGCATATCATACTAACACTTCATAGAATTAAAATTAGCGGGCTACTTACATGTTATTACAGCACAAAAATCCAGGTGGACCGCCAGTACATCACATGTCCTTGTTGTTATCATGTGATCACAATCGGTCCTCCTTGGTCTCTCTTGGGTCTTACAATTCTTGCACAATCTTATATTTCGAACCCTCTTCTTATCCATGCTGCTTCAAAACAAACGGAGCTGGTAGAGATGGCCGCAAGACTCAAATCGCATTGCAGCTGTAATGGACAGCATCCGGAGTCAGTGGAAATCCTGGGTCACACACATGCAGCGATGTACAGTAACTGCAGCCCTACCAGTGGCCTTCATAATATACAGTACATGTATTCTGATTCTGACACCTCCATTCCTCAATACAATGGGTGAGTAACTGTACACGTACAACCATTTAAAAAGTCCTGTTACCTACGTTAGGAGTAGCACAGTCTTGGCTGCATTGGCCATTGCCATGTAAATGAAGGAGATAACAGTTGTACTGTGATGTCAAATCAGAGCAATGGCAGTGCAAGTCAGTGAAAATCTCCACCTTGGAAAGAGCTTTTTTTTAAAAGTTCATTTAGTGCTCAAAAACTGCAAAGAGAAGCTGCATTTTTAAAAAATGCTTGTGTATGTGTGGACAAGGCCTTAATACCACTACACCTCCTCCCTCAGTTTGTGAAGACCCATCGGCAGACTCATCTCAAATATTCTTACCATCTTTTTTTTTTTTTTTTTTTTTTTTTTCCACTGGATTTTTTTGTTAGTTAGTGGCTAAAGTTGTGCCCTATGACTGGCTATTGGAGCATTTTCATTTTCAGTGCTCCTACCAGGAACAGGAAAGTTACACAGTGCTGTTGCAGGTGATGCAGTCCCATCAGGCTGTGGTGGAAGTGACATTCACATGCTCACAGCTTCATGTGCCATCAAAATGATTTTTGAAACATGATTGTAAGGGGAAAATATTTCATGGTGTTGCTTTGAAGGTTGAATGACACATGCACTGGTCAGTGGTTGTGAATTGTCCAAAATATGAGTGTAGTACTATGGGATTATTTTGCAGTTGTCGATTTTAACTTGAGAACATTTTTTGTTCCTGTAAGGCTGCATGTCCACCAAACATGCTTTTTGTCGCCCGACCGCCCTGAGCATTTTTTTTCAGCATCTGTGCGCTGCGCTCTGGGAAAAAAAAGTCTGTGTCCTGTATCCCAGCAACAGCTTGTCACTCTCAGCTCAGCACTTCCACTTTTCCAATGATCAGACTTTCTACTGATTTTTAATAGCAGTCTCTAAATAACAATGGACAGGAAACATATTCTAGCAGCTCTGGATATAAACTATGATGACACGGAAAGCAGGAGTCTGAGTACAGACTAGTACTGGCGTCCTATGTCCTGCCCACGCAGCAGTTCTGATTGGCTGCTTAAGGTCTGACATTGACGAGCTCAGCTGCAGTCTGAAAAGTTTAGCTTTTTTCAGCTCTGAGTGCCTTGAGTGCCGTGACAAAAAACGGCCACTGCCAAGAGCGTTTCAGTGCCGAGGGCGCTCAGCGCTGGAATGAACAGAAAATAGTCTCCCAGCGCGGAAAAAAACGCGTTTGGTGGACAATAGACAATAATAGACATTCAAAAAGGTTAAAATCAATAAGGTCTGGGAATAAAAAGATAAGACAGTCTGTTTAAAAGGTGGAATGACATTTGTAATCATGAGTAGCAACATCTGCCAAAAGTAAACATTAACAAAGTCTTCCTGAGGTTAGAATTTCAGAGATTTTAATGCAAGCTCACATCATTTGAATAACCTCATGAAAAGCCGAAAGTCCAGAGAAAAGGAAGCTCCAAAGACGAAAACATTCAGGGTTGCTGTCAGACTGTGTGTGTGTGTGTGTGTGTGTGTGTGTGTGTGTGTGTGTGTGCACGTAATTGCATCCATGCACCTGACATTTGGTGGAGAGGCTGGTTGTCTTTGAACCAGGAGAGGCGGGGCAGAGGCTGGCCTTCCACATCACACTCCATTGTCAGAGACTCGGTCACGTTCACCGTCTGGTTGGTGAGGCTTCGCTTGTACCGAGGCGCCTCCAGGGCTGTGGTGGGAGAGGGGTCACCAAGACACAATGAGACCAGGGGAAAGAAATCAACATGGTGACAGTTGTGTGTGAAATCACTTCCTTCTCCCTGTATCGTATGTCTGTCATTTGTACTGGTGTCTGAATGTCTAGTGATTTCGGGAGTATTAAGCAGAATTGTGTAAAAGGGAGTGAGTGCAGCATCACATTACAGCACCACTGTGATTTGGTCACAGACCTGACACAATGGAGGGCTGAAGACATCACCATGGTGCTACTGTATACCCGTGATATTGTGTAGCATTGCAGTTGAGACCTTGTCAAGACCAGAGTCTCCCAAGATGTACAGACACAGTGGTCTTGGTATCAAGTTGATCTTGGGAGACTCTGGTTTTGATCTGGTCTCGACTACAACACAAATGCCACATGAACTCGGATGTAATACTGCTTTTATATAACAGTTCCATGATTTATAAGTTGATAGTAATAAGCACCAATAGACTGTTCTGTTTATGTTCTGCCAAGACTAGTATCACTGCAGGAAAACAAGTAGTTCCCAGCTGTTGCTCTTGAATGTTACTAACACAAATAACAAACATAATTGAGACTATAATAGCTTTATTTTACATATATGTTCAAGGACATTTGCTATTGTTCATCAGTTGTTGTTTAAATACATACAGTGGTGTGAAAAAGTGTTTGTCCCCTTCTTGATTTCTCATTTTTTTGTATGTTTGTCACACTTAAATGTTTCAAATCAAACAAATTTAAATATTAGACAAAGATAACACAAGTAAACACAAAATGCAGTTTTTAAATGAAGGTGTTTATTATTAAGTGAAAAAGTGATTGCTGTGGTTTATATTAATCATATATTCCATACCTACATATGTATAGGCATATTAGAATGTTTAGTGATTACATATGTGCAATGACCTCATGCCTCAGAACAGGACAAGAGGTCTCGACCGCCAGCAAAGATCAAAGAGCATACGGAGTCGCAGCGGTAGAGACCAGATCGATCGCCCTGACTTCCCAGGGTCAGGTGGAGGAGACAGAGGACAATGGAGGAGATCGATCTCCCTGACCACCCAGGGTCAGGTGGAGGAGACAGAGGACAAAGGAGGGGGGATTAAGTTAATGCGGGATGTCAGCTTTGATATGCAATGTCTTTTGTTGTGTGTAGGTATAAGTATGAAGGTCTGAATGTGTTCGACCTCTTATTCTGCTTCTGCACTGAGATGAGACTTGTTAGAGGAGTGAAGCTGTTATTAAACTTTGATTTACAAAATCACATCACTTCATCATTTCAAGCTCTTCTACACTGGTGACCAGGCGTGAAGATGGAACAGAGACGTTCTCCCGCGATTGACTCATCGGAGGCGACCCAGGCAAGCGCCGGCGCCCATGCAGACAGGGGAGCAGATGGAAGACGTTCCCCCACGGCAGAAGAGAGGGCTCAACCGAGCACCATCCCCAGCCCCGCCGTGAGAGCTAAAGAAAGGCGCTCTCACCCGGCGGACACATCAGGGACGGCCCACACAAGCGCCATCACCGTCAAGCTACCAGAATTCTGGCAAGAAGACCCGAGCTCGTGGTTCCAGCAAGCTGAGGCTCAGTTTGCACTGGCGGGCATAACGGCAGACGAGACGAAGTTTTATCACATCGTCGCCAAACTCGACGCTGCCACGTCAAGATGTGCGCCGAGCATAATCCGACAGCCGCCCGCCCATGACAAATACAGAGAGCTGAAGGCGACCATCATCGAGAACTTCGTCCCCTCAGCCGAGGAGAGAGCAGAGAAGATCCTGGCGATCTACGGCCACAGAGGATGCAGACCCAAGGCCCTCATGGAGGACATGCTGCAGCTCAAGGAAGAGGACAACGACAACTTCCTCTTCCAACACATCTTCCTCAGCACTCTGCCGCCACACATGAGAGGGACGCTGATCAACATGCGGTGCAGCACCCAGCAGGACTTCCGCGTGCTGGCCCGAGAAGCGCAGCAACTCATCAACGCCTGCGGGGAACAGGTGGCCACAGCAGCATCTGCAGATCTCAGCACGGATGCCCAGAGCAGCGGAGAACCACAGACAACCGAGCAGAGCCCGCCCACCATGGCGGCAACACGACCAAGAGGCAGCAGGTGGAACAACATCTGCTATTACCACCACCGCTTATCACCCTCAGGCTAATGGGTTATGCGAGCGTTTTCACAGATCTTTAAAGGCCGCCCTCAGGGCCTCACTAACTGATACAAATTGGGTAAATAAACTTCCCTGGGTTTTATTGGGGTTGCGTGCTGCGCCTAAAGAGGATCTAGACGCCTCCCCAGCAGAATTAGTTTTTGCACAACCTCTCAGACTCCCAGGTGAGTTTTTACCAGAGAACCCAGAGCCAGGGCATCTTCCAACCCTGAGGCCTTTAGGCAGCAACGGACCGGACACTCTCCCCGGACCGGCACATCACTCTTTTCCACGGGTTTTTGTCCCCCAAGCTTTAAAAAACGCCGAGTTTGTTTTTGTTAGGCATGAAGCTTTAAAATCAACCCTCCGTCCACCATACAACGGACCATTCAGAGTGCTGGAACCTGGTGATAAGCATTTTGTGCTTGATTTAGGGGACAGAAAAGAAACAGTCAGCATTGACAGACTTAAACCTGCTTTCTTGTTGAGAGACGAACCTGCACGGGTGGCGAGGGCACCTCGGCGGGGTAGACCCCCCAAGAACAAAGACTCAACCCCCCTGCAGGGAACAAATAACCACTCTCCTCCCCAAGCTGCAGATTCCTTACAGGAAGGTCCCACCAGGATGCCAAAGTGGACCTACAGCAGATTCGGGAGAAGATTAAAACCCAGACAGCACAGGGACTGATGCAAATTAACCAAGAGTTGTTAACTATTTTATCAGATTGTGCCGTGACAGTTTTAAGGCTGATTTGTGATATTACTACACTGTTATGGTTACCATTGAATTCTCTACAGGAGCATGACTGATGGAAAGATTCTTCCTCGTTTTCCCTGTCAAGAGGTTTAACAGTATAGTATGTCATAGAAATTATCTTAAACTGTAGACTTACTTTGATTGTCCTTTTCTTAGTCGTTTGGGGGGGGGGGCTGTGGTTTATATTAATCATATATTCCATACCTACATATGTATAGGCATATTAGAATGTTTAGTGATTACATATGTGCAATGACCTCACGCCTCAGAACAGGACAAGAGGTCTCGACCGCCAGCGAAGATCAAAGAGCATACGGAGTCGCAGCGGTGGAGACCAGATCGATCGCCCTGACTTCCCAGGGTCAGGTGGAGGAGACAGAGGACAATGGAGGAGATCGATCTCCCTGACCACCCAGGGTCAGGTGGAGGAGACAGAGGACAAAGGAGGGGGGATTAAGTTAATGCGGGATGTCAGCTTTGATATACCTACACACAACAAAAGACATTGCATAAGTATGAAGGTCTGAATGTGTTCGACCTCTTATTCTGCTTCTGCACCGAGATGAGACTTGTTAGAGGAGTGAAGCTGTTATTAAACTTTGATTTACAAAATCACATCGCTTCATCATTTCAAGCTCTTCTACAATTGCCCCCTAAACCAAATAACTGGTTGGGCCACCCTTAGCAGCAACAACTGCATTCAAGTGTTTGTGATAACTGGCAATGAGTCTTTTACGGCGCTGTGGAGGAATTCTGGCCCACTCGTCTTTGAAGAATTGTTGGAATTCAGCCACATTGGAGGGTTTTCGAGCATGAACCGCCTTTATAAGGTCATGCCACAGCATCTCAATCGGATTCAGGTCAGGACTTTGACTAGGCCACTCCAAAGTCTTCATTTTGTTTTTCTTAAGCCATTCAGAGGTGGATTTGCTGGTGTGTTTTCAATCATTTTTCTGCTGCAGAACCCAAGTGCGCTTCAGTGTGAGGTCATGAACAGATGGCTTAACATTCTCCTTCAGGATTTTTTTGGTAGACAGCAGAATTCATGGTTCCATTTACCACAGCAAGTCCTCCAGGTCCTGAAGCAGCAAAACAGCCCCAGACCATCACACTACCACCACCATATTTTACTGTTGGTATGATGTTCCTTTTCTGAAATACTGTGTTACTTTTACGCCGGATGTAATGGGACACACCTTCCAAAAAGTACATCTTTTGTCTCATCAGTCCACAGAGTATTTTCCCAAAAGTCTTGGGGATGATCAAGATGTTTTCTGGCAAAACTGAAATGAGCCTTTGTGTTCTTTTTGCTCAGCAGTGGTTTTTGTTTTGGAACTCTGCCATGCAGGCCATTTTTGCTCAGTCTCTTTCTGTGGTGGAGTCTGGAATGAGGCCTGCAGTTCTTTAGATGTTGTTGTGGAGTCTTTTGTGACCTCTTGGATGAGTCGTCGCTGCACTCTTGGGGTAATTTTGGTCGGCCAGCCACTCCTGGGAAGGTTCAACACTGTTCCATGTGTTCCCCATTTGTGGATAATGGCTCTCACTGTGGTTTGCTGGAATCTCAAAGCTTTAGAAACGTCTTTATAACTTTTTCCAGACTGATAGATCTCAATTACTTTGTTTCTCATTTGTTCTTGTATTTCTTTGGATTGCAGCACAAGGTCTAGCTTTTGAAGATCTTTTGGTCTACTTCACTTTGTCAGGCAGGCCCTATTTAAGTGATTTCTTGATTGAGAATAGGTGTGACAGTAATCAGGCCTGGGTGTGGCTAGAGAAACTGAACTCAGCTTTCCAAAGATCTGATAAACCATAGTTAATCTATGTTTTAATGGGGGGGGGGCACTTTTTCACAGAGGGCCATGTAGGTTTGGATTTTTTTTTTAACCCTTAATAATAAATACCTTCATTTAAAAACTGCATTTTGTGTTTACTTGTGTTATCTTTGTCAAATATTTAAGTTTGTTTGATGATCTGAAACATTTAAGTGTGACAAACATACAAAAAAAGAAGAAATCAGGAAGGGGGCAAACACTTTTTCACACCACTGTACTTTCCAGAGTCCATATGTTTGGTCTCTTTAGTTGACTAGCATCTTTAGATGAAGTAAACAATCAGAAACATGCATTACATTGTGAGGCTTCAGCAAACACTGTCCAATGTTAAGCTTTAAAGGGGTCATTGACTAAAAAATGATGTTTGTAAGTTTTAATTGTCTGAAATGTGTCTATTGGTCACGTAATTGTCAAAAAAAAAAAAAAATCAAGGCAGTTAATTCTCTTTAAAAACACAGCTTTTATCTTGTCTTTCCCAGAAACATTTGGCCCGCCTAGCTGTCTGCTATGTAGATGGAAGGGGTGCTAAAGGTAGCCTATTAGCCCCTTAGCTATTCCACAGCAAACCGAGGCGCACCGGTTGTGTCACCCGAGGCTGCTGGCTTCAAGCTTCACCTTGGCTCGGTCAGCAGCCTCGGGTCCCATGTCAGGTTGGTTGCGGCGATTGGGGGGCGCGTGGTGTGAGCAATATGTTGTGGAATCACAGCAAAATTATTGAGAGATAGGTCGGAGTGACACAAGATACACCATTGACTGTGGATCAGTGAATCAGAGCTGAGCTTGAAGGAGGCTAAAAGCTAAAGGCTAGAAGCTAGTCAGCTAATGGCTAACTGAGATAAGAGGAAGGGCGGAGTTGAACAGATGAAGGATATTTCTTAAAGTGATAGGCTTAAATCAGAGCATTTCAAGAAGGCCAGGAAAAATACAAAACAAATTTGCTTCAATAATTTAAAAAATTAAAGAAAATGTGAACAAAATATGTCACAAACACTTCATTAAGACATGTGAGAGATGTTAAAATGTGGACAAAGTGCAGTCAGTGACCCCTTTAATCTAAACTCACGGAAAACCAAAATGTGCTAACTGCTAGCTAGTTTGGGTATGTCTGCTTTTGTTTACATTCTCTTCATCATCTGCTTATAGTCATCTTCAGCTGAAATAGTCAGTGGCATGTCATGAGGTTTCTTTGTCTATTTTTTTCTGACTGTTTACAGGATTACACAAAAATTACGAGACTGACTGATTCACTTTTATCAGAGGGATCCCTTGGGCCAAAGATGAAACCATCTGATTTTTAGCTAAATCTGGGTCAATATGTGTTTTCTGGATCACATTTGAATTTTTTTTTAGTTTAGAAACATTGTCAAATAGGGCTTTTTATAAAAGATATTTTTGGTAATTAAAGAAATGGTGCCATTCTTGAAAATAAAATCCTGCCATCCATCAGAAAGATCAGGATGAGACAGGGTGGACAGTCCAGCAAAAAGAAGGAAACTCTCAACTGGTTTTCATCAAATGAACTCACATTGTTAGAATGGCTCAGACTTGAATCATACTGAAATAAGGATCCACAAGAGGGCCCTCTGGAGTCCTCAGGATTAAGGCAGTCTATTTAGAAGAATGGGCCAAACTCCCGCCTAAGCACTACAGGAGATTAGTTTCTTCATACAGGAAGGGTCTTGAAACCATAAAAAACAAAGGTTTAAGAATTAAATACATTTCAGTTACTGTCTTCAACTTTTTCCCTGTTTAATTTTTACACATAGCTTTATATATGGACTGAAATAATGTGTTTTCTTTCCATGTTTGAATTTCTTGAGTTAATACCAACGTCTGGTGAAAAGTTTATGTAAGCAGCCTCATTGGAAATATAAGTACTGGAGGAAAAAACGCTGTTATACATGGCGTAGGTGGGACGGAATGGATGAGTGATTTCTGACCCAGCCTGTAACCTGCCTGCCCTGGTGTGAACAGTGTGATATCAGTAAAAGGAACACCAAACCAAATGGTGTATTTCAGATAGAAAGTCAGACAAAGTAAATCAAAAGAAAAAATCCCATTAAAATATACATGTGGCCCCCAGGTTCTGGTGCAAGGTTGCACAGCAAGAATGAGACATCAGTTCTCTTAGTGCATTTCAGCCCTGCAGCACCTCAGCTCTGTTTTCTTCGCTACGTGTGGATGTTGGGCTGACACCTGGTGTTCTCTCCATTATGTGTGGCTGTATCAGGATGCACAGGCAGCTCTTTGCACCACCCATGGAGTTCATCTGCTCAGGACTGAGCTTTTCTCTAGTTAGCCATGTTTACTGCAACTATACCCCCCCCCCCCCCCGTGCCGACTGATGCGTGTGTGTCTACAGTGTTCATCACCTTTCACAGAGATGTATTTGGACAGGCACTGCTTCTCTCTGTTGCGCCTGCTCTGAGCCTCACACACATACAGCCCTTCGTCCTGCAGCTGGATGGAGGTAATGGTGAAGTCCAGCACCCAGCTGTTGAAGAGCTCCCGGAAGGAGAGATGACCAGGGAGCACGTCGGCGTAGAGGTGCACGCTGCTGCAGTCTGGCTCCTGGGCCTTGCCCTGCCTGTCCTGCAGGGCTTTGGGGTCGAGGCGGTACCACTGCAGCTGGTCATAGGTGTAATTGTCAGCATGGCAGCACAGAGAGACCTCGTCCTGCTCGAGCGGACTCTCGCAGGGCTGGACATCCACGCTGAAGCCCTCAGGGATGGCTTTAAAAATGAAAAGAGGGTAGTGAGCAGAGATGGGCAGCGTAGCCACAAATTGTACTCAAGTAAAAGAAGTATTACTCTAATTAAATTGTTTAGTCAAGTACAAATAAGTAGTCATCCAAAACTTGAGTAACACTAAGAAAGTATCTACTTAAAAAGTTACTTGAGTAGTGAGTAGTGACCTCACTCTTGCCAATTTGAGATGTTTTTCTTCTAAATTTGTCTTTTTTCTTGTACATTTATTACTTGTAAATTCTATCCATCCATCCATCCATCCATCTGTCCATCTGTTCATCCATCCAGCCATTCATCTGTTCATCCATCCATCCATCCATCCATCATCCATCCATCCAGCCATCTATCCATCTGTCTGTCCCTCCGTCCATCCATCCATCCATCCATCCAGAGAGGACACCAAGGCATTACTGTATTCCCAGGCCAGCTGGGAGACAGTCTCTCCACCGTGTCCTGGGTCTGCCCCCAGGTCTCCTCCCAGTGGGATGTGCCCGCAACACCTCCACTGGCTCGTTTCGATGTGGAGGAGCACTGAGATCGTTGAGCACTCCTTCAGCTCCCCATGACCCCTCAACAATCTTTCAGCGATCTTTCAATGAACTCTATTGGTCTTTCATCGAATGCTCAATGATCCCTCACTGATCTCTTATTGTAATAGCTCACTGGGCTGAGACAGCTCACAACTAGTTGGAGATAAAAAAATAAAAATAAAACAAACCTTGGGACAAATCCGAGAATTTGCAACAATTTTCACTTGAAATCACAGTGTCTCACGAATGTTGCAATAATGTTGAACAAACTCTCAGCAAGTTTTTATCCAAAGCTCCAGTGTTTGTATACCTATCATGCAAGTGTTACAGGACATTGTTGCAACATGTGTGAGCCAAAATTTACGGGGGGGGGGGGGGGGGGGGGGTTGTACTCACAACAGTCCTGCAATGGCCGCCCAAAACCTACAGACATCCATGCCAACTGCACACTGTCTGCCTTATAAATACAGGGTGTCTGTCCGTTCCAGGGATCATTCTATCATCTGATGTCAGACTTGCATATATACAATTGCACATGCCTGAGAACCACAACAAACAATAGAATTTTCACTGCTTGCCCACTGCAACTTCTCTCCCACTGGAGTATTGCACAAAAGCACACACGTAAAATGACTTTAAGGAGCTCATCACACCAAACTCATTCTCAGAACATCTTAGCCCATCATAAGAAGTTGATGAAACGGGGTTAAAACAGGTAAAAATGGGCAATTTGAAGCAAAAAAAAAAAAAATGCCTCAGATACAACACTACTTCATTGTTACACGGTTTGAGACACATCCGTCTTGTTTTTATTCCCAATGCAGACATTTCTTGCAAGGTTAACAATGAGAAAAAGTAGCCGTCCATCTAGTTTCTAATCAGTTTCTAATCAGTCACTGACAAGTTCAGCCCAGTCCTTAACCAGTTAAAACCTGTTCCTGACTGGTTTCACTCCGTTCTAAATCGCTGGTACACAGTTCCTAACGTGACGATCTCATCAGCACGTTGTCACTCTGTCCTCATTGGGTCTCTAGTAGGTTAAAAATGCATGTCTCCATTCAATGGAGACATCCGAGACAAGGGGGGCTGAGGGGGCTGCAGCCCACCCCCCAAAAAAAAGAAGAAAAAGGAGAAAAAAAAAGAAAAATGTAAATAAAGAGCAGGTTTTGAGTAGTTTGCATTGAAAATGTTAAGAAATCTGTAGTTGACAGGGGGCTGAAGCTAAAGCTTTGCCCCAGGTGAATAGCCCGGGCATTCAGAATGGTGGTGGTGGTTGGGGTTCAGCGCCCCCTTCACAAATTCCTGGCTATGCCACTGCATTGCGTTGTAGCCAAACGACGCCACGTTCTTGCCCGTTGTCGTTCCCATTCATCTGCTTTGAGCTGTACAGATGACAATTGCTTCTACTATCTTCATATCATCATTTTCATTATCACAAGTAACGGATGACAGAAGTTTTACTTAGAGGGACTTTTAATTAATTACAACTATAAATGCCACATTCCTCCTCTCCAAAAATGTAGATGTATTTGCTTTTTTGAAATTGAAATAATGTGCAAGTCATAAATAAATAATCTGCGCACATTGCAGGCAATAAAAAAAAATCTGACTTACTGACAGCTGATTAGAATATTTGATAGGGAGTCTTCAGTCATAACTAAGAAAAAATGTGATGTGACATTGTCATCTCCATCGGATTTGAATGACTACCGACCAGTTGCCCTCACATCTCATGTGATGAAGGTCCTGGAGAGACTGGTCTTAGCCCACTTGAGGCCGCAGGTGAAGACGTGGCTGGACCCTCTGCAGTTTGCATATCAGTCCCATTTAGGAGTTGAAGATGCTGTCATCTACCTGCTGCAACGAGCCCATCTGCACCTGGATGGTGGAGGAGATACTGTGAGAATCACTTTTTTTGATTTCTCCAGTGCCTTTAACACCATCCAGCCACTGCTGCTGGGTGAGAAGCTGCGGGTGATGGGGGTTGACAGCTCTGTGATCTCCTGGATTACTGATTACCTGACAGGCAGACCACAGTTTGTCCGGCTGAGCAATGCCTTGTCTGGAGTGGTGGCTAGTGATACGGGAGCTCCACAGGGGACTGTGCTCTCTCCTTTTCTTTTTACCTTATACTCCACTGACTTTCAGTACAACACTGAGTCATGCCACCTGCAGAAATTCTCTGATGACTCGGCTGTTGTGGGGTGTATAAGAGGAGGAGAGGAAGAGGAGTACAGAGCACTGGTAGACAGGTTTGTGGAGTGGACGGAGCAGAATCACCTGAGGTTGAATGTCAGCAAGACCAAAGAGATGGTGATTGACTTCAGGAAGACATCTTCTCAGCCACTGCAGATTAGGGGGGAGGATGTGGGAGTGGTTGGGGACTACAAATATCTGGGTGTCAGGATCAGCAGCAGGTTGGACTGGAGATCCAACACCGATGCTGTGCACAGGAAGGGGATGAGCAGACTCTACTTCCTGAGAAAGCTGAGATCCTTCAACGTGTGCAGCAGGATGCTGGAGCTTTCCTATCAGACCGTTGTCGCCAGCGCCATCTTCTTTGCTGCTGTCTGTTGGGGTAGCAGTATCAGGGCCAGAGACACCAACAGACTTGACAAGATTATCAAGAGGGCTGGCTCTGTAATTGGTCTCAGACCGGAGACCTTTGAGACAGGAGAACACTAAAACTGCGATCCATCATGGACAATCCTGATCACCCCCTCCACCACACACTAGATAGGCAGCGAAGCATATTCTCCAGTAGACTACTACAGCTTCGTTGTCGAACGGCCAGGTACGGGAAATCTTTCCTGCCACATGCAATTTCACTGTACAATAACTCACTATGATGTTGTATTCTGGTCATAGCTATGCTGCCACACTGCACCTTACAGACTAACTGGTACCTCACTTTTCACTCTGCTCCTGATAGTCCTCCTTTGTGCAATGGGATGATTCATGTGTTTATACGGGTCATCATATATTAAGCTATGATGTATATAAGTGTTATAGTCGTGTTAGTTTTTACTCTCCATGGGTAATCCCTTTGTCTGTCATGTGTGTGTTTCTGTTGTTTGGTTGTCTACTGTCATGCTGCTGTTACACTGTAATTTCCCAGTTTGGGATCAATAAAGCACATCTATCTATCTATCTGACTGAGGAGCTGCACAAAACTGCATTTAAAACATCTTCGCTTCAGCTACCCCAGTGATTTTTTTCATCATTCAGCAAGGGTAAGCACCACTCTAGGGATGTATTTCAGTCTGTATAAACCTCCTTGGTTATAAATTTGAAGATTATTTTTTATCTATAAGGTTTACCTGTTGCACTAAAACCTGAGGATGCCCACCAGTTAGTGTGCAGGAAAAAAGGACAGCAGTTATAATATGATAATATCTGATACAAACCGATTTTTTTCTGTTTTAATATATTTTTTCTAAAAGAAAAATATCTTTTTCTAACAAAAATACTTGTAAAGAACAAAAAAATAGTTAATATGCCATGCCACATTTTGCTGGTTCTCGACACACTTCTATCACTTTCAAAGTGCAGCAATCAGTTTGCAGTACGTCCTCACTCAGGCTTTTTTTCCAGACGGGACGGTCAGGAGAAATTTTTGAACATGCTCTACAGTTCTGGAGCACCCTTCCCACCCATGCCTGTCCATGGGGTTCTTACAGAGACCATCATAAGTGTCAACAACATCCATTCAGTTCCCACTCAGTTTTACCCTGTTCTGTCAAATTTTCCAGAATCTACTGAGAACGACCTCAGGTGCGATGCCCCCCTAACATGAAACAAACACATGTATGCAATAAACATGCCTGATCCCCTGAACTTACAGCTAGAAAAGAAACTCTTAATAACAACTCTACATTTTCTCACAACGTCACTAAATGACAAACAGACATGCTGAATGCCGTTCTCCAACTAATCTCAAGCTGTCTCCGCCCAGTGAGATACTACCCTTAGCCACCTCTTCCTTTGGGATGGAAAAATTTAGCATTCACTGAAAGATCCCATTGGGAAGTTGATGAGATCGTTAAGTGCTTCTTGAGATTTTATTGAGAGTTTGTTAAGAGATCACTTTCCTTCAGCGATCATTGAGCAGATGATCTCTCAACTGTGAGGACCATGGAGATCACTGAAAGATCATTTAATCCAATTATTCTGTTTACATGATTATTTTAATGATCAGAAGAACGTCAGAAATCTGCTTATAAACCGATAATATGTTAACATGTAAACAGAATAATCTGATAAAGGCCATTATCAGATATATGAAAAATCACATTAACTCAAGTACAACCCCAGTTCCAGTGAAGTTAGGACGTTGGACAAAACATAAAAAAACAAAATGCAATGATTTTAAAATCCTTTTCAACCTATATTCACCTGAATACAAGAGAAGATATTTAATGTTCAAACTGATAGTGAATATTTACAAAAAGAACAATAAAGTCTAATTTTGAATTCAATGTCTGCAACACTTTCCAAAAATGCTGGACAGGGTCCTATTTACCACTATGTTACATCACTGCTCCTTTTAACAACACTCAATAAGCATTGAGGAACTGAGGACATAATTGTTGAAGCTTTGTAGGTGGAATTCTTTCCCATTTCTGCTTGATGTACGACTTCAGTTGCGCAACAGTCCAGGGTCTCCATTGCTCTATTTTGCAGTCGATAATGCCCACGTTTTCAGTGGGAGACCGGACTGCAGGCAGGCCAGTTTTGTACCCACACTCTTTTGCTACGAAGCCACGCTGTTGTAGCACGTGAAGAATGTGGCTTGGCATCGTCTTGCTGAAATAAGCAGGGACGTCCCTGAAAAAGACGTTGCTTGGATGGCAGCATGTGTTACTCCAAAAAAAAAGTTCCTCAACTGCTGGACTATTTGCCCACGCAGTTGTTCAAAGTGGTGAACCTCGCCCCGTCCTTGTTGAGCCTTTCAGGGACGCTCCTTTTATACCCAATCATGATGCTCACCAGTTTCCAATTAACCTGGTCACCTGTAGAATGTTCCAGAAATGTGTTTTCTGAGCATTCCTCAGGGTTCCCAGTCTTTTCTTGCCCTTGGCTTTTTTGGAACGTGTTGCAGGAATCAAATTAAAACTGAGTGAATATTTGCAAAAAAAAAAAACAAAATATACAGTATCAGTTTGAACATTAAATATTTTGTGTTTGTAGTGTATTCAACTGAAAATAAGTTGAAAACAATTTGTAAATCATTGTATTTTGTTTTTATTTACGTTTTACACAACATCCCAACTTCACCAGAATTGGTGTAGTTTATTGCACAATAATCCATTTATTTGGTGCATGCAAACACATCGACTCTGACTATTACCATTATCTGTTTATTCCCAGTTATCAGATTATTGTGATCATGTAACTGGGCTCAATGATTACTCAGCGATCTCCATCTGTGTACAGGGGCCCTTCAGGTCTCGGTCTTTCTACATTCTGATCTCAGGTCTTGACTACAATCAAAGCAGAAACGCTATCCATGTGAAAAACAATACTCACTGGTTACATAGAAGTAGATCAGGTGCTCATCTTTGCCCACTTTGTTTTCAGCAGAGCACTTGTACATGACAGAGATGCTGGCATTGCCTATGTGAAGTCTGCTCACTATCTGCGAGGAGAAACAAAGCAAGAGTGAGACTTCAGCTCATGTGGAGTGTTCGGTGAAAGCAGCCCCCCCCCATCTGCTGTCGTGGATTTCTCTGAGCAGACATGCTCCTGATTTTCTGCTGATTGGCCAACCGGACGTAAACCCACTCAGGTGCGACTGAGAAAAGGTCAGGACGTTTATGCACGTGAATGCGTGCCATGCTGATAACATGTTCTCGTGCGTATGTACGCGTTACACATGTTCCCTTCCGTGAGTGTCTGGATGTGTTTATAATCAATCCTGACAGGAAGTCTGCACAGGAAGAACGCTCTAAATATTTCTACAGTGGAAATGGTTCTTGATTGACAAATTTTGTTATGGAGCTCAGAGTTTGGGGCTGTTACATGAAAACAACACAGTTCACGGATAAGTCCACTTATATAAAAGTCTTCTTTTCTGGGTCATGTCCTAATTATTTTCTTATTGCCCCTCTCCTTTAAACATTTTAAAATGATATGCATTAATGACAGTTGAAGATCATATTAAGGGTTGAACACATTCAGATTATTGATAATTAATTTACAGTCAATATAAAAAGTGCACACACCCCTGTGGTTTTTGTGATGTTAAAAATGAGACCACCTTTAATATTACCTGTACAGTTCAACTGAAAATAAAACAAATCTGTCAAGGGGGTACATATTTAAAAAATATGTATATGCTGGTTGTATAAGTGTGCACACCTTTGCACCAATAATTTGTTGAAGCATCTTTTGATTTAATATAACAGCATTCCGTCTTTGTGGTACACCGGCCATCAATTAAAGTGACTCTGATTAACCCCAAATAAAGTTCAGCTGTCCTAGTAGTATTTTCCCAAAATTTAATCAGTTACATCCTACAGCAGAAGTCATGGTTCATAGCGAGCTTACAGACCATCAAAGGGGCCTTATTGTTCAAGGGCATCAGTCAGGAAAAGGATACAAAAAACCTCCACAGCATTACAGTCAGTCATCAAGAAGTGGAGAAAATAGAGGACAACAGTAACATTACAGAGAACTGCACATCCCGTGAAAGCTAAAGACAAGATAAAACTTGTCAAGGAGATTACCAAGAGGACTACAGCAACCCTGAAGGAGCTGCAGGAATTTCTAACGAGGAGTGGTTGTGTACTACATGTGACAAGGATCTCCTGTGTTCTCCTTCTATCTGGACTATGGAGTTGGGTTGCATGATGGAAGCCTTATCTTACAAAGAAAAAAAAAATCAAGACTCCCAAAAGCATGTGGGAAAATGTGTTATGGTCTGATGAAACCAAGGTAGAACTTTTGGCCACAATTCCAAAAGGTATGTTTGGTGCAAAAGAAACACTGCACATCACCAAAAGAACACCAAACCCACAATGAAGCATGGCGGTGGCAGCATCATGCTTTGGGGTTGACTTTCTTCAGCTGTAGTTGTTACTTTAGTCAAGGTAGAGAGAATTATGCAGAATTCCAAATACCAGTCAGTTCTAGGCAAAAACTGTCAGGAGTATGTGCGAAAGCTGAAGAGGAATTTCAACTTTCAGCATGACAATGAACCCAAGAATACATCCAAATAAATATAGAAAAATATTTCACCAGAAGAAAATTAAAGTTTTAGAATAGTCCAGCCGACAGCCCAGATCTACAGTAAATCCAATAGAAAATCTGTGGAGCGCCCTAAAGAAGGCTGTGCATAAACAACCTCACAATCTGACAGATTTGAAGTGCCTTTTGCAGGAGTGGCCAAATATTGTCAGATCAAGATGTGGCATGCTGACATACCTACCTCAAAACACCGAATGCTAGAAATAAATCAATAGGTGCTTCAGCACAGTATTAGTTTAAAGCGCAAGTTATGCACCCACGTCGACGTGACGCAACTGTGATGGTGTCGACGCAACGGCAACGTGCATTCCTATTGCATCGCCTGACCTCTCCAGACTTTTCTGAAGAGGTGCACGTCAATGACGCAGGCTGTAAAAGCTGTGATTATCCCGCTTTGTCTCCTCCTTCACATTTCCTGGTGCTCTGCCTGTTCACAGCTGTACAACTTCCAAAGCGAGTCGATTAAACAATGATCCAAATTCGAAAGAATATTGAGCTAGTCAGCACATACAGAATATTTTGTAGCTCGTCATAACACCAGTAACTACACAGATTGTCAAATAACGGCAGTGGCGGTGGTCGCATGCACCGTTTTCTCCAAATTCTCTTTTTCTCTGTGCAACAATCGTATGAAAATTTGCTTTTTCTTAACATTTATTAGCTCCAACTCCATCGCAATTTACTCTTGTCCGTTGCTATTTCATAAACAAAAACACATGACAAACACAAATCACTCTATACATCAGCTGTAAACGGAACAATGCATTTCACCCAACACACAAGAAAAAACTACCGATCACTGCAATGGCGACGGACGTCGGTAATGGCGTTAACTTGATGCGGGTGCATAAATCCATCTTAAGGGTGTATGAACTTGTGCTACCAGTGTAATGCATGTTTTTCCCCCAGAATGAAAAACACGCAAGGTGGCAGTGGCTCAGAAGCTAGAGGGGGTCGTCCAATAACTGTAGCGTTGGCGATTCGAATCATGCTCTCCCCAGCCATCCTGCAGTTGTGTTCCTGGGCAAGACACTTTACCCACCTGGCCTCCAGTGTCCATGACACTGGGCATGAATATGTATAAATGTTCGGTAGTGGTCGGAGAGGCCACTGGCAGATACTGGCAGCCATGTTTCCGTCAGTCTGCCCCAGAGCAGCTGTGGCTACAGTAATAGCTTACCACTACCATTGTCTGTGGAGTAAATGAAAAATGTATCCATTGTAAAGCATCTTTAACTGTCTATGAAAAGCACTGTATAAATTTGATGCATTATTATTATTATAAGACTTGTTTGTTTTTTGGTGGATTGTACATGTGTCATTAAAAAGTTTGTTTTTTTTCATGTTCTGCTTTTGAGAACATGCTCTAAAGTGTTACAAAGTTATTTTTTATTTTTAGTCCTAATTCTGGCACATTTGCAGTTATGTTCATGGATATGCATTGATCTGGTTACGCAAACCAATACACAAAACAAGTCTTTTCACAGAGTACCTTCTCTCGTCCATCCACTAATTCCACCGACGTCTCAATGTCTTCATTTTCATTCATCGTATTTTCAGGAGTAATGCGCTGCCAGTTCTGACAGTCCGCAACCCCATCACTCTGGCCCATCCTGTCTCGCCGGGATCTGGAAAAAAGAAGCAGCATGGACGCATTCATGACATGTTGCCTCATTGACATGTAAAGCACAGAGGGAACAGTGGGAGACAATTAAGAAGCACATCAAACATTAGCCTGATGGTTTCTTCCTTACACAACATTACATTTCTGAACAGCCTGCATTCCAATGCAATTCCAAGGCAATTATGCTAAGTGTCATTGCAACTAATGGGAGGGCCACTGTATCAATTATGATGAACATCACAGCAGAGCTAATGAAAAGGGAAAAAAAACAAACTATTATATATTACCAAAAAGTCACTTAGAGTCAGTTCCATGGGTGTCTTCTGTGAACTCTGATCTTCAGTTCATTCCAGAGATTTTCAATTGGATTCAGGTCAGGTGACTGACTGGGTCATTCTAGCAGCTTTATTTTCCTTCTTGGAGCCAGCTGAGAGTTTCCTTGGCTGTGTGTTTTGGATCATTGTCTTGCTGAAATGTCCACCCTTGTTTCATCTTCAGCATCTTGTCAGATGGCAACAGTTTCTTGTCAAGGATGTCTCTGTACATTTGTCCATTCATCTTTCCTTCAATTATATGAAGTCTGCCTGTACCACGTGCTGAAAAACACCTCGACACCATGATGCTCCCACCTCCAACTTCACTGTTGGTATGGTGTTTTTGGGCTGATGTGCAGTGCCATTTCTCCTCCTAACATGCTATGTGTTGTGGCATCCAAAAAGTTCAATTTTGGTCTCATCTGACTAGACTATATTCTCCCAGTATTTCACTGGCTTGCCCAAATGTTGTGCAGTAAACTTTAAATGAGTTTCAGCATGCTTTTTCTTAAACAATGGAGTCTTGCGAGGTGAGCGGACATAGAGCCCACGTCGGTTGAGTGACTTGCTGTTTTCTTTGAAACAGCAGTACCTGCTAACTCCAGGTCTTTCTGGAGCTCTCCACCAGTGGTCTTTGGCTCTTGGATAACTCTTCTGATAATTCTTTTGACTCCTCTATCAGAAATCTTGCGAAGAGCTACTGGTCGTGGCTGGTTTATGGTAAAATGATGTTCTTTTCACTTCTGAATGATGGCTCCAACAGTGCTCACTGGAACATTCAGCAGTTTAGAAATGCACCTATAACCAATGCCATCATTATGTTTTGCAACAATAAGGTTGTGAAGGTCTCGAGAGAGCTCTTTGCTTCTACCCATCATGAGTTCTTTGTGGTGTGACAATCTGATATTCACAGACCTTTTTAAAGGCTATCAGTCAGGACCTAACCAGCTGAAATTAATTTGTACTTATGGAGGATGGGATGGCTTCCTAAATTCTGATGGATTTCAGCTGTTTTCTTGGCTTTCCGTGCCTTTTTTCCACCTCTTTTTCTTCAGGCATTCAATACTTATTCCCTGTGTCATTCCACTTTATTAAATATAACTTGTTTTGTGAACACAGTTGCCTTGATTTCTTTTTATGTATGGATTACTAGGGTTGTTACTGATATCTGGTGAATATCTCAGGTCAATGGCTCCATCAGAAATATGTTTAATGAGAAAAAAGTTGACGTGCTCATTTTTCCTGTTGTAAATTATGGTAATAAGACTTGCCATGAATAAATCAGTTTAAAAACAAATTAAAAACTTTGAGTTCCCCCAATTATTCTATGTCAGAAATGTCTGCTGGAGCCACATGTGCCTCTTCTGCTCATATCCATGTGCTCCATGTGGCACTGACAAAAGCACGTTGCAGATTTACAAGACACAAAATTTTCTGAGAAGAAAAACTGCATATTTATGTTAAAAACTTAATCCCACAGGACAAAATATGTTAATTTATGATGAAAAACATCACATATTACCATGCCATGCCAGAAAGTCTTCAACTCTGAAGAAAAGCAGGTTTATGAGAAAATGCTTTACATAATTACATATAAAGTTGCAAATTTACAAGAACCAACTTGTACAAAAGAGATGAAAAGGTTAAGAGGGAAAAAAAACAAATGAAGAGCGCATTTAAAGGGTGCTTAACTATTGCAAAAATTTACATATTCAAGACAAAAACCCTTCTATTGTTATTGTAACAAGTCATTTTATTTTTAAAAGTTTGCTTTTTACCTTCATTTTAAGGCTCAAACATGTTCTGTGGGTCCATGCTGATTATGTTGGGCAAAACAGAGCTCATTCCACAGAAGAAGTTGCTGACAGATCGACTGATAGCGTAAAAAGTTTATAGAAATGGAAATAATTTAAGGTCAGATTTTTTTCTGATGACCAACAGCTGTAAAAATAAGTTCAGCTGTATAGAAGACTGTAGGAAAACATCAATATTGCTCAAATGAGTTATTGCTCAAAGATTTTCATAATTAGTCGAATAGCCTACTGACGAAAACACTTAACACACACTGTTAAGCTAGATTTTCAGGTTATATCGGTACTGTGAATGTTTAATAGAAGACATGCAGTATTATAACTGTTTGTGTGGTATTAGATGAAGCATGTTGTGTTTGTCTATATTTGGAACTTGGATGCAGATCAAATCACATTTTATGATCAATTAATGCAGAAAACCAGGTCATTCCAAAGGGTTCACATACTTTTTCTTACTTCTGTAAAATAGAAATAAATATGACATACGTATGTTTAGGACAGCTGCGTGGAGTAGTGGTTACCACTGCGACAGCACAGCAAGAAGGTTGCGGGTTCAATCACACCCATAGACCAGTGGTGACCCTTCTGTGTGGAGACTGCATGTTCTCCCCATGTCTGTGTGGGTTTTCGCCGGGTACTCCAGTTTCCTCCCATGTTCCAACGGCATGCATGTTAAGCTGGGTTCAGGCTGCACCTGTCCGCGTCCGCTCGACCGCAAGGTTCATGTGATGAAAATTACGTCATCGTCTCCAGTTCGCTAAGCTCCGTGGGGCCCCTCTGCATCTGACCACATGCAGCACAAATTTTGTGACCGTGTTGCCTGAGCGCATTGACTACACATGCACAAGATGGAACCTCTCATTCAAGAGGTGGCGCTACCGACACAGCACGCAAAGTCAAAGTAGAAGAAGAAGATGAAGAGGAAGAGAATAAACATGCATGAATCATGTTGCAGCAGCAGCAGCTTGAGCAGAGATGAGCATTGAAAAATGGTAATTCCTCCTCTTCCTCGAGATAATGCCATTGTTGCTATAAAAAAAAAAAATGTGTCGCACTTGCGTTTCTTCACTTTTATATAGACGGTGAACAAACTAGCGTGTTAGCGCATTTGAACTACCTATAGGGCTGGGGTGAAACTACAAATGATGGTTGTGCGCATGCGTCAACCACTTGGCTTAGCAGATAAAAAAAATGAAGAATATATACAACTGTGTGCACACTGGCCTCGTCCAAAGCTTGCAAGACGATAGGCTTTGATTGATGCTCCCATTCCGTGTTTCGTGTCTGTGACGCACTTGGTTGTATGCTTCTTTTTTGCGTATGCCAGGCCAAGCATACGCTGCAGTTTCACCCCAGCTCAATAGGTGGCACCAAGGAGCAGATGTGCTAGCTTGTTCTCCAGCTATACAAGAGACAAAGTCGCTCTTTAAAAAGAAGACTATTTTGTGGGTCTGCTAATCACTAATATTTCATTTTTCCTCCGGTCCTGCTGCTGCTACTACAACAACCACAGAGATATAATTATATCGCTGTGACTGCTGCGTCTTCCTGATCGTCTACTTCCTCTTCTTCTTCATCTTTTTCTTTAACGTTGTTCCAGTGGTGTCCCCATTTGGATGGGAGTTTGACTCTTGCGCATGCGTAGTAAGCTCGCATGGGAAACGGGGTCACAAAATTTGGGGCTGCAAGCGGCCAGCCATGGGTGGACTACGTGACTGGAGATGATGACAAAATTTACATCACTGAAGGCTTGCGGATGAGGAGATGCAGAGCGGTTAAGGGAGCATAAATCCACCAATAGTTGGCAGTGCCTCCCCCCCCCCCCCCCACCACCCCGTGACTTGAATAGGATTAAGCAGTGTAAGATAAATGCATATACAGCCATGGAAAAAATTAAGAGTCCAAAGAGACCACTGCAAAATTATCACTTTATCTGGTTTTACTATGTATACATGCATGTGTTTGAGTAAAACAATTTTGTTTTATTCTCAAACCTACTGAAAACAACTCACCCAAATTCAAAGTTAAAATATTGTCATTAAGAGCATTTATTTACAAAAAAATGACAACTGGCTAAAACAACAAAAAAGATCTTGCTTTTAGATGTGCTTTTAGTTTAAACAATGGAAAGAAAACAAGCTCATGTTCATTCTTAAACACTACAATACTTAAGTTTTAACTTTAAAAGAACTTGGAAATCTGTATTGTGTAATAACTCTGATTTTTTTTTTTTTTTAAATCCAGCTTTCATGCATCTTACCATGGATAGATGACCACCTAATCAGTACCTCCTTAAGTAGATTGAGGTGTCCTTGTGTTGATATTCAACAGATCCTCAAACTGAATGGCTGACATACATGTAGCCATGATAATTTAGGAAAGTTTTTGCAGTAGTCTTAGTTTTTTCCAGAGCTATATATGTTTAAGATGCATTTTGTAAGATAATTAATGTGTAGCACATCTACAAACCAGATTTTACAGAAGTATCAGTCTGCTTACCAACATTTGAAAGTTTATGCATCCTCTTATTAAACTCAGTAACATGTCTAACAGTGATAATAACAAGAACATCCTGTTGTGTTTCTCAGATAAAGGACAGAAGTCCTTTCAATGCACCTATTGTAATGGTTCCTGTGTACTCTGCCTCCCTCTTTCCTTCTGATTAGGCTCACTCCTTACAGCCTTGTGCACCACCTACTGCCAGTCAGAGAGGCCCTTTAAATAGGATGCAGTCCCTTCACTCTGTCTGGTGATGTCAACCTGCACACAGCCTGTATCCTGTCTGAGCTGAGCATCTTTGTATTACTCTGCCTTGCTGTGCTTTTGATCTTTTGCTTGCCCTGGACCTTGAGACTGCCTGCTGTATTGGAATTATCTGCCAGCCTTGATCTAGCCTGCCGTGCTCTGACCCCTGCCTGCCTCTGGATTGAGGAAATTGCTTTACAGATTGGATTTGGATGTTCTTGGACTGTGCACACTATCATCTTCCCAAGTAAGTTGACTTACTACCATTTGTTTCTACTGCTTTTCACTCTCACTCTCCAGCACTCAGGCCTGGCCAGCTTGTCTCCAACAATTTCCTGGAAATTCCCCTGCAGCACCTCAGCACCTCTCCCCCTGGCAACCTGCTCACCCAGTGTGGAGGCCCCTCTCCTGCTCCCGACCGCTCTCCCCCATGGAAGTGCAAGCACAAAAAACGAACATTAAAAGCTCATCATGCTGTTTGTCAGTTATACTTACCTGTCCCTCTGCTCTCTCCTCATAGGGTTGCCAGATCTTCAAGATGATCATCATTGCACATTATCTTGCACAATTATTGTAATAAAGATCATTGTTCACTTCAATTATCATTTCCACCCGTGTCTGCTTTTGGGTCATATGCCACACACCGTAACAGTTATGTCATCAGCAAAACTGACCCAGTGGACATAAGATGGAAGCGATAAAAGATCGGCTCGGGGCTCTTGAGCAAAGGTTTGACCGGGCCAATTACCAGAATCAGGTCATTTTGAATGAAGTAAACAAGCTTACCAAGCATATGACCCAGCTTGAAACCACGGTTTAGGGCCTCGTGACAGCACTTTCCACCGTCGCTTCCACGATTACAGCTAGCCCTCCCATCTGGTTGGGCCGTTCCCTTCTGGTCTCCATGCCTCCCCACTATAGTGGTCGGTTGGGGTGCCATTGGGTTTCTGTTGCAATGCCAGCTTGTGTTTGACCGCATTTTGGATGATTTCCCCTCCAACTGCAGTTGGATTGCTTATTTGACGGGGCTACTCGATGATCGCGCTCTTTCATGGGCCCAAGCCATTATCCAGGGGCTTTATTATAATGCAAACACCTACAACCTGTAGGTTCACCTGCATGTTTGGCCATTCGGAGCAGGAAGGGACCGCGTCCTCCCGGTTCATGACTATTCACTAGGGGGCTAGATCAGTAGCACTCCACTGATTTCCGGGTTCTCGCTGCCTCCACGGGCTGGGATGACATCACATTATACTGTGTTCACCCATAGTCATAATACCACTCTCCACGATGAGCTTGCCCGCCTTCGGGATTTACCCCAATTACTTGTCACGCTCATTTCTCTCATCGATAAACTGGACAATATGCTACGGGAACGCTCAAGGGGATAGTCTGGCTCTCGGTTCCTAGTTTTCTCCTAACCTCCCCGCTCGCAGCTCTTCTCCCTTCTGCCGCCCGACTCACAGGAACCCATGGCCATAGGCCGGTCCAAACTCTCCCAAGCTGAACTGCAGCGAAGTCGCAAGGTGGGGTTGTGTCTTTATTGCGGGCAAACGGGTCACTCGACTTCATAATGGTCCGCGAAGGGAAAAGACACCACCTGCTAGTCACAGTAGGGGGACTAGCAGGCAATGCATTTGGATACCTGCCCACACGTTTCACTTTACCCATACGTCTGTTGCTCAATCACGCCAAGCATGTCAGCATAGCACTGACTGATTCTGCGGCTGAACAAAACTTGATTTCAGAGAGTCTGGCAACCCAATTAAAGATCCCCTGTAAAAGGTTACAGCAGCCCGTAGGCGCAGTTGCCCTGTCCAGCCTACACATGTATCAGGTTACTAAGCAAACTGTGCCCGTAGCCATATTGTCCTCTGGGAATCACCGTGAACACATAGAATTTTTGGTCCTTCCCGTTTCCACTTCGCCCATAGTTTTAGCCTACCCATGGTTAAGACTCCACAACTCAACCATTGACTGGGGAAAGGGGACTATAAGTTCCTGGACTCCTTTCTGCATGTCCACCTGTCTCCAGTCAACCTGTTCACCACACATTCCCGTTCCACCTCCCACTGCTGAGCCCTCTGATTTGGCCAACGTACCCTCCTCAATCTACCATGATCTGATGCCCGTCATCAGTAAAACCAAAGCACTGTCCCTTCCTCCTCACCAACCCTATGACTGTGCAATAGCGCTCCAACAGGGGGCGTGACTACCTTCCAGCCACCTGTACAGCCTATCAGCCCCTGAGAAGGAGGCCATGGATAAATGCATTAAAGAGTCCCTGAGTGCTGGTATTATCCGGCCTTCATCATCCGCAGTGGGAGCGGGGTTCTTCTGTCGGTAAGAAGGATGGCACACTCCACCCATGCATCGACTTCCAAGAGCCCAATAATATTACAATCAAGGACAGGTATGCATTGCCTCTTATTACCATCTACACTACCATTCTACCATCTACACTAAACTGAACCTCAGAAACGCATGCCACCTGGTTCAAATCCGCAAGGGAGATGAATGGAAGACAGGATTCCATACCCCTACTGGCCATTTTGAATACTTGGTCATGCCCTTTGGCCTCACCATCGCCCCAGCGGTATTTCAACGCCTGATTAATGATGTCCTGCGGGACTTTCTGGGCAACATTGTATTTGTTTACCTAGATGACATTCTGATATTCTCTTGTTCCCTAGCAGAGCACAAAGTCCATGTCCACAGGGTGCTTCAACGACTTTTGGAGAACCAGCTGTGCGTCAAGGCAGAGAAATGTGAGTTCCACACTACATCCACTACCTTCTTAGGGTTCATTATTACTGACGGCCAGATTAAATCAGACCTTAAGAAAGTGGAAGCAGTCACTGATTGGCCCACACCCACCTCTAGGAAACAGTTACAACAGCTCCTAAGATTTGCCAATTTTGACCGCAGGTTCATCCATAATTATTACCTCCGCCAAGGAGGTTATGTTTTTACCAGCGTTTGTCTGTTTGTCTGTTACCAACATAACTCAAAAAGTTATGAACGGATTTTGATAAAAAAATTTCAGGAAAGGTGTGTAATGGCACGGGGAACAGATGATTAGATTTTGGTGATGATCTGAGAGTGCATACCTCCACCAAGGGCTTTGTTTTTATTTGTGCAGCAGGATTACACAAAAACTACTGGATGGATTTGGATGACACTTTCACCAGAGGTGGTTCTTGGCCTAGAGAGGAACCCATTATATTTTGGTGATGATCTGAGAATGCATACCTCAGCCAAGGTTCTTATCTTCTCACAGTGTGTTAGCAACAATACTCCAAAACTGATGGACAGACTTTGATGCCATTTTCACCACAAGTGCCTATAGGCCTGCACACAAACCCATTACATTTTGGAGGTGATCCATGACAAAAGGAAGGAGTCTTGGCGGAGGTATGCGCTCTGTGAGTGCTTTTCGAGTTACAGTTCTGTTGTTTCTTCCCTGACCCACCTGACCTCCACCAAGTCACAGTTCGTTTGGTTGGATGAGGCCAATGACACTTTCACCCTATTAAAAAATAAATTCACTGATGCACCCATCCCCACCCAGCCTGACCCCAAGTGACAGTTCATTGTGGAGGTGGATGCTTCGGACAGTGGAATGGTGGCATTGGTTAGATGGATTCACTCAACCTTTTCTGGTATGGACCGATCTCAAAAACTTAGAATACATCAAGACCGCCAAGAGGCTGGATTCTCGCCAGGCCAGGTGGACTTTGTTTTTCGGGTGATTCAGCTTCTCCCTTACGTACAGACCTGGGTCCAAAAATGTTAAGCCTGATGCTCTTTCCCAACAGTTCTCCTCCAATTCTGCACCTTCAGGAGCTGACAGCATCATCCTGGCCTCCGCCGTTGTGGGAGCCCTCACGTTGGAGACCGAGCGCCACGATCCAGATTTGAGGAGGGGGTGGGGGAGGCACTGGGTCAGATGTTTGTCCTGGCTACAGTTAAAGGGGATACTATCCATTGGCTGTACACAGCAAAATTTTCCTGTCACCCTGGGGTGGCCCGGACCCTCGCCGCCCTGCGCCGCATGTTCTGGTGGCCGACCATGGAGCGCGAAGTACAGGAGTACATCAAGGCGTGCCCACAGTGCTCTGCAGGCAAGTCCCTCACCACCACCCTCGCTGGGTTGCTCCATCCCCTCCCCATCCCCAGCTGCCCCTGGTCTAGCATTGCTTTGGACTTTGTCATTGGGTTGCCGCCCTCTAGCGGCCACACTTTCATGCTGACGATTGTGGATAGGTTCTCCAAGGCTGCACACTTCGTCCTCCTACGTAAGTTACCATCTACCTTGGAGACCGCCAACCTGCTTGTCAACCACATCATCAGGCTGCATGGCATACCCGGTGCCATCATCTCTGACCGTGGACCCCAGTTTGTATCGCAGGTATGGTGGGTGTTCTACAAGTCCATCGGGGCCATAGTCAGTCTATCCTCCGGCTACCACCCACAGCCCAATGGGCAGTGTAAACGAGCCAATCATGAACAGGAGGCCGTCCTTCGGTGTGCCACGATGGCTGACCCCGTGTTGTGGAGCACTCACCTTCCCTGGGTGGAGTCACAACCACAGCCACAGCACCACCACTTCCGCTGCCACAGGGTTTTCTCCCTTTGAAGCATCACTAGGCTACAACCATCCTCTCCTGTCCATCACGGAGGAGGAGACCGCCTTGTCCAGTGTTGCCGATCATATGACCAGGTGCTGTCGGTTTTGGAGGGACATCAAGGTGGCGCTGCTCCATTCCAGGGAGAAGAATGTCAAGTGGGCCAACCAGAAGAGGTCTCCTGCCCCTGCCTATTCAGTCGGTGACAGGGTTTGATTGTCCACCAAGAACTTCCCCTTGAAGACAGATAGCAAGAAACTGGTCCCCCATTTTGTTGGTCCCTTTTCCATTGCAGCCATTGTCAATCATGGCTCAGTCTGGCTCAACCTCCCTCCGTCCGCATCAACCCAGTATTCCACATTTCCCAGGTCAAACTGGTGTTTACCAGCTCCCTTTGCCCGCCATCCAAACCCCCACCACCACCCAAGATGACGGAGGCCTGGTTTATGTGGTTAATCGCATCATCAGTGGTCATCGCCGGGGTAGTGGTATTCAATATCTGGTGAACTGGAAGGGCTATGGACCTGAGGAGAGATCATGGATCCCCAGGTTCTTCATCATGGATGATTCTCTCATTAACATCTTCCACCAGCAACACCCCGACAAGCCTAGGGTGCTACCAGGAGGCGTCCGTTGGGGGGGGGGGGGGGACTGTAATGGTTCCTGTGTGTACTCTGCCTCCCTTTCTCCCTCTGATTAGGCTCACTCCCTGCAGCCTTGTGCACCACCTGCTGCCGGAGAGGCCTTTTAAATAGGATGCACTTCCTTCACTCTGTCTGGTGACGTTAACCTGCACACAGCCTGTATCCTGTCTGAGCTGAGCATCTTTGTATTATTCTGCCTTGCTGTGCTTTTGATCTTTTGCTTGCCCTAAACCTTGAGACTGATTGCTGTATTGGAATTATCTGCCAGCTTTGATCTAGCCTGCCGTGCTCTGACCCCTGCCTTCCTCTGGATTGAGGAAATTGCTTTACGGATTGGATTCAGATGTTCTTGGACTGTGCCCACCATCACCTCCACAAGTAAGTTGACTTACCACCATTTGTCTCCACTGCTTTTCACTCTCACTCCCCAGCACTCAGGCCTGGCCAGCCTGTCTCCAACAACCCCCTGGAAACTCCCCTGCAGCACCTCAGCACCTCTACCCCTGGCAATCTGCTCACCCAGCATGGAGGTCCCTCTCCTGTTCCTGGCCACTCTCCCCTGTTGAAGTGCAAGCACCAAAACTAACATTAAAAGCTCATCATACTGTTCGTCAGTTATACTTACCTGTCCCTCTACTTTCTCCTCATAGGGTTGCCAGATCCTTGAGATGATCATCATTGCACATTATCTTGCACAATTATTGTAATAAAGATCATTGTTCACTTCAATTATCATTTCCACCCATGTCTGCTTTTGGGTCATATGTGTGATGGCCTGAGCGCTGATTCTGTCTGTGCTCGGGTTGTCCAGTATTTTCCCTGTTCTTCTGTGTTGTTTTTTTCATATGGCAGTTCAGGGCTTTTATTTTGACAGCATTACAACAGGGCTTCCTGCTGTCAAAGCCGAGTCACGTTGTGACAGCTGTTTACCATTTCTCCTGATTGCATTCCCCTTTATTGATTGGTGTGTTTTTTGTATTTAAGGAAGCAGCTGAGGCTTACTCCTTGCTGTGACCTCATCAATTTTTCGTCTATCTTTCGTCGATCTCTTGTCAAACCTTCGTCTATGTAAGTGTGTTTCCTCAGAGTCCGTATTTTAGGGTTTAAGTGTATGTTCGTATTTTTGCTCCACGTGGCTGTTATTTTGTCATTTATATCTTTTGTTAATAAATATGCAAACTCATCGGCTGGCCCTTGGCGTCTTATTGATGGCCCGCGAGGGCCATCCATGACAGTAGGTTGCAGCCAGAATGAGACACCAGTCACCGTGAGTTTGCTTTTTGGGCTTGACGTTTTTTCCTTTTTTTTCCAAGTTCCAGCGTGTTGGGAAATGGCATCGCCAGGAGAGGGCTATTTCTTGGACTTGGGCTACGATCTAATTGTGTTCCTGATAGATCTAGATGGCCTGCTTTCCAACGCTCACCGCGGCTTCTCTCCCGACGGCTCATGCTGGTACTTGGACCTCGCTGAGGTGGCAATTAACCGCAATCCTCGCTTTGCTGACCACACCGAAGTTGGGAAGAGGATGGTGGAGATCATGGCACTCCGGGAGAAGTTCCGTGGACTGGAGGGGAACTCCAGCAGGAAGCCGAAGGTGGGGCATCCCCGCTCCTTGCCTCAGGATCCAGTTCCTGTCACCCATCCAGCCCAGGAGTCTAGGTCACCCAGGTGCCGTTCCCGTCCACAGTGGAGGAGGAAGTCAGCCGGGATTCAGCCGGGGACAGCTGAGCTCATCCGGGGTTGTGTGGCTGAGGCTCGCTCTTCCTCCCATCCAACTCAAATTATGAAGCATGTGGTGGCGGCAGTCAGACTGGTGGAGGTCAGTCCCCAACTCCATGATTACCCCGAGTACGCTGATCTGCTAGCCTCTGTCTCCGCGCAGCAGCGGTGTTTCCCTTATCTTTTCCTTGCCCTCTGCCAGTAAACGTCGTCACCCTGCCCATATCAAGCCTCAGCGAGATCCCCGTCCGGATCCAGTTTCGGGCCGCCATGAAAACTCTGCCTCCCAGGCAGCTGTTGCCCCTGCATCACGACGAAAGGGAAAGACAGCAGCCTCAGCCTTCGGGTCTTCTGTTCCTGCTGTTCCGTCAGCTCCTCGTCCCCGGACTGCCTCGGCTGCTCCTCCCTTCTAATCGACGCTCTCTCCAGCTGCTGTGAGCTCCACGAGTCCTGCTCCGGCTGCGCCCATTTCTGATCCTGTGTGAGCGGCTCCTCTTCATCTTCCCAGGAGCCCTCTGTCACCACCCAAAGGGGGAAGTGGAGAACCAAGCCTGCTGCAGCAGTTTCCATCGGCCCTCAGCTGAGCAGGAAAGTGCTATTTCATTCTTTTCCTTCATATTATGAATTGCCTTGTCTGACTCCTGGGGGGTGGAGTTCGGGGTTCACAGTCCCGAGCTTCTTCCACCTGCTGCAGCTATTAATTGTAAACCTGCATCTTTTGTGTCTCCTTCCCCTGAGTGTCCCCTGGTGCCAGGAATACACTGCTGGAACAAGAAGGAGCCTATGGCCCTGGAAAGCCTGGTGCCAGTCCCACAGCTGTGTCACAGGCAGAGGAGGAGGGTGGACTGCCGACTGGAGCCTACGCCGACGATCAAGCATCCCCGGGTCTCCGTGGAGGAGCGGGTCAACCCAGCAGGCCACGGATCCCCTGCCACCACGCCGTGCGGGCCTTTGGCGTGGACTTCAGCGCTGGGGAGTCCCCAGACTGTGAAGGCCATCATGCCGGCTGCGGAGCCCGACGCAGTCGAATCAAAACCAGGAATGGATTTCCAGATCATTGAGCCTGGATCGTCGGAGTCCTGGACAGCGGTGGAGCCCGAGATCAGGCAAGTGCTCTATTTTGTCTCTCTTTTCTCTTCTGGAGCATTATTGCCTGTCTCTCGGGGAAACGAGCTGGGTGCAGCCGACCGCTGCACCCGGCTTGGGACTGGGGTAGGCCGCCCGAACTGTTTCTTTTCCCTCTGCCAGCCATCTGGAAGCTGGATGCGGGTAGACCTCCCGAACTGTTTTTTTTCCCCCCTCTGTGCTCTGCCTGCCGACATCCCTGTAGTGATGTTTTTTTTAACTCTGTAATTTGAAGGGATGCTCTTTTTGTTTTCTGTCTTTACCTGTGGTTAATATGGAACTATATTTGTATGTTACTGATCTGTGGCATTTTGTGTTGTGTTCCTGGCATTTTTGGGTACTATGTGTGTTTGTAATGTGCCTGTATTTTAGTTTTTGTGTTCCCTTTCGGAGCGGAAGGTTATGCATTTTCTTTCTGTGTTTCACCTGTGCTTGGGGTTATTTGTAGCATGTTCTGCCTTGTTTTTTTTTTTGACGTTTTAGCCTTGTCATTTTGTTGTCTTTGTTGCCCCATTGTGTGTTTTTCCTTCTTGTTATAGTGTTTTTCCTTTTTTTTTGGTTCTCGCCCTCCTGGCCTGTTTCCCCCTCCTCCCTCCCTGGTTGCCTTTTGGTTGGGGGGGGGGGGGGGTGTTGGATGTTACGTTGGCGCCTGTTTACCATTTCTCCTGATTGCATTCCCCTTTATTGATTGGTGTGTTTTTTGTATTTAAGGAAGCAGCTGAGGCTTACTCCTTGCTGCGACCTCGTCAATCTTTCGTCTATCTTTCGTCGATCCCTCATCAAACCTTCGTCTATGTAAGTGTGTTTCCTCAGAGTCCGTTTTCTAGGGTTTAAGTGTATGTTCGTATTTTTGCCCCACGTGGCTGTTATTTTGCCATTTATATCTTTTGTTAACAAATATGCAAACTCATCGGCTGGCCCTTGGTGTCTTATTGATGGCCCGCGAGGGCCATCCATGACAATATGCCACACACCGTAACACCTATGCGATCAGATTTTAATACAGAATAAATAAACAGGCCGTTCTTATCACAAAAGAATAGCCATTATTCTCAAAGCAATTTCACAAGCTCTGAAAAAGGCTCGACTCCACTTTTGAAAAAAAAAAAAAAAATGCAGACACAATTTCCAGAGCATATTTTCTTTTACAGGAAAACATTGTGCTACCACATTTCAGGATATCAGTTCAGGACAAATCAATGTCATACTTAATTTGTTTGACCATTAGATTGGAAAAGGAAATTCAATTCCAATACATCAGCAAAGGTCAAAAAAGAGCATGCATAATTTACTGTCTATGAATTTTTTTTTTTCATGCTGAGTGTAAAACGGAGCCAACCCTGCCACTGTTGCGTCTCTAAGAACAGAACAGACACATGGTGGCTGCAAAGTCAGAACAGTAATAACTTCAAAAATTAGGCCTTGAAATAAGGCAGTGGAGGCAGGTAAATATTGGAGGAATTTTCAATGGGAGCACCCACAATGGCAGGGTTGAAAGAAATAAGTGAATATGGCCGTGGCCAGAGAATCCATTACACCGTGTGTGTTTCAGAAAGGACAGGGAGAGTGAGAAAAAGCCCGGGGAGCTGCCTGGTAATAAGAGTGTGTATTCTTATGTGCGCATCTTTGTGTGTATATGTGCAGTGTGTATTATATGTCTCACTGTGTTCAGCTTCTGGGTGGTGTATGTCCCCATTAGATGTTATCCTGTATGTATGCCATAAAGAGGAGTTGGGAGAGATGGACCATCAGTGACCTTATTACCTCATGGAGGATGAGGAGGAGGAGGAAGATGAAGGCAGCTGGACTTCGAACACACTTTTCCTTTTAGGACTTTTATGTCCCTCTCTTTCCTTCTGCTCCACTTTCCTCTACATCCCTGCTCTGTCCATCCACCCACACTTCTTTTTTTACTGTTCGTTTGTTGTCGTACTTTGAAGCCACGGATAATTTCACACTGACCTTTACTTGTTTGGTCCCACACAATTCTTTATGGAACCTCTCCTCCAAAGGAAAATAAAAATATAGAGTGTTTTTACCTACAGGAAACAAGCCTTATTGTTAGATCAGTGAAAAAGGAACCCTCTACTGGCTGTAAAAATAACTGCATGCAGTGAGATGGTGGAGGGAGAGAGACAATTATCGGCTCATCCTCCCTTTACCACCAACCTTAACCTATTTTCATCTTTTCATTGTTTTTGGTGGCAAACCACAACTATGTATAATTGATTATATATTTCACATCCTAAACTTCCATTCACCGGCTCCCCAGGTTGCAGACAGGGGAATGGCCTTTGGATATGAAGGTTAGCTGCGAATATATTGAATAAGCAGTGCTGGACAAAAACACGGGTTACCCTTTGGCAAGGTATAGCACCCATAAGCCACCTGAGCAGGGTTACGCACACCTCTGAGCAGCAGCAGTAGTTGTAACATCAGCTGGCAATTACAGATAGACGTGTGGATTGGCAGAATGATGTACTCTGTTTGGCATATGATCGACCAAGACACTGGCAAAGAGAACCGAGGTCGAGCTAGCAGACCACTGCGTTCTTGATAGTACTTGCGAACATCAGGAATACTAATAGCAGCTGAGAAGTCAATGAGTAAGTAATTCTGTTTTTTTTTTTTTCAAAAATATTTTGGCCACAGTAGCTTTGAAGTCAGTAGCTAACATAGCATGGCTACTGCTTCTGCTTCCACTTTACATTCTTCATCACCGACTGTGGAAACTTCACACTGGACCTCAACCAACTTGGATTCTGTGCCTCTCCACTCTTCCCCCAGACTCTGGGACCTTGATTTCCAAATGACAGGACTTGGCACCTGATTTGGGGAGCCATGTCATCTGCTGGTGTTGGTCCACTGTGCTTCATCAAGTCCAAAGTCAGTGCAGCTGTCTACCAGGAAATTTTCGAGCACATCCTGCTTCCCTCGGCTGACAAGCTTTACAAAGATGCTGATTTCATTCTCCAGCAGGACTTGGCACCTGCCCACACTGCTAAAAGTACCAATACCTGGTTTAATAACCATGGTATCATTGTGCTTGGTTGGCCAGCAAACTCTCCTGACCTAAACACCACATTGATACAGTAATTCATGCAAAAGGATCCACGACCAAGTACTGAGTGTGTACGTGGACATGCTTTCAATGTATTCTAATTTTCTGAGAAACTGAATTTGGGGTCATCATAGGCAGTAAGCCATAACCATCAAAATTAAAAAAACAAACACTTGAAATATATCATTCTGTATGGAATGAATCTATATGAGAATATATGAGTTTCATTTTTTAATTGAATTACTGAAATAAATCAACTTTTCAATGATATTCAAATTTATTGAGATGCACCTGTACTGTACTGTATTGCACTAATTAATTATAGTTGATGGCTATTTAACTGTTTTAAAGAGGATGATGGGAAAGAGATGATATTGGGCTGAACAACTGAGCTGAATGGTTTAACGTAGTACACACGGATGCAACACACACACATGAATGGGTTTAAAACTTCAGGAAAACTCACACACCAGTTTTTTCCTCATTCAGTGAAAAACTATTTCTTAAAATGATTTAGAATAGTCTATATTACCGGGTATAGGTGGATAGTTTGTATTTAACTGTCCTCAGATTAAAAAATCTAACAGAAAAACAACAACTGAGTGTGCTTTTTTATTACCCCAGGCGTGCGAACGGACAAAAGATGATTGAAGGAGATGACTGAGAGGACACTGACGTTATAGATTATACAGTCATGTGAAAAAATTTGGACACCCCTTTAAATATTCAGTTCTTTATTAAGAAATGTTCACATATCTATGTCTAACCTTGTTGTTGTTTTTATTTGCATTTTTAAAATTTATTTTAGCCATTTTAAGTGGGAATGAATGTGGGGGTGTCCTAATTTATTCCTCGCTATTTGTTTAGAATTACATTTTACAGAAAATTTGAAGAAAGACTTTAATTCATTTTTAATTGTTTGGTTGTACTACATGAATCTCCCAATATTTTTTAACATTGGTATTGAATATCCATCTGTCCAAATATGTAAAAAAAAAAAAAAAACACACAGGCTTATACAGGGTGTCCAAATTTTTTCACACGATTGTATGTGGACAGCATGAAACTTTGTCACCCTCTGTATCTTCCATTCAGAGAAGAGAGGGTAAACACCAGCTGGTGAGGGCACCGAATCAGAGGGACGAAAAGCAACATCTAGCAGTAGAAATCCTACTGGGGGTTTGGACATTGATGCCTGGGAACTCCTTATGGATGAAGAAACATATCAGCCGTGACTCAAACCATTTCAAGAGCCATCTGGATATCGTGGGGACGGAGATAGGTACTGTATTTGGCGTGCCCCACTGATTTTCTGAATTTGTTTTGGACCGACTACTTCTGGAGGCTGATCACCGTTGAAACAAACAGGTAAATATTTTGGCGTAAACTGTGTGTTATTCATTTTATTTTTCTATTTCTCACAATGAATGTAGTTGTAGCATGCAGGTGCATATTGTGGGAAAAAAACTGCGAAGTTTCTGCTGTTTTTTTTCATGACTTTCCCTCAGTTCTGTGTTGTGTGTGCGTAAAAAGATAAGCCTTTTCGCCACAGCTGCCTCCTTACGTTGTGAACCTTACAACGTCACAATATGGAAAATACAGTGAATAATCCACATTATCCATATGTTGTTAGTGTTATTGCTGTGTGTGCCCCACTATAACTGTGTTATATGATAGCGTTGGTTCCATACAGTGGGGTAAAAAAGTATTTAGTCAGCCACCAATTGTGCAAGTTCTCCCACTTAAAAGATGAGAGAGGTCTCCAATTTTCATCATAGGTATACCTCAACTATGAGAGACAAAATAAGAAAAAGAAAATCCAGAAAATCACATTGAAGGATTTTTAATGAATTAATTGGTAAATTCCTCGGTAAAATAAGTATTTGGTCAATAACAAAAGTTTGTCTCAATACTTTATTTTATACCCTTTGTTGACAATGACAGAGGTCAAACGTTTTCTGTAAGTCTTCACAAGGTTTTCACACACTGTTGCTGGTATTTTGGCCCATTCCTCCATGCAGATCTCCTCTAGAGCAGTGATGTTTTGGAGCTGTTGCTGGGCAACACAGACTTTCAACTCCCTCCAAAGATTTTCTATGGGGTTGAGGTCTGGAGACTGGCTAGGCCACTCCAGGAACTTGAAATGCTTCTTACGAAGCTACTCCTTTGTTGCCCGGGTGGTGTGTTTGGGATCATTGTCATGCTGAAAGACCCAGCCACGTTTCATCTTCAATGCCCTTGCTGGTGGAAGGAGGTTTTCACTCAAAATTTCACGATACATGGCCCCATTCATTCTTTCCTTTACACGGATCAGTCGTCCTGGTCCCTTTGCAGAAAAACAGCTCCAAAGTATGATGTTTCCACTCCCGTGCTTCACAGTACGTAGGTATGGTGTTCTTTCTCCTCCAAACACGACAACTTGAGTTTTTACCAAAAAGTTCTATTTTGGTTTCATCTGACCATATGACATTCTCCCAATCCTCTTCTGGATCATCCAAATGCTCTCTAGCAAACTTCAGACGGGCCTGGACATGTACTGGCTTAAGCAGGGGGACACGTCTGGCACTGCAGGATTTGAGTCCCTGGCGGCGTAGTGTGTTTCTTATGTAGCCTTTGTAACTTTGGTCCCAGCTCTCTGCAGGTCATTCATTAGGTCCCCCAATGTGGTTCTGAGATTTTTGCTCACCGTTCTCGTGATAATTTTGACCCCACGGGGTGAGATCTTGCGTGGAGCCCCAGATGGAGGGAGATTATCAGTGGTCTTGTATGTCTTCCATTTTCTAATAATTGCTCCCTCAGTTGATTTCTTCACACCAAGCTGCTTACCTATTGCAGATTCAGTCTTCCCAGCCTGGTGAAGGTCAACAATTTTGTTTCCGGTGTCCTTTGTCAGCTCTTTGGTCTTGGCCATAGTGGAGTTTGGAGTCTGACTGTTTGAGGTTGTGGACAGGTGTCTTTTATACTGATAATCAGTTCAAACAGGTGCCATTAATACAGGTAATGAGTGGAGGACAGAGGAGCCTCTTAAAGAAGAAGTTACAGGTCTGAGAGCCAGAAATCTTGGTTGTTTGTAGGTGACCAAATACTTATTTTACTGAGGAATTTACCAATTAATTCATTAAAAATCCTTCAGTGTGATTTTCTGGATTTTTTTTTTTCTCATTTTGTCTCTCATAGTTGAGGTATACCTATAATGAAAATTGGAGACCTCTCTCATCTTTTAAGTGGGAGAACTTGCACAATTGGTAGCTGACTAAATACTTTTTTGCCCCACTGTATATGTGCCAAATCATGTTACCATGACAGTAAATGACGTCCCCTTCATTCTGAATTGCCATAAACTGTGTGTTATTCATTTTATTTTTCTATTTCTCACAATGAATGTATCTATAGCATGTAGGTGCATATTGCAAAATGGCCAGCCATGACCTTTGGTTCGTCTGCAACATTTTTCCAATTGGCACTGTGTGTCTACCTTTTACCATTTAGAAGGAATTGTCTTATTAACACTTTGCTGTCATATGCAAATTAGGTCAAATTATGCAAGATGCATGGGTGCAAATTGGCCAGTCATGACCTTTGGTTCGTCTGCAACATTTTTCCAATAGACAGTTATCCTCTAACTTTCACCATTCTGAAGCTATATCCATCCATCCATCCATCCATCTTCTTCCGCTTAATCCTTTTTGGGTCGCGGGGGGGCTGGAGCCTATCCCAGCATCTTTGGGCGAGAGGCAGGGTACACCCTGGACAGATCGCCAGTCCATCGCAGGGCCAACACAGAGAGACAGACAACCATTCACTCTCACAGTCATACCTAAGGACAATTTAGAATCCCCAGTTTGATGCCAATTAACCTAACTTGCATGTTTTTGGCATGTGGGAGGAAACCGGAGAAATCCCAGAGTAAACCCACGCAGACACGGGGAGAACATACAAACTTCACACAGATCACTGTTGGTTGGGGGCAGGGATCGAAGCCAGGATCCCCCGGCCAAGGGTGAGTTGCTGTGCTGCCGCAGTGCTAACCACTCTGCCACCGCGCTGCCCTCTGAAGCTATAATCATTTGAAATTTTGAGGTCAAACTCTGCGTTTTCCTGCCATTTTTTTTCTGGGCAGTTAAAGGGTTAAAACCACGTTCTATCACCCCCAGGTCAATGGAGGCATTGAGTGCTTCAACAAGACCCTAAAATATGGACTGAGAATCCACTTGGCAGACGGCTTCGCATTTCCAGACACACTCCAGAGCACACTCCTCCACTACAGAGCAACGGCCCATGCTACGACAGGATGCTCCCCGGCGGTGCTCATGCTGGGGCGCAAACTACATCTGCCTTTGGATAGACTGAGACCACCCACAATCACTCCTCCGAGGAGTGTGGACTCTCCACGGGACTGGGTCACTGCTCAACAGCGTAAGATGAAGCGATGATTTGACAGGAAGCACAGGGCAAGAGCCCATGGACTGAAGGTGTCGGATCAAGTTTGGATCAAACATCCTAACCGCACGCATAAACTGCAACCTTTCTGGATGGGGCCCATGCGGATCACGAGGCAATGGGGCCAGGACACGTTTGAACTTTCAGACGGGTCGCGGTGGCACTCCAGTCGGCTCAGGAGGTCGCCGCTGGAACAGAAGACAGGAGCTATGGCAGGATGACCTGGTGTGAGGTGGAACTTAGTGGACTGGGGTGGTGAAGAACTGCAGGCATGGCCGACGGCACCTGGTGCAGAGTCCCCACCTAGGGAATGCCTGGCTAGAACGCGTCAGAGGCCCAGGTACCTGGAAGACTGTGTTGAAAACAGTACTGACTAATACGTGTTGGGGATGAGCGGCAGAATAATCTGCTCCAACACAGTGGGGGAGTGTCCTGGTAGTCTACCAAGACCCCCATTTGGTTGGCCAAATTTTAGCCATTCAGCTAAAAAAAAACAACTAAAAAAACACACATGTTTGCTATTTATGTTCTGGGGGGGTTCTTTGACTTTGTGGGGGGGGGGATGTGTGGGGATTTGTCTCTTGGGGCTTGCCGTAGCCTGGCCGAGGGGGTTGGGGTAATGGCGTCAGGCGGGCTGTGGCTAGAGTATTTATTGTGTTGCTTTCCATACTAACGTGAGTTTGGTGTTCAGCTAGATACTGTACGGCTCCAGTCTCATGTTATTCAGACAGAACACAACCCTCTCTATTAAAATAACAGAAAATCCAGGCACATGCTGTGTTTTCTCATGTGTTCCCGTCAGCAGAACCTGCAAGATTTCAAAACTTGCTGCTGAAATAGCATTAAACAATGCACTTCTGATGACATACCTACTTTTTCCTGATCAAAAGTGCAATGTCATAAAATGCACCATAATACCGATGTGCATCAGATTGCATGCTGCCAGACCTCATTGAAATGAGCCTCCTCCTCCCAGGGCAAAGCCGGCATACTGTCTACTGGTAATTAGATGGTGTGACGCAAAGTGTAAAAAACAGAGAATGTGCAAACAGAAACTGACGAAAGCTCTGGTGTGAGGCAGGAAGTATGGCACAAAAATGCACTGTTGATTCTCATAATAGGGCCCAGAATGTGCACAAAGCTACCATCAACCTTGAGATCCCAGATCTAGAGACTCAGTGGTGGTCAGCTGAGGACGCTGTGTTGGGCATCAGCGCAGACTGAGGAGCACATCACAAAACAACAGGACAGCATCCACCCCTCCCTCATACAGACAGCCAAAATCTGCAATTATTTTGAAATATGTATGGCATCCTATGTTGGACAACATCAGACACTCAAGTCAGCAGTATCAGAGTAAGTGGCACATCTCTCCTCTCTTTTATCTTCTCATCAAACCTTGACCTCACCCACACTCGCTACACACACAGCTGCATAAATTTCAGTCCTTCATATTGAAATGTGATTGGGTCAGAAGTGCATCTTACTGTCTGCTTTGAGTGCTGTTGAGAATACACGGTCCCCAAGGCCTCCAGTACCAGCTGATGTTAGGAGCTGGGAGACCATAGGCAGTACACGTCAGCGTCTGGCTGCTGCCACTCGGGTAAGGACTAGATGGATCTGCCACTTCTTTCTCATGAATCTGTGGGGGGACTGGACAAGAGCAGGTATAATTAATCACTACATCCACCTGATTATGAAACTATGTTCACTGAGAAAATGGGATGAAAAATGGATGAACATGAAAACCAACTGAAAAGGAATCATTTTTCAGATCCCACTTACACTTACTGCAAATCATGAACAGCTTCTTCCCCTCTGCCATTAGACTGCTGAACACTAAGTGACTTATTGACTCTCGTGCACCATGTACAGCAGCTCAACCAGACTCATGTCAATCATCACTGTTTTCTTCCTGCATTACCGACTGCACTATATAGTTCTCCACAGTATCTGCTGCTGGCTAATATATATTTTAACTGTTGACCAGTATCACTTAATCTTATCCTACACTTTATTACATGTATAGTTTATTTCTCTTATCTTATCATGTTTAATGTTGCAGCATTGTACAGAGACAAATTCTTAGTTTGTGTACTACATGAACAATGGCAATAAACCTGATTCTGATTCTGATCATGATTTGAGTGTAAATTTGATTAAAATCAAACTCAAACATTAGAAAACAAAAAAGGACAATTTGATGAAAAAAAAAACAAAACTAAGAAACAAAATAGATTGTCCAAATGCTCTTCTGTGTGATTTATCACTGAACTTTGATTTATCAGGGAGGGTTTCACCAGAAAATGAATTTAAAACAAAACAAAATATATTGTAGCTGGGCTACACTTTCCTAGATATTAATATTAAGAGAATGGTAAATGATAAATATTTAGAGGGTCCTTGGCATGTTTTTCATGTTTTATGACTTATCTACAGTGTTACAACAATGCTAAATTATCATCTTAAAAGTGCCCAAAGTCTCAAAAATATATATATTATGGTGACCCAGCACACGGCGGATGGACATTATCTCACACCCATCAGGGCAGGAGGAAGGGCAGGACAATAAACACACGGACAAAGAGCGCTGGGGGGCTTCGCAGCTCACACGAGCTACGAAGCGTGTTTCAGTATGTTGGAGGAATAAAACCTTGTGTCCTTCCAGATCGTTGCCTTCTCGCCTGTTCGCTTCCCCTTCACATTGGTGACCCTGGACGTACATGGAGCATCTTTCCATTTCACCACACTGTGGAACCAAGATCGCCATGCTTCACCAGCAATCCTTTTTCTCCACATTGGTGACCTGACGGGAAATGGACTATGCCTCCCTTTCCCCGTGCTGTGGACTCCTTCATCTACACTGGAGTGCGTTCACCTGCTCCTCTTTCCACACTGGCTACCTAGGGCCCAAGGGAGCGGCCGGCGCCGGGACTGAGATGCACCATGATCGGTGAAACAAGTAAACCAAAGGAAACAGCCTAAACGGGGAAGATCGTGCCGACTGCATTGATTCCCATCAAGCTCCCCGACCCTGACTATCCTTCCGACAGCAGAGTTCAGCGCATAGAAGCCCCGTGCGCACACCGCAGGATTATGAGGACAGCGCTACTGGAAGCTATGTAGCCACAGCGCGCGCCACGCACCAGGGACAAACCGGCTCCATAGACTTATACATCATCCTCCGCTGCTGCCCATCCCAGTGTCCACGGCCGATCACTATCCTCGGAACCTTTAGGGCTGCCCTCGCACCTAAAGCAGCTGTGCAGCCCACACACAGGACAGGTATTCTTTTCTCAGTCGCTACACACCAACGGGGATGGAGCCGATTGCTTTCCCCGATGCCTTTAGGACTGCTCCCGCACCTAAAGCAAAACTGCCAAGTCCCCTGACACAGCTTCAGTTTTTGTTTTGTTTTTTTCACAGCTGCTACGCATCCTCGGGGAATTGGGCCGATCACCTTCTCCAGATTCTCGCTGGACCGGACCACAAGGAGGAGTGAGAGACTTAATTTTTTTTCACAGCTGCTACGGATCACTGTAAGGTTTACCGGGAAAGCCCCTCACTCATGGCTGATCTGCACGCAATTTTTGCGTGGCCCAGACACTTGACGTCCCGGGCCGGCACGCCATTGTTTCCCACTAGCCTCCCCCTCATCCTCCACATCACTATGCCTGCACTTCTGTCCCAGAGACCTGCAGATCGCCAGCTTTGTTCCATTATGCACGACGTGAACCGGCCCTGTGCACCCATGATCCGTGGCTGTTCAACGGGTTGCAACTCGGAGCGCAGCAGACTGAGTTTTTCACCCCTCCCCCTTTCTTCCATGGACTTACATGCCCTCCGACACTTCTCACCAGCAGGACAGTTCGACCGGAACGGCAACACCCCCCCCCCCCCGCTGCAGCCATAAGGGCACCGACTTGTGCTCAAAGGACTGGGGGGGTCACAGCCCCTTCTGGGTATTCGGGGGGGGGGGGCTGTGTGGTGACCCAGCACACGGCGGATGGACATTATCTCACACCCATCAGGGCAGGAAGAAGGGCAGGACAATAGACATACAGACAAAGAGCCCCGGGGGGCAATCAGACTGGACTATTAAAGTATGCGCCCCCTGAGGACGGAAAGGACAACCGGGAGTCACGGAGACAAGAAGCAGCAGTCAAAGCAGCGCCAGATGATGTTATGCTAATGATGTGTATTGACTGACAATCACTATGTGAATGTGCCATACATTCTCTCTGTCTGCATAACATGTATAAAAGAGCTTATGACAGATGCCTCAGCAGTGCAGTAGTTCACAAGAGCTACGAAGCGTGTTTCAGTATGTTGGAGGAATTAAACCTTGTGTCCTTCCAGCTCGTTGCCTTCTCGCCTGTTCTATTCCCTCCACAATATACATATTTTCTTTCCTTTTTTCCCCCTGCCCTAGTTTCTGATTTATTTGATTAGTCATATTTTCCAGGAAATGCATGTCCACAAGATGGTGAGAACATCCCTGTGAGCATCTAAATCCACCTACCAACTCCTACAGAGTGAACTTAGCAACCCACCAGGCTTTTTATGGCTCTTCTCTTTAAAAATCTAGTCACTCTAGAAGACATCCATGTTTCCTGCCGGGGTGTGAGTCAGTGGGACCTAGGCAGTTTTCTATCCACCTAATTACTGGTGGAGATGGGCCAGCAGATCATGCTGCTGGCATTAGCTTAGCTAGCCAATGCTTGGTCGATCTTTTTGAAAATTTTCTATATAATCTGTTCCCCTGTTTAGACATCTGTGTTTTTCTTCCAACACACAACCATATACTGCATCTCTTTCCTAGACATTTAAGCTTATTTTACTATAGTTTATACACTCTGGCCAGCATTAGCGGGGGTAAGCTCCCATTAGCAGAGTTAGCCATTCACTCCCTCAGGGTTGTTTCTGTGCTTTTTATACACCAGGGACCAGTCATATCCTGTCAACCACTTACTTTATTTTTTAATATTTTCAGTCTCACATTCAGCCAGTTTTACATTATGGTGTCAACATGTGGAAAAAAGATATGCCTATGGACACTTTAATGACGTAACTTCAAGTAATGATTTACTGGATCACAATGAGACCAAATATTTCACTTTTTCATTTATTTATTGAGGAAAATGATCCAATATTACATATCAGTGAGTGGCAAAAGTTTATGAACCTTTGATTTCAGTATCTGGTGTGACCCCCTTTTGCAGTAATAACAGCAACAAACGTTTCCGGTAGTTGATCAGTCCTGTACATCAGCTTGGAGGAATTTTAGCCCATTCCTCCGTACAGAACACCTTCAACTCTGGGATGTTGGTAGGTTTCCTCACATGAACTGCTCACTTCATGTCCTCCCACAATGTCTCAATTGGATTAAGGTCAGGATTTTGACTTGGCCATTCCAAAACATTAACTTTATTCTTCTTTAACCATTCTTTGGTAGAACAACTTGTGTGCTTAGGATCATTGTCTTGTTTCATGACTCACTTTCTCTTGGGATTCAGTTCATAGACAGATGTCCTGACATTTTTCTTTAGTGTTTGCTGGTTTAATTCAGAATTCATTGTTCTATCAATGATGGTAAGCTGTCCTGGCCCAGATGCAGTAAAACAGGGCCAAACCATGATACTACCACTACCATGTTTCACAGATGGGACAAGGTTCTTAGGCTGGAATTCAGCATCTTCCTTTCTCCAAACATAACACTTCTCATTCAAACCAAACACTTCTGTTTTGGTCTCATCCGTCCACAAGATATTTTTTCCAACAGCCTTCTGGCTTGTCCACATGATCTTTAGCAAACTGCAGATGAGCAGCAATGTGATGAGCAGTATTTTTCTCCTTGCAGCCCTGCAATGCACATCATTGTTGTTCTGTGTCCTCCTGATGGTGGACTCATGAACATTAACATTAGCCAATGCAACAGAAACCTTTAATTGCTTAGAAGTTACTCTGGGGTCCTTTATGACCTCGCCAACTATTACACACCTTGCTCATTGAGTGATCTTAGTTGGTCGGTCACTCCTGGGGGGAGGGTAACAATGGTCTTAAATTTCCTCCATTTGTACACAATCTGTCTTTCTGTGGATTGGTGAAGTCCAAACTCTTTAGAGATGGTTTTGTAACCTTTTCCAGCCTGAAGAGCATCAACAACCCTTCTTCTGAGGTCTTCAGAAATCTCCTTTGTTTGTGCCATGATACACTTCCACAAACATGTGTTGACACTTTGATAAATCTTTAAATAAAATTTTCTTTAAATAAAACAGGGTGCCCACTCACACTTGATTGTCATCCCAGTGTTTGGAAACACCTGACTCTAATTTCACCTTCAAATTACCTGCTAATCCTGGAGGTTCATAAACTTTTCCCACACAGATATATAATATTGGATCATTTTCCTCAATAAATAAATGACCAAGTGAAATATTTTTGTCTCATTTATTTAACTGTGTTCTCTTTATCTACTTTTAGGACTTGTGTGAAAATCTGATAATGTTTTAGGTCTTTTTTATGCAGAAATGTAGAAAATTCTAAAGGCTTCAAAACCTTTCAGGCACCCCTGTATTTTAGCTCTCACTAAAGAGTGTAAGTTGGTTTGATACTCACTCTTGCCTGGGCTCTTGCTTGGTCACTCTCTTACTTTCTGTCCTTTGTTTTCTCCACCAGAAAAAACAAAAAACAAACCAAACTCTTTGATGTCTTTGCTAGCTATACCATGACGTATGTTCCGAAAGTGCCAAGCTATGTAGACAGCTTTATCTTATAGCATCTGACTAACACCACACCCTGTGATTGGCTGTTGGGACGCAGGCTGTAATATGTGTCAGCTGTAGGCATTCTGCTACTCCTATTAGAAAAGCAACATTACATTGCTCAGGTCTGCTCATTCTATGGTGAAAATAACATTCACCCAGTGAAAGGTTGATGTACTATCAAAATGATTTCAGAAATATTATTTTAAGGTGAAACTGTTATTCAGTGTTGCTTTAATATACACTACTCACAGAAAGTTAAGGATATCCGGCAATCTCAGGATGCACCTAAAAATGCACTACAGCTTTTACAGGTGAACTTAATTTGACCTTCACTAACCTTTCTAACATGTCCAGCTGTTCAATGTTTCAGTACTTTTGGCACAACTTGCTGTTCTCTAACAAGGTGCTTAATGGCAAAATTCACAACAGGTGTTTGATCCATGAATTGACCAATAAATTTTCTGGTTCAAACAGTCCTCTTCATCATGTTGTTCACATTTTGACATCATGAGACCAAGACGACATCCAACAATTGATCAACAGTAACTTGCCAATGCGAGGCTTCAAACAGGATGTTCTCAGAGGGAAGTGGCCACTGAGCTTAGCGTGTCACAGAGTGTCATCAACAGGTTGCAACAGAGATACAGAGGGACTGGAAAAGTCACAGAAAGGCATAGAAGTGGACGTCCTTTGGCCACATCCCACGCTGATGACCGCTTCATTGTGAACAGTGCCCTGTGAAACCAGATGATGAATGCCACTCAACTCCAGGCACATTTAAGGGAGGTGAGAGGCACCCGAGTGTCATGTGAGACCATTCGAAACCGTTTACATCAGTGTGATCTGTGTGCTAAACGACCTGCAAGGGTACCTGACCACACCACCAGGCACAGGCGTCATCATCTTGCATGGGCCAGGGAGCATTTACACTAGACAAGAGACCAGTGGGCCTCAGTGCTGTTCTCTGATGAAATTTGATTCATGTTGAGCAGAAATGTTTTGCACTAAGGATGTTGGAGACGTCAAGGACAGCGCTATACATCAGCCACTGTTGTCACCAAACGAGCCTTTGGTGGTGGTGGTGTTACAGTCTGGGCAGGTGTGTCTAGTAAATACAGAACTGCCCTACACCCTGTGAATGGTACAGTGACAAGCCGATACTACCTGAATAACACCATTAATCCAGTCATTGTGCCCCATGCATGAACAACACAGGCCTAATTTCATCTTCATGGACAACAATGCTCCAGCTCACTGAGGTCACATCATTAGGGAATGGCTGCTGGAGGCTGGGGTACTTCCAATGGAGTGGCCTGCACTTTCTCCAGACCTGAATCCCATAAAAAACCTATGGGATCAGCTGAGTCACTGTGTAGAGGCTCGTAACCCTGCATCCCACAACCTCAATGCCCTGAAGGCCTCCCTTCAATAAGAGTGGACTGCTCAAGTAGGTTCATTTTGTCTTCTTTTAATTATTTACCTTTTGTTCTTATTGAAGACAAGAATAGAAAGATGTTTTTACCTTCTTTACATGTTTCAACTGTGCACTGCAGCCTTCGTCAGAAGAGTCGACTCTTCTGACGAAGGCTGCATTGCACAAAGGCTGCAGTGCAGGAGCCTCAAACTCCTTTTATCAGGGGGGCCTCTAACCCACTCCTTTGATGCGCCAGCTATGCGCTTGGAGGAGGCGCCTCATTTCAAAAGGTGCCTTCACACCAAACGCAAACGGGCGGTGCAAATCCATACAAAGTCAATGGAAAGAGGTGAGCACATGCAAAATCGCACATTCGTGTGTTCACGTCCAAGAGATAGCGCTGGTTTTGAGATTCTGACATCATTTGAGTAAAAGTATCAACATTGGAAAGTAAACTAGTTTAAAAATAAGACTGCCACTCACCTGAAGACAGGACTAGGAGCTCTTCAGCTGAATCGGGATGTCAAAGTTATTTATCCACGGATTCCTGCCACGGACATGCTAACAAGGCTAGCAAGCTAGCAACGGAAACACCCATCAAGTTTTTGAGGCAGACAACTTTTTCAGGTGAGCCCTCTGTTGGATAATGTAAACCTAAGCATGACGTTATTTTGGGGATTTCCACAGCAGGGTGAGCACTGCTACAGAAGTTATCAAGGCAACTTCGCCTGTCTACATCTCACCCTGACAGTGAATTCAAGTCTATTCATGAACATATTTACACTGAGTTATAATGTAAGCGTGCTGCGCGAAAAATTCTCCTGTTCGTGTTTGGTGTGAAGGCATCTAAAGAGGTGTGGTGGTGCGTAATTTAATGTGCATTACTGTTATGGTGCGTTCCATGAGAATCCACTTTCGATCAGGAAAAAGGAGGTCTGTCGTCAGAAGCATACTGTTTAATGATGTTACAGTGGTGTGTTTTGACATCACACAGCTCCAGCGCTCAGGAAACTGCATGTGCTGGGATCTTGTAACAGTCAGAATCACCCATCATTTTAATTATATGATAATCACACACTAGGTTTTTTATTCCATCCACACTGTCAATTTAATTGCAAAGTCTATAGACTAGGCATTAATGTAGGGTTTTTTTTAGGGGATTGAATGAATGAACAAGGAGCACGTGTGCCAGTGTGTTCCAATGTGATGCGTAGAGCACGGGGGGAGGGGGGGGTATTTTGATTTTCATCGCGGACTTATTAGGCATTAATGTGTTTATTTTTAGGGGAATAAATAAATGAATAAGGAGTGTGCAGCGTTTGACTTTTCACCAACTCCCCAGAGAGACAGGAGATTCGTCCACATCTGCCTTGGCCGTGTGCCCCGGGTTTCCAGCCCAGCAAACTCCCCGAAAGCCACCCGTCAGCCCCCGGCAAAGGCTGCTGAGAGCGGGCTTGCTTCATGATGGGGGCCGGAGGCGGCAGATCGCCTCCTTCCCTCCCACCCAGGATGGATAGGGGGAGACCCTCAGTCGGCGAAAGCAACAGGAGAGGGAGCACTCCATCTCCCCACAGTCGGGAGCAATTTCCATGCCACTGTTAATGAAAGTTTATGAAAATGTGCACAGGCATCATCCTCTTTTCTTCATATCTGTGTCGCATCTGTGCACACATTAAACAATCCAGCTGATTTTTTTCAGCCCATTCTTCACCGTTTGTGCTTTTTAACATAACTAACTGGGCATCAGCTGTGATTGATGTCTCCTTATTATGGAAGGGAAGGAGCGCTTTGGATTGGATTATCCAACACACCTCTGAATGATTAGACCGGCCTCTGTGCGTCATGCGCCGGTGGAAAGTTTGTTTTTACACCGTTGTGATATGGAAATAAACTTGGAAATGCCCATAAATGCGTTCTGCGTCAGACAACTGATCAGCCGACCCTGTGCCCCATGACTGCCCCAGCGCTGCCGTTTCCTGAGCTCCGGAGCTGCGCTATGGCAAAACATGCCACTGAAACATCATTAAACAATGCACTTCTGATGATAGACCTCCTTTTTCCTGATTAAATGCACTATAATAGTGTAATGCGCATTAGATTGCGTGCTGCCACATCTCTTTGAAATGAATCACCTCCTCCGAGCAGTGTTGCCAACTTGGCGAGCGAGTTTCCTCACTAAATCTGGTGACTTTTCAAACCCTCTTGGTGACTTTTTTTTTGTCAAAAGCGACTAGCAACAAATCTAGCCACTTTTTCTGGTGTTATCAGAGACTTTTCTGGTGTTTTGTAGACTGATGTGCAGGGCTCAGCGGGTTGTAGTTTCCTTAGACGGCATCTAAAATAAAACCTATCTGTCATGTGAGGCTACGGAACTACAACTCCCACAAGCACTATCTGCACAGAGCATGTGCTCATTGGTCCACTGTCACCTGGACGGTCTCCTGTCCTGCTCCAGTTCACACGCAACCCGGAAAAATGTTGTGTCCGAGCGGTGAGTAGCCCATAACATGAGCTCCGACCTCCATGGCTAAACATGAGTATTTTTAGAGCAAGAAGCTGCATTTAATGTCCACAGTTGTGTAAATGTGTTTTCTTACCACACAGAGAAAAAGTGACTGTGATTTGTTGCTGTAAAGAACAAATGAAGCTTCTTCTAAGGTGAACTTTCATTTACTGTAGCTGTGCTTTCTATTTTATTTTATCTTATTCATTTACATGCTGTTGTGATATGCGACTACTTCATGGAAGTAAATCCACTAAATATGCATTTTTAATGGGCTGGTCCAGGGGTGTCAAACATATGGCCCGTGGGCCAAAAACAGTCCACCAGGGGGTCTAAAATTTTCTCTGTGAATTCACAGCTTTATTTCTAGTACATTTCTGACTTTCTACTGATTAGAATAGTTTGTGTAAATTTGAGACATTTTTCTCTGTAAGATAAGACTTTTTTTCTCGTCAGTTTGATTTTTCTTCCTTTTTTCTGATGAGAACAAGGGGCCCTTGATTTCAAGGGCCAAGGGGTAGGTGAAGGGGAAAGAGTAGAAATTAGAATTGGGACAGACCCCAAATCTACCTGTACTTTACTCTCAGATTGCAAATATTTTTCTCAACTGTTTTACAGCATTTACTGCTGTTAATAACTACTTAAACAGTGTTTCTCTTGCTATTTTTATGTATGTATTAGGGTCATTGCATTTAAAAAGGTTGTACATTTAATTCAACTACATTTTAGCATGTGATAATCAAATTATTACAAAACTGTGGCTAGTGAAAATGCTGAGTAGCTAGTAACTTCGGAAAATCACTAGCCACAGTGGCCAGTGAGCAAAAAAGTTAATGTCAAGCCCTGCTGACATGAAGTTACTATCCTCAACAAGCAGCAGGCGCGACCGTGAGCTTCTCCCCATCCTAAAGCACTCACAAGTGGTCAGTCTCACAGTAGCCTCGCGCAGCAGTTAGTTGCAGTCAGAGAGGAGACCCACGCCCATGCCACTCACGTCCAAACTGCAAATGAATTGCGCCTGCACAACCCCCCTGCCAATCGATGTGTTTCTTCACCGTCAGTGTCACACTAATAAATCACTGCATTTGACTAACAGCCTCAGTCCCGCACTCACTTTGTTCACTGTGTGTCTGTGACATAAGCTAAACATCTAGCACCTAGCTGGTCATGTCATAGTCTAAACTGTACACTCAAAAATACAGAAAGGAGTGGGAATGAAACCCTGAATTCAAAGGCTGGTTGAAGCTGTTTATTGGAGATGATACAGAAGTGATGGCCTATTTAAATGCCAAATTAAAACAAACAAACCAAGCATCAACGCAAGAAAGTTAATTTGTAGTTCTAAACGTATTTAGGGTGTTTTTTTACTCACTTTTTGTCTCGCACACAACATTATTCTTCTGTCCTACAGAGCCCATTACAATTACATGCAAATGACCAATTATGCAAATTAGGCGATGACCTCATTTAGCGAATTCTAGTGACTTTTAGGACAACCAATAGCTACTTTCCTTACTGAGAAGTTGGCAACATTGCCTCCAAGTACATGGCAGGTGCACCGTCTACTGGTAATTTGATGGCGTCATGCAAGGCATAAAAAACAAACGTTACGCTGACAGAAAATAATAAAAACACTGGAGCACGGCGGAAAGTCTAAAAAAGTGCGCAGATGGCCGTCAAAATAGGGCCCATAATATCATTGTAGCATGAACTTTTTTACATTTTCCATAAATTTCACCCAAAAGCCAAACATTCCTAACGTTTTGTGAGTAGTGTATATTAGTGCAGGAGTATGGTATCAATTGCAACTATTTAAGTTCTGTATGCATACATTCTGAAACTGGCAAATTCCTGTAGCGTTAAAACAGAAATGTTTGCTGGTGCACATCAGCTGTCTTTTATCTGCTCACAAAACATTTGGGCTGATGCCCACTGAGGACACAGACTAGCACACGTACCACTGACGACAAGTGTGATGTTGAGCTTCCTCTCCAGTCTGGCCGCTCTGTTTCTCAGCACCACAGTGTACAGCCCACAGTCCTCCTGACAGACATCCTTAATCTCCAAAGCATGATTAAGGTGCATCCTCATCCGTTTCATTCTGAACTCTGGACGCTGGTTTATTGGCTTTCCATCTTTATACCTGCACACACACACACACACACACATGCGCACACATGGGATATCTCTGCTCAGATTCTCTATGCCTAAACTTATGTGTAAATCTTCACCTTGTGAGACATAATCATGATGTTGGAAATTTCATTTTACCTGTAATGAGTCTCATCTTACCACTGTGTTTCAGGCGTGGGGTAGGCAGACACGTTCACTTGTAATTTGAAAGACTTCTGACCAGCAGTGATCTCCACCACAGGTCCATTTCTGTAGTCGAGGAAGATAAATGGCCTTTCTGGAATTGGAGATATTTGGCAGTTTAGAAAAAGTGCTTCAAAAGCTTAAACTTTTAACTAATGTTAGTCAGAAAGACTTATGGTGGAGTAAACTGCTGAAGGAAACTAGGGCTGTGCATCAAGAATAATTACTTGTACCTTATTCTATAATTTATTGTGATTAATTGCTAAATTTGAATAAAAGAATCAATGAAAAAGAAGTACATTTAGCAACTTTTAATTGCATTTTCTTTCAGTGAATGTACTTGTGGCTCTCATATTCAACAAAAATACTGCAAAAGCAACATATGGCACTTGATAATCATCAATGTATATTCAGTTATAAAATTTTACAATTTATGTTAGCAAGTGTCGATTTCTTCTCCTTCTTTTAGATTTGACTGGTGGTTGGCAACCAGGTTACAGGTGCATTACCACCACGTACTTGATTATCATCACTCTATTGCATTTTTAATATTGTTGTCACAGTTCCTGTTTTATTTTAAAAGGTCAAGAATGAACTCAGTGCTTCTAATTAAAATAACTTTCCTGATAATCACTGGAAACCCTGGATCACACTGTGGAATATACAGATGCAAATTTGTTGATATCCTTCCACAAAAAAAAAAACCCAAAAAAAAAACCTATCTTTGAAATAACTTGAAACTGATGAAAGTTTAATGGTATATCTTATTGTTTATATCAGATTTAACACAAATCAGACTTTGCTTTTGATTAATGATTCAATTGAACATTTTAAATAATTCAACAAATTAAAATAGCATGAACAAAAGAGATGGTCCCCTTAATTTAATATTTTGTGGTACCACCTTTTGCAGCAATCACTGCCAACAAGTGAGCTTAATTAGTATCACAGGTGCCTTCAAGGTTTTCATCAGCCAGGCAGCCTGTTTAAAGGGGTGGGAAAAAAATGCTACTGTGTAGTTTGGAATCACTGACCATGTTTACATGGACACAAGAAACCGGATTAAAAGCCTGATCGGAATAAAAATGCTTCATGTAAACACGCCAATCTGAATATTCTGACCCAATCACGCTCATTCGGATCAAAATTTCATTCCGACTGAGACAGGTGGGCTATGTCAATTGTTAATCCGAATGGCGTGCCTGAAAACACTTATTCCAAAGGTTGGGCAGAAAATATGTTTACTGTGCATGTCTGTACGTCAGCCGCACGTCGACGTGATGTATTTCTGCCTTTACAGCAGCTAGCGGAAGACATGGCTGGAGTAAAACAAATCTGGTCTGTATCGTCCTGCTGTCTCCCTCTGTTGGTCATATGCAGAAGTATGTACTTGTAGCTTCATTACGGAGACCAGCAGAAGCAAAAGTACAGTCTGAATAACACAATACAGGTCCATTTCAACACAAAGCGGGCCTCACTAACACCGGAAGTTGCTTCTTCTTCTACTATTTTCAGAATGTTGAAATGTTGACGTGCGCGTGTCAAAATGATTTAGTCCGTTCAAATGTGACACAAGGAAACGCACGTCCTAATCAGATCAGCTTTTCCAGGATCCATGTAAACAGTAAAGTTCTGATCTGAATTGTAATCAGATTGAAGAAATTTTGCCCATGTAACCGTGGCCACTGTGTGTACCACACTGAACATGGAGCAGAGAAGGTAAAGGAGAGAGCTGTCCGAGGAGCTCAGAAAGAAGCTCATTGTAGTCTTTACCATGTTAAAGGTAAAGGCTATGAGACCATCTCCAAGCAGCTTTATGTTCCTGTGACCACAGTTGTCAATATTATTAAAAAGTATACGGTTCATGGGACTGCAGCCAACCTCCCTGGGAAGTATGTTTGGCTCCAGGGCGCCTTGGTGGTCTTCAGACTTCGTTGTGCCCTGCACAGATTCAAGGCTCCCCAGGTAGGAGCTCCCCAAAGCAGCCCCACAACAAAACCCGTTATTTTCTTTTCAAGCTTTATTTTGTCCTTCTGTAAACACGGAGCTGATGTGACTGGCCTTAAAACTCCAGTTTTCTCTCATCAGTCCAAAGGACATTCTCCCAGAAACTTTGGGGTTTGTCATCATTAATTTTGGCTGGCCTATTTATGTTTTTTTCTGTGTCATGGAGCCCTCCTGGTCTTCTTCCATGGAGCCCATTTCTGTTCAAAATGCAACAAATGGTGTGATCAGAAAGTGACATACCTTGACCTTGGAGTTCACTTTGATTGATTTTGGATGGTTTCCTAAGCTCTTTTTTTTTTTTTTTTTTTTACAATACACAGTATTCTTCTGACCAACCAGGGGTTGCATTTCATTTTGTTTCCACATCTTGGGAAATTGGTTACAGTCCCCCCCCAAACACACACACACACACACACACACACACACACACACACACACACACACACCGGTTAGGTGTGAAATATTCAGTCAGCTTCAGCCACTTGAGGCAGTATTTTCAGCTGACAGTGGGAGTCTGCAGTTCACTTCATGAACACATGGGTCATTAAGTCTGAACATTTTTTTGGATCATTACAGAGATTTCCTGTAAAGTCTAGATGACCATCCGTCCATCCATCCATCTTCTGCCGCTTATCTGGGGATCCGGGTCGCCGGGGCATCAGTCCAAACAGAGTAAACCAGACTTCCATCTGGTTCACATGGTACCATGATTCCCATGATCCCTCCTGCAGGTGGTGGGCCCACTGGAGGGCAGACCCATGTGCCTCCTTTGGGTACACTAGGTCCTTGATGTAAAGTTTTTCATGGAGCTCCACTGGACTGCTCTTAGTCTGGCCCTTCCTATGTTAAACTGATTTACTGAAAAAGAGAAAGGCTGAATCCCCTTCATGGATCACCACCTTACTGTGGTGGAGGGGTTTGTGTTCCTTAATGATCCCAGGAGCTATGCTGCTGGGGGCAACTTGTCCCTGGTAGGGTCTCACAAGACAAATTGGTTCTGGGTGACAAAAAGGTTACATCGAGGACCGAGTGTGCCCAAAGGAGCCACATGGGTCCTCCCTCCAATGGGCTCACCACCTGCAGAAGGGATCATGGTGCTGTGTGAACTGAGCAGCAGTTTGGTCTACTCTGCTTGAACGACTGCCCCCACAACCTGGACGGACGGCTGGAGAAAGGCTGAGTGTTGCTGCTTACCGTGAACTATGACCTGAGTTTGCTGCGTTTGTGTTGCATCCATGCTGGTGACATTACAGGTGTACATCCCACTGTCTGTCACATTGACACTGTGGATTTTCAGGATGCTAACCGCCTCTGTTGCGTGAGACAGAGCCTCCCGATAGGGCTCAGTCTTTACCCAACTCTGGTGAAGGAAAACAAACTGTGTGAAGAAATGGAGGCTTGTCATTTACTAAAGACTGATCCTCTGCTGTGTGTACCTGTTTGCCAGGATAAGACCACTGAATGTCCACCCCAGTGTCAAACTCCACCATTGCTGTGCAGTTCAGTTTGAGCTCCTCGCCCACTATTAGCTCCACCGGGTCCTCAGGAAACAGCTTGACATCGTAAACCTGACTTCCTGACCGGGAAAAAGAAAACAGGGGGTGCAAAGAGTTGAAGGGAGACAGTGAAAGAGGTCATGATGACATTGTCGGCACTTTTTTCCTTCCTCGAGGAACCAGAGGAAATGACTTTCCTTTGGACCAAAGGAGCCATCCAAGGCTACTTTAAAGAAGCTGTCTTTCACAGTCTTACACTATTTCTATTCATGTGCATGGCCACATCTCTGAGGGAGATTAAAGTGAAGCCTCGGTCAAAGAGGAAAAAGCAATAGAGCTTTGCACAGAGCTGATATCTATTCATCTCCCCCTGCGATCACTTGAAACGCTGTGGAAAAAACCCACATATGCTGGTGATGAGCGTGCTGCAGACTGTGACTGCTTGATTGTTAAAACACTTCATTAGTGTTCATTGTGAAGATCTGCACTGAGCAGAGGTAGGTATAGTATCCAGAAATTATGCTTCTGGATTACCTTATGAGGTTACTCAAGTATAAGCAAGTTACTTAAAGTGACACTCAATCAAAATAGTTTTTTTTTTTTCTTGTTAACATGTCTGTAACATGCTTTTCTGACTTACAAGACGTATCAAGAGCAAAATCTCTCAAATGTCTAATGTTCATGATAAAAAGTTCCAAAAGTAGCATGAAATATCAATAATATAGGCCAGTAAAACCCGAGCTTCTATGCGGTGGTGGTCGTTGTCTTATTTTCCTTCAGGAATGTGTCTTTATATGCTAGTTAACCATCACTGGAAGACAAAGGAGATGTAAACTGGCGGGGAAAATATGTACATATATCGGTGGAACTATGTTCTAAATATCTGCATATCTTTTATTGGCAAAAAAATCTAATATGCATTACTAATAAAAATTTGATACAGAAAGCTGAAAATATTCAGTAGTCTTGGATTGCACACATATAACATGTGTAATTAAACTGTTACTCTATGACCAGTGCTCTACAAAAAATCCAGTAGCAATCTGTTGATGGCGTCTTTGACTGTTACTGGGATCGTCTTTGTAGATGTCAAAAACTAGGGTCATTTTGGTGGTGGTCTGGGGGAAACAGACCTGGAGCCACTGCAGCTTTTTTGTTGTTCTTTTGGAACTGAGCAAGAAATATAATTATAAAATTACCGAAATGAATAAGATAGTGTGACTTATGCTAAAAAAAAGGCAGTTATTACAAAACTAACAAGTGAATTTCGGACCAATTTTCCAATCGGTGAAATCAAAAGTACTCAGAGTATAGTACTTGAGGAAAAGTACATTTCTTTTCTTTATAAATGCACTCAAGTAACAGTGAAAAGTATCCTACAATAAAGCTACTCAGTAAAATACTTGGATAAATGTAACTCATTGCTCCACCTCTGGCTCTGAGTTTCTCCTCTGAGGGATTATTATTTTTGGCCAGTGGCAGTGGGTATGAGTTTCCTTTTTGCCCTCAAAGAGCAAGGTGAACGATGTCACACAACACAGAAAAAACAAAACAAAACACATGAGGGTCCCTCTGAATTCAGAACAGAAACCCTTGCCTTTTCATCTTAGTTTCTTAAAAAATCACTTATGGCTTTCCTTTATCCCTTTTCATACCATGTCATTTAATTCCTGTGGCATAATGAGTCCCATCCCATGCTAGACAAAGGGGGAGTTGCTTTTGAGGAAATTACATAATTAAATAAAAGCCTTCAAACTGTCTGCACTAAGACGTAATTGGCTCACAGGCTGGCATGGAAAATTGCAGCGACAGAGCAGTCCTCACCTTTGATTTCTCTGCTGATTTATTTCTCAACAAAGCCCAAGTCTTACATCTAATTCAAATATTTTTTCCAGGGTTTGGAGTGGTTTTGTAACTGCCAAGCATCAAGTTTGCGTGAATTCTGCTGTACAGCACTTTGTATCACATTCTAGCAGTTAGATTTCATTTTCACATTCAGAGTGGACAGAGTCATAAAAGAACAAACGTAACTGTCACTACCCACCTTTGCAGAGAGATTGTTTTTACCTGTAGTGTGGATCAGGTAGGTCTCAGACTGGAACTCTTTACCCCCCAGTGTGGCCACGCAAGAAAGCACAAAAAGTTTGTCTATGGTGTTTCTGGGAATGGAAAAGCCTCGCTTGTTGTCCCACTCCCCATTGTGATGCAGGGTTGTGGGATACGGAGATGACATCTGAAGACATAAATACAATACACACATAACACGGATCAACAAATGAACGCAGTGGTCCAGAGAGCTCAGAACACTGCACCAACCCCAGCGCACTGCAAGTTAGGAAAACAACTGCAATGATACAACAGTTAGTTCCAACCAAGCAATTTGATTGGACAATACGGATTCCAGGAGTTAAATAATCAGTGATAATTGCACTCTAATTTCACTGGATATGTATCACTCCACTTCAAAAGTGTTCTAGTAACGTTAATTATTAACAGTATTTTACTATCAACTCTCTGATAACTGCAGTACTGTTTTGGATACCTTAATTTCCACAGTGAGGCGCTGTTTGACAAGAAATTATACATCTGTGACCTGGAAGTCCCACCCTTTTGAAGAGGTCTACCGCTGTCTACCTCGGCCCTGCTGTCATTTTAAGCTCATTAAACGATTTCACGTCTGTTTAAAAAAATAGGCAGTGCTAAAGTTTGATTCATTGTCTCGATTAACAAACCACAATACCTTTGTGGTGATGGACTCTTTGTTTCATCTGAAAACGCATAGAAAAGCAAGCAACATCTGCTAAATCGCTAGCATGTGCTAAATCGCAAGCATGTGCTAAATCGCTAGCATGTGCTAAATTGCAAGCATGCTAACTACTAGCTACCAGCTGACTACTGATGGTTCTGGCAACTACCGACTCAACAAGTATGTTTTATAAACACTTATTACTTTTGCACTTGACAATTTTCAATTTGTTTACATGTGTGAAATGACAATCGAGGTCTTCATGCTGATTGAGATGTTTAGCAGCAGTTACTGGTTACATTCAGAAGGGACTATTTTTTTTTTTTCACAGCTGTGCAAAATAGCTGGTTAAACAAACAAATCATAATAGTTTGTCCAGTATTGCTGTCATTTAATGTATTGTGCTTGCAGAACTGTTGTATAAAAGCAATATTACACTTGAGTTTGTTATGGAATCATGAATATACGAACTCTGGGTGTGATACTCTCGTGCCCTCCACGCTGCATCACACCTGGAGTTTGTATATTCATGACACCATAACTTACTCTTGTGTAATATTGCTTAAGTATACAAAATCAAATAAAATTAAGAGCATGTCTTTGTCATGCATGCTGCATGGTGACAAAATACATAAATATAAAAATACGCTGTAAATACTTATACCCTAACATTATGGTGCCTTCCTCTCCTTGGTCTATCGCCAACTGACATCACAGACCTGTCAGAGTGTTAAACCACAAAAAAAAAAAACAACAACCCTGAAAATAAATTTATGGAAGCCCTGAAAGGCATAAATAAATACATACGTACATACATACTCAATTCATTCACCGGAGAGCTTCTTTTTCTTCTTCCTCTTTCGGCTGCTCCCTTTAGGGGTCGCCGCAGCAGATCATCTGCCTTCATCTCACCCTGTCCTTTGCATCTTCCGCTGTAACACCAACCCTCTCCATGTCCTCCTTCACCTCTCTTGTACACTTTCCATTGCTTTGGATGGTTGACCCCAGGTACTTAAACTCATCTACCTTCATTACCTCTACTCCTTCCATCTTCACGTTACACCTGCCTCCCGCCCATTCACACTCATGTATTCTGTCTTGCTTCTACTGACCTTCATTTCTCTTCTCTCCAGAGCATACCTCCACCTTTCCAGGTTCTTCCACCTGCTCCCTACTCTCACTACAGATCACAATGTCGTCTGCAGACATCATGGTCCACAGAGACTCCTGCCTGACCTTATCTGTCAGCCTGTCCATCACCATGGCAAACAAGAAGGGGCTCAGAGTTGATCCCTGATGTAACCCCACCCCCACCTTGAATCCATCTGTCACTCCTACAGCGCACCTCACCATCGTCTCGCTGTCATCGTACATGTCCTGCACCACCCTCACATACTTCTCTACCACTTCTGACTTTCTCATACAGTACCACACTTCCTCTCTTGGCACCCTATCATATGATTTCTCTAGATCCACAAAGACACAGTGCAACTCCTTTTGACCTTCTCTATACTTCTCCATCAACACTCTTAGAGCAAACATTGCATCTGTAGTACTCTTTCTTGGCATGAAACGGTACTGCTGCTCACTAATTATTACCTCTCCTTTTAACCTGGCTTCAACAACTCTTTCCCATATCTTCATAGTGTGGCTGATCAACTTTATGCCTCTGTAGTTACTACAGCTCTGAGCATCACCTTTGTTCTTTAAAATTGGTACCAAAACACTTCTCCATTCCTCAGGCATCCTCTCACTCTTCAAGATTGTGTTAAACAATCCGTTTAAAAAGTCCACTGCCATCTCTCCTAAACGTCTCCGTACCTCCACAGGTATGTCATCTGGACCAACCACCTTTCCATTCTTCGTCCTCTTCAGAGCTGCCCTCACTTCCGCCTTGCTAATCCTCGGGACTTCCCTGTTCACTATCTTTCCTTCATCCATCCTCCTCTCTGTTTCTCATTTCTTTATTCATCAGCTCTTCAAAATACTCCTTCCACCTTGTCAGCACACTCGTCATTTGTTAGTGCATTACCATTTCTGTCCTTAATCAACCTAACCTGCTGTACATCCTTTCCAGCTCGATCTCTCTGTCGAGCCAATCGATACAAGTCCTTTTGTCCTTCCTTAGTGTTTAGCCTCTCATACAACTCACTATATGCTTTTTTTTCTTTGCCTTTGCCACGCACCTTAAAATTTCTTTTCACTGCCTTGAAAGGCAAATAAATAAAATAGCACTCTTATTGGACTTAGAAGAATTCCAGCTTTTTTAAAAAAAAGCTTTTGTGGGTTTGCCTTTCAGGGCTTCCATACAAACTGGATGCCCTATTAGCTAGCTCTTCTACTAGTGGTTGCAGAATGCTAACATACGTATACAGAGCCCCTCTGAAGAACGTCTCTTTAAAAACTGGAAGGAAGAAATAAAGATTTGGAGGTACATTTGTTTTTCATATAATTATTTGTCTGTATAACATGTTGACTGTTAAATGGTCCTTTTGAGCCACAGGCAGGAGGATTTGACTTTAGGAATGCCGCATTGTGATCTCAGGTCACAAGAGTTTCACCCTACCTCAGCAACAAAAAAATTAGACTTAAAGGCTTCAAGTACTTGTGGGGCGTGCCCCATTTTGAGTTGCTCTGCGGTTTAGGAACGTACCATTAGTCATTAAACTGCAGATCTATTTTTTGTTAAAACACGTTAAAGTTTGTTCAAATGCCGCTTTTGTTGATAGAAAAAAATTGTTAAAATCAGACAACTTGGGTGTGCTCCAATTGCCTTGTAATTCCCTACAACGTGGACCAAACTGTGGTGAGTAAAATGGGCCCAGTTCACAGGGAACTGAATAACTGTTCATCACTTTACCAGGAGCAGACAAGAAGATTACCAATAAGTCATTGCTCAAATATGAGTCAAGCAAGCTATTGCTGCTAGTGTTTCTATAAAGCTAAACTAATATTGTATTGGTTAGCTTAGCCAAATTCTTTTAACTTTAGCTGAAGTAAAATTATTGAGAGCTCTTATTGTGGAAAAACTGAAACAAAGTCACCACGATATTGGCAGTAATTTCCTCATTTTGGAGTGACATACACGGTTTGTCATGTGAGACAGGGCAAAAGAGTGAGAGTTGGCAACACTATTCAAAATGTTATTTCAGCAGTGTAAAATATAGCAGCCACACACATCCAAATATTGTGACTTTTTTTCTTTGAAGTTTTCAATATTATTCTTGTAAATTTGTAACTAAATTTGTAAATAAAATCTTGTGAATGTCCGGTTCTTGTCCAGTTCTTTATAAATTTGCAGTTTTTTAAAATTTTGCAACTTTTTGCTTGTAAATTTGTGTATTTTTTTTTCTTGTAAACATGTTACTTTTTGCTAGTAAATTAGCATTTTTTCATGTAAATTTTAAACTTTTTCTCATGAATTTGTGGCTTTTTTTTATAAAAAATTCTGACGTTTTCCTCGTAAAATTGTAACTTTTTTCTTATAAATCTGCAACTTTCATTTGGATGGTGGTTAATTTTTATTCTGTGGATTTTTTTATTTTTTTTTTGGTATTTTGTTTTCTGTTCATCTTCACAATGACCAAAGTTATTGTTTTATGCTTTTGTTGGGATGGCAGATTTATTTATTTATCACCATTTAAAAATCTTCCCCAATACAAAAGAAGGGGCCTCAAACAGTTCGAAATGGCCCTGGTTTTTGTGGCACATGCATGTTCCCATTGTGATGAAGCTGTTTTGTGGATTTGATTTTTGTACATTTGCTGTTGTTCCCTTCAGCATTAGTGCACTGAGCTCTCTAAAACTCTCCTGCCACCATCAATTAAAAGAATGCAGCGTGACAAATGAGTGGTGAGTGCCAACCGTGACGAGGGTGACATTCAGATCGGGCACGGTGACCAGACACGGCACGATGACCCGCTTGGAGAAGCGTGTGATCAGAATGGTGCCCAGGCCTTGTCCGACACCGCTGCCGTTGTCGCCTCTGCTCAGGAAGGGGTGTTCAGGGTCTGGATGTAGACACAATGAGGAGCTGTTAGAGGGCGAGCCTAACACCAAGCTGGGCTAATGGCATCTATTATAGAGGTAACTTCATGAACGGACAGCCAGATCCATCACAGCCTGATAATGACCCCTGAAGACCCTCTTTATGTGGAGTTTATCATGATCACCAGCGGCTCAGACTGTCCCCACCAAGCAAATAGCATTAAAGATGCACCATTACACGTCGGCTCTGAGACAGACAGCTGAAGGGTTTAATCCTCCCCTCAACAGTGATAAAATTTCATCTCAAGCTCTCGGCGTGAGCCAAATCGCTTTCCTTCGTTTCGTCCTGTAACACCTTTCATCCATTTTTTGTTGTGAGACTCAGCGCTAACCGAATCACGAGCCTTTGGGGAGACACTGCAGTGACTGCGTCACCAATTTACATTGGAGCCATTATCTCTGTAAAACCCAAGATTCCCACAGCAGGGCTGAGACTGCTCTTATGAAAATCTTTATCGCTTCAGGCTTTACAGTCAATACTGACATTTGGACAACAATCAAATATATTTTATGACATGCTGGGTTCTTTTCTTCTGTCTTTTTATATAAGTCCTTTATTATCATACCAAGCTGCTGGAAAAAACACAAAAGGCACAATGGAAAGACTTCTGCTTCTAACCTGGTTTTGGTCTGAATACATTCTATAAGTGCACTGTAAAATCCTTCAGTTAACCTTTAGTTACACCATTAAAAATGAAAAGACTAAGTAGTGGAATAGAAATTATGCACAAAGGAAAAATAAAGGTGCCCACTGGCAACCAAAAGGCTCTCCAGAGTGATACCATAGAGGAACCATTTTGATTTCCAAAAAGAACCATTTGGTAAAAGGTTCTACAGTACAAAGAATATTTCCAGAAATGGCAGGTGTTCTACCTCCATACAACTACTGTAGAAATAAACAACTCATTTCTTTGAAGAACCATATAAGGTATGCAGCCATCCTCTAAATCTGACATGATTTATGACCCAGAAGGCAGACACAGACTCCAGAATAAACTCAATTATCTTTTATTGTGAAGTGTGAGTGTAAATGTGTGCGTGAGTGCAGGAATGTAGCAGAATCAGAATCAGAATCAGAATCAGAATCAGGTTTATTGCCATTGTTCATGTAGTACACAAACTAGGAATTTGTCTCTGTACAATGCTGCAACATTAAACATGATAAGATAAGAGAAATAAACTATACATGTAATAAAGTGTAGGATAAGATTAAGTGATACTGGTCAACAGTTAAAATATATATTAGCCAGCAGCAGATACTGTGGAGAACTATATAGTGCAGTCGGTAATGCAGGAAGAAAACAGTGATGATTGACATGAGTCTGGTTGAGCTGCTGTACATGGTGCACGGGAGTCACTTAGTGTTCAGCAGTCTAATGGCAGAGGGGAAGAAGCTGTTCATGTGACGGGAGGTTTTAGTCTGGATGGACCGAAGTCTTCTACCAGAGGGGAGGGGGGCAAACAGTACGTGACCAGGGTGTGAGGGGATCGGCTATGATCCGGCCAGCACGCCTCCGGGTCCTGGAGATGTACAGATCCTGGAGAGAAGGGAGCTTGCAGCCGATCACCTTCTCAGCAGTGCGCACGACGCGCTGCAGCCTTAGTCTGTCCCTGGCAGTGGCTCCTGCGTACCACACGGTTATGGAGGTGGTGAGGATGGACTCGATGATGGCTGTGTAGAACTGCACTAACATCTTGGTGGGTAGCTTGAGCTTCCTCAGCTGCCGCAGGAAGAACATCCTCTGCTGGGCTTTTTTGATGAGTGAGCTGATGGTCAGCTCCCATTTGAGGTCCCTGGTGATGGTAGTGCCTAGGAAGCGGAAGGAATCAGCAGTGGTGATGGGAGAGCCTGAGAGGGTGAGGGGGGGCAGAGGAGTAGTGACTTTCCTGAAGTCTACAATCATCTCCACTGTCTTCAGAGCGTTCAGCTGCAGGTTGTTATTGCTGCACCAGGACGCCAGCTGGGCCACCTCTCTCCTGTAGGCGGACTCGTCGCCGTTGGAGATGAGCCCGATGAGGGTGGTGTCGTCCGCAAACTTGATCAACTTGACAGACTGGTGGCTGGAGGTGCAGGAGTTGGTGTAAAGGGAGAAGAGTAGGGGGGAAAGTACACAGCCCTGGGGTGATCCGGTGCTGATGCTAGTATAGCAGCCAGGCGAGCAGAGCACCGTTCAGATTGGCAACCCTAGGGAAGAGCAGAGACAGGTGGATTAGTGACTGGGATCTGGAGGAATGATTCAGAGAATGTTCAACCTTACTGTTGGCTAGTTGGTGTGCAGCACAGGAGAGCTCCCGGAGGCTCCGGCCAGTGGGACAGCGTCTTCGGCGCCGACTGCTGAGGTGGTGAGAGGGTGATGAGATGTGCAGAGAGCTGGTGAAGTGCGGGTTGAGCTCAGTCCTCCGCCAGTGGGTTTCCACCTTTGCACAGGGGAGTAGAGCGAAGCGTGGAGATGAGGAAATGATGAGGGCTTACTAGTTGTTGGGGAGCTAGGACTCCCAGGAGGATGATGAGACAGGAAGGATCAGAGGAGATGGAAGTCCGGATCATAGAGGTGAAGACAAGGCGAAGAGGTCTTGCCAGACCAGGGAGCTTGACATCTCCGTGCAGACCTGAGGGCAGCACAGCTTAAATAGGCAGACTTAATGAGGAGAGCAGGTGTGCGCGCAGCTGTGGAGGAAATTAGGGCAACAGGCATGCAGAGCAGATCACTACAGTACCCCCCCCCCCCCCCCCCCTACGGGATGCCTGTTGGCGGCCGATCCAACCTACTCGGGTGTGTCCGGTGGAAGTCCCTGATGAGCTGATGATCCAGCACGAAGGAGGGACACACCCAGGACCTCCATTCAGGGCCGTAACCCTCCCTGTCCACCAGGTACTGGAGGCCGTGACCCCAGCGCCAGACGTCCAGAATGGAGTTGGCCCTCCACGCGGGGTCGCCATCGATCACAACCGGTGGAGGTGGCATCTTGGGAGGAGGGCACAGAGGGCTAGAGCAGAACGGCTTCGCTTGGGAAACGTGAAAGGTGGGACACGTGGGGGGGAACCAGGCGCACAGCCACAGGATTCACAATGTGTGTAATAGCAAAGGAACCAATAAAATGCTGTGAAAGTTTCCTAGATTCAGCCTTGAGATTGATATTTCTGGTGGCGAGCCATACCTGTTGCCCGACCCGGTAGGGTGGAGCCGAAGTCCTGCGGCGGTTGGCAATGGCAGAGTTGCGGTCCGCTGTGCGTCGAAGCGCGGCCCGGGTAGCCTTTCACAGCCGGCGATAGCGCTTCAGATGGGCCCGCACGGAGGGCACCGCAATGTCCCCCTGCTCTTCGAGAAAAAGCGGGGGGTTGTAACCCAAGGAAACCTCGAACAGTGACATGCCTATGGCAGATGAGACCGTGGTGGTGTGGGTGTATTCGACCCATGGCAGATAGGAGCTCCAGGACACCGGGTTGGCAGTGGTGACGCACCATAGCGCTGCCTCCAGCTCCTGATTGGCACACTCGCACTGACCGTTGCTCTGGGGATGGTACCCCGAGGACAGGCTCACCGTAGTCCCAATGGCATTGCAGAAAGCCCGCTACACCTGTGAGACGAACTGGGGCCCACGGTCGAACACAGTGTCCAGGGGAATACCATGGAGCCGCACCACGTGGAGGACGAGCAGATCCGTAGTCTCCTTGGCCATGGGGAGACCCTGTAGGGGAATGAAATGGGCTGCCTTAGAGAATCTATCCACTATGGTGAGAATTACGGTGTTGTTAGCAGAGGATGGGAGGCTGGTGATGAAGTCCAGCGCCACATGAGACCAGGGCCTGCCGGAGATAGGAAGCGGATGAAGCAGACCAGCCGGAGGAGAGGAGGATGTCTTACCGGTGGCACACTGGGGACAGGCATGGATGTACACCCCGATATCCGTCCGGAGCAATGGTCACCAAAAGGTCCTCTGCAGTAGAGCCACGGTGCGTGCCATCCCCGGGTGGCATAGGAGCTTGGAGGAATGGACCCAATTTATGACTTCACCCTGGATGGCAGAAGGCACATACAGTCTCCTCGCTGCCCCCCCCACACCCCGCCCAGGTCAGCCTCGGTCTCCTACGCTCTACAAACCCTCTCCTGTATACCCCACGAGAGGGCGCCCACGATGCACGGAGGAGGAATAATGGGGTGAGATGGCGCTGCAGCCGCAGCCGAAGCAAATTGTCTTGATAGAGCATCAGGCTTGGTGTTTTTGGACCCCGGGCGGTAGGTAATGGTAAAATCAAACCTGCCAAAGAACAAGGACCAGCGAGCCTGGTGCGTGTTTAGATGCTTGGCCGTCCTGAGGTACTCCAAGTTCTTATGGTCAGTCCATACGATGAATGGCTGGGAGGCTCCCTCCAGCCAATGGCGCCACTCCTCCAAAGCCAGTTTCACCGCCAGGAGCTCCTTTTCCCCAATGTCATAGTTCCTCTCAGCCGGGGAGAGACGGGGGTGGGGGGGCAGAAGAACGCACAGGGGCGAATCTTGTCATCCACAGGGGAGCATTGAGACAAAACTGCTCCAACTCCGGAGTCCGAAGCGTCCGCCTCCACCAGACACTGCAGAGCGGGGTCCACCTGAGCCAGAATCGGAGGAGATGAGAATGATGATTTTAATTCCAAAAATGCAGCCTCAGCCTCCTCCGTCCACCGGAAGGGCACCTTGGTGGAGGTGAGGTGAGTGAGAGGAAGGGCAGTGAGACTGTAATTTTTCATGAAGTGGCGGTAGAAGTTGGTGAATCCCAGAAACTGCTGTAACTGTTTCCGGGATGAGGGGGTTGGCCACTCTACGACCACTTTTACCTTAGCCGGATCGCCGATGATCTCGTTGTGCGAGATGACGAACCCCAAAAATGAAGTGGATGAGGTGTGGAACTTGCACTTCTCTGCTTTAACAAACAGCTTGTTCTCCAGCAGCCGATGCAGCACTCGCCTGACGTGCACCTGGTGTTCGTCAAGGGACTGAGAAAAGATGAGAATATCATCAAGGTAAACAAATACGAAAGAGCACCAAAAATCCCTCAACACATCGTTAATCAGGCGCTGAAACACAGCGGGGGCATTGGTCAGCCCAAACGGCATGACGAGGTATTCAAAGTGGCCACTAGGGAACGGAACCCCGTCTTCCACTCGTCTCCCTCTCGAATCTGTACCAGGTGGTAAGCGTTGCGGAGGTTCAATTTTGTGAACCAGGAGGCCCCTTGGAGGGAATTGAACACCGTGTTAATCAGTGGAAGAGTGTACTTGTCCTCAATAGTGATATTATTCAGTTCCTGGAAATCAGTGCAGGGCCTCAGGGAGCCGTTCTTCTTGCCCACGAAGAAAAACCCTGCCCCCACTGCAGAGAAAGATGGGCGAATTATGCCAGAGCTCAGGGACTCTTTGATATAAGTTTCCATGGCCTCCCGCTCCAGGACCGAAAGGCTGTAAAGCCAACTGGACGGCAACGGAACCCCAGGCTGGAGGTTAATGGTGCAGTCGTATGGGTGGTGGTGGTGGTGGTGGGGGAGACAGTGCTTGGGATTTGCTGAAGATGGCACCCAAATCGTGGTATTCAGAGAGAACCCGGGACAAGTCAGGCGGGGGAGTGTCGGGGGCACCAAGAGGCACGGAGGGCGAGAATGCAGCGGACTGAAGACAGGCACTTAGGCAGAACGAGCTCCACGAGATGATATTTCCAGAGCGCCAATCAATGGAGGGGTTGTGCAACCGGAGCCAGGGATACCCCAAAATGACCGGGGAGGAAGAAACTGGCAGCACAAACAATCTGAGCTGCTCCCGGTGATTACCAGAAACTAGGACAGATACTGGAGCCGTCTGTTTGGACACCAAAGCAAGTGGAGCCTTGGATAGGGCGATTAGCTTCAATGGAGTTTTCAACTGGTGGCAGGCGAGCCCCAGTCGGGTTGCCAGATCTTCAGAAATGAAGCTCTGCTTGGCCCCTGAATCAATGAGTGCATGTGTGGAAATTTCATGGTGGTTATGTGAAAAAAGAATGGGCAGCAGGAACTTGGTGAGGGGACTTCTTTGGAGTGAGTCCGTGAGTCCCCCTACTGCAATGCACAGACTCCCTCTTTTTGTCGAATGGGGCAAGTAGCCAGTTCATGTTCCTCACTGCCACAATATAAACACAGACCTAGCTCCCGACGGTGCTGTTTCTCAGCCGGCAGCAACTTAGACTGGCCCATTACCATAGGTTCAGTGGAATCTAGCAAATCAGATGGAGGAAGGGCCAGCAGGGTGGAGCTGCGGGGAGTGGCGAAACTGTGAGCCCGAGCAACCGGAAGGTCTACGCTTGTTGGCCCACTCCCTCAGCCGATTGTCAATGCTAATGGCTACGGAAATGAGTTCGTTCAGCTTGCTAGGCTTGTCAAGATGGGCTAGCTCATCCCTCAGGCTAGGGCTAAGACTTCGGATGAAAATGCTACAAAGGGAGGCATCCTCCCACCCCACCTCTGCTGCCACCACCCGGAAGTCCATGGAGTAATCGGCTACCGATTTATTCCCTTGTTTTAGGTTAAGTAACCGGGTGGTGAGCACGCTATCTCGGTCCGAGTGATCGAATACCTCATTGAACTCACTCACGAATTGATCATAAGTTAAATTAGCATAATCAGACCTAGCCATAACCGCGTAAGCCCAGGCTAAAGCCCGCCCCTCCAGAAGATTGACAACATAGACTATACGGCTGTGACTGGTGGGAAAATCCCCTGGTACCCGTTGAAACACTATCCCACACTGCAATAGAAAACCCCTAGCCTCCCCTAGCTTACCACTAAAGCGTGGGGCGTGGGAACTGGAGTCAGCCGGGACGGTGGAGAAGGAGAAGGGATGGGACTGGCTGGGCCGGCCTTGTTCCCGCGAGCAGGTGGGAAGGTTTAAGGAGCTGTAAGGCGATCCAGGCGTGTGTTAATCTGTACAAGCTGTGTAAGTATGACCTGTTGCTGATGAGATAATTGGTCTACCCGAGCCTCAATGATGTTAAGCTTGTGCGCTAATGCACCATCTGCTGGGTCATTTTGACGGAGACGTACTAACATGATTTATGACCCAGAAGGCAGACACAGACTCCAGAATAAACTCAGTTATCTTTTATTGTGAAGTATGAGTGTAAATGTGTGCGTGAGTGCAGGAATGTAGCAGCTGGGCGAGCAGAGCACCATTCAGATTGGCAACCCTAGGGAAGAGCAGAGACAGGTGGATTAGTGACTGGGATCTGGAGGAATGATTCAGAGAATGTTCAGCCTTACTGTTGGCTAGCTGGTGTGTAGCACAGGAGAGTTCCCGGAGGCTCTGGCCAGTGGGACAACGTCTTTGGCTCCGGCTGCTGAGGAGGTGAGAGGGTGATGAGATGTGCAGAGAGCTGGTGAAGTGCAGATTGAACTCAGTCCGCCACCAGGAGGAAGAGGTCCGCTGCCAGCGAGTTTCCACCTGTGCACAGGGGAGTAGAACGAAGCGTGGAGATGAGGAAATGATGAGGGCTTACTAGTTGTTGGGGAGCTAGGACTCCCAGGAGGACGACGAGACAGGAAGGATCAGTGGAGATGGAACTCCAGATCATAGAGGTGACAAGAAGGCGACAGGTCTTGCCAGACCAGGGAGCTTGAAGTCTCCGTGCAGACCCAAGGGCAGCGCGGCTTAAATAGGCAGACTTAATGAGGAGAGCAGGTGTGCGCGCAGCTGTGGAGGAAGTTAGGGCAACAGGCATGCAGAGCAGATTGCTACAAATCCCCAACCACCAGGATGTGGACTGGTACCGCTAAGATTTAAGAACCATTATTCTTCTCTGTATGTTCTAAAACCAAATGGTTTTTTTTTCTCCTCTCTAAAAGTTCAGACCAAATGGGTGAATTTTTTGCGCAGCGCAATTACATTTTAACTCAAATTAAACACACGGATAGATGTGAATTCACCATCTGAGTTGCAGACAGGTGAAGTTGCCTTTATAACTTCTGCAGCTGTGGTCAACCTGCTGTGGAAATCCCCCAAACACCATCTTGGTTAGGTTGCAATGAGATATTTCATGTAAATTTTTAATTTTTCCTCATACATTTGTGACTTTTAAAAAGGTGCCTAGTACTCTGAAGTGCTATTTAGTGAATAAAACTTTCATTTTATATATTGTAGAAAGAGTAAAGTAAATTTTATGCATTAAAGTGACACTCTGGTCAAAATGAAGGTTTTTTTTGCTAGCTAACATGTCTGCCACATCCATCCATCCATCCATCTTCTGCCGCTTTTCCGGAGGTCTGGGTTGCGGAGGCAGCAGTTCAAGCATAGAAACCCAGACTTTCCTCTCCCCAGTCCTCTGCTCTCCTCAGAGAGGACACCAAGGCGTTCCCAGACCAGCTGGGAGACATAGTCTCTCCAGCGAGTCCTGGGTCTGCCCCGGGGTCTCCTCCCAGTGGGACGTGCCCAAAACTCCTCAAGTGGGAGGCGTCCAGGAGGCATCCTGATCAGATGCCCATACCATCTCAACTGGCTCCTTTCAATGTGGAGGAGCAGCGGTTCTACTCTGAGCCTCTCCCGGACGACTGAGCTCCTCACCCTATCTCTGAGGGTGAGTCCAGCAATCCTACGAAGAAAGCTCATTTCAGCTGCTTGTATCTGCGATCTCGTTCTTTCGGTCATTACCCAAAGCTCGTGACCATAGGTGAAAGTAGGAATGTAGTTTGACTGGTAAATCAACAGCTTTGCCTTAGAACTCAGCTCCCTCTTCACCACAACAGACCGTTACAACGTCTGCATCACTGCGGATGCTGCTCTGATCCACCTGTCTATCTCTCGCTCCATTCTCCCCTCACTCATGAATAAGACCCCAAGATACTTAAACTCCTCCACTTGGGGCAGGAGCTTGTCCCCAACCCGGAGAGGACAATCCATCTTTTTCCAGCTGAGGACCATGGACTCGGACTTGGAGGTGCTGATTCTCATGCCAGCCGCTTCACACTCAGTGACAAACCGTCCCAGCAAGAATTGTAGGTCATTGCTGGATGAAGCCAGCAGGACAACATCATCTGCAAACAACAAAGAAGAGATCCTGTGGTCACCAAGCATGACACCCTCCATTTCCTGGCTGTGCCTAGAAATCCTGTCCATAAAAATTATGAACAGGATTGGTGTCAAAAGGCAGCCCTGGCAGAGCCCAACTCTCATTGGGAATGAGTTCGATTGAGTGTTGGCAAAATGAACCAAACTCTCACAACGGTCGTACAGAGACCGAATAGCTCGTAACAACAAGCCCGATACCCCATACTCCCGAAGCACCCCCCACAAAAAACCACGAGGGACACGGTCGAATGCCTTCTGCAAGTCCACAAAACACATGTAAACTGGTTGGGCAAACTCCCACGAACCCTCAAGGATTTTCAAGAGGGTAAAGAGCTGGTCCGATGTGCCACGGCCAGGACGAAAACCACATTGCTCTGCCACATGTTTTTTTTATTAACTTACAAGACATATCAGGAGCTAAACCACTCTCTGCTGTGTTCATGCTACCCTAATGCATGTGTGTCTGCACATAATGCAGTATATCTGTTCCTCTCCACAATCATGGTGGTATTAACTTTTAAATTTTTAGCCATGTAGGCTTACTGTATATGGCAAAGCTGCGCCAGCACAGCAGGAGAAGGGCCAGGCAGGACTCCGTCTCCTCTTGGCCGGCTGTGTGGGCTGGCATCCCTGAAAAAGGCTGCAGTAGCCGTCTGTGCTGCGCACCGTGCTGCTCGTGTTCTCCCGAAGCTGGCACTACATATGCTGGATAATGGTGCTTCTCATTTCCTTGCGTTTTGTTTACGCTGTGATACAGAGTTTTATCCAAGCATTGAGTCAATCCTAAACCATACCCAGCAGTTTTCAGGGCCACTCTGAAGTACCTTTCCCCGATCAGGGCCTTATTTTGGTCGCTACAAGTTCCTGAAAACTTCCCCTTTCGGGGAGGTTCCTTTAGTGGAGACACACACTACAGGGCACGTTCCTGTAAAATTGGTTCCTGTAGTGGAAATGTGGCTATAATTCCAGGTACTCAAAAAGGTTTCAGTGGTAGGAACGTGGCTTTAGTGAAGATGTGTGCATGAAAATATGCTTGAAATGAATTTTTTATGTTTATACGAGTACAAGTGTGTAGCAGAGCACTAAACTTCACATATGGGGGTGTATGCGTCTTCAGAGACTGTAGGGGAGCTCAGACGGGGGTAAAGGGCCTCCATCTGGCCGTCTAATTGGATCCACACAGGTCCCTCTCCTACTTCCACATGCTGGCTTTAATTTAGGGCTGTGATTCATCTGGTTCTGATCAGCCCTCCGGTCAGATCGGTGGAAACTGTTTGGCACCTTGTCAGAGGGGATTAACAGGCATTCCTCATGAGTGGATTGAGCAGCAGGATGACACTCATCCGTCTCTCTATCCACTTATCTCCGTCGGCACATGGATCGAGGGGAGAAAAACATTTAGACAGTGCAAAAACAAAAATGCAAACAGTAGTTCTAGGAAGGAAAAATATTTGTGGCAGAATACATTTATTTTTTCTTAACTTTTATCAAAGACCCTGCATCTCTAATTTCCGAAACGTGCCAGTAAGCATGGTGTCACTGAGGAGAACTCAGCAACTTCCATATCCAGTAACATGGGGGCTGCTTTGATATTGGAGTTATATTAAAACAGCAGATCTGGTTTAATAGGACAGCTGTGTTTCAGCTGTGAACCTCCCAAGGAAAACAGTACAAAAACGAAAGGTTCAGCACAGCCAAACCGAAGAGCTCCAGAGCAGATCAGTCAGACTAATTAACATGTGCCTCTATATCAAACCATTTCTTAAAGGTCCCATTCGCTGCACTTTTCTTACATGTTGACAGCTCCCATGGGTCTTAATAAAATGTTTGTAGCATGTTTTGGTCAAGTTATTTAATTACTGCACTGTGGAGGAACAAATAAGTTCAGGCGAGATGCGACGAGCTGGCAGGTTGCAGAGTTTTATTTTCCTCCAACATCATGAGACACACTGTAGCGCTGTGTTGTTCTGTTTTATATGCTATACAAACAGAGAGAATGCATGGCACATTAGCATATTGATATACATATCAGTCACTACATATAATTAACCTGACCCTGGCGCCCGGATGTCTTCTCCTTAATCTGGGGATGTATAAAAAATAGTCTGTTGTTCTGGTTGTCCCCCCAGGGGTTCTCTGTCCGTATCCAGTCCCTGTTGAGCGTGAATAGTATCAGTCTGCATTGTGCTGGGTCACCACACGGCTCCCCCCAGAACGCTCAAAAGGGGCTGTGACCCCCCACCCCCCACCCCCCGTCGTTTGGGCTCCAGCTCCGGTAGAACTGTCGGAGGGCATGTCAGTCCATGGGGGGACGGGGAGGAGTGGAAAAAACAGTGTGCTCCGCCCCGGGTTCCAGCACGTTGAACGGCCGTGGATCGTGGGCACACGGGCCGGTGTGCAGTCGTGCGTAATGGAACCAGACGGAGATCGGCCGGCTTTAGGGAGTGAGGTGCAGGAAAAGCGCTGTGGAGGAGGAGGGGGAGGGGGGTGGGAGTAAGTGAGTGCCGGCCCGGGACGTCAAAGGTGTCTGGGCTGTGCAAAAATTGCGTGTGGATCCGCGATGGAGAGGGACTTTCCCGGTAAACCTGGCGGAGATCCACAGCGGCTGTGAAAAAAACATTTTATCTGATTCCTCTCGCGGCTCGATCCAGCGAGGATGTGGGGAAGGCGAGCAGCCAAATTCCCCGAGGATGTGTAGCGACTGTGAAACAACTGCAGCTGTGTGAGGGTGTGAGGCGGTTTGGCTTTTAGGTGCGGGAAGCAGCCCTAAAGTCATTGGGGACAGCAATCGGCAAAATTCCCGTTGTGCGCCGTGGCTGAGAAACCCATACAAAGTCCTGTGTGTGGGCTGCACAGCTGCTTTTGGTGCGAGGGCAGCCCTAAAGGTTCCGAGGGTGGCAATCAGCCGTTTTTCTCAGGCATGTGCAGCGGCGGAGGACAATGTATCCATCTGCGGAGCCGGTTGGTCTCTGTGCGTGGTGCACGCTTGGCGCCGTGACCACATAACTGGCAGTTGCGCTGTCCTCGTAATCCTGCGGTGTGTGTGCGGGGCTTCTGTGCGCGGGAGGTCTGCTGTCGTGTGAGTCAGGGTCGGGGAACTTGGTGGAAATCAGCGCAGTCGGCGTCGATGATTTCCCCGTTCAGGCTGCTTCCTTCGTTTCGCTCGTGTCGCAGTTCATGGTGCGGTCCAAGCGCTGTGCGCTACGGGGAGCGCTCCGGTGAGGATGAAGAGGTTGCAGGAGTTCTCTGGTCCTCTGGGATCCACAGCGCAGTGAGAGGGAGGAGACGGTCATTCTCCCTCGTCATGTCACCAGTGTGGAGGTAAAAGATCAGGCGAGGGGCGCACCATGACGCGTGCTGAGGCTTCCCGTCCGGGTCATCTCCGGGGTGTTCGCTTCGTGTTCCATTCTTCATCAAGGGTCACCAGTGTGGAGGAACAAATAAGTTCAGGCGAGATGCGACGAGCTGGCAGGTTGCAGAGTTTTATTTTCCTCCAACATCAAGAGACACACTGTAGCGCTGTGCGCTGTGTTGTGCTGTGTGTGCTGTGTGTTGTGTCATGTGTGCTGTTTTACATGTTATACAAATGGAGAGAATGCATGGCACATTAGCATATTGATATACATATCAGTCACTACATTCAATACAGCCTTCCTCAGAACATCTGGTTTTAGTGCATGTCTCTAAATGCCTAAAAGCCACAGTTAACTCCACCCACCCTCCCTTGTTAATCTTAGCTGGTTAGGTTCTAGCTCGGATCGCAAGCCTGAGCCAGCTAACGTAAATTTGTTTCAAAAAAGGAATGAAGTAATGCATCACTGGTGGATAGGGGTGTGTGGTTTCATTGGTCGATAGCATATGACAGGTCCCTAAAGTACAATAAGCACAGAAATATCTGTGAATGAGTAGCTAAACTGCAAGATTCAGCTAGCCACTTTGGGTCTTGATACTAAGCTAAATTAACGCCTAAAAACAACGTATATGTTGTTAAATGAACAAGGATTCCAGTGGGGGGGTGAATATAATTTAAAGAAAATAGCAAACAAAACCAGATGGGTTAAACTAATGTTAATGCTAGGCGGCCTGTTCATCATCCTCTCCCTGCTGAGGTTAGCGCCAAGTCTGTTACGCCGACCAACACTGACTGCCAAGCCAAGCTAATGCTAATGGATCAATCTAGCATCACAGCAAAAATATAATAGAATAAACCAAAATGATATGAGATATATTATCGATTATGGATTAGTGAAACAGGTGGAAACAGGGATGTCTACTAGGGTGACTGAAATGTAAAGAAAAGAACAATATAAATCACACTTGGTAAATGAACTCCCGAGTTGCCCACTCCCTATTTGCTACTTTTTTGTTAATTTGAAACTTTTTCAAAATTTTCCTCATAAATTTGTGACATTTTTCTTTAAATTTGCAAAATTTAAATTCTAATATAAAATCGAAGTTTGTAATTTTTTCAAGTAATTTGACTTTTTTTGTTGTAAATTTGCAACTTTTTTCTCCTAAATTTTCTCCTTTTTTTAAAAATAAATTTGATACAATTTTTTGCAGTTGTTTTTATTTTTTTCTCATAAATTTTCACATTTTTTCTCATAAATTCCAATACAAGGCAAGGCAAGTTTATTTGTATAGCGCATTTCATATACAAGACAATTCAAAGTGCTTTACATTAAAACATTAAAGCATTACAGCAAGTTGCAAAAGAAATATTTCTTCTTCTTTCGGCTGCTTCCTTCGGGGTCTTCACAGCAGATCATTTGCCTCCATCTCACCCTATCCCTTGCATCTTCCTCTGTAACACCAACCCTCTCCATGTCCTCCTTCACTACGTCCATGAATCTTCTCTGTGGTCTTCCTCTTCCTCTCCTGCCTGGCAGCTCCATCTTCAACATCCTTTGTCCAGTATATCCACTATTCCTCTTCTGCACATGTCCAAACCATCTCAGCCTTGCCTCTCTTACTTTGTCTCCAAACCGCTCAACCTGAGCTGTCCCTCTGAGATATTCATTTCTAATCCTATCCCTCCTAGTCACTCCCAATGACAATCTTAGCATCTACTAATCTGCCACCTCCAGCTCCATCTCCTGTCTTTTTGTCAGTGCCACCATCTCCAAACCATACATCATAGCAGGTCTCACTACCGTCTTGTAAATCTTCCCTTTAACTCTTGCTATTACCTTTCTGTCACAAATCACCCGGACACTCGTCGCCCCCCACTCCACCCTACCTGCACTCTGTTCTTCACCTCTCTTGTGTATTTTCCATTACTTTGGATGGTTGACCCCAGGTATTTAAACTCATCTACTTTCAAAACCTCTACTCCTTTGACCTTCATCATTACACCTGCCTCCCTGTCATTCACACTCATGTATTCTGTCTTGCTTCTACTGACTTTCTTTCCTCTTCTCTCCACAGAATATCTCCACCTCTCCAGGTTCTCTTCTACCTGCTCCCTACTCTCACTACAGATCACAGTGTTGTCTGCAAACATCATGGTCCACGGAGACTTCTGCCTGACCTTGTCTGTCAGCCTGTCCATCACCATGGCAGACAAGAAGGGGCTCAGAGCCGATCCCTGATGTAACCCCACCCCTACCTTGAATCCATCTGTCACCTCTACAGCACACCTCACCACCGTCTCGCTGTCCTCATATATGTCCTGCACCACCCTCACATACCTCTTTTCCACTCGACTCTCTCATACAGTACCACACTTCCTCTCTTGGCACCCTATCATATGCTTTCTCGAGATCCACAAAGAGAGTGCAACTCCTTTTGACCATCTCTACACTTCGCCATCAACACTCTTAAAGCAAACATTGCATCTGTAGTACTTTTTCTTGGCATGAAACCGTACTGCTGCTCACTGATTGTCACTTCTCCTTTTAACCTGGCTTCAACAACTCTTTCCCATATATTCATAGTGTAGCTGATCAACTTTATGCCTCTGTAGTTACTACAGCTCTGAGCATCACCTTTGTTCTTTAAAATTGGTACCAAAACACTTCTTCTCCACTCCTCAGGCATCCTCTAACTCTCCAAGATTGTTTAAAACAATGTGGTTAAAAAGTCCACTGCCATCTCTCCTCAGCATCTCCATACCTTCACAGGTATGTCATCTGGACCAACCACCTTTCCATTCTTCATCCTCTTCAAAGCTGCACTCACTTCTGCCTTGCTAATCCTCAGGACTTCCTTGTTCACCATCTTTCCTTCATCCATCCTCTCTCTCTCTCTCTCTCTCTCTCTCTCTCTCTCTCTCTCTCTCTCTCTCTCTCTCTCGTGCGCATGCGTGGGCGTTTGTGGGAGCAGGGGTGTGGAGTGGTGTCGAGTGAGTACTTTAAACTTTGTATTTTCTAACTTTTTCTCTATCTTGTGTGTTTGAGGTGTGTGTGTTTAATATAGTGGGTTGAGTGTGTGTGTGCTGGGGTGTGAGTGTTGGAGTGGGTGTGTTGGGGAACGGTAGCTTCTGCTGCCGGTTTTTCCCGGCCGGCATCATGCCGGTGATTGATGGTGGTGTGGAGTTTGAGCGCTTAACCCGGCGTCATGGCATGAGAATCCTCCCGACAGTTCCCTGTTCTGTGGAGGAGGCCAGCCTCGCTGTAGGACAGGTGGTTGGGCATGGCAGCATAAAATCAGCATCGAGGATGAACAGCGCAATTGTGATCTTTCTGGATTCGACTGAAAAAGCTGATCAGGTGGTGGCACAGGGAGTGGTCCTAGGTGACACTTTTACTCCCGTTTTACCGCTGGCGAATCCGTCTAGGAGGATCACCATCTCAAACGCTCCTCCTTTCGTTAAAAATGATCAGCTGATTAGAGAGTTGTTCCGTTTTGGCCAGGTTGTGTCCCCTATCAGAATGGTCTCTCTGGGTAGTAAATCACCCCTGCTGAAGCATGTTGTATGTCATAGGAGGCAGTGTTTCATGGTGTTGAAAGACAGCTCTGCTGAACTGAACGCGTCTTTTAATTTCAGGATTGACGGCTTTAGCTACTTGGTGTTTGCAACATCTGAAACCATGAAGTGTTTTGCGTGTGGCGCAGAAGGCCATCTTATTAGGTCATGTCCTGAAAAGGCGAACACAAATAGCACTGGCGGTAAGAAAGGTGACGCCGCTGTTTCTGGTGGTCCGGAGGGTAGCGCTACATGTGGTGCGGCGGATGCCGCTGCGGCGCCCGCTTCTGCTGGGGCGGTCGCGGCCGCGCTTCTACTTCTGCGGGGGTGTCCGCGTCCGCCGCCTCTGCTGAGGTAGCCGCAGCGGGCGCGGTAGTTGCCCCCCCAAACATTGATGGTGGGAAATTTCTGTCTGGCGGCAGCTGTGATCATTGTGACGAGCCTGTCACCCGGAGTAAAGAGGCGGAGGGTGTAAGTAAGAGTGCAGTTAAACGAAGGAACGTGAATGAACAGACTTTGCAGGCGGGGGAGGAGCGGTTTGAGGCTGTAGCGGACACAAAGAGCAAACACTGCATGACAAACGTTGCGTTTCATGAAGAAATGCAGGAATGTAGTTTTGTTGAAGAGGATCCTTTTAAAGCTGCACAAAAAAGGAAAAGTGCGGAAAACTTGCAGAGCTCTGCTAAATCTAGTAGGGTTGGGAATTTAGATTTACTGAATGAGAGCGTTTCTGACGAAAGTGGAGATGAGTCTGAACTGATGCAGACGCAGACGCAGGAGGAGCAAAGCTCCTATTGTTTTACTAAAATTAGGCAATTTCTCCAGGTGACTAAGGGGAGCAGAGCTGTGAAAGTGGAAAATTTCTTTCCAGATCTGGAGTTATTCGTGGCATCAGCTCGCAAATTTATGAAACTGAATGATGGGAATGAGACTTTCACTGATCAGTAAATTTATCGTTTAAAGAAACTGGTTGCTAAACTGAAATTGCAAATTACTAACAGTCATGTTGACTCTTAGTTTGTTTCTTCCCTTTTATGCTATGTGTGTGTTTTTTTTACTGTACCCTATTTTTATCCTTTTTAATGCCCCACCTTAGAATTGGCACTCTCAATATTAATGGGGCCAGGGATGATGTAAAAAGGGCCTCTTTATACAAGCTTTTTAATTTAAAGAAACTTGACGTGCTGATGGTCCAGGAGACTCACAGCACTGTGGACATTGAGAGCCATTGGAGAAAAGAGTGGGATGGCTGCATTTTTTTTAGCCACAAATCCAGTAGCAGTGGGGGGGTGGCTGTACTTTTCTCTAGGGGTTGTGTGCCTGTCTCTTATGAGGTAGAAGAGGTGGTGAGAGGTCATTTCCTCTTATTAAAGGTACAGTTTGAAAACGTGAACTTCGTTTTTATAAACGTGTATGTGCCAACACAGAGAGCAGAGAGGATCAGGGTCTTTGACGTGCTTTCGGATACGGTTAAGTCCTGTGATCCAAATAGTTTTTTATTTCTGGGGGGTGATTTTAACTGTACATTAAACCACAGACTAGACAGGAACCATCAGGAGCCTCACCCTGCTTCTGCCAATAGGCTGAGAGAACTGGTGAAAACACATGAAATGGCCGATGTGTGGAGATCACATCATGGGGACCAGAGGCAGTACACCTGGAGCCATGTCAAAGATAACCTTTTATCTATGGCTAGGTTAGACCGTTTTTATGGTTTTAAACATCAAATGAGTGTTTTTAAAAATAGTTGTATCTGTCCTGTTGGTTTCACTGATCACTGCCTGCTGTTTTGTTCTGTGTTTATTGAAAATGTAAAGTGTAAGAGTGCTTTTTGGCATTTTAACAATACACTTTTAAATGATGTGTTTTTTAAAGAGGTTTTTCATGATGTTTGGAAGTCACACAGGGAACAAAAACCCTCTTTTAGTTCTCTCCAATTGTGGTGGGATTTTGGTAAGGCCCAGATAAAACAACTCTGCCAACAGTACACTCAAAATGTCACTCGTAGCTTGACCCAATCCTTGAAAGTTCTGGAGACTGAGGTGGTAGAACTAGAGGAGTTGCTCAGTTCTACAGGAAAACAGGAGCACTTAGAGGCTCTCAAGTCAAAAAGGTCAGCCTTGGCTAGCTTGCTAGGGGTCACCGCACAGGGTGCTCTGGTCCGCTCACGCTACATGGATGTAGCTCTGATGGACTCGCCCTCCCAGTACTTTTTTGGACTGGAGGGGAAAAATGGACAGAGAAAGCTCATTCACTCCTTGTTGGGCGATGACGGGAGAACAATCTCCACAGCAGCAGAGATCAGGAAACACGCTGCTAGCTTTTACAGTGAATTGTTTAGAGCAGAGTGGAGGGAGGACACGTCACTGGGCCAGGTTTTCCTTGATGGTCTTCCAGTGCTCTCAGAGGACCTTGTTGCCGGCTTGGATGCTCCACTGTCTCTGTCTGAGCTGCATACGGCGCTAATGAGCCTCCAGAATGGAAAATCACCAGGCATAGATGGTCTCTCTGTGGACTTTTTTAAGGAATTCTGGCCCCTGCTTGGTCCAGACCTGCTGGAGGTTCTCCAAGATAGCTTGGAAAGGGGGACCCTACCCACGACCTGCAGGAGGGCCATCATCACACTGTTGCCGAAAAAGGGGGACCTCCAGAGCCTAAAGAACTGGAGGCCAGTCTCTCTGCTCTGCACAGACTACAAGATTCTCTCAAAAGCTCTGGCCCGAAGACTGAGAAAGGTGATGAGCGAGCTCATTCATGTAGACCAGACTTACTGTGTGCCTGGCAGGCTGATTAGTGACAACGTCACTTTAATTCGGGATATTTTGGAGGTCTCTGGTTCATTGGCGGTAGAAACTGGTTTGATTTCAATTGACCAGGAAAAGGCGTTTGATCGGGTTGAACACCAATATTTACGGACAGTTTTAACAGCTTTTGGGTTCAGCCCAGGCTTCATAGCCAGGATACGGGTCTTGTACAGTGACATTGAGAGTGTGCTGAAGATAAATGGGGGCCTGTCTGCCCCTTTAAAAGTCCAGAGGGGGGTTCGGCAGGGCTGCCCTCTCTCAGGGATGCTGTACTCCCTCGCCATAGAGCCTTTGCTTCACTGCCTGAGAAGGGATCTATCAGGAGTTACTTTTCCTGGCTGTGACACCACGTTCAAGCTGTCGGCCTATGCAGATGATGTAGTCATTCTGCTAAACAAGCAGAGTGACATTGACGTTCTGGTTAGGAGTGTCAATCTTTTTGGCCAGCTTTCCTCTGCAAAGATAAACTGGGGAAAAAGCGAGGCTCTGATGGTGGGGGAGAAACTAGAAAATCAGCTTACGCTGCCGGGTGGGTTGATTTGGAAAAAAGGAGGTTTTAAGTATCTTGGTGTCTTTATTGGAAATCAGCAGTTTGAGCAAAAAAATTGGGATGGGGTCATAGAGAAGATTAACGGGAGACTAAACAAGTGGAAGTGGCTAATGCCAAGAATATCTTTTAGAGGAAGAGTGCTCATTTTAAATAATCTTGTTTCCTCATCCCTGTGGCACCGCCTCATGTGCATGGACCCCCCTGCTGGTTTGTTGTCCAAAATTCAGTCTGTTTTGGTGGACTTTTTTTGGGGGGGTGGACTCCACTGGGTTCCTCAAGCCCTGTTATTTCTTCCCAAAGAGGAGGGGGGGCAAGGAGTGATTCATTTAGCTAGTAGAGGTGCTGCTTTTAGACTGACTTTCATACAGAGACTGCTGACGGGCCCCCAGGACCTGGTATGGAGGCCTTTGGCCTGTGTTATTTTACAGAGAGTCCTTGGGCTTGGGCTAGACCTCCCTGTGTTTTTAATGGATTTTAAGAACTCTAATGCACTGTCTTTACCCAGTTTTTACCGCAGTCTCTTTTCAGTGTGGACTCTTTTTAAAAAACAAAGAGGGCCATGCGATTCCCTCTACTGGTTGTTGAGGGAGCCGCTGGTTTTTGGTGGTCGCCTTGGTGTCCTGTCGGGAGTTGGAAGGACCTTCCTTGATAGGCTGTGTTCCAGGAACATTCTCACTTTGAAGCAAGTGGTGGAACTGGCTGGTCCTGGCCTCAACAACGCCTCAGCTTTAGCAGCTCATCTTGGTGTCAGGTCGAATCGTTTCATCGATGGTCTTCTTGCACACTGGAAACAGGAGCTTCATGGACTTGAGCACTCCCTACCCTTGGACTTTAGCAATGGCACGCTGCAGCCAGAAAGCACGGACCCCTTTCCCTCTCTCACGCTCTATATGGACTTTGACGTCGCTCCTTGCTCCTTACTGGCATTCTGTGCTCCCACTGGTGTGGACTTTGGAGGAGCCAGTGGTAAGGCACTCTACAGACTGGTGGTGATGGCACTCAACAAGGACAGATTGAACACCTGTGTGGACACTCCTTGGAGAGCCTATTTTAAACTAGGAAAAGGGCATCGGTCTGCCTGGAGGGCTCTTTACAAAGCCCCTCTCCCTAAGAGGCATGGAGACTTACAGTGGAGGGTCCTGCATGGTATTATAGCAGTCAATGCTTTTGTTTCTGTGATTAACAGCAGTGTCAGTGATCAGTGTGTTTTTTGTTCCTCTAGGGAGACTGTTTTTCATTGTTTTATTGAATGTCAGCGCCTGAGTGGCCTCTTTGAACTTCTCACAAAACTTTTTCATATTTTTAAGGAAGTTTTCTCTAAGCAGGTTTTCATTTGTGGTTTTATGTACAATCGTCGTTTTAAGCAGAAGTGTCAACTACTGAACTTTGTTTTAGGGCAGGCAAAGTTGGCTACCTATGTAAGCCGGAGAAGAAAACTTGAAAATGTTGAGAATGATGTTGATGTCAAAATTTTATTTGTGAGGCTACTTAAAGCCAGAATCAGGCTGGACTTTCAGTTTTTTATGGGGAATGGGGATGTGGAAGGTTTCAGGACCCTCTGGTCCCTGGAGAATGTCCTCTGTTCAGTTCATGATGGACAGCTTTTTTTGGGGCGTTTTTTGGGGGATTAATTTTCTGTGTAACATAGCATGATATAGAAATTGTATTGACTGATGGACAAGTGTGTTTATTAAAGATCTTTTAAAAATCAAAATCTCTCTCTCTCTCTCTCTCTCTCTCGTGCGCATGCGTGGGCGTTTGTGGGAGCAGGGGTGTGGAGTGGTGTCGAGTGAGTACTTTAAACTTTGTATTTTCTAACTTTTTCTCTATCTTGTGTGTTTGAGGTGTGTGTGTTTAATATAGTGGGTTGAGTGTGGGTGTGTTGGGGTGTGAGTGTTGGAGTGAGTGTGTCGGGGAACGGTAGCTTCTGCTGCCGGTTTTTCCCGGCCGGCATCATGCCGGTGATTGATGGTGGTGTGGAGTTTGAGCGCTTAACCTGGCGTCATGGCGTGAGAATCCTCCCGACAGTTCCCTGTTCTGTGGAGGAGGCCAGCCTCGCTGTAGGACAGGTGGTTGGGCATGGCAGCATAAAATCAGCATCGAGGATGAACAGCGCAATTGTGATCTTTCTGGATTCGACTGAAAAAGCTGATCAGGTGGTGGCACAGGGAGTGGTCATAGGTGACACTTTTACTCCCGTTTTACCGCTGGCGAACCCGTCTAGGAGGATCACCATCTCAAACGCTCCTCCTTTCGTTAAAAATGATCAGCTGATTAGAGAGTTGTCCCGTTTTGGCCAGGTTGTGTCCCCTATCAGAATGGTCTCTCTGGGTAGTAAATCACCCCTGCTGAAGCATGTTGTATGTCACAGGAGGCAGTGTTTCATGGTGTTGAAAGACAGCTCTGCTGAACTGAACGCGTCTTTTAATTTCAGGATTGACGGCTTTAGCTACTTGGTGTTTGCAACATCTGAAACCATGAAGTGTTTTGCGTGTGGCGCAGAAGGCCATCTTATTAGGTCATGTCCTGAAAAGGCGAACACAAAGAGCACTGGCGGTAAGAAAGGTGACGCCGCTGTTTCTGGTGGTCCGGAGGGTAGTGCTACATGTGGTGCGGCGGATGCCGCTGCGGCGCCCGCTTCTGCTGGGGCGGTCGCGGCCGCGCTTCTACTTCTGCGGGGGTGTCCGCGTCCGCCGCCTCTGCTGAGGTAGCCGCAGCGGGCGCGGTAGTTGCCCCCCCAAACATTGATGGTGGGAAATTTCTGTCTGGCGGCAGCTGTGATCATTGTGACGAGCCTGTCACCCGGAGTAAAGAGGCGGAGGGTGTAAGTAAGAGTGCAGTTAAACGAAGGAACGTGGGTGAGCAGACTTTGCAGGCGGGGGAGGAGCGGTTTGAGGCTGTAGCGGACACACAGAGCAAACACTGCATGACGAACGTTGCAGTTCACGAAGAAATGCAGGAATGTAGTTTTGTTGAAGAGGATCCTTTTAAAGCTGCACAAAAAAGAAAAAGTGCTGAAAACTTGCAGAGCTCTGCTAAATCTAGTAGGGTTGGGAAGTTAGATTTACTAGATGAGAGCGTCTCTGACGAAAGTGGAGCTGAGTCTGAAATGATGCAGACGCAGGAGGAGCAAAGCTCCTATTGTTTTACCAAAATTAGGCAATTTCTCCAGGTGACCAAGGGGAGCAGAGCTGTGAAAGTGGAAAATTACTTTCCAGATCTGGAGTTATTTGTGGCATCAGCTCGCAAGCTGATGAAACTGAATGATGGGAATGAGACTTTTACTGATCAGGAAATTTTTCGTTTAAAGAAACTGGTTGTCAAACTGAAATCACAAATTACTAACAGTCATGTTGACTCTTAGTTTGTTTCTTCCCTTTTATGCTATGTGTGTGTTTTTTTACTGTACCTTATTTTTATCCTTTTTAATGCCCCACCTTAGAATTGGCACTCTTAATATAAACGGGGCCAGGGATGATGTAAAAAGGGCCTCTTTATACAAGCTTTTTAATTTAAAGGCACTTGACGTGCTGATGGTCCAGGAGACTCACAGCACTGTAGACATTGAGTGCCAGTGGAGAAAAGAGTGGGATGGCTGCATTTTTTTTAGCCACAAATCCAATAATAGTGGAGGGGTGGCTGTACTTTTCTCTAGGGGTTGTGTGCCTGTCTCTTATGAGGTAGAAGAGGTGGTGAAAGGACATGTACTCTTGCTAAAGGTACAGTTTGAAAACGTAAACTTGGTTCTTATAAACGTGTATGTGCCAACCCAGAGAGCAGAAAGGATCAGGGTCTTTAATATGCTATCAGATACGGTTAGATCCTGTAATCCAAATAGTTTTTTATTTCTGGGGGGTGATTTTAACTGTACATTAAACCACAGACTGGACAGGAACCATCAGGAACCTCACCCTGCTTCTGCCAATAGGCTGAGGGAACTAGTGAAGGCACATGAGATGGCCGATGTGTGGAGATCACATCATGGGGACCAGAGGCAGTACACCTGGAGCCATGCTAAAGATAACCTCTTATCTATGGCTAAGTTAGACCGTTTCTATGGTTTTAAACACCAAATGAGTGTTTTTAAAAATAGTTGTATCTGTCCTGTTGGTTTCACTGATCACTGCCTGCTGATTTGTTCTGTTTTCATTGAAAATGTAAAGTGTAAGAGTGCTTTTTGGCATTTTAACAATACACTTTTAAATGATGTGTTTTTTAAGGGAGTTTTTCATGATGTATGGAAGTCACACAGGGAACAAAAATCTTCTTTTAGTTCTCTCCAAATGTGGTGGGATTTTGGTAAGGCACAGATAAAACAATTCTGCCAACAGTACACTCAAAATGTCACTCGTAGCTTGACCCAATCCTTGAAAGTTCTGGAGACTGAGGTGGTAGAGCTAGAGGAGTTACTCAGTTCTACCGGAAAACAGGAGCACTTAGAGGCTCTTAAGTCAAAAAGGTCAGCCTTGGCTAGCTTGCTAGGGGTCACCGCACAGGGTGCTCTGGTCCGCTCACGCTACATGGATGTAGCTCTGATGGACTCGCCCTCCCAGTACTTTTTTGGACTGGAGGGGAAAAATGGACAGAGAAAGCTCATTCACTCCTTGTTGGGCGATGACGGGAGAACAATCTCCACAGCAGCAGAGATCAGGAAACAAGCTGCTAGCTTTTACAGTGAATTGTTTAGAGCAGAGTGGAGGGAGGACATGTCACTGGGCCAGGTTTTCCTTGATGGTCTTCCAGTGCTCTCAGAGGACCTTGTTGCCGGCTTGGATGCTCCACTGTCTCTGTCTGAGCTGCATACGGCGCTAATGAGCCTCCAGAATGGAAAATCACCAGGCATAGATGGTCTCTCTGTGGACTTTTTTAAGGAATTCTGGCCCCTGCTTGGTCCAGACCTGCTGGAGGTTCTCCAAGATAGCTTGGAAAGGGGGACCCTACCCACGACCTGCAGGAGGGCCATCATCACACTGTTGCCGAAAAAGGGGGACCTCCAGAGCCTAAAGAACTGGAGGCCAGTCTCTCTGCTCTGCACAGACTATAAGATTCTCTCAAAAGCTCTGGCCCGAAGACTGAGAAAGGTGATGAGTGAGCTCATTCATGTAGACCAGACTTACTGTGTGCCTGGCAGGCTGATTAGTGACAACGTCACTTTAATTCAGGATATTTTGGAGGTCTCTGGTTCATTGGCGGTAGAAACTGGTTTGATTTCAATTGACCAGGAAAAGGCGTTTGATCGGGTTGAACACCAATATTTATGGACAGTTTTAACAGCTTTTGGGTTCAGCCCAGGCTTCATAGCCAGGATACGGGTCTTGTACAGTGACATTGAGAGTGTGCTGAAGATAAATGGGGGCCTGTCTGCCCCTTTAAAAGTCCAGAGGGGGGTTCGGCAGGGCTGCCCTCTCTCAGGGATGCTGTACTCCCTCGCCATAGAGCCTTTGCTTCACTGCCTGAGAAGGGATCTATCAGGAGTTACTTTTCCTGGCTGTGACACCACGTTCAAGCTGTCGGCCTATGCAGATGATGTAGTCATTCTGCTAAATAAGCAGAGTGACATTGACGTTCTGGTTAGGAGTGTCAATCTTTTTGGCCAACTTTCCTCTGCAAAAATAAACTGGGGAAAAAGCGAGGCTCTGATGGTGGGGGAGAAACTAGAAAATCAGCTTACGCTGCCTGGTGGGTTGATTTGGAAAAAAGGAGGTTTTAAGTATCTTGGTGTCTTTATTGGAAATCAGCAGTTTGAGCAAAAAAATTGGGATGGGGTCATAGAGAAAATTAACGGGAGACTAAACAAGTGGAAGTGGCTAATGCCAAGAATATCTTTTAGAGGAAGAGTGCTCATTTTAAATAATCTTGTTTCCTCATCCCTGTGGCACCGCCTCATGTGCATGGACCCCCCTGCTGGTTTGTTGTCCAAAATTCAGTCTGTTTTGGTGGACTTTTTTTTGGGGGGTGGACTCCACTGGGCTCCTCAAGCCCTGTTATTTCTTCCCAAAGAGGAGGGGGGGCAAGGAGTGATTCATTTAGCTAGTAGAGGTGCTGCTTTTAGACTGACTTTCATACAGAGACTGCTGACGGGCCCCCAGGACCTGGTATGGAGGCCTTTGGCCTGTGTTATTTTACAGAGAGTCCTTGGGCTTGGGCTAGACCTCCCTGTGTTTTTAATGGATTTTAAGAACTCTAATGCACTGTCTTTACCCAGTTTTTACCGCAGTCTCTTTTCAGTGTGGACTCTTTTTAAAAAACAAAGAGGGCCATGCGATTCCCTCTACTGGTTGTTGAGGGAGCCGCTGGTTTTTGGTGGTCGCCTTGGTGTCCTGCCGGGAGTTGGAAGGACCTTCCTTGATAGCCTGTGTTCCAGGAACGTTCTCACTCTGAAGCAAGTGGTGGAACTGGCTGGTCCTGGCCTCAACAACGCCTCAGCTTTAGCAGCTCATCTTGGTGTCAGGTCGAATCGTTTCATCGATGGTCTTCTTGCACACTGGAAACAGGAGCTTCATGGACTTGAGCACTCCCTACTCTTGGACTTTAGCAATGGCACGCTGCAGCCGGAAAGCACGGACCCCTTTCCCTCTCTCACGCTCTATATGGACTTTGACGTCGCTCCTTGCTCCTTACTGGCATTCTGTGCTCCCACTGGTGTGGACTTTGGAGGAGCCAGTGGTAAGGCACTCTACAGACTGGTGGTGATGGCACTCAACAAGGACCGATTGAACACCTGTGTGGACACTCCTTGGAGAGCCTATTTTAAACTAGGAAAAGGGCATCGGCCTGCCTGGAGGGCTCTTTATAAAGCCCCTCTCCCTAAGAGGCATGGAGACTTACAGTGGAGGGTCCTGCATGGTATTATAGCAGTCAATGCTTTTGTTTCTGTGATTAACAGCAGTGTCAGTGATCAGTGTGTTTTTTGTTCCTCTAGGGAGACTGTTTTTCATTGTTTTATTGAATGTCAGCGCCTGAGTGGCCTCTTTGAACTTCTCACAGAACTTTTTCATATTTTTAAGGAAGTTTTCTCTAGGCAGGTTTTCATTTGTGGTTTTATGTACAATCGTCGTTTTAAGCAGAAGTGTCAACTACTGAACTTTGTTTTAGGGCAGGCAAAGTTGGCTATCTATGTAAGCCGGAGAAGAAAACTTGAGAATGTTGAGAGTGATGTTGATGTCAAAATTTTATTTGTGAGGCTACTTAAAGCCAGAATCAGGCTGGACTTTCAGTTTTTTATGGGGAATGGGGATGTGGAAGGTTTCAGGACCCTCTGGTCCCTGGAGAATGTCCTCTGTTCAGTTCATGATGGACAGCTTTTTTGGGGCGTTTTTTGGGGGATTAATTTTCTGTGTAATACAGCATGACATAGAAATTGTATTGACTGATGGACAAATGTGTTTATTAAAGATCTTTTAAAAATCAAAATCTCTCTCTCTCTCTCTCTCTCTCTCTCTTTATTCATTAGCTCTTTAAAGTGCTCCTTCCACCTTCTCAGCACACTCTCGTCATTTGTTAGTACATTACCATTTCTGTCCTTAATCAACCTAACCTGCTGCACATCCTTTCCAGCTCAATCTCTGTCTAGCCAATCGATACAACTCCTTTTGTCCTTCCTTAGTGCCCAGCCTCTCATACAACTCACTATATGCCATTTCCTTTTCCTTTGCCACCTCTTTTTGCTATGCGCCTAGATTCCAAATACTCCTGTCTACTTTCATCTCCCTTATTATCCCACTTTTTCTTTGCTAATGTATTCCTTTGAATACTTTCCTGTACCTCCTCATTCTACCACCAAGTCTCCTTGTCTTCCTTCCTCTGTCCACTGGATACACCACATACCTTTCTACCCGTTTCCCTCAATACTTTTGCTGCACTTTACCAGTCATCTGGTAATTCTTCCTTACCACCCAGAGCCTGGATCAACTCCTTCCTGAACTCTGTGACCTTCTTCCTTCTGTAACTTCCCCCACTTAATCTTTGGCTCTGGCTTCACTCTCTTCCTCTTCTTACTTTTCAAAGTCATCCTACAGACTACCATCTGATGCTGTCTAGCTACATTCTCCCCTGCCACCACCTTGCATTCTCCTATCTCTTTCAGATTTCTCCTTCTGCATAGTGATGTAGTTCACCCATGTGCACCTTCCTCCACTCTTGTAAGTCACCCTGTGTTCCTCTCTCTTCTTAAACTATGTATTCACCACAGCCATTTCCATCCTTTTAGCAAAATCCACAACCATCTGTTCTTCCACATTTATTTCCTTAAGACCATACCTACCCAGAACCTCCTCATCACCTGTGTTCCCTTCACCTACATATCTATTAAAGTCCGCTCCAATCACCCCCCCCCACCCGGAACACTCTCAACCACTTCATCCAACTTACTCCAGAATTCCTCTTTCTCTTCTACCTGACATCCAACTTGTGGGGCATACACACTGACAACATTCAGCATGACACCTTCGACTTCTAGCTTCAAACTCATGATTCTGTTTGACTCCCTCTTTACCTCCTGAACTCTCTTCACATACTCTTCCTTCAAGATTACTCCTACTCCATTTCTCTTCCTATCTACACCGTGGTAGAACAGTTTAAATCCACCTCCAATGCTCCTAGCCTTGCTTCTCTTCCATCTGGTTTCATGAACACACAGTATATCTACCAGACGGAGATATACTGAGACGGAGATATACTTTCCATCATATCAGCCAACTCTGTCTTTACCAGTCATAGTCCCAACATTTAACATCCCTACTCTCATTTCCACACTTCTACTTTTCCTTTTCTCTCTCTCCCTCATAACACGCCTTTCCCCTCTCCTCCTCCTTGATCTTCGACCAACAATAGCCCAATTTCCACCGGCACCCTGTTGGTTAACAGCACCGGTGGTGATCATTGTCAACCTGGGCCTCGACCGATCCGGTGTGAAAGTTTCATTTGTTATGATCCGCATGTTTGATTTGGCAAAGGTTTTATGTTGGATGCCCTTCCTGACACAACCCTCACCATTTACCCGGGCTTGGGACCGGCACTAGGAGTACACTGGCTTGTGCACCCCCTGTGGCTGGGTTGCAAAAGGAATACATAACAATTTAAAAGCAAACTAAATTCAACTTTATTTATATAGTGCCTTTTCACAACAACAGTCATCTCATAGCACTGTCAAACTGTAGGAGAAAACCCCACAATTGCAGAAAGACCCCAGCAATCAGGTGATCTCCTGTGAGCAGCACTTGGTGCCAGTGGAGAGGAAAAACTCCCTTTTAGAAGGAAGAAACCTGCAGCAGAACCAGGCTCAGGGAGGGACAGTCATCTGTGTGTGTGTGTGTGTGTGTGTTGTCTGATTAGCTACAAGACTCACCCCTGACAAAGACGTAAATGTTGACAGCAGTGGTGCCGACGATGATGTTCTTGACATCCTTATAGTAACAGCAGTAGTAGCCCGTGTCCCTGCCCTGCGCCACCTTCAGGACCAGGCGTTTGCAGTACTGCCTCCCAGGTTGGCCCGGACACTCGCTGACTAAGACCACCCTCTGCCCGGGCGTCTTGGTGGCGGGCAGCTGGGCCTCACGGGTTAGCTCCTGCCCAACCAGAGTCTGATCAGGCCAGGCCCAGGCCAGAGTCCTCTGTCCCCTGAGGAGGTAACCAAGGCAAAAGCATGTTAATGGGAATTCTTAGACAATACATTATGCACCATGTACTGGTCCAGTGGCGAACCTCATATGCAGATGTGTGTAGTAATGAGTTACTAAACTACTCAAGTAACTCTTTTGCAAAATTATACTTTACTGAGTAGTTTTATGATCGTTTTTGGATACTTTTTATTCATACATGAATACTTACTTGATGATGGCAGAAAAGTACATCTACACAAGTACATTTGCTCATACTCTGAGTTACTTTTGAGTTACTTTTACTTTTTGAGTTACTGATTTAAATTGACACAGTGTCAATTTAATCAGTAAATAACTCATGGGTTTGATCCCACTGCTGGCCAGCAGTGATCTTTCTGTCCATTTCTCTGATCTCTTCGTGTCTTTGTGGGTTTTCTCTAGTTTCCTCCCACAATCCAAAAATTATGCACGTTAGGTTAATTGGCATCAGCTGGGGATAAATTGTCCATAGGTATGAATGTGAGAGTGAATGGTTGTCTGTCTTTCTGTGATGCTCCTGTGATGGACTGGTAATCTGTCCAGGGTGTGCCCTACTTCACACCCAAACAAAGTCCCTTGAGAACCCAAAAGGAATAAGCAGTTGAGAAGGTGATGGATGAAATTGAAAGTGTCCGGTTTTTCTCTGATAAAATAAAGGCTCTAATGTAACAGTGAAATTTGAGCTTGTCCAGTTGAATGAATTCATGGAAATGCTTCACAGAGATAGAGCTGGTCAGAAATGTGGAGAGCTACAGTATTAAGACTACTTAAAGAAGCTACAAGAGAGTTCAGATTGTGCTGAAGAATAAAGATGGTCATCACAAACACTGACTTTCAAGGTTGTTAAAACTCTACACACACTGTTTTTTTCTTGTGTACTGAATTTCCGTTCATGTTTGCACATGTTTCAATAAACCACTGCACAAATAGAGAGCCTAAGTCATACCCCCTCTACTTCCACATATGGGACCTTAAATCGGAAAAAAAAAAATCTCCATTGAAAGTGAATGGCAAGAGAAAAATTTTATCTTTTGATCCTGATCAAATTTTGCCACAAGTTACACATATGACATTTGTTGATTTAAAAGATAATTTTCCATGTACAGTAAATAATGGTGTAGGTTGTTGTCCAACTTTTAAAGTATAAGGTTGTGAATGTATGTAAATTGGAAGTAAGGGCACTCATTTTCAAAGAGTGCCCAGGGGAAGAAACTATCAGTCCTCTGCATCAGTTGCAGTTCTCAAAATACAATAAAATACATTTGTGTTGTTTTTTTCTCCTCTTTGGATGCTTCTTTCACGGTCAGAAAACAGGAGGTGAGCGTTGAGAGGAAAACTGCTGTAATCGTGTTTGGTGACTGACATGTATAGTCTGAGATAAGAACTAAAAACTAAATTACTCTATTATTGTACGACAACCGAAAACTTTAATTACGTGGAAAATTATCTTTTAAAATGACAAACATCATATGTTGATACTCGATAATTTCTGTCTTTCCATTCACTTCAATTGAGATTGCTTCTGATTTAAGGTCCCATATGCAGAAGTAGAGGGAGTGTGATTATTTCTCATTTTCCAAGAAAATAGTTTTAAAAATGAAGGGTGGCCGAAGATTTTTGCCCACTACTGTCTACTTCTTCTTTTTTCTGCTGCTTCCTTTAAGGGTCGCCGCAGCAGATCATTTGCCTCCATCTCACCCTATTCCTTCATCTTCCTCTGTAAAACCAACCCTCTTCATGTCCTCCTTCACTACATCCATGATTCTTCTTTGTTGTCTTCCTTCTTTCCTCCTGCCCGGCAGCTCCATCTTCAACATCCTTTGTCCAATATATCCACTATCCCTCCTCTGCACATGTCCAAACCATCTCAGCCTTGCCTCTCTTTGTCTCCAGACTGCTCAACCTGAGCTGTCCCTGTGATATACTCACTTCTAATCTTGTCTCTCTTAGTCATTTCCATTGCTCTGGATGGTTGACCTCCGGTATTTAAACTCATCTACCTTCACTACCTCTACTCCTTGTATCTTCATGTTACACCTGTCTCCAGCTAATTCACACTCATGTATTCTGTCTCGCTTCTACTGACTTTCATTCCTCTTCTCTCCAGTGCATACCTCCACCTCTCCAGGTTCTCTTCGACCTGCTCCCTACTCTCACTACAGATCACAATGTCGTTTGCACACATCATGGTCCACGGAGACTCCTGCCTGACCTCGTCTGTCAGCCTGTCCATCACCATGGCAAATAAGAAGGGTCTCACAGTCGATCCCTGATGTAACCCCACCCCCACCTTGAATCCATCTGTCACTCCTACAGCACACGCCCACCACGATCTCACTGTCCTCATACATGTCTTGCATCACCCTCACACATTTCTCTGCCACTCCTGACTTTCCCTTAGAGTACCACACTTCTTCTCTTGGCACCTTATCGTATGCTTTCTCTAGATCCACAAAGACACAGTGTAGCTCCTTCTGACCTTCTCTATACTTCTCCATCAACACTCTTCAAGCAAACATTGCATCTGTAGTACTCTTTCTTGGCATGAAACCGTACTGCTGCTCACTGATTGTCACCTCTCCTCTTAATCTGGCTTCAGCAGCTCTTTCCCATATCTTCATAGTGTGGCAGATCAACTTTATGCCTCTGTAGTTACTACAGCTCTGAGCATCACCTTTGTTCTTGAAAATTGTTACCAAAACACGTCTTCTTCACTCCTGAGGCTTCCGCTCACTCCCCAAGATTGTGTTCAACAATCCAGTTAAAAAGTCCACTGTCATCTCTGTTAAACATCTCCATACAGTAGATATAAAAAGTCTACACACCCCTGTTCAAATGCCAGGATTTTGTGATGTAAAAAAATGAGCAACATAAATCATTTCCAAAGTTTTTACACCATTAATATGACCTATAACCCGTACAATCCAATTGAAAAACAAACTGAAATCTTTTAAGGGGAAAATACAAACTAAAAAAAAAACTTACAATAACCTGGTTGCATAAATATGCACACCCTGTTATAACTGGGGATGTGGCAGTGTTCAGAATTAACCACTCACATTTAAACTCATGTTAAATGGGAGTCAGCACACACCTGTCACCATTTAAAGTGCCTCTGATTAAACCCAAATAAAGTTCAGCTGTTCTAGTAGGCTTTTCCTGACATTTTTGTATTTGCATCTTACAGCACAAGCCATGGTCCGCAGAAACCTTCCAAAGCATCAGCGGGATCTCATTGTTCGAAGGTATCAGTCAGGAGAAGGGTACAAAATAATTTCCAAGGCATTAAATATACCATGGAACACAGTGAAGACAGTCATTATCAAGTGGAGAAAATATGGCACAACAATGACATTACCAAGAACTGGACATCCCTCCAAAATTGATGAAAAGCCAAAAAGAAAACTGGTCAGGGAGGCTGCCAAGAGGCTGACAGCAAAATTAAAGGAGCTACAGGAATTTCTGGCAAGTACTGGCTATTTAGTACATGTGACAACAATCTCCCGTCTTCTTCATATGTCGGGCTATGGGGTAGGGTGGCAAGACAGAAGCCTTATTTTACAAAGAAAAACATCCAAGCCCGGCTACATTTTGCAAAAACACATTTGAAATCTCCCAAACGCATGTGAGAAAGTGTGTTGTGGTCTGATGAATCCAAGGTTGAACTTGTTGGCCATAATTCCAAAAGGTATATTTGGTGCAAACACAACACTGCTCATCACCAAAAGAACAACATACCTACAGTAAAACATGGTGGTGGAAGTATCATGCTTTGGGGCTGTTTTTCTTCAGCTGGAGCTGGGCCTTAGTGGTGGAGGGAATTATGAACAGTTCCAAATACCAGTCAGTGTTGGCACAAAACCTTCAGGCTTTTGCTAGAAAGCTGAAGATGAACTTCATCTTTCAGCATGACAATGACCCAAAGCACACATCCAAATCAACAAAAGAATGGCTTTACCAGAAGAAGATTAAGGTTTTGGAATGGCCCAGCCAGAGTCCAGACCTGAATCCGATCAAACATCTGTGGTTTGATCTGAAGAGGGCTGTGCACAGGAGATGCCCTCACAATCTGACAGATTTGGAGGGTTTTTGCAAAGAAGAGTGGGCAAATATTGCCACATCAAGATGTGCCATGCTGATAGACTCCTACCCAAAAAGACTGAGTGCTGTAATAAGAGCCAAAGGTGCTGCAACAAAGTATTAGTTTAAGGGTGTGCATATTTATGCAAATAGGTTATTGTAAGTTTTTTATTTTTTATTTTTTCACTTTAAAAGATTCAGCTTGTTTTTCAATTGGTTGTACAGGTTATAGGTCACATTAATGGTGGAAAAAGTTTTGAAATGATTTATCTTGGTCTCATTTTTTTTACTTCACTAAAACTTGGCATTTGAACAGGGGTGTGTAGACTTTTTATATCCACTGTACCTCCATTGGTATGTCATCTGGACCAGCCACCTTTCCATTCTTCATCCTCTTCAAAGCTGCCCTCACTTCTGCCTCACTAATCCTTGGGACTTCCTTGTTCACTAGCTTTCCTTCATCATCCTCCTCTCTCTCTCTCATTTTCTTCATTCACCAGCTTCTCAAAGTATTCCTTCCTCCTTTTCAACATACTTTCTTCACTCATTAGTACATTACCATCTTTTCCCTTAATCAGCCTAACTTGCTTGGCTGAAATAGGGCTGACTCTTAACCAGGTCGACACCAACATTCCAGATGCCTATAGAGCCACTGACACTGATTCCTGCTTATAAACCTAAAATCTGTAGACAAAGACAAACACTAAAAACAGTTCAGGTGTGGGCCGAGGAAGCCACCACAGCCCTACAGGACTGTTTTGATTCTACAGACTGGGGCGGCAGTGGCTCAGGAGGTACAGCAGATCGTCCAATAACCGGATGGTTAGCAGTTCGAATCCCACTCTCCCCAAATATCCTGCCGTCCTTGTGTCCCTGAGCAAGACACTTTACCCCCAATTGCTCCTGGTGGGTCTGGACAGCTCCATGTTTGGGAGTTATGCCGCCATCAATGTGTGAATGTGTGTGTGAATGGGTGGATAGCAGGATCTGTAAAGCGCTTTGGTCATCTAGAGATGAGAATAAAAGCACTATATAAGTGAATGCCATTTACTATTTACAGACTGGGGAGTATTTGCCGAGGGAACAGACCTGGACAGCCACAAATTTGCTGTGCTCTGATATCAGCTAATGCACTGAGAGTGTGATCTCGACCAAGATAGTCAAAGTGTTCCCAAACCAGAAACCATGGCTCAGTGGTGAGGTGTGTACCCTTCTTAGAACATGAGATGATGCCTTCAAGTCAAGAGACCAGCAGGCTTATAAAGATGCACAGTAGTCCTTGCAGAAAGGCATCAAAATGGCCAAGCACAAATATAAACAGTGTATTGAGGAAAACTTTGACAAGAATAGCACCAAGAACATGTGGCAGGGGATCAAGAAACTCACTGATTACAAGGACAGGCAGACATCAGCAGACTCCTCAGACAGTAACCTACTGGACTCTCTGAACCAGTTCTTCACCCGCTTTGACCAATGCAATGGAGAAGCCCGCACCCATATTCCTCTTCTGGAGACAAGCGATACTTAGGGCATGCGCAGACCAGCTAGTGGAGGTTTTTACCACCATCTTCAACCTCTCGCTACTGCAGTCTGTGGTTCCCACCTGCCTTAAGTCAGCCACCATAGTGCCAGTGCCCAAGAAGAACACAGTGAGTTGCCTGACTGACTTCCGCCCAGTTGCCCTAACCCCCATCATCACCAAATGTTTTGAGGGACTCATTTTGCCTCATATCAAGGCTGTCATTTCTGCTGACCTTGATCCACATCACTTTGCATACAAAGTAAACAGGTTGACAGACGACGCCATCATAATGGCCCTCCACACAGCCCTCACACATTTGAATAACAGTGACACCTATGTGAGGATGCTCTTTATGGACTTCAGTTCCACGTTTAATACAGTTCTACCCCATAAACTGGTTCAGAAGTTGTGAAACTTAGGCCTGAGCAGTTCACTGTGCACCTGGATACTGGACTTCCTCAGTAATAGACCCCAGAACGCCAAGATAGGAGACCACATCTCCACTCTTATCCTGAACAGTGGCACACTACAGGGTTGTGTCCTCAGTCCCCTCGTTTTCTCCCCCTTTGGCAGTGGCTCAGGAGGGCAGCAGTGGCTCAGGAGGTAGAGCAGGTCATCTAATAACCACATGGTTGGCGGTTTGAATTACACTCTCCCCGGATATCCTGCCGTTGTGTCCCTGGGCAAGACATTTCACCCTCAATTGGATCTGTAAAGCGCTTTGGTCATCAAGAGATGAGAATAAAAGTGCTATATAAGTGAATGCCATTTACCATTTTTCATGCATGACTGTTCCCCAAGCCACACCAGCAACACCATCGTCAAATTTGCTGATGACACCACCATCATAGGTCTGATTAAGGATAACAATGAATCAGCCTATAGGGAGGAGGTCTGGCATCTGCAGCGATGGTGTGATGATAACAATCTGGACTTGAACACATCCAAGACCAAGGAGATGATAATGGACTTCAGGAGATCCAAACAAACTGAGCACTCTATCTCTATATCAATGGAGAGGAGGTAGAGAGGGTGAAGAGCTTCAAATTCCTTGGAGTCAAAGTCTCGGCCAACTGCACCTGGTCCACAAATATTTCTCACCTGGTGGGGAAGGCATAACAAAGACTGTACTTCCTCAGGTCAAGCCCATCTACCACAACCCCTGATGATTAACTTCTACCGCACCACCACTGAGAGCCTCCTAACCTACTACTGTTCAGTGTGGTTTGGCTGTTGTACTGCAGAGGGCAGAAAAGACCTGCAGCAGGCGGTGACACCAGCAGAGCAAGGGATCGGGACAGCACTATCCCTATCAGTGACATTTACACTGACAAACTCCAGAGGAAAGCCGGTAGTATAATCAGAGACCCTTCACATCCTGGACACTCCCTTTTCTCCCCCCTCCCCTCCAGTAGAAGATACAGACACTCAGGACAAAGACAAACAGACTCAAGACAGCTTCTACCCACAAGCTGCATACCTGTCAAGTGACACGGTTTCGCCGTATTTTAATACGGGGAAAATGCAATTTTAGCAAATACGGGTGTATTGCCATTTCTGTACGCCAAAAAGAAAAATATACGGGAAAAAAAATTATTGAGAGTGTGGAGGAACACCTCGTGTGTGACCCCCATAGCGTACGGGGCTGGCAGAACGCTCAGCGTCCGCCTGCACTTATTTCGATCCTCCACAAGCGCACCTAAGCAGTGTTTTTGTGATTTTCAAAATGGCTTCTTGCAGCGCGCCGTCGGCAAAGAAAACAAAGCTTGAAGAAAAGGGAAATCGAGGGACTGGACGTCACCGTTCTCCTTCACTGTCACCATTTATTTATTTATTTTAGATTGCACAATATTCCATGGCAGAATGTTGTGGGCTTTGGTTCGGACAATTGCAACACGATGGTGGGTCGAGACAATTCTGTCCTTTCCAGACTGAAGGAGAACTCTCCAAATGTTTTCAGGTATGGGCAGTATTATTCACCTTCAAATATTACCCATATATAACAAAAAAATGCTTTAAAATCTTAACAAACATGCTTAGAGGTAGCCCAAATCCCCTATAGTGTACTGTTATTTTGTATCTTGGAACTTTGCTTTACATTCAATTCAATTCAATTCAATTCAACTTTATTTATATAGCGCCATTTCACAACAACAGTCATCTCATAGCACTATCAACTGTAGGGGAAACCCCCACAGTTGCAGAAAGATCCCCTGTGAGCAAGCACTTGGTGACGGTGGAGAGGAAAAACTCCCTTTTAACAGGAAGAAACCCCCAGCAGAATGTACATCTGAATGTATAGCATTATATTGAAAGGGCTGAATAAGATTGATGTTTTCATTGTTATTATTATTAACACAATTTCAAAGAGAATTATTTCTGATACTTAACTTATGAAACAAAAATCCATTCTGCTTTTGTTTCAGCATTGGCAGCATAAATGAATGAATTTGAAATAGTTCATGTTGCAGTTGCTGTTTGTTTGGTTTTTGTTTGTTTTTTTGTTTTTTTTTTTGCTTCAGTTTTCTTTCATCTGCCGATAAATACAGTTTTTAAGTACTCAGTACAGGTGTGAAAGCCCCCCCCCCCCCAATACCCAATAAGGGAGGCATGAGGTCAGTACAGGTGTGAAACCCCCCCCAATAAGGGAGGCATGAGGTATGCCTTGACAGGTATGAAGCTGTTAAATGTATCCCCCCATCCCCACCCACCCCTACTAACTGAACAGCCATCCACCCTAGTCTAGACCCTAGTCTAATGGGCAATGCAATATTCATTGATTCATGCACCTTGTTTTTAATCTTCATGTGTTCTTATATTGTGTGATAGTTGTTTTATATACAGTATAGTGGTGTTTATATACAGTTTTTATTCTGCACCTTAAAGAATCTGCTGCTAAACAGAACAGGGCTGCTAAACCGATTTACGTTGTTAATGTAACAGTGACAATAAACGTCTATTGTATTCTATTGCTGCACATCCTTTCCAGCTCGATCTTGTCATAATTGGGTCCCTTTCAGGGCAAAAATAAGGCACTACTCGCCTGCAGTGAGTTTGCTCATTAAATGAATAATAATAATGAACACAAAAGCTTACCACGAAGGGTGAATTACAAAAAAGCTATTTTACAAGACCACGAGGAGTGATAACGGAAGAAATACAAATGAAGAAAAACCATGAAAGGTAACTTACTATCAAACTGGCAAAGCAGAGAAAAAGGCAAGACTAAAACAGGACTCAGGAGTAGGGATTCCTGTCTAAACCTGGAGTGAGGTTGCAGCGAGGAATAAACCTCGCCAGCGAACTTAAATAATACCAGAACAAAAATCAAAATGTGAATCAGGTGTGGAAGCACGAGTGAAAACGTAATCAGTGACACAAAACAGCTGTGACAGGCCGTGAACAGACTTGACAGGTGGAAGTCCTGTCACGACGCTGTCAAAATAAGAGCACAAACAGTAATGGCAAAAATCAGGACTAAATACATAAACATGAAAAGGACAATAACCAAAACACCCGAGCATGGTACAGCCCCATGCTTGGCATCATGACAGATCTGTCTGTCTAGCCAATCGATAAAACTCCTTTTTTCCTTCATTAGTGTCCAGCCTCTCATACAACTCACTCTTTTCCTTTGCTACCTTGCTCTTTGCCCTGAGCCTAGACTCCAAGTACTCCTGTCTACTTTCGTCATCTCCCTGACTATCCCACTAAGGGGCAGATTTACTAAGGCAGCACAAATTAGCGAGTGCACAAATTAGACAGAGCACCTAAGGGAGTGGCCAATTTTTGCCAGTGATCTGCTAATAGCACGCAAAATTATGAACACAGACACAGTCACTTCATTTCAATAATGACCACCCATCCACAAGAGCAGTGTAAAATTGCTGACAGGCACACCCGAGGAAGCGGGTCACTGACACAGGCGCACCCCAGAGACTCTGGGGTATAATTATGTCAATAACTTTGTTTTAACAAAATCTACAGGTCTCCTGGCCCATGACTTTTCATAAATATGTGCGTTTTATGTTTTCTGAAGTCTGGAACATAATAAAATTAAACACACAATTTAATTTGTTCCTCAGACAGCCACAGCAGAGACTGCTGTTACTGAGTTACTATGATGTTGCAATATTGGGGGATGTTTCTATGGGTCTGTGCTCTTTTTTCAAAAAATAATCTGTTGATGTTTTCCTCTTATTGTATCCTGAACTGGGAGAGAGAAGAGAAGAGGGAACTGAATTACTGTTTTATGCACAGCAAAAAGAAGCAAATATAGAAATATGGATAGAGAAAGAAAAAACAAAGAAAATTGACAATGTGGAAGAGCGTTTGTTTCAACAGCGAGGGGGTCTCTGATTTGGGTGGAGAGGAGAAGAGAGGAAACTCTGAACTTCGAGTCTGAACCGTTGCAGAAAAGAAAAAAAATGTCACAGTCTGCTGACACATCTGGATGTCCACTCCACGTAGGAAGGGCTATCCTATTTTATGGAAACAAATTCATTGTTTAGGAAAGCTTTTTAATGTCTGGTGTATCATCGTATGTACTATCTTTACACTTCTGGCGCCACACGAGTTGGCTGCCTTTTTGCAGCAGCGGCTCGATTCTGAATTTCTTTCTCGTTTTTTTATTATTATTTATCAATTTTTTTTCTTGCCAAAACTTTCTGATCCTGCGACCCCGTATCCATCACGGACGCAAAGGACCCATATATCGCTGCACTGGCATTGATATTACCCATCTTTCGGCTAATATCGCCAATGACTCCCGACCCAGTGAGCGGAGGAGCTATTGTTTACAGTAGGTGCAAGCTGTTTACACTGGGCTGCCCTGCGGTGCTAACGCAAAAACTCCATATCCCAAGAGAAATCAGGCGAAAACAACGGGGATGTCAAGCTGGAGTGAAGCGACATGCGAGGAGAGTAAGGTACAGACCCGTCCTTCCATCCGTTATTATGGGAAATGTGAGATCAATGCTTATCAAGACAGACAAACTGGCGGCTATGTCCCAGTATGAGAGTGTCTTCAGAGAGATTAGCAATATGTTGTTTACTGAAATGTGGCTAACAGAACTAGCAACAGATGCTAACATTGATCTGGGGGATTTTCATGCAATGCGGGCAGATCAGACACCAGACAGCGGGAAGAGTAGAGGAGGGGGGCTGATAATGTATTTCAATAACAGATGGTGTAATCCTGGGCACATCACGATTAAAGAACAACACTGCAGAAAGTATATTGAGTTGCTAGCTGTTAGCATGTGACTGGCATACCTGCCCAGAGAATTTTCACATGTCGTTGGGATTGTTTTTTATGTATCCCCCTCCGCGAGCGCTGAGGTAGCGTGTGACATCATCCACTCAGTCACTAGCAGGCTGCAGACACAACAACCAAATGCTCTCCTGCTCATCTCTGGTGATTTCAACCATACTTCGCTGTCCTCCATTCTGCCCACTTTCACCCAGTATGTCACGTGCCACACCAGAGACAATAAAACACTGGACTTATTTTATGCAAACACCAAGGAGGCTTACACATCATTGCCTCTCCCCCCTCCTCGGAAGATTGGACCACAACTTGGTTCACCACCTGCCTGTGTACAAACCCCTGGTACACAGACAACCTCCTGTTACCCGTACAGTGAAAATATGGTCTAAGGAGGCGGAGGATGCTCTGAAGGACTGTTTTGAATCCATTGTATGGGAGCAGCTTTGTGATCCACATAGTGAGGACATCGATGGCCTCACACACACCATCACAGACGACATCAACTTCTCTGTGGACAACACCGTACCCTGGTGGGGTAAGACCAGGTAAGACCTGAAGACCATATGGTCTTTCTCAAACAACAAACCCTGGATCAGCCCTGAGATAAAATCACTGCTGAGGGAGAAGAAAAGGATCTTTAGGTCAGGAAACAAGGAGGAGTTGAAGTCCGTCCAGAGGGAGCTAAGGAGGAAGATCAGAGAGGGGAAGGACAGCTACAGGAAAAAGATGGAGGACAAGCTGCAACAGAGTGATATCAGTGGTGTCTGGAGAAGCCTCAAAACCATCTCTGGGCACTAGAATACCTCCTCCCAGGGCACGGGGGTTAGGGAATGGGTGAACAACCTGAACGTATTTTTTTTAACAGGTTTGACCAACTGCTCTCTTCTCTGCTTACCTACTAACCACTGCTGCCTCCACCCTCATCGAGTCCTGCTGTCCACGGCCTCCCCCCAACACCCTTTCCCTCCAAACACACAGCCCCCCTGCCCCAACCTGAACCTCACTAAGACCCAGGTGAGAGCTGAGCTGAGGGAGATCATGGCAAGGAAGGCTGCAGGTCTGGACAGCATCAGCTTGAAGCTCCTCAAGACCTGTGCAGACCAGCTGTGTGGGATTGTGGAGCACATCTTCAGCCTGAGCCTGAAGCTGGGGAGGGTACCACAGCTGTGGAATACATTCTGTGTGGCATCCGTACCAAAGACCCCTCACCACATGGACCTGAACAGCTACAGACCAGTGGCCCTCACATCACACCTAATGAAGACCCTGGAGAGGCTGCTCCTCATCCACCTCCGCCCCCTGGTGGGACCAGCAATGGATCCACTTCAGTTTGCCTACCAGCATGGCATTGGGATGGAGGACGCAGTGATCTTCCTCCTACACCATTCCCTGTCCCACCTGGAGAAGTCTGGGAGCACTGTGAGAATCATGTTCTTTGATTTCTCCAGTGCTTTCAACACCATCCAACCAGTAATCCTCAGGGACAAGCTACTGTGCGCAGGGGTGGACCAGCACCTGTCATCGTGGATCCTGGACTACCTCACAAACCGACCACAGTTTGTGAGAACCCAGGACTGTGTGTCTGATACAATCATCTGCAGTACGGGGGCCCCCCAGGGAACAGTTCTGGCTCCCTTCCTGTTCACTTTCTACACTGCAGACTTTTCACACAACATACCACACTGCCATCTACAGAAGTTCTCTGATGACTCTGTGATTGTCAGTCTCATCTCTGATGGAGAGGAGGCAGAGTACAGAACACTGATCCAGGACTTTGTGGACTGGTGCCAATGGAACTGCTGCCAGATTAATGCAAGGAAAACTAAGGAACTGGTGGTGGACTGCCACAGGCGAGGACAACCCCCCACAGCACCAGTAAACATCCAGGGAACAGACATTGAGATGGTGATATCTTAAAAGTACCTGGGTGTTCACCTGAACAATAAACTGGACTGGTCACACAACACCAACACGCTCTACAAGAAGGGGCAGTGTAGGCTGTTCCTTCTGAGAAGACTCAGGTCTTTTGGAGTGTAAGGGGCAGCCCTGAAGACCTTCTATGATCCGGTGGTGGCATCAGCCATCACATTTGAAGTGGTCTGCTGGGGCAGTGGCATCATGGCAGCCGACAGGAAGAGACTAAACAAACTGATCAAAAAAGCTAGCTCTGTTCTGGAGCGACACCTCAACCCAGTGGAGGAGATAGAAGAGAGGAGGATGGTGGCTAAGCTGTCATCTCTGCTGCAGTCCACGTCCCACCCCATGCAGGACACACTGAACGCACTGAGGAGCTTATTTAGCGTTAGGCTGTGCCATCCTAGGTGCACGACAGAGAGGTTCTGCAGGTCCTTCCTACCTACAGCTGTCAGATTTTATAACCTAACCAGGGCTGCTCATAGAGGTCGTATTGAATGTACTAAACTTAACAACCTTGCACAATAAATTGTCCCCTCCATTATACAACTAGGACAATATCAATCACTAATGAGGGTGGCAACAATGTTGATTCAAATACGAAATATACTGTCTGAGTACAAATTCATATTCTGCAGGGTAACTTAACAAACCATAATGCCGTTTATTCCATCTAGCTGCAATGCTTCTGCACTGTGTAGATATCTGTGTACACATGTATTTTCATTTACTGCTTTGACTAACCACTTCTTATTATCTTATTAACTATTGCTCTGAGTGCTGCTGTTCCTTTGCTGCTGTAATCCTAGAATTTCACCATTGTGGGACTAGTAAAGGCTTATCTTATCTTATCGTATCTTATTTTATCTCTTAATGTTTGCTTTTATTCTTGTTCTTAATTCTGCATGTGTAGCACTTTGAGATTTTGCCCCGAAACGTAACGTGCATTATAAATGAAATAAATTATTATTATTATTATTATTATTATTATTATTAGGCTATATATAAACAAATGAAATTTTAAAAAATCCTCTGCCGGCTGATGTCCAGTTCAGCACAACACTGATCTCTGTGAGATTGTTTCTGTTTATATAATCTGTTCTGTCATGCCAAATAAAGTCACGCGCAGAAAGAAGCTTCTGTCTCTTCGGCCACAAACCCTCGGTTCTCGCTGGTGTCTCAGCACCAATGATAGCTGTCATGTCAGGCGCAGATGAATTAAGACAAGCTTTTTTGGGGCATTAAATCCTGGTGCATTTAGCAGTTGACTGACAATTGCAAACCTTAGTAAATCACCTTGCGCCAGTACTCCTCAAATTTGTGCTTTGACATGACAACTCCTACAAATACATATACAATGAGGCCAGGCGCAAAATTAATATAGTCCACACCTTTCCATTGCTATCTTTGCCCTGTGCCCTTTAGTAAATCTCGACAGTAGTTTAATGCTAAAACAGGGTTTTGCGATGTCGCAGCACGTTAGTAAACCTGTCCCTTAAACTTTGCAAACTCTTCCTTTGAACACCTTGCTGTACCTCCTCATTTCACCAACAAGTCTCTTTGTCTTCTTTCCTCTGTGCAGTGGATGCACCACATATCCTTCTACCCGTTTCCCTCAATACTTTGGCTGTACTTGCCCAGTCCTCTGTTAATTCTTCCCCACCATCTGGAGTCTGTATCAACTTCTTCCTGAACTCTGTGCAACTTTCTTCCTTCTGTAACTTCCCCCATTTAAACCTTGGCTCTGGCTTCACTTTCTTTCTCTTCTTGCTTCTCAAAGTCACCCTGCAGAGGACCATCCAATGCTGCCTAGCTACATTCTCCCCTGTCACCACCTTGCAGTCTCCTATCTCTTTCAAATTTCTCCTTCTGCATCAGATGTAGTTCATCTATGTGCCTCTTCCCCCACTCTTATGTCACCCTGTGTTCCTCTCTCTTCTTGAAATACATGTTCACCACAGCCATTTTCATCCTCTTAGCAAAATCCACAATCATCTGTTCTTCCACATTTCTCTCCTTAAGACCATATCTACCCAGCACCTCTTCATCACCTGTTCCCTTCACCTACATGCCCATTAAAGTCCACTCCAAACACCCCTCTCTCCCCCCGGGAAAACTCTTTACCACTTCATCTTCAACCTGACATCCAACTTGTGGGGCATATGTGCTAACAATATTCAACATCACACCTTTGATTTCCAGCTTCGATCTCATGATCCTGTTTGACTCCCTCTTTACCCCCTGAACCCTCTTCACATACTCTTCCTTCAATATTGTTCCTACTCAATTTCTCTTCCTATCTACACCATGGTAGAACAGTAAATCCACCTCCAATGCTCCTAGTCTTGCTTCCCTTCCATCTGGTTTCTTGGACACACAGTACGTCTACCTTCCTTCTCTCCATCATATCAGCCAACTCTCTGCCTTTGCCATAGTCCCTACATTTAAAGTCCCTACTCTCATCTCCCCACCTCTGTACACCTCTGTATTATTCACATTTTACCAATCACTGTTTTGGTCCCTGTAAGTGTAATATGCTTAGATCTGTTCTCTGAATTCTCAACAAAATTGACATTGTCACATAAATTCTGTTACGTTAGAAAGATTGTGAGTGAATTTGAGTGGAACCCTAATGGCCGCCTGTAAACCGATAGCTGCACTTTGATCACCGGCCTCTGTTCAACTCAAATGTTGCCCCCAAAATTGCCAGCAGTTTCAAAGTGTGATGACTGTAAATGACATAAAAATGACAGAGGATAGTACTGTTATTCTTTTTGTCCTTCTGGCTCTGGTGAATATTGAGAGTTCATATGGATGCCAGAAAATCGTGTACTGGAGATTCTAAAGTAAAATTGAAATTATTTCCTCCCAACATGTTCTCAATGAGGCAGTCAAGAGAGCTTTACAGGAAAATACATGTTTGAGACGTGGATTGGAAAAGATCCAAAGCATCAACAATACTGGAAGATGGAGTAAATGGTTAACAGAGTTACAGCTTGGCAGCAGACTGCAGAACTGAGAATTTAGAAGGATGAAGTGTGATTATTATGATCAAATTCCTACCTCATATAGGCTCACTTTTAATCAGGGCCGGCTTTGCCTCAGGGCAAATATCCCACGAGACAATACTTCTGTTTGGTTTAAAATGCAGCGATGTTTGTTCTTGACTATCCATGGCAGTCCAGATATATCCTGATTCTTAACTTAAAAAAATCACCAGCATTTTGTAGAAACACTACATTGTGTGTGTGAGATATGAATCGGGAACAATATAATGCCTCCTCCTTCAAAATTAAATATTCAGATTGAACTGTAATGTCAGAGCAATCCATGAGTCAGAATTAGAAGCAGGCTCCATTAACCTGCATCAGCATGTTTCTGAGGCCGTTTGGGTTGGGGATAACATTTTAACTCATCAGCTTAAAATTTAGAAGCTCAAATTTAAAAACTGCTTGCATTAGTTTTCAAAGCATGAAATAACCACAAATACAAATGTATAATAAAACTATAATCCCACTTCCAAGAAGAATAGGATGCTGTGTAAAATCTAAATAAAAAACAGAATGCAATGGAATTGAAAGTGACAGACTTTGCCGTTTCACACACACACAAAAATAGCTCATCTTGAATTTGATGGCAGCAACCATCTTACAAGAGTTGAGACATGGGCACCATAAAGACAGAAAAGTAAATTGTACTAAAAAGAAACAACTGTAGGAACATGTTGTTATTTAACTTAATGAGCAACAGGCCAGTAACATGACTGGGTATGAAATAATGATGAGCAGAGGTTCAGCAATCTGCAAGAAAGGCCAAGGTCATTTTACAGATGCTACTAATATATCGTGGAAGTTGCATGTCAGAAGCTATTTCCTTTACTACTGCAACAATTAACACATGCACAAGCGCACATACAGTATACAGTCCAAAAGAGCAGCACACAAATGCACATACCTGCATGTAATGGTGAGTGTGTCACGGACAGGAATCACTAATTCTTCTTCGGAGCTGTCGAGGATGGGCGGAATCATAGAAAACCCTATCACCAGACCTGAGGGAGCAAGCACAGCAACTGCATTAGGCTCAGGTTTCATGGGTCACTCAGGACTTATTGGTTTTGACAGAACTGCTGCTGTCAAATCTGAAATCCGACACACTGTTAATTACATTTACAAGCTGTGAGAAGATCTGCAGATAGAGCTCTTAGCCCCCGAGGCTGAAAAACACCCAGCCAGAGAAGTCATGGCCAGAGGTGGGTAGAGTATCCAGAAACCATACCTAAACTACCGAGTACTCAGAGAGCGCATGCCTCTGCCAGGGCTCTGTCCATACTTCTTGTGGTTTATTAAATATTAGGTCTCTAACTCCCAAGTCTCTGTTAGTCCATGATTTGTTAATTGATCATCAGATTGATTTAATTTCCCTCACAGAGACTTGGTTAGGACAAGAGGATTATGTTGGTTTAAATGAATCAACTCCCTCTGGTTATTTAAACTGTCAAAATCCCAGAAGTTCTGGTCGTGGAGCAGGAGTAGCAACAATTTACCATTCCAAATTACTAGTTAATGTAAAGCAAAAAACATGTTATAATTCCTTTGAGGGCCTGGTCCTCAGTATTGGGCACTTTAGCAATTTTAGGTTAAACCCAATTTTATTTGCCATAGTTTATCGTCCCCCATCAACCTACTCAGAATTTTTATCCGAATTTGCTGATTTCTTAGCTGATTTAGTGCTGAAATCTGATAGAATAATTATAGTAGGGGACTTTAATATACATGTGGATGTAGATAGTGACTGCCTTAATGTGGCATTCAATTCAATATTAGATTCGATTGGGTTTTCTCAGAAAGTAGGAAATTCTACTCATTACCTCCACCATACATTGGACCTTGTTTTGTCATATGGCATAGAAATAGAAAATCTTGTAGTGTCTCCTCATAACCCTGTACTGTCAGACCATTGTCTGTTAACCTTTGATTTTACTATTTCTGACTATTTGGCTCCTAAAGAAAAATATTATTACAGTAGATGCCTCTCAGATGATGCTGTTTCCAAATTTATGCAGATTGTTTCCTCTATGCCATGTGTCAACACAGCGGAAATAAGCTATAGACAGCTTGCTCCTTCTGTAATTGATAACATGGTGGATGGTGTTCCAGCTTCTCTGCATCAGACTCTAGACTTGGTGGCCCCCTTAAAAAAGAAAAAGTCTAATCAGAGATTTCTAACTCCTTGGTTCAACACAGAAACTCGTACCTTAAAACAGAAGACTCGTCAATTAGAAAGAAAATGGTGCTCTACTAATTTAGATGAAATCTATTTAGCTTGGAGAAATCATCTTCTAATTTATAAAAAAATCTCTTAGAAAAGCTAGAATGAGTTATTACTCTGCATTAATAGAAGAGAACAAGAATAATCCCAGGTTTCTTTTCAGTACTGTAGCCTTGTTTGACCTTGTTGTTATATAATACTGTAGCCAGGTTGACAAAGAGTCAGGACTCTGTCAATCCTAGCATTCCCTTAGAGCTTACTAGTCAGGACTTTATGAACTTTTTCAATAATAAAATTTCATCCATCAGAGATAAAATCAATCAGATTCTTCCCACAGTTAACTTAAATACTGTAACTACTACAACTCCTTCTATTGATGTCTGTCTTGATGAGTTTACTCCAATCGACCTTTGTGAGTTAGACAAAATAGTTTCCTCATCCAAACCTTCAACTTGTCTTTTAGACCCTATTCCTACCAGGTTATTTAAAGAAGTCTTCCCACTTATTGGTAGCTTTATTCTTCATATAATCAATTCTTCATTAACTTTAGGCCATGTACCGCAGGCTTTTAAAACGGCTGTAATTAAACCCTTACTCAAAAAGCCAACGCTAGATCCAGGAGCTTTAGCTAACTATAGACCAATCTCTAATCTCCCTTTCATTTCAAAAATCTTAGAAAGAGTTGTTGCTACGCAATTATTTGACCACCTGCAGGGAAATGGTTTACTTGAAGAGTTTCAATCTGGGTTTAGAATCCATCATAGTACTGAAACAGCCTTAGCGGAGGTCACTAACGACCTCCTCATTGCATCTGATAATGGACTAGTTTCTGTACTTGTCCTTTTAGACCTTAGTGCAGCTTTTGATACTATCGATCATAATATTCTACTTGATAGATTAGAACACTATGTTGGACTTAATGGAACTTCGTTGCAATGGTTTAGATCTTATTTATCTGATAGGTTCCAGTTTGTTCATGTAAATAATGAGTTTTCTTTCAACTCAAAGCTTAGTCATGGAGTTCCACAGGGATCTGTGCTAGGCCCTACTCTTTTTAGTTTATATATGCTTCCGTTAGGCAACATTATTAGAAAGCACTGTATACATTTTCATTGTTATGCAGATGACACACAATTATACCTGTCAATGAAGCCAGATGATAGTAATCAATTAGCCAAGTTAGAAGCCTGTCTTAAGGAAATCAAAGCTTGGATGACTTGTAATTTCCTGCTATTAAATTCAGATAAGACTGAAGTCATTCTTGTTGGTCCAAAAAACCTTAGAAATTCCTTTCCAAATCAAACTTTCAGTTTGGATGCGGTTACTCTTTCTCTTAATAGCTCTGTGAGGAACCTTGGAGTTATTTTGATCAGGATTTGTCCTTCAATTCACATATTAAATTTGTTTCTAAGACTGCCTTCTATCATTTGCATAATATTGCCAAGATTAGGAGCATCTTGTCTCAGAGTGATGCTAAGAAACTGATCCACGCTTTTGTTAGCTCGAGATTAGATTATTGTAATTCTTTATTATCAGGCTGTCCTAAAACATCTTTAAAAAGTCTTCAGCTGATCCAAAATGCTGCAGCAAGAGTTTTAACAGGTACTAGAAAGAGAGATCATATCTCTCCGGTTCTGGCCTCCCTTCATTGGCTTCCCATAGAGTTTAGAATTAAGTTTAAAATCCTTCTTCTTACTTACAAAGCTCGAAACAATCAGGTTCCTTTTTATTTAAAAGATCTGATACTACCGTATTATCCTAACAGAGCACTACGCTCCCAAAATGCAGGATTACTTGTAATACCTAGAATCTCCAAAAGTACAATGGGAGGCAGAGCCTTCAGTTATCAAGCTCCTCTCCTGTGGAATCAGCTGCCAATCTGGATTTGGGAGTCAGACTCGATCTCTGTTTTTAAGAATAGGGTTAAAACCTACCTTTTTGATATAGCCTACAATTAGGGAGGGATCATGTGTTTCTGAACCCTCCCTTAGTTATGCTGCTAATAGGTTTAGTCAGCCGGGGGACCTCCAGTAATGCACTGGGCCTCACTCCTTTCCTCACTCTCTATGAAATATTTTTTTTGCTGGTCATTAACATCTGTTTGTTCTCTCCCATAGATTGAGTCCCCATCGTGCTGTTTGCTCTCTACATGTCTGTTCTTTTCTTCTTCTCTATCCCCTCACCCCCCAGCCAGTCGCAGCAGATGACTGCCCCTCCCTGAGCCTGGTTCTGCTGGAGGTTTCTTCCTGTTAAAAGGGAGTTTTTCCTCTCCACCGTCGCCAAGTGCTTGCTCACAGGGGATCGCCTGATTGCTGGGGTCTTTCTGCAACTGTGGGGGTTCCCCCCTACAGTTGATAGTGCTATGAGATGACTGTTGTTGTGAAATGGCGCTATATAATCAGAATCAGAATCAGAATCAGAATCAGGTTTATTGCCATTGTTCATGTGATACACAAACTAGGAATTTGTCTCGGTGCCATGCTGCAACATTAAAAACATAATGAGAAAAAGGGATAAACTAAAAAACTAAAGGACTAGAAACGTGCAATAAGTGTAGAAAAATAAGTAATAATAAGTAATAATAATAATAATACTAGTAATAATGAGTAGTACTAGTCAAGGCAGTTTAAAAAATTAGCATGTAGCAGATAATGTGAAGTACCACATAGTGCAGTCAATAATGCAACAGAAAAACAGTGATGAATGACATGAGTCTGGTTGAGCTGCTGTACATAGTGCACGAGAGTCAAAAGTCACTTAGTGTTCAGCAGTCTGATGGCAGAGGGGAAAAAGCTGTTCATGTGCCGAGAGGTTTTAGTCCGAATGGACCGAAGCCTTCTACCTGAGGGGAGGGGGGCAAACAGCACGTGACCAGGATGTGAAGGATCGGCTATGATCCGGCCAGCACGCCTCCGGGTCCTGGAGATGTACAGGTCCTGGAGAGATGGGAGCCTGCAGCCTATCACCTTCTCAGCAGTGCGCACGACGCGCTGCAGCCTTAGTCTGTCCCTGGCAGTGGCTCCTGCGTACCACACAGTTATGGAGGAGGTGAGGATGGACTCGATGATGGCCGTGTAGAACTGCACTAACATCTTGGTGGGTAGCTTGAGCTTCCTCAGCTGCCGCAGAAAGAACATCCTCTGCTGGGCCTTTTTGATGAGGGAGCTGATGGTTGGCTCCCATTTGAGGTCTCGGGTGATGGTGGTGCCCAAGAAGCGGAAGGAATCTGCAAAGGTGATGGGAGAGCCTGTGATGGTGAGGGGGGGCAGGGGGGATGTGACTTTCCTGAAGTCCACAATCATCTCCGCTGTCTTCAGAGCATTCAGCTGCAGGTTGTTGTGGCTGCACCAGGACACCAGCTGGGCCACCTCTTCCCTGTAGGCGGACTCGTCACCGTTGGAGATGAGCCCGATGAGGGTGGTGTCGTCCGCAAACTTAATCAGCTTAACAGACTGGTGGGAGGAGGTGCAGGAGTTGGTATAAAGGGAGAAGAGTAGGGGGGAAAGTACACAGCCCTGGGGTGATCCAATGCTGATGCTAACAGAGTCTGAGACAGACTTCCCCAGCCGCACATGCTGTCTCCGGTCCGTCAGGAAGTCGGTGATCCACCTGCAGAGGGAGTCAGGCACGTTGAGCAGGGACAGCTTGTCCTGGAGCAGATCGGGGCGGATGGTGTTGAATGCGGAGCTGAAGTCCACAAACAGAATCCTGGCGTAGGTTCCCGGGGAGTCCAGGTGCTGCAGGATGGAGTGGAGGGCCAGCTTGACTGCGTCGTCCACAGACCTGTTAGCACGGTAGGCAAACTGCAGCGGGTCTAGGAGGGGTGTGGTGATGGACTTGAGGTGAGACAGGACCAGGCGCTCAAAGGACTTCATGACTACAGAGGTGAGCGCTACAGGTCTGTAGTCGTTAAGTCCAGTAATCCGTGGCTTCTTGGGGACAGGGATGATGGTGGAGGATTTGAGGCAGGTCGGCACGTGACATTGCTTAAGAGAGGTGTTAAAAATGTCTGTGAAGACAGGAGCCAGCTCTTTCGCACAGTGTCTCAGGGTGGAGGGAGACACACCGTCCGGCCCGGGGGCCTTGCGCGGGTTCAGTCTGGAGAACTGTCTGTGCACGTCCTGCTCACTGATGACAAGGGGAGGGGGGGAGGAGGAGGAGGAGGAGGAGGGGGGGACCGCTTTTGATGAATTAGGGGCTGAGGAGGCAGAGGAGCTGGGTGGAGTGGGTGAGTTGGACACAGCTGACGAGGTGTCAAAACGGGCATAGTGTTGGGACAGTCTTTGACAAAGGGCTTTGTCATCCTGACCTTTAGAAGCCTGAGGCCGATAGTTGGTGATTTGCCTCAGTCCTCTCCACACAGAAGCCGAGTCATTAGCAGTGAACTGCTGCTGGAGTCTCTCAGAATATACAGATTTAGCTCTCCTCAGCTCTCTGTTAAACCGATATTTGACCTCCCTGTAGCAGTCCCTGTCTCCACTTTTCAACGCTGCTTCCTTCTCCTTCCTGATCCGTCTGAGCTTAGCTGTGAACCAAGGCTTGTCATTAGAATATCTTATCCTGGTGCGCGATGGGAGAATGTGCTCTTCACAGAAGTTGATATATGAGTTCACAGCGTCTGTGTACTCATTAAGATCATGTGTGGCTCTTTTAAACATGCCCCAGTCAGTTATTTCCATGCATGTGTTCAGTTTCTCTCCAGCTTCACTGGTCAATTTCTTTGTGGTGGTCACCACAGGTTTAGTGAGTTTCAGTCTCTGTCTGTATGTGGGGATGAGGTGAACCATCACGTGATCAGATAGTCCCAGCGCAGCGCGGGGAACAGCGCGATATGCGTCCTTTACTGAAGTATAACAGTGATCTAGCGTGTTATTTCCTCTGGTTGGACATTTAATACACTGTTTGTAGCGGGGGAGATCGTGACTCAGATTGCTCTGGTTAAAATCGCCCACCACGATAACCAGGGAGTCTGGAAAGTTCCGCTCCGTAAGTTGGACGTGATCTGCGAGCACGCGCTGAGCTTCGCGCGTGTCCGCGTCAGGAGGGGCGTACACAGCGACGAGGATGAATGAGGCAAACTCGCGCGGGGAATAGAATGGCTTGCAGTTAATGAAAAGAAATTCCAGGGCGGGAGAACAGTGTTTGGAAATCACCGTTACATCAGAGCACCAGCTGTTGTTAATATAGAAGCACACTCCTCCTCCAATAGACTTACCGGACAGCTCTGTGACGCGGTCAGCACGAATCAGCTGGAAACCCTCGAGGCTGATCGCGCTATCTGGAATGTTCTCATTAAGCCAGGTCTCAGAGAAGCAGATGACAGACGAGGAAGCGAGGTCCTTGAAACGCATCAGCAGTCTTAATTCTTCTACCTTGTTCAGGAGAGAATTGGCATTGGATAGAAATATGCCAGGCAAGGCTGTTCGCGAGCCTCTTTTTCGTAGCCGAGCGAGAATCCCTCCTCTCTTCCCTCTTTATAAATAAAGTTGAATTGAATTGAATTGAACTTCTCTTTATGTATCAGAGACAGTTCACGTCAGTGTACTGGATCACTAAAATCAGTTCACTAAAAATATTAATTGAAAATGATTGTTTGCTGTCATGTGCGCCTTTACGTGGTGCACAGAGATAAGGACGAGCCCAGGCGCTGGATGATAATTTGCACATTTAATAAAGAAACAACATAAGTCCAAAAATTCACAAATCCAAAATTCAGTCAGGAAAATTTACAGGATGATATGGAGCGCTCCTGAGCTGCTAGCTCAGGGGGAGACGAGGAAAGAGGCTTAGAGGTTATGTCCTGAGGAACACTCAGTGGAGCACACAACTCTCTCACACAAACAATGTAGTAGCAATGACAAAGTGAAATGATAGAGTTTAAATAGTCTGCGAGGTGAAGACAAGCGGTAACAGGTGTGTGGGTCAGCTCGAGCAGGAGAAGGGAGCAACAATTAATAATTGGAATCACCTGACAAAAATCAGAGGTGAGGGAGGAGCGGCTGTCAGCCTGGCAGGCAGCGCCAACACAAACTCAGAGACGTCGCCTCCCAGCTGTCAGCTCAAGGATAACATAAACGGAACCAAATACTGACCAGAGAATAATTAAAGGTGCAACAGGAAAATAAATCAAACCTCAGAACACACAAGGAGAAAATACAGAAAACTGTCAATAACTCAGAAATAACTTGAGTCTGCGCTCAGAGGGGAAAATAGGAGCGCAGACTCCATGACAGTTTGCCAAATCCTCCAGTTTTTTACTGCAGCTCCAACTGCTCACCAGTCACTGAACTGAAACATGGCTGTATGGGAGCAGGATGTGACCCATCTCATAATCCCCAAAGCTGCTGAGGCACTCAGGGTGCATTCCTTCATCTCAGAGAAACAATGATATAGGACACACCCAACAAGTACTTGCAGGCTATTGCCTCAGGGTTTTTTTTTCTGCTGAGCTTGGGCAAACCACTCCTAACCTGGTCTTCCTAAAGTTAGAATCCAATTAAAAATGTTGGATGGACAAATATACAGTATACAGTATATACACACACAGGACAAACAAACATACCTTCAACACTTTTTCTTCCTCCTCATTTTTATGGATACATTCATCAAATTGGCTCTATATTCATTTGCATTCTGTAAAAAGCTGTGAGAGCAGCTTTTATGGGGACATTCATCTGAGTTTTGGGGCTGCTTTTCAGAACAGTTGTTAGCTCCAGGATGAAGGAATGCACCATCAGAGTTTCTGACACATTTACTTGTGGCATTCTTAATCATCAAAGCAAACTTGGGCATGCCCAACATGCTGTCAACTACCTGCTGCAACGAGCTCACTTGCACCTGGATGGAGGAGGAGACACTGTGAGAATCACATTCTTTGATTTCTCCAGTGCATTTAACACCATTCAGCCACTGCTGCTGGGTGAAAAGCTACGGGTAATGGGGGTTGACAGCTCTGTGATCTCCTGGATTAAGGACTACCTGACAGACAGGCCACAGTTTGTCCGGCTGGGCAGTGTTTTGTCTGATGTGGTGGTTCGTGATACAGGAGCACCACAGGGGACTGTGCTTTCTCCTTTTCTCTTCACCTTATACACCACTGACTTTCAGTACAACACCGAGTCATGCCACCTGCAGAAATTCTCTGATGACTCGGCTGTTGTTGGGTGTATAAGAGGGGGAGAGGAGAGGGAGTACAGGGCACTGGTAGACAGATTCGTGGAGTGGACCGAGCAGAATCACCTAAGACTGAATGTCAGCAAGACCAGAGAGATGGTGATTTTTTTTTTTTTTTTTTTGTTACTTATTTGTACCCGTAGGTAGACTTGGTTTGCAGTCTGGTGACAAGCCACCGGCTGCTGGTCGCTGCGTGCGTGAGCGCCCTAAACCTACATGTTTTTGGTATGCGGGAGGAAACCGGAGAAATCCCGGAGTAAACCCGCGCAACACGGGGAGAACATGCAAACTCCACACAGCTCACTGTTGGTCGGGGGCTGGGATCGAACCCACGATCTCATGATCCCCGCGATCATGAGATCATGTGATTGACTACAGGAAGAAGAGGACGCCTTCTCAGCCATTGTGGATTGGGGGGGAGGCTGTGGGGGTAGTGGAGGACTACAAATACCTAGGTGTCGTGATCAGCAGCAGACTGGAAATCTATTCTAATCTTATCTAGTCTTCTGTGTACAAGAAGGGGATGAGCAGACTCTACTTCCTAAGGAAGCTGAGATCCTTCAACGTGTGCAACAGGATGTTGGAGCTTGTCTACCAGGCTGTTGTTGCCAGTGCCATCTTCTTTGCTGCTGTCTGTTGGGGTAGCAGTATCAGAGCCAACGACTCCAGTAGACTTGACAAGATTATCAAGAGGGCTAGCTCTGTGATTGTCTCAGGCTGGAGACCTTTGAATCTGTGGTGGAGAGGAGGCCACTGAACAAACTGTGATCCATCATAGACAATCCTAATCACCCCTCCACCACACACTGGACAGACAGCGGAGCACTTTGTCCAGCAGGCTGCTACAGCTTCACTGCCAAACAATTAGGTACAGGAAATCTTTCTTGCCACATGCCATTTCACTGTACAATAACTCACTCTGATTTTGAATTTTGGTCATAACTATGTTGCCATACTGCACCTTACAGTATAATTGGTACCTCGTATTTCACCCTGTGCCTTATAATCCTTCTCTGTACAGTCAGTACTATCCAAAGACTCATAAGGATCATCATCTATTTAACTTAGTAGTAGTCTATGTTGTTTATAAAGTTATCGAAGCATTTTTACTTTACTTCCCTGGGTAACTCCTTTTCTATTACTAGTGCATACCTGTGCATGCCCGTGCATGCTTATAGAAACCAAGTATAGGCAAGTATTTCTGCATGCCCGCAGAAAGCAGGTGTAATCAAGGGTGTAAGCAAGCACGTCAGCACTCATTCAGTGATGCCTGCCTTTGATCTTTGACGGCGTCATAGCGAGTCCTATGATCTTTGATGATGTCATAGCAAGTCCTATGATGGTGAGTGATGACTGCCTTTGATCTTTGATGATGTCATTGCGAGTCCTGGTGTTTTCATCACTGTAAGTACCAGCACCTGTCAGTTGTTCGCAGTGTTGGAACAACTCTGTTTTTTCCCGGCGCTCCTTGGTGCAGCCTGTGGACAGTGGAGATGATTGTAGACTTCAGGAAAGTCACAACCCCTCTGCCCCCCCTCACCCTCACAGGCTCTCCCATCACCACTGCTGATTCCTTCCGCTTCCTAGGCACTACCATCACCAGGGACCTCAAATGGGAGCCGACCATCAGCTCACTCATCAAAAAAGCCCAGCAGAGGATGTTCTTCCTGCGGCAGCTGAGGAAGCTCAAGCTACCCACCAAGATGTTAGTGCAGTTCTACACAGCCATCATCGAGTCCATCCTCACCACCTCCATAACCGTGTGGTACGCAGGAGCCACTGCCAGGGACAGACTAAGGCTGCAGCGCGTCGTGCGCACTGCTGAGAAGGTGATCGGCTGCAAGCTCCCATCTCTCCAGGATCTGTACATCTCCAGGACCCGGAGGCGTGCTGGCCGGATCATAGCCGATCCCTCACACCCTGGTCACGTACTGTTTGCCCCCCTCCCCTCAGGTAGAAGACTTCGGTCCATCCAGACTAAAACCTCCCGTCACATGAACAGCTTCTTCCCCTCTGCCATCAGACTGCTGAACACTAAGTGACTTATTGACTCTCGTGCACTATGTACAGCAGCTCAACCAGACTCATGTCAATCATCACTGTTTTCTTCCTGCATTACCGACTGCACTATATGGTTCTCCACAGTATCTGCTGCTCGCTAATATATTTTAACTGCTGACCAGTATCACTTACTCTTATTCTACACTTTTTTGCATGTATAGTTTATTTCTTTTATTTTATCATGTTTAATGTTGTAGCATTGCACCGAGACAAATTCCTAGTTTGTGTACTACATGAACAATGGCAATAAATCTGATTCTGATTCTGATTCTGATTCTGATTCTGTTGAGCCTCGGGTGGCCCGGCTCCAGTCTGCACTTTTTTTTCAGGAGCATTCTGGGGTTATTTATCTCTTCTCCCCGCTCGCCATTTATGCATGGGAGTGTTTGGGTTCATGTTGTGTAGCTGTCCATGCCATTTCGCCCGGGGACAACTTCTCTGACTGTTTATCGTACTTGTTCACCTGTAACTCTTTGGATTTGTTGTTTGGGAAACTTTATGTTAATAAACACCACATCCTCCTGCACTTGGGTTTCTCTCCCGTCTCTGCTGCCTCTAAAGTGGCAACAAATCATGACGATGACATTATCTATCTATCTATCTATCTATCTATCTATCTATCTATCTATCTATCTATCTATCTATCTATCTATCTATCTATCTAACTATCTATCTATCTATCTATCCCCAACAACTCGGTCAGTAAGTCAGATTTTTTGCTGCAAATGTACGGTGGACCTCTTGTAACATGAAATCATGCTGCAGCATTCCTAAATCAAGGGTGAAATGAACAGAATTTTGGACAGTTTGCTAACCCAAAAGAACTACTTCTTTTTTTTATTTAAACTTTATTTAATCAAAGCATTTATAAAAGGATACAAACATCAAAACAGTAATTAGAAACACTTAATACACTGAATACAAATTAGATGTCATAGGTTTGAGCTACAGCTACAGTTGTGATTGCTTTGAATTTGAGCCAAATTTTAATATGTATGTATAAATGTCAAAAGAAGCTAAAAAAAAAGCAATATCATTGGGTTTTTGATACAAAAATTTGGTGTGAATATACTATTTGCCAAAAATGATGAACAAGCTAACAATGTATAAACTATCACAGTTGTAACAGTTGTCTTTTCCATACCAAACAGCACACATTTGTCTGTTAAGGAGATTTTTGATCTTTTTACAGTATGTGAAAAAAGTTCCACATATCAGTTCAAAGACTTTTGCCGGCTTTTACGAAATGTACCTAAGCAGATCAGATCCCATTAATATTTCTTAGATAAGAATATTTTTCTCAGGATAACATTTGTGAATAATTTTAAATGAGATCTTTCTTATAAATTAGTAAATACTTTACTGGTGAAATCCATGGTATTTCCAGTTAATATTTTCAAAAATGTTAGACCAAAGGGAAACATGGGATGGGGAAAACACAGAACCTCTCAAAACAATGTTCCTGATAATTTTCTCTTTGAGGCTTTGTTGCTGATGAAGGAGCAGTCAGTCAATATAGATGGCCCTTGGATCAAAGGATGGAGTACTGCAGTTTTTACCTTTGGGCGAAGATTATAGAAGTCTCAAGATACCACAGGGAATTGCTTCGGATACAACCGGATACATTTTTGGTGGTACAGGATGTTGATAAACTGACATGAAATGTGTACGTATATGATAAAAGCTGACCAGTTGAATTAAATAGTTGACTGACAGTCTATATGTCTTTGCCAAAGCATTTTTTTATAGAAAAAAAAGTCTTTTTTATGTCTAATATCATTTTTATTCCATATACTGTATAGTATTCATGTACTAGCAATCTGTCCAGGGTGTACCCTGCCTCTCGCCCAAAGACACTGGAATAGGCTCCAGCCCCCCCCCCCATCCCCGTGACCCAAAAAGGATTAAGTGGTAGAAGATGGATGGATGGATGGATGGATATAGTATTTATGAGGGCAGAAACCTTTCGTACATGAGAAACCTGCTCAGCAACATTTGGTTGTGAAAAGGGGAAAAATTCAGAGTGATTTTAGATATATTATACAGTGTTTCGTCAGTACTTTCAACATCAGTACTGTCAGCATCATGCGCCCCCCCCCCCCAAGGCAAATGTGTTTGCTCGCTCCGTTCTTGAATGCCGGCTTTTTCTTCTTTTTTGCATGTTTGCTGCTCTTTCTGCAGTGCATAAATGTCACGCACTGCTAACATACAACCGACAGGCATTGCTGGACATCGCCAAGACAAGCAGTCATACGGAATTTACTGGCTTTATACCACCCGATCTACAATGCATTGTCTGTTCCCACAGTGATCACCACCACCCCCAGGAAGGTCCCGAAGTACCAAGCCCACGTGAGCATGCCGATCCCAAGAAAGCGCTTCGGAAACGGCATCGCAAGCGAGGCAAGAGGGGCCAGGTTAGGCTAAGAGCTCACGCTAGCCACCCACTGCTACCTAGCCTCCTGCTAGCCAATGTACGGTCTCTGGAAAACAAACTGGACGAGCTAAGAGTAAGGATTGAAGACCAGCGGGAGATAAGAGAGTGCTGCACTTTAATTTTCTGTGAAACCTGGCTCTCAGACAAAGTCCCTGAGTGCGCCGTTCAGCTACAGACCCACTCTGTACATCAGGCAGACCAGACATCAGCCACAGGTAAGACAAGAGGGGTGTGGTGTGGAGATGTACAGACTGTTTACAAGCACTATTCTCCTGATGTGGAGTTTTTATGGCTGAAATGCCGTCCCTATTAATTACCGAGGGAATTCACTGCTGTGTTTTTGGCTGCTGTTTACATTCCCCACCGCACACAGCAGTGCTCCGCAAACTCCATGATGTCATCAGCACATTAGAGACGTCTCATTTCAATGCTATTTTTATTGTTGCTGGTGAATTTAACTAGTGCAATTTACGAACTGTACTACCCAAATATGGGTGGCAGTGGCTCAGGAGGTAGAGCAGGTCGTCCAATAACAGGATGGTTGGTGGTTTGAATCCCGCTCTCCCCAGATATCCTGCCATTGTGTCCCTTGGCAAGACACTTTACCCACCTTGCCTCCAGTGTCCATAACACTGGATATGTATGTGTATAAATGTTTGGTAGTGGCTGGAGAGGACGTTGGCACGGATCGGCAGCCACGTTTCCGTCAGCCTGCCCCAGGGCAGCTGTGGTTACAGTAGTAGCTTGCCACTACCATTGTCTGTCTGGAGTGAATGAATAATATATCTATTTGTAAAAGCATCTTTGAGTGTCTATGATAAAGGGCTATATAAATCTGATGCATTATTAATATTACCAGCATGTGGCCATTCCCACCTGTGATAACACACTGGATCATGTTTATACCAACATACATGGTGCATACAGAGAGGCACCCCGTCCCCACTTCGGACAGTCAGATCACATCTCCCTGTTCATGTACCCGGCCATACAGACAAAGACTGAAACGAACAAACCCTGTTATTTAACAAATTAAAAGCTGGACTCCAGAGGCTGAGAGCACCCTGCAACACGGTTTTACCCGGACAGATTGTGATGTGTTTAAAGCTGCAGCCACCCGGGACAACTCTTCTATAAACATAGAGGACTATGCTGAACATGTGACTGGGTACATCGGTACTTGTGCTGATACTATTGTACCCACCATACAAGTCAGGAAGTTCCCCAACCAGAAGCCCTGGATAAACAGTCAGGTACGCCAGATGCTGCGTGCTCACTGTCTTGCATTTAAATCAGGCAATGAAGCCGAGTACAAAGCTGCAAAGTATGGACTGAGGATGGCTATAACAGCCAAGAGGCAATATAGAGAAAAGCTGGACAGCCTCTACTCCACTCATGACCCTGGGCGCATGTGGCAAGGCCTTCAGCACATCACAGACTACAAGAGAACTACCAGCAACACCACTAACTCCACAGACAGCCTGCCAGATGATTTCAATATCTTTTACACCTGCTTTGAGACCTCCAGCTACAGTGCAGAGAGGAGACCCCCCCCCCTTCCACTAAAAGTCTCATCAGGCCAGGTAAACAAAGCACTAAGGAATATCAACCCCCGCAAGGCAGCAGGACAAGACAACATCCCTGGGCGGGCTCTCAGAGCATGTGCTGCCAAGCTGACTGATGTTCTCACATCCATCTTTAACCTCTCCCTCAACCAGAACATAGTCCCCTCCTGCTTCAAAACCATAACCATTGTCCTCCTCCCTAAAAAGAGCCCGCCGACCTGTCTGAGTGATTACAGACCGGTAGCACTCACTCCAATCATCATGAAGTGCTTCAAGAGAGTGGCGCTGGCCCCCATTCAGGACAGCATACCAGACACCCTGGACCCCCTGCAGTACACCTGCCAGCCCAACAGATCTACCTCAGATTCAATTCAATTCAATTCAACTTTATTTATATAGCGCTGTATCACAACAATAGTCATCTCATAGCACTTTCAAATGTAGAGAAAACCCCACAATTGCAGAAAGACCCCAGCAATCAGGCGATCCCCTGTGAGCAAGCACTTGGAGAAGGTGGAGAGGAAAAACTCCCTTTTAACAAGAAGAAACCTCTAGCAGAACCAGGCTCAGGGAGGGGCAGTCATCTGCTGCTACTGGCTGGGGGGTGAGGAGATGGAGAAGATGAAAAGAACAGACATAAAGACAGCAAGAATTAAAGGAGTGAAGCCAAGTACATTATTGATGCCATTGCTGCTGCACTCCATTATTCTCTCTCCCACCTGGAAGATAAAGACTCCTATATCAGGATGCTCTTTGTCGACTACAGCTCCGCCTTCAACACGGTCATCCCCCACAAACTCACCTACAAACTGTCTTTACTTGGGCTGCACCCCATCCTCTGTGACTGGCTACCGGACTTTCTGACTGGCAGGCCTTAATCTGTCAGGATGGGTAACAGGACCTCAGCCAGCATCATAACGAACACAGGTGTCCCACGGGGTTGTGTTCTCAGCCCCATCCTCTACAGCCTCTTCACCCATGACTGTGTCGCTTCCCACAAGGACAATGTCATCTTAAAGTTCACGGATGACAGGATGCATCACTGGTGGTGATGAAGCATCCTACAGGAGGGTGGTGGCCAGCCTGGTGTCATAGTGTGTGGACAACAACCTCACCCTCAACACGGACAAGATGAAGGGGATGATAGTGGACATGAGGAAGGGGAGGAGACCTCATCGGCCGCTGAGCTTGAGGTGGAGAGGGTGAGCAGCTTGAAATACCTGGGCATCCACATCAGCGAAGACCTTACGTGGGCACTTAACACCACAGAGCTGGTTAAGAGAGCTCAACAGTGGCTGTACTTTCTAAGCAGGCTGAGGAAGTTTGGCATGTCCCCCAAGATCCTCAACAACTTCTACAGCTGCATCATCGAGAGCATCTTGACCAACTGCATCACTGCGTGGTATGGCAGCACTACTGCCCTGGACCGCAAATGCCTGCAGAGAGTGGTGAAGGCAGCAGAGAAGTCAATCAGAACTCCACTCCCCTCTCTGCAGAGCATCTATCACCGCAGAGTCCAAAGGAGAGCTGCCTCCATCCTCCAGGACCCCACCCACCCCCAGCACAGAATGTTTACACTTCTACCCTCAGGCTGGAGGTACAGAAGTGTGAAATGTAGGACATCCAGACTAAAAAACTCCTTCTTTCCCACTGCCATCAGACTCCTGAATAAATAACAAAACTCCAGATACAGCCTTGCAAATAGGAATTCACACAATGGTTGCTAAATTTGCACATTGCTCATTTGCACATTGTACATAGTCTCACCCTGTCTCATGTCCATATCATCTCTGCTGCTAAATTATCATTGTACAGCCTACTGGGTATTATCAGGGCACACGGCTTTACACAGAGAAATTCTCACACTGGGTGGTAACTTGTACATTGCTCATTTGCACATTGTACATAGTCTCATGCCATCTCAGGTTCATATCATCTCTGATATTAAAATTACCATTGTACAGTCTATTGGGTATTATCAGAGGTGAGTCATTCAGTGAATGTTTACTTACTCAGGGTCATGTTATAGTCATCCAGTGATTTTTCAGTTTTCATTCTTCTTGTTTCCTCTAGTTTTAACTGCTTTAACTGTCCTAATTGCTTTTAATGTGTATTTATTAGTATTTATTAGTATTAGTATTTTGTATTAAGGTTTGTTTATTACCTTTATTAGTATTGATGTGTATTTATTACCTTGGCATTCGTTCGGAGAGCAGAGTAAGAATTTCATTGCTCAGGAAATGTTGCATTTCTTAACTGTGCACATGATAATAAAGCCTTTGAATCTTGAATCTTAAAGACCTTGGCGCGGTGGCAACATATTTTTCCCGGGATAGGGGGCGGGGGGCGGGGGCAGAAAACACATGACACTATTGTAACTGGAATATGTCAATTTTATACTATTTATTTCTTTTTTTTTTAATTTTGCACAGTAACTTTGCATATGGAACTTACCATTTCAAGTGTTGTATAACCAAGGCTTGAATGTTGGACTATTGGACCAGCTGGGATCCCACCCAGACGTCCTATGTTTGGACTTTTTACTGGTGTTATCCTTCTCTCATTCCTCTGTTCTCACCTGTCCTGGACCCTCTGCCTGAACACTTTCCTCTCCTTGGCTCATCTTGTCTGTCTCATCTTTCCCTCTCTGAGCCCTGTCCAATTCAGGTTCTCTCTCTGTCTATAGTGATATACAAACAGGTTGGAAAATATCAAGTGTCACATTTTGCCCTGCAGGATTTTTTTTGTCATGGTTTACATAAATGACAAAAATATGTGCATTTTTTTTTGCATTTTTTTAAAATAAATTTGAAACAGATTGTGGTAAAATTTTGACTTTTTTTACTTATACAACTTACACTTTTGATCATAATTTTGCAGAGCCAGTAGAGAATAATAATTTAACTCTGATTTCAAAGAAAATTTTTTAATAAAATTATATTTAATGAAATAAATTAACTCAAATGATCAAAGTTGCAGATATTTCTTTTAGAATATTTCTATATATTTTCAGATGCAGCTGTGGGCTGCACCCGACTCTCCTCACCAAGAGCCACACAAGATTGCTCCAACTCAGAAGAGAGAGAAACAAATGAGAGCACTTGCCTGGACTCAAGCTCCACCGCCGTCCAAGATGCCGTCCAAGACGCCGTCAATCCCAACGACGATGTCTTGGGCCCAATCAGCTGGAGGTCCAGCTTTGGCACTGACTCTGCTGCGGTGGCCTCTGCATGAGGCAAGATGGTGGTTGAAGTCTCATGGCCCCCCGGCGATGTTCCCCACGCTGGTGACTCCTCCGGCGTGGCGGCTGGGGACTGCCTCACCACTGACCCTGGGACTGGATCCTCCAGGGCCTTGGGCTCCTCCACTGTCTGACGGCTCGGTTCAGGGGCTGGCGAACTCTCAAGAGCACATAGAGAGGACACGGAGAGGACTGGTGAGGAGCTGTCATATGCTGCTGGTGCAGAGAACTCAGGGGACTGCAGAACCTGAGTCTCTTGACCAGGGATCAGGCAAGAATGCTCATTAATATTAAAAATGGAATGAGAAGGAACTTGCCTGTTCTCCTGGTTCCTGGTGTTTCTAGTGGCATCTGGTGCACTGTCATCCCTCTCCGTGTCCATAGCGAGCCTGGGCTTCTCAGTGGGTAGGGGAGGTGCCGCCTCAGCAGGCATGGAGGTGGATGGAGCCAGGGGAAAAACGGCCCTACCCACATTGGCAGATGTAAGTGCTGAAATGGAGGAGGTGGCTGCCGGCGAGGCAGCTGGAGGAAAACGTGGCTTTGCAACAAAACTCTCCTCCTCCGGTGAAAGAGAGATTGCTGGCGGAGAGGCAGTTGGATTTCTGTGGCGAGACCTCCAGGAACGGTGACGACAAGTAGGAGAAGGTGGCTCAACAGTCAGAGCGCGCTCGACTTCAGGCATGGGCTCCAACTCCCTTGAAGAAAGCCCCTCCATCATCCGGAGACCTCCTTCCGGGATCAGCGGAGACTTGGAGAAGACGGGAGAGACAGATGAAGAAGCGGTAACAGCAGCTGACAATGCATCAGAAATCAGGCAAGCAGTTTCAGGAGAGAGTAAGAGTGATTGAATAAGAGCTTGCCTGAATTCCTGGGAGGTGATGATGTCAGCTGTCGTCCCAAGGTCAGACTTGCCAAAGAGGTGAGGAGGCTTCGAGGTCGGAGCGTGCTCAACTTCAGGCTGGGGCTCCGGTTCCCTCAGAGAATACTTCTCCAACTCCCAGGCCAATTCCGGAAGGAGCCACGGCTTCACCTCCAAGAGGAAGTCTGTTTCCACCAGCAACACCTGTCTGCATTCTTCCAACTCCTCCGCGGATGGAACGGGCCAGGGTTCTGGAGAAGGAGGAGGCGGAGCTGCAACGGGTGAGGCTGGAGGCTTCTTGCGGTGCACACGTCTCCTCTTCGTGGGAGACGGCTCTGGTATAGGGGCCTCCTCCAATGGTGCACCAAGCGGTAAAGAATACAGGGAGCGGAGTAAGTCCATCGACTCCGAGTGATTTCAAAGACCGGGGAATGCCTTCATTACCCACACTGTGACGTCCCAGCCTTCCCTGACTGCCTCCGGGGACATGGAAGCCTGTGCCCATGCCACGATGTCTTTCAGGAGGACCACTGCCCGCTGCTTCACCTAGTGCATCATGGCGAACACTCCAATACAGGTGGGTGAAAAACACAGAAAAAGGTGAAAAAAACAACACACGAACTTCACAGCTGGGCTCCTACTGGTCGCTGTGTACTGTCATATACACGACCTCCGAGGTGCAGAGGAAGAGAGGAAAGACCACACGCTGGATGAAGTTGCGCGTCTTTATTAATAACAAAAGCAAACAGTTCCAAGAGAATACAAAAGGCAGACGATAAATGACCAAGCAGTGCGTCAGAGTGAAACCTGGCTCTGGAAAAACAACAGCGCTGCAGGTAACAGTTCCAAATAAACACAGCTGGTCAGATGAGAGAAATTATATATAATGCCTCAGAACCGGATAGCGGCTTCTGGCGGGGAAAACTGCATTATTTGATCAGGACAACAAGAGGACTGAAAAAACTTACCAAACATGCCTCGGAGCTGGACTGCAGCTCCGGAGAGGAGATCTGCACAATTGTAGTTTTAACAGGATATTGACTAACGCAGCGACAGGGAGTGAATGAACTGACAGAGTTAAATACAGAGTGAGCTGATTACATGAATGGATTCAGGTGTGAGAGCTTAGCTGCAGGTAAGCTGATTGTGAGTTGTTCACAGCTGGGCCAATGAGCTGTGAACTGCAAGAAGTGGGAGTGTCTGGAGAGAGATTGGGGCAAAATAGGAACAATGATCAAAACAGGCATAAGAGCAGACAATAGGCAGAATGCAAAACACAACTATAAGCTGTGTCTGAGCTCCAAGATGACGTTGGCACTCAGACATATGGCACTTTTAAACCTCCTCAATCTGTATCTTTTATACCTACTTTTTTCACAAAACGGACTCAACCACCACCGGAACACTGGATAGTTAGTGCTGTTTTAACTGTCTGTCTACTTCTAATATCAATGCGGCGGCGCCTCACAATTGAGATACACAATGCTATGGTCACCCACCAACAACATCTGCTGTATTCTACATTTCTGGACAATGGCCATGCCTGAGTGCTTCCTGCGAAACGGGAACAAGTAAGCCCTGGAAGGACAGCTTCGGGGTCTATCTACCTAGCAGCTATGATATTATTAGTGGGAGATGTGGAGGTGAACCCAGGCCTACAGCCTTTGCACAATGGAAACCCGGTTGGGCTGGCACTGCCAGTCCAACAACCACTGCTAAACTGTTCAACCTGGTCACCACAGCTAGCCGAACAACTGCAGATAAACTGGAAAACCTGGATACCGCAACCAGAATGACAATTTCAGCAAATTTGGCCAACCTGGTCCCTGCAGCCAGCACAGCAGCTAAAGTGGCTAACTCGGCAACCACAGCTAAACTATTTACAATGGAATCCACAGCACATGGTACCCGGAAAACACCAATATAGCAACAGCGGCTGTTTTGGCAGACCCATGCCGACACCATGGCATCCAGTGATCGGAGGTCGGCACCGACCCGGGCACCTGGGATGTTGGTGCTCCAGTGGCTTATCTGGTGGGGTGGGCCTGCCAAGCGGAGTCAGGATGACGAATCGTGGCCCAGTGGCGAGGTGACAGCGCCAGCCCAGTCCCCCTGGGCGCCAGCACAGCGGCGGCTTTTCCAGCAGGGGATGCCCATCAAATGGAGCCGTGTCAATGGCTTAGAGCCCGACGGTTGGGTGTTGGTTTTGGCCCTTTTCCCCCAAATGCCAATGCAGCAGTGGCTCTTTGAGTGAGGGATGTTTGCTGGGCTGAGCCGTGTCGACAATTTGTGGCCCAGCGGCTGGCTGTTGATGTCGTCCTGGCCTCGCTGGACACCAATGCAACAGGGCCTATCCAGAGGAGGCTGACATTGGTCAGTTCTCCAAAGACACCGGTGTTATCAACGCAGGAAAAGTCTCCCCAGACGCCGGTGCAGCGGCGCCCTATCCGGAGGGGAATGGCATTAGTGGAGTCGCCCGGGATGCCGGTGACATCGACACAGGAAAAATTATTGCAACAAGACTCAAACTGCATAAGCCTGGTAAGACTGCTACTAAACAGGATGGATATGGGATAAAAACTGTGGCTGAAAAACAACAAACTACTAAAATGTTTCAAACTGTAAATCCTGCCAAGGTATTGTGGGATCCGACTATGAAACCTAAAGGCTTTTTTGGAGGTCATTTCAATATTAGGAGCATTGTCTCTAAAACAAAACAAATACAACAACTATTGACAAATTCAAATCTTGACTACCGATGCCTCTCAGAAACCTGGTTAACCCCAACAACACCTCCAGCTGTTTTCAATGTACCAGGGTACAATACCTATGGACAAGACAGGGGAGGAGGGGTCATGATTTATGTGAAGGATGGTTATCAGTGTACACAACTTGGCATTGCTGAAAATCCGCTGGAATGTGTTGGAGTTAAAGTTGTACTATCACCTGAAATGTCTTTTGCTTTGATTGTGATCTATTGACCTCCATCCTCTAAGGACACTTTCTTTAATTGGCTGCACGGTGGCGCAGTGGTTAGCACTGCGGCAGCACAGTTTACCCTTGGCCGGGGGATTGTGGGGATCGTGGGATCGTGGGTTCGATCCCAGCCCCCGACCAACAGTGATCTGTTTGGAGTTTGCATGTTCTCCCCGTGTTGCGTGGGTTTACTCCGGGATTTCTCCGGTTTCCTCCCACATGCCAAAAACATGCATGTTAGGTTAATTGGCTGTTCTAAATTGTCCCTAGATATCTGTTTCCTATAGGCCCTTAGAATAGAGGGTTAGTATTAATGAAAGCGCTTTGAGTGGTCTTTGTGACTAGAAAAGCGCTATATAAGTGCAGGTTAGTTAGTTAGTTAGTTAATTGTCAAATGTACTGAAACAGTTTGGCAGCAGAGTTAATCGTCATGGGTGATTTCAACTTAAATTGGCTTTGTAAAACATGCAGGCAGGAATTAAAGGACATCACCAATAAGTTTCATATGGATCAGGTGTTCAGTAACCCAACTACAATAACCCATTCATCTCAAACTCTCCTTGATTTGATTTTTACCAACAAACCTGACCGCATAACAAAAAAAATGCAGTCTAACTACTGGCATGTCTGACCATAATCTCACTTTAGTAGTATGCAAATTGTCAAACTCATGATACAAAAAGCCTAGTGATGGTGGAAAATGTATCTCGTACATACCAAAGAAAAACATAAACTCATTTGAAAATGAGTTACAGCACGTAAAGTGGAATGAAATAAACTGTGATACAAACTGTCATGAATCTGGGTTTGGAGGCCAAACCCGATTCTGACTCATCGTTATGCTCTGACCTAGTTTCCTCCTGACAGCTCGGGCACGCCCCCTCCTCCTGTCAAGCTCCGTCAGCTGCACTGTATGGTGTTCACACATACACACACCCACATGCGCACACACACATGCATTTGCTCCATTCATTCTCATTTCACACACTCGCACACACCTGGTGTTAATCAGTTTGGCCCACGCATTCGCACACCGGCAATCTCTTTCCTCGTTACCTTCTGGAGTATTTGTGGAGTGTGTCAGAGGAAGGAGATTGTTGGGGCATTCGCCTCCATACGTGGCAGCTTGTTCCCCCGCTTATGGTTTCACTCCCTATGTTATTCTCCAGCCCGTCTCTGCTACCTGTTTCATCTGTTGGTGTTTTGGCTGGCCCTGCTTCTCCTCTTCATCCACCAGACTGCATGTTGTGCCCCGGATCAGGCACAACAAATTTACAGGCGCCCTGTAAGTTTGGTGGCCAAATCCAATTATTGCATCCCTCCGTATATTGTGTGGTAACTGAACTGCATCTATGATTATTGGACTTGTTATTTTTGGTGAACTGAAATAAACCTGACACTCTCCACTTCTGCAATTGGGTTGTATTCTCTCTCTCGCCATAACACGGCGCACGGAGGTTTGTAACAGAATGCCACGACCAGTGTAAAAACCCAGCGGAGAGGTGGTGCACGAGTATATTTTTCGCTCTTTTTCCTTAGTGCTTTTTCCCCTAATCGTCCACATGGATTTTTCCGTTTTTGGACTGAGCCCCGAGGAGTATGGAGTGGCTGATCGAGCTGTGGTATTCATTTCCCGGGCTCAAACCACCAACTCCCCAGAGGAGAATTTCTTGCTGTTTGACATCGCTGTCAGGGTGATCCAGATGTGCCCCGGTCTCTGGAAATATCCGGGGCTGACGTTGTTTCTCACCGCGGTCCACGAGTCACGCCGACAGCTGGAGGATGACTTCTTCTTCGTCGATCGCTAAAGCGAAACAAGGATGACAGGAGGAGCCATCGGAGCTCAACCACGGCTTCCCACGACGCGCTCCCGGAGGACCGGAGCCCGCCGCTCACCGCCCGAGCCGGAGTGCTCCTCCAAAATCCAGCAAAATTCTGGATAAGAAGACACGACAATATCACCATTGTGGTATACTTGCCAAACACAAGATGTTAAGCTTTGAAAATATGATTGTGTATGCAAATATACGGCTGGCCTTTAAAATGATCCATGATTCTGCACCCCCACCCCATAAACTTTTGTGTACCTGACTTCTGATCAAAATACCAGAGTAACAAGGATAATTCCTCTAGGTGGCACTGTTGTATCCCCCTGTGTAAAACTGCTTTTGGACAGTCAGCATTCTCATATAAAGCTATAACGGAATGGAACAAACTCCCCACCGCTTTGATGACCACTACAAATTACAGAGACTAAAAAATGGATTTTAAGTAATCAAGCCTGCCAGCACTGACTCTCCCTCTGAAATGGGATTTGAAATTGTACTCTTAAATTGTTTTTATGTGTGTCGTCCCTCTTATCTTTTTACCTTTTAAACTTACTCCCTGCTTGTTTCAGGGTCAACAGTTTCTGAAACCCAACCTGAATTGCTTTCTATATTTGCTGTTTTTCTTTTAATATCTTCCTGCCTGCCTCAGGGACTACAGATGGAAATTAGTGAGAACACTATTGTCAGGTACAGAGCATCTTTACCTTGTGTTTAATGTTTTTTCTGTACATGGTCCCTGACAAATAAACCAATAAACAAAACTAAACTAAACAAAAAGTTCATGACCATAGATGAGGGTAGGACCTCTGACCTTGGCCTGAGGTCAAGGTCGGCAAAATTCAAATTCATCCTAGATTTTTGAAAGATAGAACTATGGTATCAATGTGAAACATGTACGCCAGTTCCTTTCTGAGTTATGGTGTTTGCAATGTTTTTGGAGAAACTGACCTCTTGACCTTGAGTTCAAGGTCATCCAAATTCAAACTCTTCCAAGATTTGTCACAGATACAACTATGGTGTCAGAGGCTGCATTACCTGAAAAATGTCCTTCATTGACAGATTTTTTTTCAGCAATGACAGAAAAATTTGAAAGCTGTTTGTCATTTTGACAGATTACACTGACGGTGGTCTAATTAAAATAAATTGAAAGGACAGACAATAATAGATTATGACAGAATTCTTACAACCCTGTCTGTTAAAATGGCAGATAACAAAAAAAGTCTAGCACAACCTCTGGTATCAATATCAAATGCCTCCCTCATTTCCTTCTCAAGTTGTTATGTTTACAAGAGTTATGGAAAATCTGACCTCTAAACTTGACCTCAAGGTAACCCAAATTTGACCTTATCCAAGATTTTTCTTACATAAAACTATGGTATTAATTTGAAAAGCGTCCATCATTTCTTTCTGTAGTTATTCATTCATAAAGTAGGTGTTGATGTCACTAGCCATCTGCCAGGTAGGGTGACAACAATACCCATTCAACCTTTTAGAGGCTGATGGGTAAAAAGAACATCCAGTAGACCCCCACTGTTTTAAATTTATACATAAGGGTATGGCATTCCAGAGTGAGATGGGATTTTTAAGAAGATTCTTAATGGATTGAGTTTTGAATGTGGTATTAAGGGTTGCACAGTCTCAGGCATGAATTCCACCTTTGCTGTTTATTCATCATTACATTTTTCCTGATAAGATGACACTTGTTTTTCCAGGTAAAATTAACAATTAATTTTCCTATATTGAACAGCAGTGCTTAGGGATATTCAATGCAAGAGCAGTGTATATAAGAAGAACTACATCTGTTATGACATTCTAAATGGTGTTCACTTATATAGAGCTTTTTCTCATCTCTCGATGACCAAAGCACTTTACAGATCCTGCTATCCACCCATTCACACACTGATGGCGGTGGAGCTGCCATGCACCGGCGCTGGCCTGACCCACCAGGAGCAACTGGGGGTTCAGTGTCTTGCTCAAGGACACTTCGACATGCAGACTGCAGACAGAGCAAGAATTGAACCCCTAACCATCCAATCCACACTACACCTGTGCCACAGCCATCCCCAGCTGCCTGTTGAATGATTTCTTGGTAAACAGCATATCGCTACTATATACAGTATATGGATTTATTTAGCCAAGCCCTGCTTAAAGTTGAAATGACACATACCCATACTGGACTTTAAGTCAGATCCCAGTTTGTGTATGTAAATGATGTGTTTTCCACACTCTCTCAAGTAGGTCATGGTGTTCCTCAGAGTTCTGGACTGGGACCAATTTTGTTCACTTTATACATGTTGCTTCCATTGAGCCATATTATCAGGAAACAAAATCAGAATCAGAATCAGAATCAGAATCAGCTTTATTGGCCAAGTATGCACAACACATACAAGGAATTTGACTTTGGCTAAAAACTTGCTCTCGTTGTTCAGGTGAAGGATTTAAATAAGGATTCAATGACAACCACAGTATGTACAGTAAATTACAGTCTGTCCACGTTTCTATAAAAGGATGCAAATATATACAGGAATATATGCAGTTATTTACTCGGACTAACCACACTTTGCAGAAATATATGAAAAAATATACAATCACACAGTATTTCAATGTGGACTCAGATTCAGTGATATAATGTGAATGAAGTAAAAAGCAGTGTGAGAGTTATGTGCAATGTAATAATGGATGAAAAGTCATGAGTACAACAACAGGTAGGACTAGGTGAATGTTAGGAGTTCATCAGAGTGATGGCTTGAGGAAAGAAACTGTTCCTGTGACGGGTGGTTTTGACCTTCAGTGATCTGTAACGACGACCAGAAGATAGAAGTTCAAACAGTTTGTGGCCGGGGTATGATGGGTCAGCACAGATGTTTCCCGCCCGTTTCCTGGTTATGGACCGATATAAGTTCTCAATGGAGGGTAGGTCGGTACCAATGATCCTCTCCGCAGACTTAATGATCCGCTGCAGGCTGGTCTTGTCCTGTTTAGTGGCAGATCCAAACCAGACAGTGATGGAAAAGCAGAGGACAGATTGGATGATGGCGGTGTAGAAGACAACCAGCAGCTCCTGAGGCAAATCAAACTTCTTGAGCTGACGCAGAAAAAACAACCTCTGCTGGGCCTTTTTCCGGACAGTGTCAATATGGGAGGACCACTTCAGGTTCCGGGAGATTGTGGTACCCAGAAACTTGAAGGAGTCCACCGTGGACACTGTGCTGTTGAGGATGGTGAGTGGGGGGAATGAAGGGGGGTGTCGCCTGAAATCCACAGTCATCTCCACCGTTTTGGCTGGGTTAAGTTCAAGATGGTTCTGGCTGCACCAGAGGATCAGCTGCTCCACCTCCCGCCTGTATGCAGACTCATCATCATCCCGGATCAAACCGATGACTGTGGTGTCGTCCGCAAACTTCAGGAGCTTCACCGAAGGGTCCTCTGAGGTGCAGTCGTTGGAGTAGAGGGAGAAGAGCAGTGGGGAAAGGACACATCCTTGGGGGGCGCCAGTACTAATTTTTCGGGAGCTGGATGTAAATCTCCCTAGCTTCACCTGTTGCCACCTGTCAGTCAGAAAGCTGGAGATCCACTGGCAGGTGGAGGGGGGCACCTTGAGCTGGAGGAGTTTCTGATGAAGAATGCCTGGGATGATGGTGTTGAACGCTGAGCTGAAGTCGACAAACAGGATCCTGGCGTACGTCCCTGGGGAGTCGAGGTGTTGCAGGATGTAATGTAGTCCCATATTCACTGCATCATCCACTGACCTGTTTGACCGGTAGGCAAACTGCAGCGGGTCCATCAGGGGGCCTGTGATGACCTTCAGGTGGTTCAGCACCAATCTCTCCAAGGATTTCATGACCACAGAGGTCAGGGCAACAGGTCTGTAGTCGTTTAATCCTGTAATAGAGGGTTTCTTGGGAACTGGAATGATGATGGAGCGTTTGAAGCAGGAAGGCACTTCACGCAGCTCCAGTGATCTGTTAAAGATCCGGGTGAAGATGGGGGCCAACTCGTTGGAGCAGACTCTCAGGCAGGACGGAAAAAAAGTGAATTTTCACCGTCTGTTATGAACGCCCCTCCGGGGCAGGAAAACACACCCAGGTGCTGAATTACATATCGCTGACATTTATTAACGAAAAGAACAAAAGTCTAAAAAAAACAAAAAACTGTGCAGAACATACAAAAATACAAATGAGGAAAAACTTACAATTGGCGTTCCAGAGCCGGCATCACTCTGCAAACACTGGAGAAGATGCGCAGTAATACAGATGAACAAACATGGAAAATCCAATACTGCCGCAATGAGAAGGTATACAAGCAGTGCTTAAATACATGGGAAAAAATGAGCCGCAGGTGTGAGTCACTGAGCAGGTGACCTAATTAGACTAACTGCCCACAGCTGAAGTGACAAGAACAGACTGTGGACAGCTGGTGGAAGCGTCTGGGAAAGGGGAGGCGTGAGTGACAACAAACCAAAATATAGACAGAAACTAGCAAAACCAAACTAACAGATAAGCAACACTTACAAATAAGGTGAGAGTCTGAGCTCTATGAAAACATATGCTCAGACACATGACACCTCCATGCTGATGACACCCAGATCTATTTAAACGTGGACCCTAAAAACACTAACCCATTAGTGAAATTACAGGCATGCCTTGAAGACATAAAGGCCCACATGACTTCAAATTTTCTGCTGTTGAATGCAGATAATTCAACAGCAGAAGGTAATTGATTTTGGCCCCAAGTAACCTCAGATTCCCACTCTAACCATGTAGTTACACTGGATGGCTTTAACTTGCTTTCCAGTGGTTACTTGGTTCCTTGAGGTAATTTTTGACCAGGATTTGTCTTTCAATTCCCACATTAAACAGGCTTCTAGCGCTGCTTTCTTTCATCTCCCTAATATTGCTAAAATCAGGAGCATCCTGTGCCAAAGTAATGCTGAAAAACTGATCCATACGTTTGTTGAATGTAGGCTAGATTACTACAGCGCCCTGTTGGCTGGGTGTCCAAATAATTCTCTCAACATTTTCCACATGAACTGAGCTGCCAGAGTACTGACAGGTGCTGCCAAGAGCAATCACATTTCTGCTGTCTCATCCTCTCTACATTGGCTCCCTATTAAATCTAGACAAGAATTGAAAATCCTTATTACTCATAAAGTCCTCAGTGGCCAAGTCCCTTCCTACCTTAAAGATGTTATTGTTCCCTATTACCCTGCAAGACCTCTCCACTTTCAGAATGTAGGTTTACTTGTGCTTCTGTCAGCGATGGCCCTCACGAGCCATCAATAAGATGCCGGGAGCCAGCCGATGAGTTTGCATATTTATTAACAAAAGAACAAATGACAAACTAATGAGCCACATGGGGCAAAAACACAACTATGACCAAAACTATGGACAAAGAAGAACAGACTCTGAATGGATACACTTACTGTGAGGAGGACGAATCGTGAATCTAAAACGAATGATTGACGAATGTTCGACGAGGTCAAACATTCGTCGAACGTCATCAGCTGAATGGAATCCAGCTGTCCCCGCGGAGCTCGGCTCTGACAGCCGGAAGCCACGCCGAGACGCTGTCAGAATAAAAGCCCGGAGGCCATATGGTAAACCTGAGATGAGAACAGGGAAATACCGGACAACCTGAGCGCGGACAGAGTCAGCACTTGGACCATGGCAGCTTCCCAGAGTTTCTAAAAGTAGATTGAGAGGTAGAACCTTCAGCTATCCTTCTCCTATGAGTCCAGCTCCTTGTCTGGATATGGGATGTAGATACCCTCTCTTCAAGCTTCAAGATCAAGCTTTATCTTTCCTTTTTGATAGCGCTTACAATTAGCTGTTATTATTATTATTGCTGATTTGTAATTCATGGAATTTTGACTGTTTCATTGTTGTGATTTCATTGTCTTTTAGTTGTTTCAATCTACTCTTTTATTGCCTTATATATTTTTTTACCTTCTCTTACCTTCATTGTGTTTTGTGTTTCCATTGTGACTGGTTCTGTAAAGCACTTTGGGCTGCACATGTTGATGTGAGATGTTGATGTGTTGATATAGAGATGCTATATAAATAAACTGAAACTGACTTATAACTTGACCTAGAGCACAACCTGGATGCAGACCAGGCATGTGCACAGACAGACACCAGGTAATGTTGTAGCATCTGCCCTGTTGCCCGTTAAGTTATTTGAGTACATGTGCTTGAGTAAATGTAACTGGTTACTGCCCACCTCTGCTCATGAGGTAATGCTGCTGTCAGCTCTCAGCCTCCTCTTAAACGACCATGGAGGTCATTTGCCCTTGATTCATTACAGATGCTTTCACTTCACTGGCTAACGCTTCGTTAATATAGCCGGTCTAGAATGTCATTACTGCCCAAGAGTCTCCTCAGGGTGCTATTATCACTTAGTCAGACTCTACACCTTTGTCAATCATATATAAAAGTGTCAGCATGACTTATGCACCACCTAGATATCATTAGAGGGGAAAATACACAGAGGGACAGCACAGTCTGACAGCGTGGAGGATGGTGGTGAGGATTTTTAGACACCTACAAAACTAATCAAGACCATTTTATTACATTAGACTCAGACAGAGAATACGTGACATGCTTTAAAACACGCAAGCATAAGTACTAAGCAGACATACGGGAAAAGGAGAACAATATGAAGCAGCATAGAAATATAGGAGAAAAATACAAAACAAAAAAATAAGGACAGATGTATGTTAAAGAGCCCTCCCAGCACAATTTGGCTGAAAAAACGTTGAAAACACAGCTTTGCCAACCATCTAAAAAAATGTACAGATTTGGCTGAAAAGCGAAAGATGAAAAGTCATCTCTTTAAGGTTGTTGAAAAGGCGTCTTCATATAGATGTCTATGTATCGTCTCAATTTGGTTGAAAAATGAAGATGAAAAGTCACATTTTTAAGGTTGTTTAAAACAAACACATGTATCTCCACCAACATCCTGAATCCTTTTTGAGTTGTGTCCAGTGTGGCACCTACACCAGCATCTCTGGACAAGAAGCAGAGTACAGCCGGGACAGATCACCAGTCCATCACAGCACCTGGTATTCCCAAGCAGTCTCCCATCCAAGTACTAACCAAGGTAGACCCTGCTTAGCGTTCAAGACCAGGGGTGTCTGGGGACACCTGGGGCCCAAGATATAGACAGCTATTTATAAATGCAGTATTTCTCTGTGTGAGTGTGTGTGTGTGTCTGTCTGTCTGTCTATGTGTTCTTCACATGCCTCTCAAACCGCTCGTCAGACTGACCTCAGATTTTATAAGTGCTTTGCTGAGGTTACGAGGCTGTTCATCTCCAAGTATGGAGTTGCTCAGTGAAAATATGTAATTTTCATCAATAAAAGTTTAGCCACCACTTTCTTCATGCCCTGGCTTCTAGAAGTGTGGGCGGGGCTTCGGATTGACCCCTTGGATAATACTGCATCATGACCACTCACCAGAGGGCTCCACAAACAAAACAAGGAAGTCAAAAGCAACAAATTTGACAAGAAAAAGAGAATGCTGACGATTTAATGCTTAAAAAATTGTACTATAATGTTGTCATGATTGCGTAGCTCTAAAGGATAATCCGGCATATCGATGGCTGAAATGCAAAACCTCCTAGCTGCAGGATTTTCTGATTTGTGGATTTCACTTTGAATGATGACAACAAGGAAGGCTGCTCATATTTGTCTGCAAGACAGTCCCGCCCTTTATTGTGACAGGAAATTATTCTGATGAAAAAAAAAAATAGCATAGCATTCTGCAAGTAAACAAAAAGGTTTTTTTGTTTACTCAAAAAAGTGCCTATTTCAGATAGGAGGTTTTGTGTTTCACCCATCAATATGTGGAGAACACGAGGTGCGCGGGGGAAGGTTGCAGCTGGACCGGCTTATCGCGGTCCTTCCCAGGGAGCCAAGCCCAGTCTGCCCGATTAACGGGACGGAGTCTTGGCTGCTGCTTCACTCGTGCCACCACTGTCCTTTGCACAACATGGGCTCAACATGGCGCTCCTCCCAGTGCACAGCTATCTAAAAATTAAAAGTTAATAATAATAATATACCACCATGGTTGTGGAGTGGAATAGTCAGCTCAATTGCATGTCATATGTGGACACATATGCACACTTTGACTAAATGACGACCATGACAAAAACCACCCAAATAATGAAATAAATCATTTTTTATTTACTGACAAATGGGCAACACTGATGCAACAGATGCAGCCAAACGGGTTATTCTTCTGAGTATAATAATGTTTGGTGTTTTGTACTTGTAATATTGCTAAAATATAAAAGGATGCACTACAATGGGTCTCAAATAGTTGTAAACAAGCATCTCTCAGCTGACTTTAGGATGGGCTGACCAGGATGGTATTGTCAGCATATTTAAGGTCAGCCAGATGGTAGCTGCCAAACTGCATGCTAGGGACCCATTCACAGACCTTGGTGATCAGATAGCCTATGACACAATTGAAGAGATCAGGAGCAGCCACACAACTCTGTCGGACCCCACCGTTGATAGGAAACCAGCTGGACTCCTTTCCGTTCACACGGACACAGCTCTCCAAGCTGCTGTAAAGTCGCTTAAACAGGGCTTGGGTGGGGCTCTGAGGGTCTACAGGATACTCCAAAGAGAAGCGTGGTACACGGTGTCAAAGGCTATATAGACATGGCAGTCCTTGCAGAATTCATAGGCCTTCTCTATTAATAGGTGAACAGCAGAGATGTGGTTTGTGGTTGAACAGTTGGGCATGAAGCCTGCCTGCTGAGGGCGACGGCCACCTCTGATGGGTGGAAGGGCACAACTAAGGAGGATCCTGGTGAAGAGCTTACCAGGACTCGACAAAAGGGTGATGCCTCTGTGAGTGCTGCAGATGAGTTTGTTGCCCTTTCCCTTCCAGAAGGGGAGGATGATGCCCCTTGTCCAGTCACTGGGGAGCTGCTCTGTCACCCAGAGATGACTGATGATGTGGGTGAGCCTCTGTATTGTGCAATTTCCGCCCATCTTCCGCATTGCGGTGGTTATAGCACAAATTCCAGGGGCTTTCCTGCTTTTTATCTTGCTCAGGGGAGCCACAACTTCTTCGGGCGTGACTAGATCGGTTCTGCAGGAATCACAGGAAGTAGTGGCATTGGCAGTGGCAAAGAGACTGGGGTCAACAGGAAAAGGAGAATGATGCAGGAGGTGACTGAAGTGCTCTTTCCAGTAGTCGAAGTAGTCTGTCTCAGTGGTGATGAGATTGCCGTTGATGTCCTTCACCTGGGCTGTTTTGGTGTGTGGGCCATTGTGTGCTTGACGGAGCATACTGAACATGCGGTTCATGTTGTTTTTCTGGCCACTAACTCCAGGCGGTTGGCTTCTTCCGACCAGTACCTCTCTTTGCCCTCTTTGATGACCACATTGCGTAGATGGTTTAATCTGCGGTACTCCATCAGGTCGCCTCGGAGGCGGGCTTCTCAGCGACGGTTGATGATGTCCAGAGTCCTCCGAGAGATCCAAGGGCATTTTGGGGAAGATTGTGAACGTCCCAGGGTATTGCAGGCAGACTGGATGATGTTTTTCTTGAAAATCTCCCAGTCACCCACTTTGTCTGTGGCCAGGGCACTGAAGCGGTTGTTGATAGAATATTGGAACTCAGTGGCAATGTTGGGATCACGGAGCTGGGAGGAGTCCAGACGGGACTGGTACTTGGCAGAAGGATTGGCCCGTAGCTTCAGCTTAAGCTGCGTGACCAGAGAAGCGGACGGGCCTCTATCGTGTATCACTTGCCATGCCAAAGCCCATCTGCAAGTCATTCATCAGCTGGATACCGGTGAACGACAGACTACTTTCGGCCTGCTTTCTTCACCAGCACGGAAAGGTGACAGCTATTGTCACCTATGCCCCCACCGATGTTGCAGATGAGGAAGAGAAGGATGCTTTCTTTGACCAGCTTCATCAGGTTGTTGTATAGGTTCCACCGCACGACACCACCATCATTCTTACCGATGTCAATGCTACCCTCTCCTCCAGAGATCTGCTCCCCGCCCAGTCTCCCGGTCCACCTGTCAGCACCACCTTTGTCAACCAATCTATGAATGACAATGATAACCATCACCTTCTGCTCTGTCACTCCCACAATCTCTGCATAGCCGACACCTGGTTTCCTTGGAAACTCATATATCACTGGACTTGGTACAGTCTGGATGGTAGAACCCAAAAGGCCCTCGACCACACCATCGTCTCCCGCCACTGGAAGTCATTTGTGACAAACTGTTGTGTGTTCAGAGGAGCAGAGCTTGGTAACACTGGCCATCGTCTGACCATACGGGCTAAACACAACCCAATTTTCAATGTCTATTTTTGAGTTAAATACGGGGGGGGGGGGGGGGTGAAAGGTTCACAGTAGTCAAATTTGACCAAATGTGGTTTATTTTTCAACATAGTCTCCCCTTTGGTCCACACACTTCTTCCATCGGTGTTGCAGCACTTGGATCCCTGCAGTTGGAAAATAAAACCACATTTGGTCAAATTTAACCACTATGAACTTTTCAGCCTCCCCTCGCACAGTCCATATTGGATGGACTAAACACAACTCACTATTCAACATCTATTTCTGGGTTAAATATGGTCCATATGAGATGGACTAACACAGCCCAATTTTTCAGCATCTATTTGTGGGCTAAATTAAGGCTTGGACCGATGGACCTGATTTAGCCCAAAATACAATGTCTAAATTACGGTATGTGCTGGGGGTGGGGGTGGGGGGTAGTCTACTGAATGATGGCATCTCTCAAAGTATTTAAGGACTAAAAAGGCATAATCTAACATTATGTGCAATGTCAAAAGTGCAATCATTTATAGTCACATCGTAGTCCATTTTGCTATGATGACAGTGGAAACTGTAAAAGTGCAAAAAGGTTGTCCTAACTCTTCATTCAGAGGTGTGTTTTTGGTGGAATATGAATAAACAAATTAAGATAGCCCGTCACCACACCTTAAAAAAACAGGTGTGCGTCACCTACAGAAGATTGCAATTACAATGGTATGTTTGAGTGGGAGAGCAGACTGGTTTACTGCAGAGGAAACAGATGTGCTCGTCTGCAAAGCGAACGTGTTTTAAGTGAGTACCACAGTTTAAGCCTTTTGAGGTGAAACGAGTGTGGGAAGAAGTAGTGATCAGTGTGTCATGTGCACCTACACATTTTTAGAACACACCACTTAAAAAGCTATTGCTAATGGACCACTGACTTTAGACAGGGTCTTTGTTGGTCAAAAGCTAATTCTTTGCACTGCTGTAAATTAGCAATGCACTGACTTTGTGCCCAGTTGCACCATTTAAAAAAAACAGCACTCCAATAAGAAAAATTGCATGCAGTCTTTTTTTTTTATTTGGATGAAGGGGGTGGGGCAATTTATGTTGCAATATTTATACCCTGATGGTGGGCATATTAACATGTTATCACACAATAACACAATGCCCCCATTGATCATGAACAATTTTTTTGATCCCATTATTCATGATTAATCATGGAAAAAAAGTGTAACTTTCATACTGTTTCTGTTGGACAGTCTGTGACGCAACTCAAAGCAGACGTGTGAAGCCCTATTCATGGCAAAAACTCATTTTATTTAATTCAGAGTTTCCAAATCAGTTTGCTGGAGTATTGCTATCCTATTATGTGGACATATGGGCCATATCAATGCACAATCCTGTCCTGAAAGCTGGAAAGAAGAGAAGAGGTTATTGCAAGAGGAGGAGTGGCTGCTGCACGAGGCCCCCTGGTGGGCCCTGGGCGGAAGGTTCTGGGATCCGGGACCGGGTCATGAACAGCGCTGGTCCGGGGGTTCGTCTCTTTAAAGATGAAAGCTGCTCTGCGATTCAGACAGTAAAGATGAGAAAAACACATCTGCGGTGAAAAGAACACTTGAAGAGGACTAACAGCTAAGCTAAAGGCTAACCCCGGGCAAACATGCCTCCATCAGTTCTGTTTGCAAATGTCCACTCCCTAGAAAACAAACTGGACTATCTTCTACTGGAACTCACATAGAAAAGGGAGAAGAGATATTCAACTGCACTGTAAGCAGTTGCTGTTAATTTACGGCCAATTTCCAACAGTAATATACCATATTAATGTAATATGGTTCTGTACTGTAATTTGCAATGCTTTGTAGGCTGTTCAACATGAAGCAACAGCACACAGGCCATCAACAGTATGGTAATGTTTTAAAATACAGTAAACTACAGTACTCTTTAGAATGGATGTGGTCAACTCATGAGGGGAAGTTTGGAAAGCCTTTCAGAGCATTAGGACACGTGCTGCTACTTATGAAGAAGAAATCCTGCTTCATCTGCATCAACTGGATTGTGCACCTACAAATAACAAGGTACAGCAATTAAAAACTAACTTGCAGTGACTCGGGAGGTAGAGCGAGTCGTCCAATAACCAGAGGGTTGGTGGTTTGAATCCTGCCATCCTGCCGTTGTGTCCCTGGGCAAGACACTTTACCCACCTTGCCTCCAGTGTCCATGATACTGGGTATAAATGTGTATAAATGTTGGGAAGTGGTCGGAGAGGCCGTTGACACGGATTGGCAGCCACGTTTCCGTCAGTCTGCCCCAGGGCAGCTGTGGCTATAGGAGTAGCTCACCACTATCAATGTCTGCCTGAGTGAATAAATAATGGACTCAGTGTAAACACTCTGAGATGTCACCTGACATGCAAAGTGCCATATAAATCTAATCCATTATTATTATTATTATTATTATTAATTACCTCTGCCAGGCCGAAAAGGCCAGGAGGAGGTTATGTTTTTGCCGGGGTTTGTCTGTGTTTGTTTGTCTGTCTGTCTGTCTGTCTGTCTGTTGGTTAGCAAGATAACTCAAAAAGTCTTGGACGGATTTCCATGAAACTTTCAGGCATTGTTGGAAATGGTACAAGGAAGAACTGATTAAATTTTGGGGGTGATCCGGTTCACCGTCTGGATACAAGAATTTTTTAAAGCATTTTTCCACACTGTGACATAGGGCCATTTTCAACATGTGCGCAGGCGCAATGGAGGGCGCTGGCCGTCGTGTCTGCAACACAAACTCTGCGTTCTTCAACGTTTTAGGCACAAAAGCACGCGGAAAACACTGCTGGCCTGGGCCCGCCAGCGTGCCTGTGTTTGCGCGCAACTGCAAAACCTCACACGGCCAGCTGTCCGCCGACGGATTCTTTGCCAGAAATTCCTCGGCCAGCCATAGGAGCTGCGCAAAAATGAGCTCTCTGCCGGCGAAGCTTCTAAATTCTCGTTTGCCGCGGAGCGCAACCCCAAAATAATATAATATAAAACCCACGGCAACCTGTCTACCCAATTTGCATCCGTCAGTGAAGGAGATGGACACAACAGCAACACTTCAGTTTATTACCTCCGCCAAGGAGGCAATGCTTTTACTACTGAACCACTAATCCTATCACTATCACATTGACTGTCATTGATTAATTGTGTGTTTATTGCACTGTCCCTGTCAAATAAACAAATAATCATTGTGAATCCAATTGCTAGTCATATGTTTACATGCTCAAGGAATCTGAAAACGTACACACAAACACTGTATGGGGGGAATTGTGGCGCTTGGCGGAGGTCTGCGCTCTCCGAGTGCTTTTCTAGTTTATCTTTATTTCTTCTTCTTCTTTTAGATTTGATTGGTGGTTGGCCACCAGTTTACAGGTGCATTACCGCCACTGACTTGATTATCATCACTCTGTCTTTATTTCTTTGCCAGTAGAGTATTCCCAGAAATGATGTTTGAAAAGGTCAGTGAGCTCTCTTGTGTCTTCCTCTTAGCTCCACATATTCTGACAAACCATAAGAGACTTTGATATTATCAACTTCATAAGCATGAAATGTTATTGTACACCACAAAGTTATTTTGATTATTTTGCTTGTTGTCATTTTAGAGTGGCAACACTGGAATAAAGCCGAGAGAGAAACAATCACCAGCAAGGTGGTGATCATTTCTCTTTGACAGGCAATAGTATTGAAGCAGTTACAACTTTTGTTGTGTTCTCCTGTTTGTTAAGTTCTCTGGCATACAGAATTTTAGTTTATTGCCTTTGCAACTGTTTTTTTTTCCCAGAATCTCTTTGGCTCATGTACTTGGGGCATCTAACAGTTTGTATTTTTTATAATTAGTTATTTTAATGGTAGTAGTAGCAGCACAAAGATCAGAAAAGGAAAAGCGGAAAATCAGAGAAAAACATACAATTTTATATTATTGTTGTTTTTTTTTAAGGACAGTGCAAGTTGATGAACGTTGATATCAGTCAGCGTGAACTTGCCAGATTGTAGCCAGTGGCTAATTTCCATCTGTTGTCCGTGGGTTACAATTTTCCCTTCCCCCATTCTATTATGGTGAGCACGAAGCTAGAGGGTGGGAAGTACCATTTTTATATGATCTTTGATATGACCTGGCCGGGGCTTGAGCCCATGACCTCCCAGCTGAGGAGTGGGTGCTCTACCACTAGGCCACCACTCCTGTGGCCTATTTTATAAAATAATATATATATATATATATTATTTAACCTTTATTTATACAAGGTAGCACCATAGAGAGGCAACCTTTCTTTTTCAAGGACGCCCTGTTCACACTCACACCTGGAAGCTGCCCAGTACGACCACAGACTGAACTGTGGTCACTGAGCAGCTCAACTGGAGCAGTTGGGGTTAAAGGCCTTGCTCAAGGGCACCACAGTGGGGTTAAGGAGGGTGGGGCAAACACTGCTACGTTATCTGTCCCACCCATATCTAATCCTGACGGTCCAGGGATCGAACCCATGACCCTCCACTTACCAGTCCACATCCCTAACCATTAGGCCATCACTGCCACCATTGCATAACAATATACATACATTTGTATGTATGTATATTACATTTACATTACATTTGTACATTTACATATTATACATACATATTACATATTATAATATTACATTACATTTGTACATTTGTATATTATAAAATAATATACAATAAAAAACCTACTAAAATACAAGACTACTAAATATACTAAAATACAAGATCAATAATATTTAAAATATGTAGAAATTGTACTATATGCGTCAGTAAGAATAATATACATACATGCACATTTTATAGCAAGTTTTATAGCAAGTATTTATCCTATGTGTATATTGTAACACCTGGCAGCATACTGTCAGCAGCGCTGTTTCCTATTTTGAGAACATCTGTAGAACCAACATCGAAGAAAAGCATCAGAGGAGAAAAGATCGTGCAGCAAAAACACTAAATCCTGAACAGATCTTCCCCTGCAGACGTTGCAACCGGACCTGCCGTTCTCGCATCGGTTTTGTTAGTCACGAGCATTCCTGCAGATGATGTGGACAACTACCTTCATAATCTTCATTCGCAAAGCCACCCATGATATTGTACAGTCTAACTGCTATCGGGATGAAGGACCTACAGTAACGTTCAGTCCTACACAATGGCTGCCTGTTTAAATAAACTTGCCTTCAGTCCTCTTTTTGTTACGTTAATATTAGTACTGTATTATTTGTATCTCTTGGGTTTTGTATTTATCTTCTCCTCGCCTTGATGGGTCATTTTTCCTTGCTTGTATTAGCTAGTCTGCTTCGTGTTTTGTAATCATTTCATATTTATAGTCAGTTACCTTTTGCTATATTCTCCTGCACTTTTATTTTGACAGCCGCTTTTGTTTACTTCCTCTTTTAGCTCAAGTTTGTGCTTTTGTTTACTTTTAGCTCAAGCTCACGGGCTGCCACAGCTGTTATTATTTGAGTCTTTATCTTCGCTCCTGTTACCCACACCTGATTTTCATTTGTTAATTCTTCCTTGTCCTATTTAAGGGCCGCTGCATCGCAGTTTGGCGCAGCGTCCTTCTCTTTGTATCAGACGTGAGTTCCACGTCCAGTCTTCCTGCGTGTGTCCCATGCTAGATTCTCCTCATCTCCTGCTTTGTAAGTTTTTGTTTCTCCGTTATATTTTGTGTTCTTATTAAACATTTGCAAAGTCACAGCTCCTGCGATTAGGTCTCCCTTTCTGCCTGCCTGGCAATTCATGACAGAAGGATGCAGCCAGTTTGGACACAGTGAACTGCGAGTTTGCTCTTTTGATTTTCCCTCTCACCTATTTTTGTTTAAGTCCATTTAGCTGGGATGTCAGCCACCACAGACTATAGTTTGCTCGGACTGAACGAGTTGGAGTGTTGGGCTGCCGGGGTGTTGGAGAATATCATCTCCGAGGCTCGTGTCTCCCACATTCCCGAAGCAGCCCAAAGTTGTTTGGAAAGTGCGGCACAGGTATTGGGGGTATGCCCTAGCCTGTGGGGCTATCCAGAACTCATGGGTCTCCTTGTCTCAGCCACCAATCCACAACCCATGCTCCACAGGCTGGGGAAAACCTCTCCCCCATCTGTACTTGTGCCGAAAAAGAGCGTCCCTGGGTATAGAAGTGTCCAGCCTCTTGCCATCATCCAGCTGCAGCCCCGCCTTCTCCTCCCAAGCAGTGGCCCACATCATCTGCCATCACTCCGGTGCTGGAAGAGCCCGCAGTTTGCCGGATTGGGCACACAGTCTTCATGCCCCCTGACGGTCCCACCGCCAAGGAGCTGGAGGAGCACCGGCAGGTTTTACTGTCGGAGACAGAGCTATTGCTGGACTACAAACCATGGCTCCTTCCGGATTATGCGGCCCAGATGGATGAAGGTTCACCGGATGGATCTGAGTCTGAGCTGACGATGGAGCATTCCCTGACTCCGCTGTTTCACCCATCTCACCAGACGACCTCCGCAGCCCCCGGAAGGGATTCGCCTGGTCCGTCAGCAGCTGCAACAGCAACAACCCAGGAATTAAGGCAAGTACCTATTCATTTTTTAACACCTGTAAATGAATGAATCATCGGTGGTCAACAGCCTTCATCTGGGTTCGCCACTGGTCAGCACTCTGTGCCTGAGGTCGTCGTCGGTCAACCCTCTGTGCCTGAGGACGTCGTTGGTCAACCCTCTTCGCCTGAGGTCGTCGCGGGTCAATAGCCTCCCCCTGAGGTCGCCGCTGGTCAGCAGTTTTCACCGGGTTTTGCCGATGGTCATCAGCCCACTTCGTTTGGATTCATCGATGGTCATTAGTCCTCCTCGTCTGGCTTCGCTGAAGGTCAGCAGTACCCGTCGCCTGGTTTCCTCGCTGGTCAACCATCTTCGTTGCCTGGTTTCCTTGCTGGTCACCCATCCTCTTTGTCTGGTTTCCCCGCTGATCAGTCATCTTCTTCCTCTGGTTTCCTCGCTGGTCAGACACCTTCTTTGTCTGGGTTCCTCACTGGTCAGCCATCCTCTTCTGTCTGGTTTCCCCGCTGATAAGCCATTTTCTTCACCTTGTCTTCTCGCTGGTCAGCTGTCCTCGCCATCTGGTTTCCCCACTGGTCAGCTGACGTTGCTGTTTGGGGTCGCCACTGGTCAGCACCCTTTGTCGGGTGGCAACTCCCGTCAGCTACTACTTCATCTGATCCACGCTGCAGTCCCTGTGGTCCATAGGAGGCACAGGTTCCAGCTGCTGCCTCCAGGAGGGGGTGCATCGTGCCCCAAGGCCTGTTGGCTCAGGGATGCTGGGAGACCACCCGATGGACTATGTCCTTGCTTGTATGGCTTAGGAACTCTGGGAGGCCACCTGACTTATTCCACCATGTGATTTGGTGGTCTTCGGACTTCTGTAGGCCACCTGAACTGCCCTACTTTTTCGCCCGGTGGTCCTATTGTTTCTGTAGGTCACCTGATCTGTCCAGTTTTGTGGATCTTGAGCGAGTTTTTGGTTTTGTCCCCCCTGGCCTAGGTTCCCCCACCGCCCTCCCTGGATGGGCTATTGTTCTGTTCCTGTTTTTTTTTTTTTTGATTTTGTATACTTTATTGATCCCCAGAGGGGAAATTGAGGGCATCCACCTGGATGGATGAAGCAGCCACGGGGTAACAAGCACTATCCCTTAACCATTCACACACACATTCACACCTAGGGCAACTTTAGAGTCTCCAGTTAACCTAACCTACATGTTTTTGGCCTGTGGGAGGAAACCGGAGAAATCCCAGAGTAAACCCACGCAGATACGGGGAGAACATGCAAACTCCACACAGATCACTGTTGGTCAGGGGCTGGGATCAAACCAGGGATCCCATGGCCAAGGGTGAGTTGCTGTGCTGGTGGAGTGCTAACCACTGCGCCACTGCACCACCCTCAACACACCAAACCCCGTGTGTTTTCTTTTTGATGTTACATTAGGGTGTCTGGAATCCACCCCTTGGACGGGAGCTCTGTCATGATGCTGAGCACGGTTGGGGAAACATACTCACGCTTTCTGTTGGTTTGATTATTTTCTGTATTTCCCCATTTCAGTTTAGTATTGTATCTGGTTGGTTTAGGATGTATTATGTTATTTGAGTTTGCCATTTGTTTCTGTCGGTTTGTGAAAGTTCTTCTTTCTTAGTTTAGTCTTGTTTGTTACTATTATCCATCTGGCACCATCCAGTTCTGTATCATAAATATCTTCAAAGTGGACTCGGGCCTTCCTATTGTTCAAAAACTGTGAGATCCACTGGTACATGCAGCCAGTCACGCCACTCTTCTGGAGCTTCCTCCGGAGGCCATCCTTCCATACCATGTCGTATGCTTTTTCCATGTCTATCCATACAGTCAGTGGATGTTGTTTGTCCTGAAGGCTGTACTCTATTTTCTGGGCAATGTAAGTCACCTGGTCCTCAGTGAAATGGTATTGTCTAAAGCCTGCCTGTTCTGGAGTAATAATGTTCTTCTCCAGGTGCCAGACTAAATGGGTGTTGATTGTTCGCTCTAAGAGCTTGCCCACACAGCTGGTGAGGCTGATGGGGCAATAACTGTCAGCTTTTCCTCTGTCCTTCCCCTTCTTGTGTATTGGTACCATGTCAACTTCTTGCCAGCATAGTGGAACATGCCCCGTCATCCAGCTGTTGTTGACAAGAGCGACGAATTTGTTCTTTGCTTTGGGGCCAAGGTGTCCTACCATCTTGTTGGAGATTTTGTCAGGGCCACCTTTTAACTGGCCACATTTCATGGACAGGTCGCCACCCCTAGTGGCACAGGGCAGCAACTGCGCCTGTCAACTCACTCTGACGTCCCCGGCTGTACTGAGGATTTGTACTGATTTGTACTGATCTATCAGTTCAGAAGGTGGCAGGCATGTGTTAGAGGACTCATGGATGACACGTAATACACCCAAGAAGAAGAAATCCTTATTTCCTTTTCCTGTTTTCCTTCTCTGAGCCCAGAAAGCAAATATGGCCGCCATGGACCATGATGGACCGTCACATAAACGGCTTCATACACGGAAAATAGCCGCGGGATACAAGCAAAATTTACGTGGGATAATCATAAGACTTTGTAGATGTAGTAGAGAGCGTAAATGACCGACAGAATGCAAAATAACCACCACGATGGACGAAAACACAGCAACCACACCAGCCAGCCAGCCCCCTTCACCAACAGTAAGTGACAAATTTCTTTGTTTCTTTAAAAAATAAATAAATAAAATAAATAAAGTAAATAAAAACAATGCCCCTGTAGAAAAAATGGTGTCAAAAAACCGACCCATTCTTTGTGTAAACATGTCCAAAGTCCATGTTTGACTGAGTTATGTAATTTATATAGCTGCCACGACATTATGCAAATTAGATGCGTAAATTTGTTCCTATCTGAAACTTTGGATCATATTCTACATCTTTCTAATTGACAGTAAGCCATTATCTCTTGCAACCTTCAAGTTATAGCCTTGGAAATCTGAACTATTTTACTGACAAAAAATCTTTACCACTCTTGACCACTAGGGGTTATGTCGCCATACGGTGACTGGGACAGTTAGAGAGTTTTCAGGGCTTCTTCAAGCTCTTTCTTACTGAAAGGTTTGTCTATGTGGTGGGGTGTATCCTGGCCTTCCTGGTGGTTCTTCATTTCATCATAGACTTGGTGCTTCCTATTATATGGCACCGGGATATTGCTGATTTGCTCATAGCTTTCTATGAAACAGTGTGCTGCCTCTCTCCCTGTCACCATTTTCTGGTCTTTTCCTACCACAACAGTGGACGACGTTGTATCTCCATTGTTCATGGCCTTGGTGAGTTTCCAAAGTTTATAACCATCTCTGTCAAGGTTGTTTTTCTGTTTTTTTCCCTCCAGCTTGTTCTTGCAGCTTAGGTGTAGGTCTTTCAATATTTGGCGTTGCAGGCTTTAAGGTCAATGTTATTCTCAAGTTTTGGGTTGTTTTCCACATCCTCTCTGGCTCTAGTCACTTCATCTTCTAGCTCCTGTAGCTCCTCTGTCCAGTATGGTCTATAATTCTTACGAGCACCCCGTGGAATTGTTTCTGAGGCTGCTTTCAGGAGTGCCTTGTTGAAACTTTTGGTGGCTGTATAGATGTTGTAGTCATCCACCTTGATGTATTTACAGTATTTGTCAGAGAGTCGTGAGAACATCTCCCAAGCTGCCTTCTTGTAGTTCCATCTGGGAAAGGACTTGGGGTTGATGTGGTTGTACTGTATGTAGATGGCCAGTAGAAATGGCTTATGGTCGCTGCCTGTCCAACTGATTGAGTACCTTCCTGCTGGTCTTTTGGGAAAGTTCTTCAGTTGCAAAGGCAAGATCTGGGGTAGTTGTTGTGAGCCAACAACAAGAGGAGAAGCACGGTGGTGCAGTGGTTAGCACTGTTGCCTTACAGCTAGAAGGTTCCTGGTTCAAATACCCAGGCTGGCAGGGGTTGGAACCTTTCTGTGTGGAGTTTGCATGTTCTCCCTGTGCTGCGTGGGTTTACTCCAGGGGCTCTGGTTTCCTCCCACAATCCAAAGACATGCATGTTAGGTTAATTGGCTGTTCTAAATTGTCCCTAGATATCTGTTTCCTATAGGCCTTTAGAATAGAAGGTTAGTACTAGTGAAAGCACTTTGAGTGGTCTTTGTGACTAGAAAAGCGCTATATAAGTGCAGGTTAGTTAGTTAGAAGGATGGAGGATCTTCTGGCTCATTCAGCAGAAGCAGGCTGTTCTCTATCTGCCAGTCCTCCACTTCATCACCTCTTCGGTCATTTTCATCATAGCCCCAATAGGTGGAGTGACAGTTGAAATCGTCAACTACCAAGCAGTTTTCTTGTGGAATGTTCATAGTCTGCAGTGAGAGATCTCTGTCTTGAGAGCAGTACAGGTTGAAGATAGTAATGACAGACTTGTCGACTATGATTTTGACTCCATGGATTTGAGCCTGCTTGTTTGTGTCCAATTTGAAGTCTGCAACTGCAATGCTATTCTTGATGAGTATCAGCACTCCTCCTTTGTGTCTTCCTTCTCTGTCCGTCCTGTAGGATTTGTAACCTCTGATATTGAACCTGTGGTTGGGATTCAGGTGTGTCTCTTGGATACAGGCCACAGCAATGTTTTCTGCATGTAGTCTCTCAATGAGTGAGATCTTCTTATTGACGCCCTCTGCATTCCACTGAAGGATGTTGAGTGGTCTAGGGCTTTCTCCAGGATCAAATGAATTGCGGCCAGTAGTATCATAAATATTATCTGCCTGTTTAGACATGAGCCTACCTTCATCTTTGCCTTCAATCCTCTTTTTGTTATGTTGATAGTAGTATTGTATTATTTGTATCTCTTGGGTTTTGTATTTATCTTGTCCTCACCTTGATGAGTCATTTTTCCCTGCTTGTATTATCTGGTCTGTTTCTCGTTTTGTAATCATTTCATAGTTATAGTCAGTTACCTTTTGCTATATTCTCCTGCACTTTTATTTTGACAGCCACTTTTGTTTACTTCCTCTTTTAGCTCAAGTTTGCGGGCTGTCACAGCTGTTATTATTTGAGTCTTTATCCTCACTCCTGTTACCCACACCTGATTATCATTTGTTAATTCTTCCTTGTCCTATTTAAGGGCCACTGCACCGCAGTTCAGCACAGCATCCTTCTCTTTGTATCAGACGTGAGTTCCATGTCCAGTCCTCCTGCATGTGTCCCACTCTAGATTCTCCTCATCTCCTGCCTTGTAAGTTTATGTTCCTATGTTATATTTTATGTTTTTATTAAACATTTGCATACTCAGTCCTCCTGCGATTGGGTCTCCCTTCCTGCCTGCCTGGCAATTCCTGACAAACTTCTTCCCACTGATTGCTGATCAGTGAAAACACCTGATGAAGAGACTGGGTAGAAGAGAAAACCTGCAGGGTCTTGGCCCTCCATAGCACATGATTGGACACCCCTGCTGTAAAATAATTGTAAATTGCTGGCAACTCTGCTATAGGCACTTTACTGTTATTTTACACAAAAAAAATTACAGTGCGGTATAGAAACTGGTGTAATAATGCTGGTAACTAGTTGTTCTCACATGGTGTATTTTTTTTTTTTTGGAATATTCTGGATAGTTGTTGTCATTTTTGACATTTTGAAAGCTTTCAATTAACCTGCAGTTGCATAAGGCAAACGCATTTGCCCACCTCCACGTCAATAAGAGCATGGGAAACTTGAAAAATGACCAATTAAGGTGAGTTATATTGGAAAACAAATGGTATTAAAGTGCAATTAATCATGTATAATGTGCAATTTCAAAAGATTAATCATGATTAAAACAAAAACACAACTAATTTTACTGTAGCCCATCACGTATAGTTCATTATGATTTCTGAAAACTATCAGCGTGTGGAAAAGGGGTAGAATATGTCCCTTTAAAGAAAAAATCTGTTTGTCTAAGCTGTAATTCAGACAGTCAAACCATAAGTCAGTTTGTATTTCCACAGACACAGCCTATATTATTCTAATTTAAATATAGCCCAAAGTGGTATAGCTGATATTGGCATGCTGACAGTAAACTGGTATGCTGAAGGTTAAAATGGGAGGTGGTGATGGTCAATAAATCATTTCCAGCTTTGGCTCCCAGCAGAATACTCCTTCCCCTCCTTTTTCCTAGTTTCCCAACTTGTTGTCTCAGCTCTGATGTGAACCTGCCACAAGTTTCGGTCCCATCACCCTCGAACCTCTGCAACACAGCATGCCACCCCCGGACACACACACACACACCCACCCTAACACCCTGAGATGCCGTCAAACTAGGACTGGTGGGCTGGGGTCAGCATTGGACCCCACAGAGCTAAAGACAAGGGAAGAGTGAGAAAGGAAATTCCTGTCAGGACAGCTCAACATTTTCTATTTTAGAAAGAACAGATTTCCTTCAGGCGCACTGAGGGAGGAGGACAAGTGATTTCGTCTCCAGAGGTGGGCAGTAACATGCCATGTTTACTCAAGTCCATGTACCCAATTAACATTTCCTCAAAGCTGCCCTCAGTGGTAGAGTACTGGTTGGAAATCTGCTTTTCAAACTTTTTTGATTAGGCTATTTTAGCATGTAAGGATTTTTAGGTTTTTAAGCTTACATTACATCTTTACACTAACTTTCATTTTAAGCAATTTCTACTTTTATGCTGGGTTTTTTACATTAGGGTATTTTAGCATGGAAGCTAGCATTATTCAAGTTTTAAGCTTAGATTTAGCATCATTACGCTAACTTCCTGTTTAGTTTTTTATTTTTAATAAATTTGCAAAAATCTAAAAAAAAAAAACTTTTTCACATTGTCATTATGGGGTACTGTGTGTAGAATTTTGAGGGGAAGAAAATTAATTTAATCCATTTTTGGAATAAGGCTGTAACATAACAAAATGTGGAAAAACTGAAGCGCTGTGAAGACTTTCTGGATGCACTGTACAGCTGCTCCAAACTTGACACTGCACGGAGAGCAGAACACGGACACAGGGCATAATCCGGACTCGTCTCTGATTCTCGCCCGGCATAAGCCTCATGGAGCTACCATACAGCTGCAGGAGAGAGAGTCCGGGGCCAAGCAGGACCCCGGTGAATGACGACAGCCCAGAGCGCGTCCTGTTGCCGGCAAGAATGACATGCCGCTGCAACCACAACCAGCATCAGAGGAGACAGGGTGTAATCCGGACTTGTCTCAGATCCTCACGCAGCATAAGCCTCATTGAGCCGCCATACAGCTGCAGGAGAGAGAATCCGTGGCCAAGCAGGACCCCACAGAACAGCACCAACCCGGAGCGTGTCCTGCCACCGGCGAGAACGTCATGCTGCCACAACAGCAACCAGCATCAGGGACAAGAGAGCAGCAGCAGCACCACATGAAGTCCAGCAGGTCAGCGCTCATGGTGCTCAATTGGGTTCGGATCCACCAAGCCAAATGCCCAGATCATCTGCAGATGCTCCTGCCACCGCCAATGCAGATCACTCTTATAATGGTTCAAAAAGGTAATGGTGTATGGTACCTGAAATGGTTTATGGTTTGGTTTGAAAGTTAATACTATCATATTATGCTATCAACATAGAGCAAATGTGTGTACTGTATCACTGGCAATTTGTTAACTATTATGCAATATACCACAACCACGGATAACCATCACCAGCTAAGTTCTGGCACTTCCCAGGGAGGGGGGGGGGTGGTTGGCATATTGATGCACCACCATGCACGTCACGGACGTGGTGACGCAGACACAGATGACGTCACCACGCCGTGACTGTATTAAGGGACTAACGGCGGGAATCCTGATCTTTGGCGCTCTGCCTCTAGTCTGCTACACAGCCTGTACCCCTGCACAGTTAGCTTGTTCTTGTATGTCCACATGTTGCTATCTTGTGTTATTAAAGCTAGCCTTCAACACAGACAACGTGTCTGCTAGTCCCTGTTCCCAGACATTACAAAATCCACGTCCTGTTCATTGATTTTAGTTTCACTTTTAACAACGTCATTCCAGCAAAGTGGATGATGAAGCTGATGAACTCCTGGAGCTGGGTGTCAGCAGACAGGTCCCTGTGCAAATGGATCTTTGGCTTTCTGACAAATAGATCTGAAGTAGTTCAGGTTAATAACATTCTATGAAACTTTATTTTTATTTATATAGCACCTTTCATACAACAAAGTGAAAGTCAACGCCCAGTAGTGTTGGTGCTCCTCACGGCTGCTTTACGTATATTCATTATACGTTATTATACCCATGAGTACATTTCACATTCTGAGTTTCTTGAGCTAAAATCTTCATATTTGATGTTGTGGTAGTCCTGATTTCCAGTAATGAAGAAACAGTGTACAGAACAAATATATCCTTGAGTGATGTGCAGATTAAGGCTGAGATGGTTTGGACATGTGCAGAGGAGGGATAGTGGAGATATTGGACAAAGGATGCTGAAGATGGAGGCACCAGGCAGGAGGAAAAGAGGAAGACCACAGAGAAGATTCATAATTGCAGTGAAGGAGGACATGGAGAGGGTTGGTGTTACAGAGGAAGATGCAAGGGATAGGGTGAGATGGAGGCAGATGATCCGCTGTAGCAACCCCTGAAGGGAGCAGCTGAAAGAAGAAGAAGATCTGAGTGATGTGCAGAAAAAGTAAACCTTTACAGCTCTAAACCCATGGAGGTGGTTGTCAAATTTAAGGTGTCTAAGGCAGGGATGCGTGACTTTGACAGAGCTGTGGTAGAGACCGTCAAATCCTCTGTAACAGTTTGGTTTGGAAAGAATTGAAAAAAAAAATTGTTGAAAGGCTTAATGAATTCATTTTCAATCATCATAGTTTGTGTGAACAACAGTATGATTTCCGAGAAAGCAGAGATACCACTTTAGCCCTATCGGATTTTACTGAAAATATAGTAGATAACAGAGAGAAAAAAAGAATATGTAATTGAGAACTGGCATACAGACCCTCACCAACTACAAACCTCCACCTCAGACCTGTGTGAGTGACATCATACTGCTTAACAACTTAAATGACTTATTTGGCTGTTTGAAGTACAAAAAAGTACATCTGCACAGAAGACCACTCCTACCCCAGACAAGCAGGTTATAAGTCTGGATCTGGCCAGTGTGAAGAGGACCCTCTCCAGGATCAACCCATTCAAGCCAGCTGGACCAGACAACATACCAGGTCGCGTTCTGAAGGACTGTGCGGAGCAGCTCAAGAATGTCCTGGCCGACATCTTCAACATCTCCCTGAGTCAAGCTGTTGTCCCCATGTGTTTCAAAACTGCTACCACAATACCAGTCCCAAAGAAGCCCGTCCTATCCAGCTACAACGATTACTGGCCCATAGCATTGGCCTCTATCATATATGACCGAACCATAATGACAATGTTTTATCGGGCTTTTATTGAATCTGTTTTATCCTTTTCTTTAGTGTCATGGTTTGGTCAGATAAAACTGAAACAGAGGAAATCCTTGGATCAGGTAGTTAGATGGTCCAGTCGTTTGCTTGGTGAGTCACAGCTGAGCCTGACATCCCTGAACACCAGACAGGTACAGAGGATGGCTACCTCCATTTTAAATGATGACTCCCACCCTTTGCACTGCAACTTTCAGCTTCTTCCCTCAAGACGGAGGTTTACTGTCCCAAAAAGTAAAACCCAGCGCTACAAAAACAGCTTTGTTCCTGCTGCTGTCAAAGAGTTGAACAAGTTGTAACAATATATTGAACATAATTTAGGTACCTATTTATTAACTCCATTTTATATTTACTTATTTTTGTAGGATGTTACTTGGGTTCTAAATATTTTATTGGGTTTTAGACCTTTGAGTTTTTAACCTCTTTGACTAGTTTTTAACTTTTAATATGACTCTTCTCTCTTACCTTTGGTTTTTCTCCCATCACTTTGTCTTGTTATACCCTGATTGATGGAGCCTTGAGTATTTTTATCATGTTTATAGTCAATTTCATGTGTGCCTGTGTTTGTGTCTATGTTGAATGTAATTTGTGGCTTGTAAATATGGATGTATCTACCTACGGGTACAAATAAAGTAACCTGAACCTGAACCTGAACCTATGTAATCAATATCATAGATCCATCCATCCATCTTCTTCCGCTTAATCCTTTTCGGGTTGCGGGGGGGGGCTGGAGCCTATTCCAGCATCTTTGGGCGAGAGGTAGGGTACACCCTGGACAGATCACCAGTCCATCACAGGGCCAACACAGAGAGACAGACAACCATTCACTCTCACATTCATACCTAAGGACAATTTAGAATCCCCAGTTTGATGCCAGTTAACCTAACTTGCATGTTTTTGGCATGTGGGAGGAAACCGGAGAAATCCTGGAGTAGACCCACGCAGACATGGGGAGAACATGGAAACTCCACACAGATCACTGTTGGTCGGGGGCTGGGATCGAACCCAGGATCCCTCGGCCAAGGGTGAGTTGCTGTGCTGCCGCAGTGCTAACCACTCCGCCACCGCACTGCCCAATATTATAGATAATGGATGTATTAAAATGTGAAAGTAAAATACCGTATAACACCACATCACTGGCCAAGAAGGCTCAAACTCACCTCCATTTCCTCCGTAAACCGAGGAGAGCACGTGTCCCACCCCCCATCATGTGCTCGTTCTACCGGGGTACCGTTGAGAGTATCCTCAACAGCTGCATCACAGCGTGGTACAGAAGCTGCACCGCCTCCTGCCGGAAGACACTACAATGCACAGTGAAAGCAGCCAGCAAGATCATCGGTGCCCCTCTGTCCCCCCCCCCCCCCCGGACATCTACCACACTCGCCTCACCGACAGAACCATCAACATTGCAGGTGACACCTCCCTCCCCTCACACTCCCTCTTCAGCCCCCTGCCCTTGGGGAAAAGGTACTGGAGCCTCCGGGCTCGCTCCACAAGACTGCTAAACAGCTTTGTTCACCAGGTCATCAGGACCCTGAACCCTGCCTACCCCCCCAACACACTCACCCACACAATAACTACCTCATTTGTTTGCACAGAAAGACTTGGCACACCAACAGTAATTACATCTGCTGCTATATGTCTCTGCACCTTACTGCAACTATTTGCACAAATGCCATACCTGCTGCTGTCTGTTATTGCAATATTGATCATGTGCAGTCCAATCTGTCACTGTCTGCACCTACACTACCGCACTGAACTTGCAATTATGGGTATCACGGCTCTACTTTTTCTGTATATAGGATTGCTGAGTTTTATCTTTATTTGCACTACAGGATTGCTGCGTTTCATTTTTTATCTTTATTTGGACTACGGGTAGCATTACTCATGGAGATCGTGGAGCACATCTTCACTCTGTGCCTGAAGGTGGGGAGGGTGCCACAGCTGTGGAAAACATCATGTGTGGTACCCGTACTGAAGACCCCGCACCCCAGTGACTTGAACAGCTATAGACCAGTGGCCCTCACATCACACCTAATGAAGACCCTGGAGAGGCTGCTCCTTGCCCACCTCCACTCCTGGTGCGACCAGCGATGGATCCACTTCAGTTTGCCTACCAGCATGGCATCGGGGTGAAGGATGCAGTGATCTTCCTCCTACATCGCTCCCTGTCCCACGTGGAGAAGCCTGGGAGCACTGTGAAGATCATGTTCTTTGACTTCTCCAGTGCTTTCAGCACCATCTAAGCAGTGATCCTGAGGGACAACCTGCTGTGCACAGGGGTGGACCAACACCTGTCATCGTGGATCCTGGACTGACCACAGTTTGTGAGAACCCAGGACTGTGTGTCTGATACCATCATCTGCAGTAACCCCCCCCCCCCCAAGGAACAGTTCTGGCTCCCTTCCTGTTCATTCTCGACACTGCTGACTTTTCACACAACACACCACACTGCCATCTACAGAAGTTCTCTGACAACTCTGCGATCGTCGGCCTCATCTCTGATGGGGATGATGCAGAGTACAAAAGATTTATCCAGGACTTCGTGGACTGGTGCCATTGGAACTGCCTCTAGATCAATGCGAGGAAAACCAAGGAACAGGTGGTGGACTGCTGCAGGCGAGGACAACCCCCCCACAGCACCGGTAAACATCCAGGGAACAGACATTGAGATGTTGACATCTTACAAGTACCTCGGTGTTTACCTGAACAATAAACTGGACTGGTCACACACCAACGCGCTCTACAGGAAGGGGCAGCGCAGGCTGTTCTTCCTGAGGAGACTCAGGTCTTTTGGAGTGCAAAGGGCACTCCTGAAAACCTTCTATGATTTGGTGGTGGCATCAGTTACCACATTTCGAGTGGTCTGCTGGGGCAGTGGCATCACAGCAGCTGACAGGAAGAGATTGAACAGGCTGATCATAAAAGCTAACTCTGTTCTGGGGCGACGCCTCGACCCAGTGGAGGAGATAGGAGAGAGGAGGATGGTGCCAAAACTGTCATCTCTGCTGGACTCCGAGTCCCACCCCATGCGGGACATGCTGAGCACACTGAGAAGCTCATTTAGTGGTAGGCTGTGCCATCCTAGGTGCACGACCGAGAGGTTCCATAGGTCCTTCCTACCTACTGCTGTCAGACTTTATAACCTAACCAGGGCTGCTCGTAGAGGCCGTATTAAATGTACTAAACATAACAGCTGCACAACAGAGATTGTTCCCTCCAATACACAACTAGGACAACAATCATTATTGAGAGTGGCAACAACACTGCTGATTCAAATGTGAAATATACTGTCTGGGTACATATTCATATTCTGCAGGGCAATTTAACAAACGGTAATGGTGTTTATTCCATCTAGCTGCAATGCTTCTGCACTGTGTATATAACTACATATGAAGAGTTTATTTGCAAAAACCGATAAATGCCACTTCCAAGAAAATTTCCCTCTGTACAACAAACAGCTGTTCACATTACCTACTTACAGAAGTTCAAATTGGTTTTTTTTTCTAAAAATCCACGATATCCACTGTTATATACACCACCAAGTTCATGTTTTTTTTTCTTCTTCGAAAGCCGATATACGTTTTTATAAAACCAGGTAACTCCACTCACGGCAAATCAGAGCTTGGTATTTGGGTGACGTGACTCAGTGGTGCAGCGAGGATCAGCCAGTCACGTGTGTAGATGCTGAGACCAGCCAATCATGTGTCTGTCTGCTGCAGCAGCGTTCTGCAGAGACCCATAGTTGGGTCTGCTCACTTTGCGTGATTTCCTTGCCAGCTTTTTTTTTTTTTTTTTACAATTTTGGTATGCTGGGCCACTTTGCAAAGGCGAGGAGTCAGCGTGTGTGGCCGGCGTGTGTGACTCATTCTGAGTTTTTTTTACAGTTTAAAGTTTGAATTTTGCACATTTTAAATAATCTGGATTTTTGGTGGTGATTGTAATAAACAATTTAGTGACTTATGTGTTTGCATCATGATTTTCTATTTTTCTGTTAAGACACCGGATGAAGAGCAACAGTACGAACCAAACATCTATCAATGATGTTGAAAATAATAGCTCACTTTTAAGAAAAAGTTACCAAAAACAATTATTTTATTTACTGAAGACTGTATTGCTGGATGTTCCAGTGCAGAAAACATTGCACACTTTAGTGACAGTACCAGTATATGGAGGAATTCTGGACATATTAGCATCTGTATTTCCTAATAATGAGTTAGGGTTAAATGGGATTTAATATGTTTTTACACAAACCACTTTATGGTTCATAATTCTGTTGACAGACTTACACCAAACCAAAAGGGATTTCTCAAACTGCTGGATTATTTAGACAGCTTTTCCAATCTTTTAGCATTTAATTTATGTCACTAAATTTTGGTAACCTTCACAAATAAAACATAAACAAAAGTGAAGACATATCTGCAAAAGGCACAAAAGTTTATTGTAAAAATTCCTAGGGCAATAAAAAAGGAGCAGATAGTACATTATTCACACATAGAATATACATTTATACAGTATCTACATGTATATATCCAGTAAATCCACCTTGTGACTGCATTATTTTAATTGCTTTTAATCCTAGATGAAGTTTGCTTTGGGTTAAAAATGCATCATAATTGTTAAATATATTTTATTATACCTAACTCAGTACTGTATATCTGTTGAAATATATATTTTACAGCTAATATAACCCCATAACTACAATATGGCTGTCACAATCTGAGCACGGGGGGGATTCCACCATGTTCTGTCTCCTTATCCTTTTCCCTTATTTGTATAAAGTTGTACTTTTGAGTTCTAATTGTTGTTTTTTTAATCTTTATTTGGTTTTCACATATTCTGTATCGTTTCGTTGTATGACTATTTTCCTGTTTACGTTCACTGTAGTTTTGTTATTTGTTTGGGAGTTACTTGTCCTTATTTATCATCATCACTTATTTGTATCTTGCCGTTTCCTTTTTCTTCTCTCTCGGGGTTGACAGCTGTCAGTGGCCTATGGATTTCGCTGGGTGGGGGCGTGGCCCTGTCAGCTGCCAGCTCCGACTGATCCCTCAGCTTCTCCAGCTGACCTAAATTGCCTCTTTGCGTTTCCCTGGCTCGTTCAGATTGCGCACACCTGTCACCACTTATTTTAGTGTTTTTGTGGCTCGATTTAAGGGGCCATGCACCATTGTTGGGTGCGACACCCTACTTGTTACTCTCCAGGAAGACGTAAGTGTCTTTCTACTTGCTTCATTATTTTGCCTCTAGCATGTATTCCACGGCTAGTGATCCCCAGGTTTAGCCAGCAATTACTATTGCCTTAGCTGGGCTATTTTGCATGCCTGTTTTTGAGATTTGTCTCCAGGTTTTGCCGGTGATGCTCTCGCCTTAGCCTCGGTTATTATTGCTAACCTGTGTTTCTTTTCCTTCACAAGTTTTTTTTTTGTTAATCAGTTCTGTTCTGTTAATAAATAATAAATCTGCAAACTCACAGCCGGCATTTGGTGCCTTTCTTCCGCCTTGGGAGGTGTTTATGACAGAAGGATACTGCCAGTGTGGGCACCAGCGGCTGTGAGTTTAGCCTTTTTTCTTTTCTCCCGTGTTTTTTCTGTAAAAGAAAAGAAAAGGCTGTGTTTTTTTTTTTTTCACTGGCATGGCAGCGTATTCCGACGATAGTTGATGGGGGTTTAGTGAGGAGGAGTCTTGGACATTGAATATCATACACAACATCTTGTCAGAGGCTCGTGTCTCCCACACTCCCGAGGTGGGCCCAGGAGTGCTTGGAAGGAGCCGCACAGATACTGGAAGCATGCCCCAGTCTGTGGTGCTATCTGGACCTAACTGACCTTCTCCTCACCATAATCAACCCCTCGTCTATGCTCCACGGGCTGGGGGAAATCGCCTCAGAACCCCTGCCTGTGTCAACCAGGAAAGGGTCCTGGGCGCGGAAGCCCCAGGCCTCTCGCCGCTCTCCAGCAGCAGCAGCCCTGCCTTCTCCTCCCGAGCTGTGGCCAGAACCATCGGCGAGGAGCTGGAGGATCGCCAGTGGGTCTTGGCGGCGGAGGCAGACATACTGTTGGAGTATAAACCATGGCTCCTCTCTGAACTCACGACCCAAATAGAGGGAGAATATCCAGCTCCACTCGTCAACGTGCCCGCAGCCAGTTGTGGAGAATCGTCTGGGCTGTCTGCAGCAGCCACCACCACGCCTAAGGAGGACAGGCAAGTGTCTTTTCATTCTATTACATCAAAAAATGAATTGTCTTGCCTTGCTTCCGGTGGTGGTGGTGGTGGTGGGGGGGTCTCAGCAGCAGTCATCCATTTTTGTTGAGCCTTCCCTGCCTGCTGTTGCAGCCATCTCCTCACCTTCACTAATCTCTCCTGTTTCCTCCCCTGCTCTCTCTGTTGGTCCACCAGTCCCGGGAGGGAGGCATTGAGCAAAGAGGAGGTCAGCGGTTCCAAAGGCCCCGGTGATCACTGTGCAGCCATACCCCGGAAGGGAGAGGAGCGAATCTCGTACGCCGAAATCTGAGCCAATGAGGAGTCCCCTGATTTCGGCATCACGGGACCCGATACCATCAGTGAGGCGAGTCCTGGGTCCCTCAGCAGTAGTCCCCACACCTGGAGGTCCACCAGAATCCGTCACCTCAGTGGGGGTCCCACCAGCAGCAGCTGTCATGCCTGAAGGGTCGCAAGTGTTCCCAGTCACCTTGTCTGCTGCCTGGGCTGCCACAGCAGAGTCTCCGGAGTCCTGGACGGCGGTGAAGCCCAAATCCAGGCAAGTGCTCTGTTCTGTCTTAGCATCATCAGATTCAGAGAACTCTTGTCTGACTCGGGGTGGGGAGAATTAGATGCAGACGTTCTCTGCTTCTGAGCTCTCCTCCCCAAGCTCCACTGCCGCCGTTGATTCCTCACTGGTGTTTGTCTCTTTTCCTTCTCCTGAGGGGGCTGCATCGGGGAAGGTAACCCAGATGGTGGAAGTCGAAACATCTCAGCTGGAGTCGCCAGAGTCCTGGATGGCAGTGGAGCTCAAGCTCAGGCAGGTTTCCTCATTTAGCCTAGATGGATTTTGCCTGGCTCTTGGTTGGGGGAACCAAGTGCAGCTGCCAGCCGCACTTGAGCTTCCCCCGCCGGGCTCCACTGCTGCCGGTGACTCTGACCCGGTATGTGTCTGCTCTGTCTCTAACTTTTCTCCTGAGATCTCCGGAAGTTCCACCTATCTGCCAGACGCCGTAGTGGGTGCGACGCTCTAGTCTGGGTTCCTTGAGGGTACTGCTCTGCTCCTGCCTGGAGCCACCAAAGGGTGCTGCTCTGCTCCCACCTGGAGCCACTGAGGGTGCTGCTCCACTCCCGCCTGGAGCCACTGAGGGTGCAGCTCCGCTCCCACCCGGAGCCACCTCTTGTGCGGCCACGCTCCAGCCCGGAGCCACCGTGGGTGCAGCCATGCTCCAGCCCAGAGCCACCGTGGGTGCAGCCACACTCCAGCCCAGAGCTACTGTGGGTGCGGCAATGCTCCAGCCTGGTGCCACCACGGGTGCTGCTTCACGCCAGCCCGGAGCCACCATGGGTGTTGCTTCACTCCAGCCCAAAGCCACTGCTGGTTTTACTACGTCCGAGTCTGGGACCTCCAAGGGTGTCACTGGCCAGCCCACGAGTATCGTGGTTTCTCATTCCCTGCCTGGTGCTGTCGTGGTTCCCCTGCCTCTGCCAGATGCTGCCATGGTCCTCCTTCCTCTGCCGGGCACTGTCGTGGTCCCACATCCTCTGCCTGACACCGTCAAGGTGACTCATCCGCTGGTCATTCCGATGGGGCGGCCACCCCCTGGACCACCTCTGTGGTTGCTAAAGAACTCTGGCCAACCGCCTGACAGGTATTGCCGCTGGGTTGGGTGGTTCACGTTTTCCGGCAGACCACCTGACTCTGACCACCTCACCATCGGTCAGACCTGGGACTTCGGCCGACCTCCAGAACTGCCTGTCCCTTTGGTCTAGGGGGGCCTAGGTGTCTAGTTCTGTGTAGGTCCTGAGCGAGACTCTGTTTTTGCTGTTTTCTTCATTGTTCCTTTGGGTTGGTTCGGTCCCTCCATGCCTGGGTCCCCCTCCTCCCACCCAGAGTGGGGCTGTTTTCTTGTTAGGGGGACTTCTGTGTGTGTGTGGTGGGGGAGGGGTTCTTTTTCTTTTGATGGTACCCCGGGGTGTCTGGTGTCCACCCCTTGGGGGGGGGGGGGCTCTGTCACAATCTGAGCGCAGGGGGAATTCCACCGTGCTCTGTCTCCTTATCCTTTTCCCTTATTTGTATAAAGTTGTACTTTTGAGTTCTAATTCATGTTATTTTATCTTTAGTTGGTTTTCACATATTCTGTATCATTTCGTTGTATGACTATTTTCCTGTTTACATTCACTCTAGTTTTGTTATGTGTTTGGGAGTTACTTGTCCTTATTTATCATCATCACTTATTTGTATCTTGCCGTCTCCTTTTTCTTCTCTCTCAGGATTGACAGCTGTCAATGGCCTATGGGTTTCACTCGGCTAGGGCGTGGCCCTGTCAGCTGCCAGCTCCGTCTGATCCCTCATCTTCTCCAGCTGACTTAAATTGCCTCTTTGCTTTTCTCTGCCTCGCTCAGATTGCGCACACCTGTCACCACTTATTTTAGTGTTTTTGTGGCTCTATTTAAGGGGCCGTGCACCATTGTTGGGTGCGACACCCTACTTGTTACTCTCTCCAGCAAGACCTAAGTATTTTTCTACTTGCTTCATTATTTTGCCTCTATCATGTATTCCATGGCTAGTGAGCCCCAGGTTTAGCCGGCAATTACTCTTGCCTTAGCTGGGCTATTTTTGCATGCCTGTTTTTGAGATTTGTCTCCAGGTTTTGCCGGTGATGCTCTCGCCTTAGCCTCAGTTATTTTGCTAACCTGTGTTTCTTTTCCTTCACAAGTTTTTTTTTTTTTTTTTGTTATCTGTTAATAAATCTGCAAACCCACAGCCGGCGTTTGGTGCCTTTTTTCCACCTTGGGAGGTGTTTATGACTATGGCACCTGGTGATCAATTTTTGGCAGCTGATCACTTTTTGCCACGATACCACCGGCTGGAGCAGGTACATCCCATGATGTCTCAAAAGTCTCTCCATGATTTTCACACAGATCAGAGCAGTCTGAAGCCCAGGAAGCTAAATGTTTCTACAGACATTCTGAAGTTCTGCAATCACCCAAACACCAATGTCTTGTGGGGGTGAATAGAAATAAAGAGAATAGCAATAAAAAACAACTACAATCCCTCACCTAAGCTAATGCTATATTCAGCCTGATCAATAGAGCCTATAATAGCCACAATATAACAAAATAAGGCAGAATTATGCAAGACATAATATCTACTGTGGAATTATGAACCAGGTGGGATGTCTAGCGAGGTGACTAGAATTTTAAGGAGTTAGAACATATAAAGAATTTAACAGTAGGTTCATGATGACCAACTAACTAACTAACCTGCACTTATATAGCGCTTTTCTAGTCACAAAGACCACTCAAAGCGCTTTCACTAATACTAACCCTCTATTTCTAAAGGGCCTATAGGAAACAGATATCTAGGGAAATTTAGAACAGCCAATTAACCTAACATGCATGTCTTTGGATTGTGGAGGAAACCGGAGCCCCCCGGAGTAAACCACACAGCACAGGGAGAACATGCAAACTCCACACAGAAAGGTTCCAACCCCTGCCAACCTGGGGATTCGAACCAGGAACCTTCTAGCTGTAAGGCAACAGTGCTAACCACTGCACCACCGTGCTGCCCCTCTATAAATTATTCTAACAGCTGTTATGCAAACTTTAATTACCAGGTTTCTATTTGTTTTATATGCATTTCCAATTGCAATACTGTATTAGTAATATAGATTAGGTTTAAATCATTTACTTTTAATATCTTTCCATTAGAGTATTTATTGCATTTTACAAATGCATTTGTCAACTCTGCAGACACAACAGTCCAGCCTCACAAAAATGTGTAAAGGCAGTGCATGTATCCACCCTTCGAGAATGTATAATGTACATAAAAATGTAGCTTTTTCCATGTACATTTCACATTTTGTAGGTAGTTTAGGTAAAGTGGATACCTTGGCAGAGAAGAAAAGTAGTGCAAAAAGCGGCTTCTATTGGTGATAAAAGAACTGCATCAACTGAAGAGGCGCGCAAACAGTGGAAGTGGTATAAGCGGTGTCTTTAAGTGAAAAAATTATATCATTATTGTTAAAGTGTTTGAAAATGAACCCCTCACCATTCCTTTACCCAACCCCAAACCATTAGCGTAATGAGTGCCTCACCCTGGACACATACAGGAAAACTTCCTCCATCCCACACCCATTTCTTGTACTGGGCAATCTATGCACCTGACGTTGTGCAGTGGCTAGTTTTGAAAGTGAAAAAGTGAAGGTAGGACAAGGTGGAAGGTGGAAAGATTACTGTCACAGATTTACACTGGAGCCAGCAAGGTAGGCCCCATGCGCAGGCAAGATGCAGATTAACAAGGATTTATTTAAAATAGACAAAGGGCCGAGGTACAAAGTAGGAAACACTAACACAATGAAAACACCGAGATAACTATGAAAATAAAGCCGTGGCACAATGGCCAGAAAACAAAATACTAAACTTAAACACAGAGAAGAAACAACTTCGAAATGGAGAACTGAATCTAAACAAACCAGGAGATGGAAACAAGGAGCCAGGAGACACAGGAGGGACTAATTCACAGAGCACAAAGAACAGCATTACAAACATCAGTGACACTGCACTGGAGAAGAGACAAGACAACATTTAAAGGCAAGACACTGTCAGGGGAATGGGTCACGGCTGACCATCAGGAAGATAAGGGGAATCACATTAATGAGGGAGAGACACGGGCAGGCAAGAGCATAACAGATAAAGACACTGGACTTCATTTGTCAAAAGTGCGTGGAAATGGGCGTAACCAGCTGGGTGGAAATATGATTGTACGAAAAGGCCTACATAGTGTTTATGAAACTGTGCATTTCCGGTCAATCTCTTCATGCGATCGTTCACTCGTTGATAAAACTGACATATCCGAGCATCATTTGAATTCCACGCCCACGTCTCACCCCCAGAATTTACAACACAGTGGAATGAAAAACGGCAAAAAGAAAAACTCCATCACAGAAATTGACATTATCATCAGAGAAGGAAAAAAATGAACTAGTGTTGTGTGGCAACATCAAAGTCTCATTCAATGCAAAAGGACCACGTTCTGAAGGAGGTCAGCGCTGCACAACACCACTGGTTTGACCCGCTGATCTTCAGCTGGGGGTTCTAATTTATATCTGTACAGGAATAGTTTATTTGTGTATTTCGGTTATATTACCTGTATAATCGCAATTCTTCATATTGAGGAAAAAAGTGGTTGGACTTTATGCAAAGAAGTGAGTCTGCCTTCATCGGTTACTGGCAAAAATGGGAATAACTAAGTGCATAAACTTTTTGATTAAATGCTGTTTGCTTGGTCATTGAAAAGCATACTTGTCAAACATACAAATTTATTACGTACACTATAGAAGTGCAGAAAGAAATGTCACCTCTGGCACAGCTGTGCACTCTGCACATTGGCTCAGCTCAGCCACGAGCACAACTCTGGCACCCAGCATTATTGTGCAGAAACGCACTGGGGAAATAAAATAAATTTCCCACATTTTCTCTGGTGTGTTCAGCAGAATTCTCTGGTGATGTGAAGCATTTTTTTTATAACCCCGATGTAGGCATCACGGCCCGTTTCCATGGTCTTCAGCCTCTGTTGCAGTTTGTTAGTTTGTGGTAGTTTAGTGGGCTGCACGGTGGCCGCAGTGGTTAGCACTGCGGCAGCACAGTTTACCCCTTGGCCGGGGGATTGGGGGATCGTGGGTTCGATCCCAGCCCCCGACCAACAGTGATCTGTGTGGAGTTTGCACTGTTCTCCCCGTGTTGCGTGGGTTTACTCCGGGATTTCTCCGGTTTCCTCCCACATGACAAAAACATGCATGTTAGGTTAATTGGCTGTTCTAAATTGTCCCTAGATATCTGTTTCCTATAGGCCCTTAGAATAGAGGGTTAGTATTAATGAAAGCGCTTTGAGTGGTCTCTGTGACTAGAAAAGCGCTATATAAGTGCAGGTTAGTTAGTTAGTTAGTAGTTTAACCAGCAGAGTTTAACAAAAAATATGCAAAGGGTAACCAATATCAAATACTACATAACACATATCTTAGTCAAATAAATACTTCTTTAGAATATTAATTTAACATAGCACTCACACAGGAGATGACAATGCAAAGATATCAATATAGACTATAGTAAATTAGCTAATAAAACAACTCCTTGAAAAACCCTGAGCTGAATCACAACCATAAAAAATATCCTTGAAGCTGAAAGGTTAATTCAATTATCTCAATTCCATTAAATAACTACAGTTTTTTTTTTAAGTTTCTGCTTAAATCTCTTTTATTTGCAACGTAATTTGACATAAACATGTAAAGAATATTTATAACCATTAACAGCAGCCTCGTTAATCATCAAAACTCTAATCTAAGTACAACACAAGTCAAACATATCAACTGAAAGGCAATACTGCTCAATAATCTGATCCAATAATTCTCCCACACAGCCAGGTTTCTCCGCTGCACTGCGCTTATACAGAGACTTGAAAATTTGCATCAGGTACACGATCTCAGACCTGTTGTGAGAGTTCAGCGTATCCTAAAATCATATCCAGATTGATAAATACCGATCTCTGTTTTGAAATGACCATACGGCCAATTTTCTGTCTAAAGCCCCCATCACACCTTGACAATTTAGGCAGCATATGCACACGTTAAAAAAATTAGTGAATACGTTGGCGTACATTGAATAAGTTATGGCTAAGTTTTGCATAAGTTAACAGCGTGCTGAAGCACGCTGGTATATGTCGTAGTATGGTAAGATTATCAAAAAATTTTTCGACGTATCCAAAGTATGGCTCATACGTCCTGCATATGCGGGCCATTAGTTGTAGATAAAAGTTATGTGATTGCTGACACACGTTCACACGTGTTACTTGTAAGTTACTCATAAGCTGAAATACGTCAAGATAATGTCTAGCATACCCAAAACTTATTTCTAACCACGAGTAACGTGCTTTGAACCTATGTGTAACTTACTGAACGTGCTTCTGAGTTACAGTTACTGTATAATGGCATATTGGCAGTGTTGGTTCACCGGAGGAAACCATCAGTACTCCATGGTGAGCGGATGTCCATGTCAAACTGGTCTTGTTCTTCTATTCAAAGTAAAGAGATGTTTCACACCTTGACATGTTTTGACTGTCATCTGACGTTTATGCTGTGTGACATCAGCTGTTTTATCCTTTCCGTAGGCATGACCGACCTGACAGATTTGACAGATCTGCCAGGTCAGTCACACCCTCCACTGTTGGAGGAGAGAATCATCTCGGATGAACCAAGATGATGGAACCTTCATGCTCTCGCCACACCTAGGATTCATGGATCGGGAGGCACGGCAGTTTGGCATGACTGCGCTATGCATAAGTTACGATAAGTTGTGCATAAGTTACGCATAAGTTAGACTATTGCTGGGCATAAGCTGTGAAATGCCCACAACACGCTAAAACCTTCGTTGGTATAAGTTAGCTATAAGTTATTGAAACCTTCTATATAAATTACTAATACATTATGTATATGTCCAACTCATTATGGATACGTGATGCATATGCCCCAAAATTTGGGCCCGTACGCCAGTATTCAGAGAAATTTTGATATGTCACCATACACGGCATAAATCGTCAAAGGTGTGACAGTGCCCTTTACGCACATTTGATAATGAGGGCCATAACTAGGGAGAGAGAAAGGAGGCAGGCACTCGGCAGTAGAACCTAAGAGAAAAAAAAAGAACTACTCATAAGGCATGACTAGGAGGGAGACACATGAAAAACATTAAAGCAGGAATAAAATGTGACTAAGAAAAATCACCAGAAACTAAACCTAGACATAAAATGTAAAGCCTAACAAAGCACTAGCATGAAGTGCTTTATAAAATAAAACAGGAAACAAGTTACATAAAACTTGAGAGGAAGTACTTTCAAAATAAACTGGAACTAAGCAAGAGCAAAATCACAATACACATATACACTACCGTTCAAAAGTTTGGGGTCACTTAGAAATTTCCTTATTTTTGAAAGAAAAGCACTGTTTTTTTCAATGAAGATAACTTTAAACTAATCAGAAATACACTCTAATATCTAATATACATTGCTGATGTGGTAAATGACTATTCTATCTGCAAATGTCTGGTTTTTGGTGCAATATCTACATAGGTGTATAGAGGCCCATTTCCAGCAACTATCACTCCAGTGTTCTAATGGTACAATGTGTTTGCTCATTGCGTCAGAAGGCTAATGAATGATTAGAAAACCCTTGTGCAATCATGTTAACACAGCTGAAAACAGTTTAGCTGGTTAGAGAAGCTATAAAACTGACCTTCCTTTGAGCAGGTTGAATATCTGGAAAAAAATATTATTTCAAATACAAATCATTATTTCTAGCCTTGTCAATGTCTTGACTATATTTTCTATTCATTTTACAACTCATGGTGGTAAATAAGTGTGACTTTTCATGGAAAACACAAAATAATTGTCTGGGTGACCCCAAACTTTTGAACGGTAGTGTACATCATAAAAGTTACACATTAGAGGAAGAATTCATGAGAGTTACAGTACACCCTGTCCTGTAGTGGACAAACGTATCAATTACACCCTTGGCCATGATCCTGGATTATGCATGTATGGATATCAATATAGCTTTTAGTAAGTACTGCAAAGCAAATTTCCCCGTACACACTAAAACTAATGTATTCCAGCATTTCTAATAAGCATGAGATGGTTGAACGTCTGTACTGTGCCTTATAGATTGTGACATGACCTCTGCTTTCTGCTAGATGTGTGGACTGAGTATTGAGCTGCAGTGACCGAGATCCCATAGCCCCAGGATGGATGGTTCTTTCAGATCTCCTGAGATCACACTGACAGACAGCACTGTGACTGCACACCTTTTTAAGACGTCATTAATAAGTGGCATGCCCCGAGACGTAAAACACAAAGATGTTATTTGAAGAGACACAGAAGTGAAGCTGGAAAACAAACATTTGCCACACGGGTGGAAACTGTAGTTGTGGTTATTGGAGAAAACTGATGCGTCTGTCACACTGCAGCCAGAGTGACAAGAGCATCCGTCAGACGAGTGCCCACACACAGTCAAGCTAAAAGCTCTTTGAAGCCACAGGCTATTCAAAATGATGGAATTCATGACCAGCATCTTGATGTACCCTGAACTCAGCACTTCTGATACAACGCACTTGTGATGAGAGTGTCAAGACAATGCGCAACATGTCGAGACTTTGGATCTTTGATAAATCAACTGTCATCTGAAGACTTTGCCTGCAAGCCAATGAAGGAGGTCATGAGTCAGAAGTTACGGTGCCCTTGGCTTACACAGAATTGCAAAACCCAAAATGAGTGCTGTCAGGTCTTCCAAAACTAACAATCATCTCTATCTGTGACAACTAGAGGGCACTCAGAGAAGGCATACCTCCTCTAAGGTTGTTTGCCCACTAATTAATTGTCATTAAAATGTTTGTCAGCTGACCGAGCATCCAAATATGTCTGAGCCTGTGTACTGTCAAGTTTATGAGCCCAACTTCTTCCAATCTTAGCAAGCTTTGACAAAGACACCATAGCTGACAGTGTTAAAAAAAGTGAAAACGTGATCCAGAATAGGCATACTGACCCTCATTTATCAAAATGCATAGAAACAATTGTCAGTTAAATGCCACACTCCTGCCTCGCCCCCAGCATTTACAACACAATGTAAGATGGAAAAAAAGAGAAACTTCTCAAAAGTGGAAACTGACATTATTATGAGAAAAGTGAAAAATAATAAAGTAGTGTTGTGTGGCAATCTCAAAAATTACATTAAAGGCAGAAGAACTGCAACTGGAATAAGAGCTGATTAAGAACAGAAGCAGCTGCAGTTTATCATTTGAATCTATACAGCCATGATGTAATTGTGTAACCTAGGATAAAGTACCTGATAACAATTCTTTATATTGATGTTGTGGAGAAGGGAATAACCAGGCCAAGCATTCAGAGCAGATGAACTTTATTCCCTCTCTCACATCTCTCAGAATCAGAAAACATTAACATTCTGTAGCAGGGACTCTCTTTTATATTACCACACTCACACGCCCCTGCTGCCTGAGGTCCTGCATCACAATTCCTTCTCGCATCACAATCCCTTTTGTCCCCCAGTCCCTTAATCCCCATGCTCTTCCGTTAAATTACTGCATCTCCCTTCCTTCCAGTCTGAGATGAATACCACAGCATGGGTCCCCCATAATGTAAAAAAAAAAAAGATGTCTGACACAGGCAAAGGAGTGGCTGCACTCATCAGATCAAAATTAAAGTAAATGGGGATGTTAGTAAAGTGTTTATTAAATGCTGTTACCCTGGTCATCTAAACAGCACTTACATTTCTAGAAGTGCAGGATGAAGTCCTGTCTCCATCACAGCCCCCAACATCTGCAAATTTAGTTCTGCTGGCCAGAGCTGAGTGACACATAGTTTTCCAGTGCAATATTATGCAGAACTGCAGAGGCCGGAACTATTCCCCACACTTTCTCACAGCAGCAAGTGATCCTGTTTATTCATTCATTTATTTATTTAACCACAATAGGGCAACTGGAGCCATGTGCTTCTGTGCACATAAAACCTGCTCTGTGGTGGGTTTACTAGTGGAATTAACCAGATAATCTGGGAGGTATAACCATTATTAAATACTAAATAACACCACAGAAATAACTCTTTATTACCTCCTCCAAGGGAGGAGATAATGTTTTTGCCAACGTTAGCATCATGAACGCCCAGGCGGGGAAAAATGGAGACCCAAACGCTGAACTGTGAGTTTGTAAAACGTTTAGTGAAAAACACAAAAGTCCAACAAGGTAGAAGCAACTTACAGGCAGAGCTGGAACAGAAAGCTAAGACGTGTGGAAATGCTGGATAAATGAATTCAATTCAATTCAATTCAATTCAATTCAACTTTATTTATATAGCGCCATTTCACAACAACAGTCATCTCATAGCACTATCAACTGTAGGGGGAACCCCCATAGTTGCAGAAAGACCCCAGCAATCAGGCGATCCCCTGTGAGCAAGCACTTGGCGACGGTGGAGAGGAAAAACTCCCTTTTAACAGGAAGAAACCTCCAGCAGAACCAGGCTCAGGGAGGGGCAGTCATCTGCTGCGACTGGCTGGGGGGTGAGGAGATGGAGAAGAAGAAAAGAACAGACATGTAGAGAGCAAACAGCACGATGGGGACTCAATCTATGGGAGAGAACAAACAAATGTTAATGACCAGCAAAAAAAATATTTCATTGAGAGTGAGGAAAGGAGTGAGGCCCAGTGAGGTCCCCTGGCTGACTAAACCTATTAGCAGCATAACTAAGGGAGGGTTCAGAAACACATGATCCCTCCCTAATTGTAGGCTATATCAAAAAGGTAGGTTTTAGCCCTATTCTTAAAAACAGATCGAGTCTGACTCCTGAATCCAGATTGGCAGCTGATTCCACAGGAGAGGGGCTTGATAACTGAAGGCTCTGCCTCCCATTGTACTTTTGGAGATTCTAGGTATTACAAGGAATCCTGCATTTTGGGAGCGTAGTGCTCTGTTAGGATAATACGGTAGTATCAGATCTTTTAAATAAAAAGGAGCCTGATTGTTTAGAGCTTTGTAAGTAAGAAGAAGGATTTTAAACTTAATTCTAAACTCTATGGGAAGCCAATGAAGGGAGGCCAGAACCGGAGAGATATGATCTCTCTTTCTAGTACCTGTTAAAACTCTTGCTGCAGCATTTTGGATCAGCTGAAGACTTTTTAAAGATGTTTTAGGACAGCCTGATAATAAAGAATTACAATAATCTAATCTCGAGCTAACAAAAACGTGGATCAGTTTCTCAGCATCACTCTGAGACAAGATGCTCCTAATCTTGGCAATATTACACAAATGATAGAAGGCAGTCTTAGAAACAAATTTAATATGTGAATTGAAGGACAAATCCTGATCAAAAATAACTCCAAGGTTCCTCACAGAGCTATTAAGAGAAAGAGTAACCGTATCCAAACTGAAAGTTTGATTTGGAAAGGAATTTCTAAGTTTTTTTGGACCAACAAGAATGACTTCAGTCTTATCTGAATTTAATAGCAGGAAATTACAAATCATCCAAGCTTTGATTTCCTTAAGACAGGCTTCTAACTTGGCTAATTGATTACTATCATCTGGCTTCATTGACAGGTATAATTGTGTGTCATCTGCATAACAATGAAAATGTATACAGTGCTTTCTAATAATGTTGCCTAACGGAAGCATATATAAACTAAAAAGAGTAGGGCCTAGCACAGATCCCTGTGGAACTCCATGACTAAGCTTTGAGTTGAAAGAAAACTCATTATTTACATGAACAAACTGGAACCTATCAGATAAATAAGATCTAAACCACTGCAACGAAGTTCCATTAAGTCCAACATAGTGTTCTAATCTATCAAGTAGAATATTATGATCGATAGTATCAAAAGCTGCACTAAGGTCTAAAAGGACAAGTACAGAAACTAGTCCATTATCAGATGCAATGAGGAGGTCGTTAGTGACCTTCGCTAAGGCTGTTTCAGTACTATGATGGATTCTAAACCCAGATTGAAACTCTTCAAGTAAACCATTTCCCTGCAGGTGGTCAAATAATTGCATAGCAACAACTCTTTCTAAGATTTTTGAAATGAAAGGGAGATTAGAGATTGGTCTATAGTTAGCTAAAGCTCCTGGATCTAGCGTTGGCTTTTTGAGTAAGGGTTTAATTACAGCCATTTTAAAAGCCTGCGGTACATGGCCTAAAGTTAATGAAGAATTGATTATATGAAGAATAAAGCTACCAATAAGTGGGAAGACTTCTTTAAATAACCTGGTAGGAATAGAGTCTAAAAGACAAGTTGAAGGTTTGGATGAGGAAACTATTTTGTCTAACTCACAAAGGTCGATTGGAGTAAACTCATCAAGACAGACATCAATAGAAGGAGTTGTAGTAGTTACAGTATTTTAGTTAATTGTGGGAAGAATCTGATTGATTTTATCTCTGATGGATGAAATTTTATTATTGAAAAAGTTCATAAAGTCCTGACTAGTAAGCTCTAAGGGAATGCTAGGATTGACAGAGTCCTGACTCTTTGTCAACCTGGCTACAGTACTGAAAAGAAACCTGGGATTATTCTTGTTCTCTTCTATTAATGCAGAATAATAACTCGTTCTAGCTTTTCTAAGAGATTTTTTATAAATTAAAAGATGATTTCTCCAAGCTAAATAGATTTCATCTAAATTAGTGGAGCGCCATTTTCTTTCTAATTGATGAGTCTTCTGTTTTAAGCTACGAGTTTCTGTGTTGAACCAAGGAGTTAGAAATCTCTGATTAGACTTTTTCTTTTTTAAGGGGGCCACCAAGTCTAGAGTCTGATGCAGAGAAGCTGAAACACTGTCCACCATGTTATCAATTACAGAAGGAGCAAGCTGTCTATAGCTTATTTCCGTTGTGTTGACACATGGCATAGAGGAAACAATCTGCATAAATTTGGTAACAGCATCATCTGAGAGGCATCTACTGTAATAATATTTTTCTTTAGGAGAAAATATAAACGAAGTAGGAATTAGACGTGGAACTCATGTCTGGAGTCACAGAGAATAATGAAGGATGTTGCTCCGAATTGCGAGGCGGCGTCCCTAAAATAGGCCAGTAGAAAATAAGAACAAATGACAAACAGGTGTGGGTAACATAAGCGAGGATATTAAGCCAGAGTAGAAACAGCTGTGACAACCGCCAAATTGAGCTAGCAAAAACAAAACCCCCGCTCAGGACCCACACCCATGCAAAACCAGGCACCTAGGCCCGCTGGACCAGACAGTTGACAGTTCAGGTGGTCGGCTAAAGTCTCAGACCTGGCAGATGGCGGGATGGAAAGGGTCAGGTGACCTACCGGAGAATGTGGGCCACCCAACCCAGCGGCACAGTCTGTCAGGTGGTCTGCCAGAGTTCTTTAACCACCTAAACAGAAAAGGTGGTCCAGGGGGTGGCTGCCCAACAGGAACAACCAACGATGAGGAGGATGGAGGAATGGGTGGAACCACGACGGCCTCGGGCAGAGGAGGGGGAACCACAATGACCTCGGGCAGAGGAGAGGGAACCACAACAGCCTCAGGCAGAGGAGAGGGGACTGCGACAGCCTCAGGCAGAGAAGAGGGAACCACGATGGCATCTGGCAGAGGAGAGGGGACCACAATGGCATCAGGCAGAGGAGAGGGAACCCCAACGACGTCAGGCAGAGGAGAGGGAATCCTGACACCCCTGGACTGCCCTGCAGCACCCTCGGTGGTCCCAGACTGGGACATGGCAGTACCCGCGGTGGGACCAGGCGGAAGCAAGGCAGCATCTGTGGTGGCTCCGGCCTGGAGCGAAGCTGCACCCATGGTGACTCTGGGCTGGAGCAAAGCTGCACCCATGGTCGCTCCGGGCTGGAGCAAAGCTGCACCTGCGGTGGCTCCGGGCTGAAGCAAAGCTGCACGTGCAGTGGCTCCGGGCTAGAGCAAAGCTGCATCCATGGGAGTTCTGGGCTGGAGCGTATCAGCACCCACAGTGGCTCCAGACGAGAGCGTAGCTGCATCCGCGGTGGACCCGGACTGGGCCATAGCTGCACCCACAGTGGACCCAGACTGGGCCAGAGCTGCACCCACGGTGGCCCCCAGGCTGGTGCGTAACGCCACGGCAGACCCACACTGGAGTGCAGCACCCACATTGGTTTCAGGCTGGGGCGCAGCACCCACGATGGTCCCTGACTAGGGCACCACACACACACAGAGACCCGGATTGAAGAGGAGCTGCACTCACAGAGGTCCCGGTCTGGAACGGAGCACCCGCGAAGACCTCTACCGGAGGAGGAGCAGCACCCACAGAGGTCCCGGGCTGGGACAGAGCATCCGCAACAACCTCAGCTGATGGGGAAGCAGCACCCTCGGAGGCCCTGGGCTGGGACGGAGCACCCACAAAGACCTCAACCAGAGGAGGAGCAGCACCCATGGAGGCCCCGGGGTGGAATGGAGCACCCGCGATGACCTCGGCAGGAGGAGCTGGACCCATGAAGACCTCAGGTGGCAAGACCGAACCCACGGAGGCCTCAGGTGAAGTTGGATGACCCTTGGTGACCCTGGGGAAAGGCTCAGACAAGGGGGACAGAGACACAGGATCAGGGTCACCCGTGGCAATGGAGCCCGGTGAGGTGAGCTCAGGTGCAGCTGACGGCTGCACTTGGCTCTCCCAACCAAGAGCCAGGCAAAACCTCTCCAAAACTGAAACAGTGAAAACAAAGAAGAGCACTTGCCTGAGCTCAAGTCCACCACCGTCCAGGACTCCGTCAACCCAGGCGACGACATCTCGGGCCCTGCCCTCTGGAGGTCCAGGTCCAGCTCTGCTGTGGTGGCCCCTGCAGCAGGCATGGTGGTTGGTGCAGTCCCGAAACCCCCCAGTGAGGTGACCCACGCAGGTGGCTCGCCCGGCATGGCAACAGGAGGTCTGGTGCTGGATCCTGCACTGCTGAAGTCAGGGGATGCCCCATCATTGGCGCAGGCTTCAACACGGTAACAGTGCTCTCCCTCCATCCAGACCGGGGTTGTGGGGCTGGAACCTGGTCCTCCAGGGCCGCAGGCTCCTCCATCGTCTGGCGGCTCAGTCCTGCGGCTGGCGGACACTCAAGGGGTGAAGGAGGAGACACGAAGAGAGCAGGTGAAAAGTTTATTGCTGCAGCAGACAGTGAGAGCTCAGAGGACTGCACAGGCTGAGCCTCACCACCGGGAATCAGGCAAGATAATTCATGCTTTGGGGAATAAGAATGAAAAAACACTTGCCTGAGTTCCCGGGGCATGATGTTTTCTGCTGCAGCTTGTTTTGACTTCGCTCTCTCCGTGGCTGCAGCTGTTGTGGGCCCCTCTGAGGAACATGGAGGAGCCGCCCCTGCAGACGCAGTGATGGGCGGAGCCGGACAGGAGATGACCTGACCCTCAGCAGCGGAGGGAGATGCCGAGGAGACGGGGGTCACAGCAGCAAAGGAGGAGAAGGAAGCTGATGGGACAGTTGGAGAAGGAGAACCAGAGGAAGGGACTGCTTCAGGGATTGTCTGATTTGGCGTGGGGAGAACTGCTGTCTGAGAGGCGGAGGTGTTCCTCCGGCAGTCCAAAGCTGGATGGTGGTGTCTAAGAGCCTGAGGAGCAGAGGCAGGAGCAGGCAAACATGGGGAGGAGAAGGAGGTCTGCCGTGGAGAGCACCTCCGCGCTGGCTTCGGTCCCGCTGGAGGCGGCCCCGTCGTCAGCCCGGGGAATAACTGCTGAAGCGAGGCGACCGTGGACAGTAGTTCCCACGAATTGGGGATACCTTCTCAAGCTGGGATGTGCCTCCACAATCCCCACCGCTCCATTTACACTTTCCCAGGTCTTCTTAGGTCCATGGGAGACGAGAGCTTCATCCACAACGCTCTGGATGAACTTGATGGCTCATTCCTCCTCCAGGCTCGGGGACCCAGCTGCCAATCTTCCTTTATTTGCTGAAGGCTGACGTACTGGGGACATGATAATGGCTCCAGACAAGGGTGAGTGAAAACAAAACCACAAACTACAGCAGCTGGGTCTCTTACGGGTTGGAGCCTACTGTTATGAATTGCCCCTCGGGGCAGAAAGGAGAGACTCAGATGCTGAACTGTAGTTTGTAATATTTAATGAGGAAACATAAAGTTCAATGGTGCACAAAAATAACTTACAATTGAGTCAGCAAGGAGTTGGCGGGAAAAACATAGGCAGAAGTGCCAGAACGGGGAAATGGTTCTGGTGCAGATCAGTTGAGGCTCCAACAATGAGCGAAAGAAACAATGGGCTTTAAATAGGACACGAAACCAATGAACACAAATGATTGCAGGTGTGGAGCACATGAGCGGGCAGGAGATGACAATGATTACCAAATGGGGTCAGCTGAGTGAAGTGAGAGGGGAGAACACGGGACTGACAGCTGACAGAGACACCGCCCACAACACAGCAAAAACCCGGAAGTGCCACTGACAGCTGTCACCCCGAAAAGAGAGAGAAAGAAAACACAACAGTACAATTATAAAGAACTAAATACCAGCAAATACCAAATACATGAGTAGCGAACTATGATGACATAAACAAGGGGGTGGAAAGAATAAGAAATGATACAAGATATGCAGAAACCAACCACGGATAAAATGACGGAACTAAGAACACAAAGATACAACAGATATACAAATCTGAAAAAAAGACCATGAGACTGAGTACGGCGGAATCTCCCGTGCTCAGATCATAACAGTTTGTTGGTTTGTCTGTTAACAATTACTCAAAAATTTCTGAACAGATTTTAATGAAATTTTCAGGGAAGGTGTGTCATTGCACGGGAAACAGATGATTAGATGTTGGTAATGATCCGGATCACGATCTCCATGCAGAAATTTTTTGGGTAGGAAAATAATAATAATAATAATAATATTGAGCATCCCCTTTAAGACGTGTCCACACCTTTAAGACGTGTCCACAGCGTTACATTCACCCATTCACCTCCACACCCACGCACATATGTGATGGTTGACATTGTTTCATCTGAAGACTCCAAGAAAAAGCAAGCAAACTGCAGTTTATGAACGGATTTTGATGGCATTTTCAGGAATGGCACGAGGAACAGATTACCAGCAGACAAGCTAAGGATGTCTTGCGAGGCACGTTACCCACACGGCATGTAAGCATACAACACTGGACAGTGGTAATGTTTTTGCCAGTGTTGTGCCAAAAAGTGATTGAGGGTGGCGCAAACAGCTGCCAAAAAGTGATTACCGGCTGCTGGAGCTGGGAGCGCCTGTTTGTTAAAGGTGTACTGCGTGGTCTTAGTCCACCTACAATGTGTCTGTGAATATTTTATAGTAAATTTTTTGAGGTTTTATCACATCTGAAAAAAAATATAGTGTTGGCCAGAGTGTTTGCAGTTTGGATAACAACATATAGCATTTATGAGATTGCAATTGATTCCAATATTTATGTGCAAAAACCTCATTGTTGTTTAGAAGCTACACTACAATTGTCCATTGCTGACACATATAATATGTATTTACACAGTATCTACATGTACAGTGGATATAAAAAGTCTACACACCCCTGTTCAAATGCCAGGTTTTTGTGATGTAAAAATGAGAATAAGATAAATAATTTCAACACTTTTTCCACCATTAATGTGACCTATAACCTGTACAACCCAATTGCAAAATATACTGAAATCTTTTAAGTGGAAAAATAAAAAACAAAAAACTTACAATAACCTGGTTGCATAAATATGCAGACCCTTAAACTAATACTTTGTTGCAGCACCTTTGGCTTTAATTACAGCATTCGGTATTTTGGGGTAGGAGTCTATCAGCGTGGCACATCTTGATGTGGCAATATTTGCCCACTCTTCTTTGCAAAATGCTCCAAATCTGTCAGATTGCGAGGACATCTCCTGTGCACAGCCTTCTTCAGATCATCCCACTGATGTTCGATTGGACTCAGGTCTGGACTCTGGCTGGGCCATTCCAAAACCTTAATCTTCTTCCGGTGAAGCCATTCATTTGTTGATTTGGATGTGTGCTTTGGGTCATTGTCGTGCTGAAAGATGAAGTTCCTCTTCATCTTCAACTTTCTAGCAGAATCCTGATGGTTTTGTGCTATGGTTTTGTGTATTTGGAACTGTTCATAATTCCCTCCACCTTGACTAAGGCCCCAGTTCCAGCTGAAGAAAAACAGCCCCAAAGCATGATGCTGCCACCACCATGATTCACTGTAGCTATGGTGTTCTTTTGGTGATGAGCAGTGTTGTGTTTGCACCAAATAGACCTTTTGGAATTATGACCAAAAAGTTCAACCTCGGTTTCATCGGACCATAACACATTTTCCCACATGCGTTTGGAAGATTTCAAATGTGTTTTTGCAAAATGTAGCCGGGCTTGGATATTTTTCTTCGTAAGATAAGGCTTCCATCTTGCCACCCTAGATGGGAGATTGTTGTCACATGTACTAAACAGCCAGTACTTGCCAGAAATTCCTGCAGCTCCTTCAATGTTGCTGTCAGCCTCTTGGCAGCCTCCCTGACCAGTTTTCTTCTCGTCTTTTCATCAATTTTGGAGGGACGTCCAGTTCTTGGTAATGTCACTGCTGTGTCATATTTTCTCCACTTGATGATGACTGTCTTCACTGTGTTCCATGGTATAGTCATTCATTCATTTATTCATTCATTCATTCAATCAATGAATGTATAGTTAATGCCTTGGAAATTCATTTGTACTCCTCTCCTGACTGATACCTTTGAACAATGAGATCCCTCTGATGCTTTGGAAGCTCTCTGCAGACCATGGTTTGTGCTGTAAGACGTGACTACAAAAATATCAGGAAAAGCCTACTAGAACAGCTGAACTTTATTTGGGGTTAATCAGAGGCACTTTAAATGGTGGCAGGTGTGTGCTGACTCCCATTCAACATGAGTTTGAATGTGATTGGTTAATCCTGAACACAGGTGATCTGGATCACCACTTGAATCCAGTAATTTTTAGGAAAAATCAGTATCAACTTGGTTAAATTTTACTTTTGCTGGTACACCAAAATTTCTGTAGCTACGTTACTTAATACTATTTATTTATTTCAATAAATCTTATCGAAGGAAACTTGAATTAATATTTTTCATCAATATCAAATACGGAAATGTTGCATTTAGAAAACTGCTGCATTTCTAACAATGTCATTTGGGGGAAATGAGCTGCTTGCCGGAGGTCTGCACTCTCCGAGTGCTTTTCTAGTCGTTTTTGCTGCTGTTTCTCTGTCTGTTAGCAGGATCATGCAAAAACTCCTAGATGGATTTGGATGGCAATTTCCCAAGAGGTGGCCCTTGGCCCAAAGATGAACTCATTACATGTTGGAGGTGATCCCTGAGTGCATTCTTCCGCTAAGGCCCTATTTTGCAATGTACAGATGGATGACGATATGGATGGATACAGGGATGGAGGGGAGGACAAAGGGAAGGAGGGAGCCTTAGCAGAGGTATGCACTCTCTGAGTGCCCTCTTGCTAGAATTTTATTTCACCTCAGTTCTCACACTAGAAGTACCTCTATGCAGTATGCAAAGCCTCTGTAATACAGTATTAGAGGAAAAGGACAGTTTTTTAAGAAAGCGTCGAGCTGAATCACAAATGTATAAAAATATTGCAAATTTCAGAAGCTAAACTTTGAATTTTATTTTTCTACATCTGATCAGTTGCCATAAATTTTAAATTTTCTTCTTAAGTCCAGGGTATTTGCTGCAGTGACATAAATGTGTATGAAATGTTTAGAATTATTGATAGCAGCCTCTTTAGACTTTAAAGGAAATCTTTAAAACACACACAGTATAGCACAATGAAAACAGATCACCTAACACGTTGCACTGCTCAGTATATTTTGATATCAAATAATTTTCCCACACAGCCAGTGATCTCTACTGCACTGACTTTAAAACTTGTGTACACGAGCTGAGACCTGTTGTGGGATTTGAGTCTATCCAACAACCATGTATAGATTGATAAATACCAATCTTTGTGTTGAAATGTCTGTTGGACCGGTTTTCTGTCTTACACATTCTGTCTTGCACTTCCTCCGTGTCCTGAGGAAGAACAACTTGGACCAGAAGCTGCTGCTGGCCTTCTACCGCTGCTCTGTGGAGAGCGTGCTCACCTACTGTCTGGGCGTGTGGTACGCCGGCCCCACGGCCGAGAACAGGAAGGCTGTGCAGAGGGTCATCAACACCACCCAAAAATCAGCAGCAGCCCTCTGCCCTCCTGGGAGGACATCTCCAGATGCTCCTGTCTCAGAAAGATCAAGGCCATCACAGGAGACCCCTCACATCCCGCCCACCTCCTGTTTGACCTGCTTCCCCCTGGATGACGGTTCAGATCGATCAGGTCCCACACCTCCAGACTGACAAACAGTTTCTTCCCCTGGGCCATCCAGACTGCAAACAGTCAGAGGCCCCACCCCCTCCCTCTGAACGCTCACATGCACAGAACTGAGGACCTTTTTAATTATCACAATAACACACCTGTCTTTGCACTCTGCACTTTCATGTATATTGACCCATCCATGAAACCACTACCATACCTGTGTATATTTTCCATAATCACTTGGGCCATTTTATTTAGTCATGTCTTCAGTTGTGTGTTCTGCACTCTGCGCTCTTATGAAGAAGAAGTCATCTCTATTGTCATTCAGTCCATAAAGCCAATCATGTACAGCAGAACGAAATTACGTTTCTCCTATCTACAGTGTTTATCACATGTAGAATCAGAGGAGTTGCTGCCATGCAAGGCACCGCCACAAACAACTTCTCTCTCCCCCATTCTAATACGCTGAGCACCAAGCTAGAAGGCGGGAGGTACCATTTTTATATGGTCTTTGGTATGACCCAGCCGGGACTTGAACCCCCAAACTCCTGGTTGTGGGGCGGATGCTCTATCAACTAGGCCACCATGTACATAGTTCCATCTGTGAAGCCACTACCATACTTGCGTATATTTCCATAATCCTAGGCTATTTTTATTTCAGTCATGTGTTTAATCATGTGTTCTGTTTTTCTCGAATCCTTATCTCTTACTTTATTGCACAGTAGCCTGCTGGAGGACCCACAATTTCGTTGTTCTTACTTTGTCTCCAAACCACTCAACCTAAGCTGTCCCTCTGATATACTCATTTCTAATCCTGTCACTCCTAGTCACTCCCAATGAGAAGCTTAGCATCTTCAACTCTGCCATCTCCAGCTCCGCCGCCTTTTTGTCAGTGCCACCATCTCCAAACCATACATCATAGCAGGTCTCACTACTGTCTTGTAAATCTTCCCTTTCACCGTAGCTGCTCTTCTTCCATTGCAAATCACCCCTGACACTTGTCTCAGCCAAATCTACCCTGCCTGACCTTGTCTGTCAGCCTGTCCATCACAAATACAGCAGCCTACTGTTTGTAAATACATTTACGTCCATATATGTACCTATGTTTGGACAGTGATTCAAGTTTTGTTATTTTAGCTGTTTTCCAAAACATATTCAAGATGCAGTTATATAATCAACATGGGACTCAAGTGCAGACTTCCAGCTTTAATTTGAGGATATTCACATCCAAATTCGAGTCAGAATTTAGGAATTGTAACCATTTTTATAAAAAAACTCCTCATTTCAGAAGCTTAAAAGTACTTGGACAGTTGACTCAAAAGCTATTTCTTGGGCTACATGGATTATTCCTTCATTAATTCATCATCAATCAAGCAAGCAGGTAAAAGGTCTAGAGTTAATTCCAGATGTGGCATTTGCATTTTGAAGCTGCTGCTGTGAACCCACTTCATGCAGTCAAAGTAGCTCTCAGTGGAAGTGAAACCGACCATCCTTAGGCTGAAAAAAGAAAAAAATCCATCAGAGAGATAACAGAAATGTTAGGAGTGGCCAAATCAACAGTTTGGTACATTCTGAGAAAAAAAGAGCACACTGGTGAGCTCGGGAACTCAAAAAGGCCTGGATATACACAGGAAATAACAGTTGTGGATGACTGCAGGATCCTTTCTATGGTGAAGAAAAGCCCTTCACAACGTCCACCCACATGAAGAACACTCTCCAGGAAGTAGGCTTATCAGTATAAGTCTACCATAAACAGAAGAGAGAGAAAATGCAGAGATTTCACTCCAAGGTGCAAACCACTAATCAGCCTCAAAAATAGAAGGACCAGATTAGACTTTGCCATAAAAAACATCTAAAGGAGCCAGCCCAGTTCTGGAACAGCATTCTTTGGACCAATGAAGCCAAGATCAACCTGTACCAGAATGATGGGAAGAAGAAAGTATGGAGAAGTCTTAGAACAGCTCATGATCCAAAGCACGCCACATCTTCTGTAAAACATGGTGGAGGCAGTGTGATGCATGGGCATGCATGACTTCCAATGGCACTGGGTCGCTACTGTTTATTACCTCCGCCAGGCTGAAGGCCAGGAGGAGGTTATGTTTTTGCCAGCGTTTGTCTGTCTGTTTGTTTGTCTGTCTGTCTGTCTGTTGGTTAGCAAGATAACTCAAAAAGTTTTGGACGGATTTCCACGAAACTTTCGGGCCTTGTTGAAAACGGTACAAGGAAGAAATGATTAAATTTTGGGGATGATCCAGATCACCGTCTGGATACAGGAATTTTTTAAATGATTCTTTAACATTGTGAGATACGGCCATTTTCAACATGTGTGCAGGGGCAATAGAGGGCGCTGGTCGTCGTGTCTGATGAACACAAACTCCGCCTTCTTCAAAGTTTTAGGCACAAAAGCACGCAGAAAACAGTGGTGGGCAGGGCCCGCCAGAGTGCCTGTGTTTGCGCGACACTGCAAAAGCTGAGACGGGCAGCTGTCCGGCGCCGGATTATTTGGCAGAAATTCCCCGGCCAGTCATAGGGGCTGCGCAAAAACCAGCTCTCTGCCGCGGGAGGCTTCCAAATCCTCTTTTTTCCGCCAGTAAGGGAGGCATGAGGTCAGTACAGGTGTGAAGGCCCCCCCAATAAGGGAGGCATGAGGTATGCCTTGACAGGTCGCAGCCTGGCACTTTGCAGATGGAGGAGATGGACACAACAGCAACACTTCAGTTTATTACCTCCGCCAAGGAGGTAATGCTTTTACTACTGAACCACTAATCCTATCATTGTGAATCCAATTGCTAGTCATATGTTTTCATGGTCAAGGAATCTGAAAACCTACACACAAACACTGTATGGGGGGGAACGGTGGCGCTTGGCGGAGGTCTGCGTTCTCCGAGTGCTTTTCTAGTTGATGATGTGACAGAAGCAGCCGGATGAGTTCTGAAGTGTATAGAGATAGACTGTCTGCTTAGATTCAGCCAAATGCAGCAAAGTTGATTGGACAGCACTTCACAATACAGATGGACAATGACCCAAAACATACTGAGAAAGCAACCCAGGAGTTTTTTAGGCAAAGAAGAGGAATATTCTGCAATAGCCAAGTTAATCACCAGATTTCAACCTGATCCAGCAGCATTTCACTTGCATAAGACAAAACTTAAGGCAGAAAGACCCACAAACAAGCAACACCTGAAGACTGCTGCAGTAAAGGCCTGGCAAAGCATCACAAAGGAGAAAAGCCAGTGTCTGGTGATGTCCATGGGTTTCAGACTTCAGGCATTCATTGTCTGCAAATGATTCTCAACAAAGTATTAAAAATTAACATTTTATTGATGGAAATGTGAATTTCTTCAAACACTTTTGAGCCCCTGAAATGAGGAGATTTTGTATAAAAATGGTTGCAATTCCTAAACCATAACTCCAATTTGGGTGTAAATACCCTCAAATTAAAGGTGAGAGTCTGAACTTTAAGGCCATATTGATTACAGCGGGGAAAAGTATTGAACACGTGAACACGTCATTATTTTTCTCATTAAACATATTTCTGATGGAGCCACTGACCTGAGATTTTCACCAGATATCAATATCAACCCAAGTAATCCATACATAAAAAAGAAATCAAGGCAACTGTGTCCACAACACAAGTTATATTTAATACAGTGGAATGACACAGGGAATAAGTATTGAACATGCTTGGTGAAATTCATTTAATATTTAGTAGAAAAGCCTTTGGTGGTAATGGTAAATGGTAAATGGTAAATGGCATTCACTTATATGACGCTTTTATTCTCATCTCTTGATGACCAAAGTGCTTTACAGATCCTGCTATCCACCCATTCACACACACATTCACACACTGACAGCTTCTAGACACCTCCTGTATGGAGAAACTAGGTGCAGGCATTGCTCAGGAGTGATTTTAGCCCATTCTTCTACACAAACCGTCTTCAAATCTTGAAGGTTCGGTGGTTGTCTTCTATGAACTCTGATCTTCAGTTCATTCCACAGATTTTCAATTGGATTCAGGTCAGGTGACTGACAGGGCCATTCTAGCAGCTTTATTTTCTTTCTCTTGAGGCAGCTGACAGTTTCCTTGGCTGTATGTTTGGGATTATTGTCTTGCTGAAATGTCCACCCTCGTTTCATCTTCAGCATCTTGGCAGATGACAACAGGTTCTTATCAAGGATGTCTCTGTACATTTGTCCATTCATCTTTCCTTTCAATTACAGCAGGAAACATAAGTATTGAACACATCAACATTTTTCTCATTAAACATATTTCTGATGGAGCCATTGACCTAAGATTTTCACCAGATATCAGTCGTAATCCATACAAAGAAATCAAGGCAACTGTGTTGACAGAACAAGCTATATTTAATAAAGTGGAATGACACAGGGAATAAGTATTGACCACATGAAGAAAAAGAGGTGCAAAAAGGCATAGAAAGCCAAGAAACCAGATGAAATCCATGAGAATTTAGGAAGCCATCCCATCCCCCATCAGTGCAAATTAATTTCAGCTGGTTAAGTCTTGACTGATAGCCTTTAAAAAGGCCTGCGAATATCAGATTTTCACACCACAAAGAACTCATGATGGGTAGAAGAAAAGAGCTCTCTTTAGACCTTCGCAACCTTATTGTTAAAAAACATAATGATGACATTGGTTACAGGTGCATTTCTAAACTGCTGAATGTTCCAGTGAGCACTGTTGGAGCCATCATTCGGAAGTGGAAAGAGCGTCATTTTACCATAAACTCGCCAGAAACCAGGAGTTTGTCGCAACATTTCTGACAGAGGAGTCAAAAGAATTATCAGAAGAGTTACCCAAAAGCCAGAGACCACTCGTGGAGAGCTCCAGAAAGACCTGGAGTTAGCAGGTACTGCTGTTTCAAAGAAAACAATAAATAATGCACTCAACCGACATGGTACAGGCAGACGTCATATAATTGGAGAAAAGATGAATGGACAAATGTACAGAGACATCCTTGATAAGAACCTGTTGCCATCTGCCAAGATGCTGAAGATGAAACAAGGGTGGACATTTCAGCAAGACAATGATCCCAAACATACAGCCAAGGAAACTCTCAACTGGCTCCAGAGAAGGAAAATAAAGCTGCTAGAATAGTCCAGTCAGTCACCTGACCTGAATCCAATTAAAAATCTATGGAATGAACTGAAGATCAGAGTTCATAGAAGACACCCATGGAACCTTTAAGATTTGAAGACAGTTTGTGTGGAAGAATGGGCTAAAATCACTCCTGAGCAATGCCTGCACCTAGTTTCTCCATACAGGAGGAGTCTGGAAGCTGTTATTATCAACAAAGGGTTTTCTATTAAATATTAAACGAATTTCACCAAGCATGCGCAATACTTATTCCCTGTGTCATTCCACTTTATTAAATATAACTTGTGTTGTGAACACAGTTGCCTTGATTTATTTGTATGTATGGATTACTTGGGTTGTTACTGATATCTGGTGAAAATCTCAGGTCAGTGGCTCCATCAGAAATATGTTTAATGAGAAAAATGTTGACGTGTTCAATACCTATTTACCCCATTGTATATAACTGTATCTTGAATATATTTTGCTAAACAACTAAAATAGCAAAGCCTGTGTCAGTGTTCAAATATATATGGAGCCAACTGTGAACACGGCTCGATCAATGGGACACATTTTTTATATTTGAGTAAAGCCAGAGATAAGGAAATTAATGAAATTGTACCTTCAAGTGATTTTAAGAATAAGTTCATGCAGAGAGACGGGAGAGATCAGAGAGAAATGACATTAAAAATGTATTAAACTTAGCCCTCTCACTCTACCTTTACCATTCTCCTATCTTTGATCATTGTGGTAACAAGAGTGCCTCACCCCAAATATAGCAGTACAGCGACCCACCCACATCCACAAGAGAACTCAAGTGCTTTTGGAACAGTGCTGTAAGCAGTGTCAACAGTGACAAAAGTGAGGGTAGGACAGACCCCATGTAATGGCTCTGTGGAAATTTGGGATGTCAACCAAAATCCTCCAACTTCAACAGCACAGTTCACAGTACCATCATCAGCTCCATCATAATGTGGCGTAGTGGATGCACCACTCAGGACAGGAAGATTCTCCAGTGTGTGGAAAGAAACTGCACAATCCATCTTTGTGGCAGCCTTCCCATCACTTGTGGACACCTACATCACTAGGGTCACCAGGAGGGCCCACAACATCATCAAGGCCAATACAACACAAAATCTGTTCACACTCCTGACATCAAGAAGGTGCTGCAAGAGCGTAATCCTGAACATCCCAGGCTGTCACACAGTTTCTACCCATAGGCCATCAGACTTATGAACACTAAGCCAACCCTCAGTAGTCCACTTCCCACCTCTAGCCTCCTGGACTCTGATTTTTGTTTGTGCTAGTCAGCGCTGCCCCCCTCCCACAAAAAAAAACCCAGTGCACCCAGTGCACAGTTGCACGAGGCACAACACACTTTTTTTAAAATATTTATTCTTGTGACTGTTTTTGCACGTTTTATTATTTTTTTTAACTGTTGTGTGAAGGGAGTTATGTAGCAATAAGAATTTCATGACATGGAATAATATCATGCCCACACTCTTAAGTTCATTTGAGGTCATTATTTGCCTTATTGTCTTTTGTGCTCTTTTGTGATTGTCCTCTGTGCTCCCTGGTCCTCAGTGTGCTGTGTCGTCCCCGTTGCCCCTGTTGTTATTGTTCTCTGTCCTTCTAATCTCCTGTCTAAGTTTTTGTGTGTATCCCTTGCACTCTTTTACCTATCATTGTCAGTCTCTCACGTGTTCTAGCCCTTGATTGTTCACCCAACTGTCCTGCGTCTGTGACTATTAGTCTCCCTATATACAGCAGGGAAAATAAGTATTGAACATGTCGACGTTTTTCACATTAAACATATTTCTGATGGAGCCATTGACCCAAGATTTTCACCAGATATCCATAACAACCCAAGTAATCCATATATACAAAGAAATCAAGGCAACTGTGTTCAAAAAGCAAGTTATATTTAATAAAGTGTAATGACACAGGGAGTAAGTATTGACCACATGAAGAAAAAAGAGGTGCAAAAAGGCGTAGTAAGCCAAAAAACCAGATGAAATATATCAGAATATAGGAAGTCATCCCATCCCCCATCAGTGCAAATTCATTTCAGCTGGTTAAGTCCTGACTGGTAGCCTTTAAAAAGATCTGTGAATATCAGATTGTCACACCACAAAGAACTCATGATGTGTAGAAGCAAAGAGCTTTCTCTAGACCTTCACAACCTTATTGTTGCAAAACATAATGATGACATTGGTTACAGGTGCATTTCTAAACTGCTGAATGTTCCAGTGAGCACTGTTGGAGCCATCATTCGGAAGTGGAAAGAACATCATTTTACCATAAACCGGCCACGACCAGGAGCACATCACAAGATTTCTGACAGAGGAGTCAAAAGAATTATCAGAAGTGTTATCCAACTGCTAAAGACCACTCGTGGAGAGCTCCAGAAAGACCTGGAGTTAGCAGGTACTGCTGTTTCAAAGAAAACAATAAGTAATGCACTCAACCGACATTGGCTCTATGTCCACTCACCTCGCAAGACTCCACTGCTGAAGAAAAAGCATGTCGAAGCTCAGTTAAAGTTTGCTGCACAACATTTGGGCAAGCCACTAAAATAATGGGAAAATATAGTCTGGTCAGATGAGACTAAAATTGAACTTTTTGGATGCCACAATACACAGCATGTTTGGAAGAGAAATGGCACTGCACATCCCATCATGGTGTTGGGGTGTTTTTCAGTACATGTAGACGTCATATAATTGAAGGAAAGATAAATGGACAAATATACAGAGACATCCTTGATAAGAACCTGTTGTCATCTGCCAAGATGCTGAAGATGAAACGAGGGTGGACATTTCAGCAAGACAATGATCCCAAACATACAGCCAAGGAAACTGTCAACTGCCTCAAGAGAAAGAAAATAAAGCTGCTAAAATGGCCTGAATCCAATTGAAAATCCATGGAACGAACTGAAGATCAAAGTTCATAGAAGACACCGTTAGAACCTTGAAGAGTTGAAGACAGTTTGTGTAGAAGAATGGGCTAAAATCACCCCTGAGCAATGCCTGCGCCTAGTTTCTCCATACATGGAGGCATCTGGAAACTGTTATTACCAACAAAGGCTATTCTACTAAATATAATTTCACCAAGCGCGTTCAGTGTTCAATACTTATCCCCTGTGTCATTCCACTTTATTAAATATAACTTCTTTTGTGAACACAGTTGCCTTGATTTCTTTGTATGTATGGATTACTTGGGTTGCTACTGATGTCTGGTGAAAATCTCTGGTCAGTGGCTCCATCAGAAATATGTTTAATGAGAAAAATGTTGATGCATTCAATGCTTATTTTCCCCGCTGTATGTTAGTCTTTGATGGTGCTCTGTGTTGGGTCATTGTCATTCTTCCCTTCGTGCTCCCCGTGTGTCTCAAGTGTTTTCTCCGTAAGTTTGCCTCTGTAGTTTAGTTTCGTTTTCAGCCCCCATGCTGCTGCTTGTTGGTTCTTTTGTGTTTTTGTCATGTACTGAGTTTGGAATTTCCCCCAAACTCAGTTTCATGACTTTCCTGCGTATTCATATTTATTTACCATATTGTTTTTTCTTGTGAGTTCCATACCGCCTTCCGTTATCCTTGTATTGATCATTATCTGTTCCCTGTATTTAGGTTCTGTTTGCCATTTTCCTGTTGTGTCTGATTTCTGTAGTTTTTGATATGTATTATTTAGGATGTTATTTTATTTTGTTTTTCCTGTTTTCCCTCTCTCTGTTGGCAGCTGTCAGAGTTTGTCAGCCTTGCGTGGGCGTGCCCTACCGCCTGTCAAGCTGCCAGCTGCTACTCCCTCACCTGTCATTACCATTCAGCCGCTCCTCCCTCACATCTCAGCTTTTGATTACTCATTATTTCCTTTTGCTTACTCAGGTGAACTCACACCTGTTACTTGTTGTATTATGGGTTTTGTATCATATTTAAGAATGCTGTTTATCCATTTCACTTCGTCACCGCTTTGGCTGTTGTTTCCTTGTCTCCGCCCGAGCCCTGCTTTGCTCTGGTGCATATTATTGTAAATAATCTCCTCATCGTTTGCCTTTTTTGAACACATTGTGGAACTCTGTTTTTGTCTTCACTTTAATAAACTACACTAATGGCAGTTCAGCGCCTGAGCCTCGTCTCTCTGCCCTGAACGGGCAATTCACGACAGTTTTGTTAATAAATCATTTTTGCACCTAAGTCCTGCCTGTTACCATGGGTCCTGCTTCAAAACTACATCTGCCTCCAATGCAGATACATGACAAATAATGGTTGTCTTACTGTGTTTATGACAATGAAGCTTCTGATTTTGATTCTGTTGGAGGGAAAAACTGTAACAGTTACACAGCGTCCTGAAGTGGATAAAAGCTGTCAATCACACACATGGCCATGATGCTGGGTTGCTAGAGTAGCAATATTTAAAGAATAATAATTTAAAAAATGCCTGCATGACAACATTGACAACCTCGGTGTAGTCTAATTTATTAAGCTGGTAAAATGTAACTAACATATGCAATGTACTATATGTTGTGTAGTGAGTGTGGTGAGAGTGTATGGCTTATTGGGACTTCCTGTACCTGCCCCTGGAGTGACGTCAGGCAGGCATTGCCACTGTATATAGTTCTGTGTGTGTATAATAAAGTTAGTTTGGTGTTCAGTTCAATACGGCTCCGGTCTCAGGTTATTCTGTCGCGAACTGGGTTTGATGGTTTCAAGCCCAGTTCCATGACACTGTGGCTGCATGCTCTTTTGTGTGTTTTTTGCTCCTATTTGCTTCTGGCGCTCTAGTGGAACCTTGGGTTTTGCTCGGCTCCCTGATGGCTCTTAGCCACGCCTCCCCCTCCTGTCAGTCGTGCCAGCTGGCTGTCATTATCATTTGTGTTCATTCCTTTGTTCATGCACACACACATACATACATTTCCTCTCATGCACACTCTTGCACACACACACACACACACACACACACACACACAGACACACACATACACACACACTCACTCTCACTCATGTGCTTACAGACATCCTCTCACACACCTGTTTCCACTTACACACACCCACACACTTCTGCACACATGCACACTCCCTACACACCGGCAATCACTTTCTTCATTATGTTGGCATTATTTTAGTCCTGTGTCTGCTTCAGTTTATTGCCAGGTGATTGTTGAACTGTGTACTATCCCACTGTTAGTTTTTATTTCCTGGTGTATCAGTTGTTTTGTTCCTTGCACTGTGGACTTCTCGGACTGCCTCGGACTGCTCCAGTCAGTAAGTTTATTTTTTCCTATCTTTGCTGTTCAGCTATTCTGCAGCGCCTGGGTTCCCTCTATGCTGTCCAGCCTTCCTGCAGCACTCGTTATCCTGCCACTGTTCTGTAGAGCATCCTTGAGGTATCCTTGTGCTTCCAGTGCTGTTCATTTATCATTTATCTGGACTGTTACTTTATTTTTTCCACAATAAAGTACACACAAAGTTCTCCTGCATGTGGGTTTATTATTTCTGCCTTTAAACGGCAGATAATTCATGACATATTCAGACATGATATTTTGTTGATGAGAAGTAAAACCATGGAGGTGTGTGGGCTACCTCCACCTTTACCGCCGTTTATGGAGTGTCCCAGAGAGCCAGCGGGCCTAAGGCTGGAGTGGATGGTGATGTTTGGGGGATACATCTCTGTGCTGGACCTGGGTAGGCTGGAAGGGGACTGAGGATAGGCACTTCTGGCCCGTTGTCTTGGTGTGGCGGGTCGGAGACTTCTCCGCATGTTGGACAAGACGGAGCTTGGTGTGGAAGCTGTCGGCAGCTGGCTGGAGCTTTTGCAGTCCATCCTACAGACAAGAAGCTGGGGCTGTGGGTGGTGAGACTGTTGGCGCCAAGAGGTGTGCACCAAAAACGAGCCGCAAGCTACCAGCGGGGTATCCAGGGGGGACCAGAGCTCCTGGTTACCCACAATGGCGAGCCAGCCGGGGAGCTCAGCACGGTGCGAGACCGTGGCGCTGGTGAGGTTGACGGCACCGTGAGCAGCAACAATGGAGAGGGAGAACAGTGATCGGAATTGGCCCCACAGCTGGAGTCTGGGCAGTGGGAGAACGGGAACATGCAGGCTGAAAACCCCGGGAAGCAGCAGCGACAGTCAGGCGCAGAGACGACGCAGTGGAGAGCCTTGGACGAGGGTGCTGGGAGCAGCGACAAAGCGCCTGGGTCGGAAAGTGACACTGAGTGCCCCAGGGGAGAGCAGCAACAGCCGGGCGTAGAGACAGCACAGCAGGGCACCTTGGACGAGGATGCTGGGAGCAGCGATGAAGCACCTGGGTAGGAAAGTGACGCTGAGAGTCCCAGGAGAGAGCAATGACAGCCGGGCACCATGGAGGTCGGGCAGGATCTCGTTGCCAGAGCTCGGGACACCCTGGACGAGGGTGCTGGGCGTTATGGCGAGGTGCCCGAGTTAGTGAGCGGCGCTGGTGAGCGGGCTTTGGTTTTCCCTGGAGTTTGGCTAGAGGGGGCCAGAGTGTTTGGGGCTGAAACAATGGCAGCTGCAGTAGTGTGGAAGGCGGTTGGGAGCTGGCCGACAGGCATGGAGGGACGACGTGCCAGACTGCAGAACTGCGGACCCAGAAGACAGAAGCAGGCGATGGCGAGGAGGAGAGACATTTTCGCCGGGGAGGTCGGCTTTGATCCCGGAGGCAGACGTCAGCCAAGGGCGCACATGCTGTGGGGCTGCCCTGGGCCTCTGAGCTGGTTTTACCCCTGGCTGTCAATGGACACTGGTGTCACATAAACACTGCAATGTTTATATGTACATATAGTGCTGGTGTGCATGTGAGTATGTGGTGTGTTATGGGATTATGTTACTTATTTTGAGAGACACGGTCCGATTTTAGTTGTTTCGTGTGAATGTGGTGGGCCATTTCATTACAGTTCATGGTTCCCTGATTTCTTAGTGCATGATTCGGGTCCTGAATTGAGGAGGGTCTCGATTGTGTGTGTGGTTTTGCACTTTTGTAAGGGGGGGGGGCTGTTGTGTAGTGAGTGTGTTGAGAGTGTGTGGCTCATTGGGGCTTGCCGTACCCGCCCCTGGCGTGACGTCAGGCAGGCACGGCCACTGTGTATAGTTCTGTGTGTGTGTAATAAAGTTAGTTCAGTGTTCAGTTCAACACGGCTCCAGTCTCAGGTTATTCAGACATAACAGTATAGTTACTACAAAATGCTGTGCCAGTTTATTTTTACTTTTAAACCAATGTTAATCTGTTATTATCTCACCAGGACATAATTAACAATGCTAAGAAAATAACACAAGTGGTTTCTGAAAGTTTTTATTTTTCAGTTTTCCAGTTTTCTGATGAGATCATTATATAGTTTTCTACATTTTAAATCACAATATAGTGAAGAGGGGTTAGCGAATGAGTGAATGATGTCAGACACAACCTCCGCCTTTCCACATACAAGTAATGGAGACCTGCTCACTCAAAAAAATGGTTTGAGAAAATATCTAATCTCATTAGTATTTGTTTGCCTTCTGTCAAATACAATTAAGGTGCACATTGCTCCAACGTGAAACAAATGCCAAAGAAAGCCCAACACACAATTAATGATGATAATACACACACTGTCCTGCTGGGACCCTTCCTGCAGCTTTTCTTGGCATATTATCACAACTGTTCACACTCTGTTATCTTAATTTTCTTGACATGCACAAAACTGCAAAGTTCATGGAGGATCAGAGGCCATTTACTCTGTAGGTTTTGTTCTACAGCAGCAGTTTTATCTGGAACTCAGCACTAAATGCATGGATATGGACAGAGAGTGAGCTTTTGGACATTTGCTTTAAGGAGACTGTCTTTTACCATTCTGTAGACAAGGCTGAAGACCAACTCTGTCGCAGAGCTCAAACTTTGACTTCGTTGTCTTTATTTGAACAGTTCTGGCTGCTTGGCGTTTGCGTTAGGTGGTTATTACTGCTCGGCTCCCCGCTCATTGCTGCTGCCTCCCTTGGCCGTGGGTGCCTGGTGGCTCCTGGGGCATCAGGGGGGGGGGGGGCCACCAGGGTGCCCGGGGGTAGCACGGCCACCTCTACAGTCTCATTGGCCACCCTATCTGAGCTGGAATGTGACAGGTCATTGAACCTGTCAGTATTAATTCTCTGCAAGCAGTTTGTAACTCTGAGTTTATTTTTAACCAAAAGTAAAACATTACAGCACTTTAATTAAGGTTATATTATTTATGAAAACATTAACAGACTTCTGCAGTCATTCCTCTGACTGTTTCGGTTGTGGCACATTTGACACAGACCTACACTTCGCTGGGGTAGGAGGGAACAATCAGCCAGCAGCCAAAGTTGAGAGAAGCTTATTAAGGCAAACTTTCTCTTGTGAAAACATTTGGTGACTAAAGGAATGCTTTGTGTGTGTGCTGTATAACCTTTAATGTGGGAAGTTATGGGAAGCTAAGATCTGCCATGATGATTAAAGTTTGATCAAAAGTCCTGAGATATACAGCTAATGCTAGCAGTAACATGTTAACACAGACGGAGAAATGAAAACGCAGCATCGTGTTCGGCCAAAAGTTGAAATACTGGCAGTAGTAAACCCAGTACGGGCCAGTAGCAGCACTTCTAGATTTTAACTCTAGCATGCTTCACTTTTCTCTTCACATAAATAAAAATAGAGTCCTGTGAGCTGCCAGTACTCTGTTTTCTCTCCAAATTAGTTTGTTTTTGTCATTATTAATGGTAGGCAAACAGCAGACATTAGTTCAAAAAACTGCACTCACGTAAAAGTCTCTTTATTTTGTGAAGCCCTCTTAATTACTACAGTGTTGTGTTAATGTGGAGCAGAGATCCCTAAACCTAATCTGAGATCCCAAGAAAGCAGTAAAATATACATACATTTGTGGGTGTCTGTTATATTATAACCAAGCTTTCTGCTATAAGCATCCTGTGTGACCAAATAATTATTACAGACCCTGATAAAACTCATAATAGAAGTCAAACCAGTTCAAGTATAAGACCACCAAAAAGGATGTAAGGTTTTCATGTGTATCTGAGACTTTATTGTCAAAGCCACAGGGGGTGCACAAGCTAGTGTATTCCTAGTGCCGGTCCCAAGCCCGGGTAAATGGGGAGGGTTGTGTCAGGAAGGGCATCCGACATAAAACCTTTGCCAAATCAAACATGTGGATCATGACAAATGAGACTTTCATACCGGATCAGTCGAGGCCCGGGTTAACAACGACTGCCACTGGTGCTGTTAACCGTCCATCCATCCATCTTCTTCTGCTTAATCCTTTTCGGGTCGTGGGAGGGCTGGAGCCTATCCCAGCATCTTTGGGTGAGAGGCAGGGTACACCCTGGACAGATCATCAGCCCATCGCAGGGCCAACACAGACAGACAGACAACCATTCACTCTCACAGTCATACTTAAGGACAATTTAGAACCCCAGTTGATGCCAATTAACCTAACTTGGACTACTGTTTGTCGAAGATCGAGGAGGAGGAGAGGGTAAGGTGTGTTAGGAGGGAGAGAGAGAGAAAAACAAAAAGGTAGAAGTGTGGAGGTGAGAGTGGGGATGTTAAATGTAGGGACTATGACTGGTTAAAGGCAGCAAGTTGGCTGATATGATGGAGAGAAGAAAGGTAGATATACTGTGTGTTCAAGAAACCAGATGGAAGGGAAGCAAGGCTAGGAGCACTGGAGGTGGATTTAAACTGTTCTACCATGGTGTAGATAGGAAGAGAAATGGAGTAGGAGTAATCTTGAAGGAAGAGTATGTGAAAGGTGTTCAGTAGGTAAAGATGGAGTCAGACAGAATCATGAGTTTGAAGCTAGAAATCAAAGGTGTGATGTTGAATGTTGTCAGTGTGTATGCCCCACAAGTTGGATGTCAGGTAGAAGAGAAAGAGTAATTCTGGAGTAAGTCGGAGGAAGTGGTAGAGAGTGTTCCGAGGGGGGCTATGGTGATTTGAGCAGACTTTAACGGACATGTAGGTGAAGGGAACAGAGGTGATGAGGAGGTTCTGAGTAGGTATGGTCTTAAGGAGAGAAATGTAGAAGGATAGATGGTTGTGGATTTTGCTAAAAAGATGGAAATGGCTGTGGTGAACACACACTTCAAGAAGAGAGAGGGACATAGGGTGACTTACAGGAGTGGAGGAAGGTGCACATAGGTGGACTACAACAACAAGTTGCCCTAGATTATCAAGAGAGCTTATCTGGGCAGGAGCCCAGGGGCCCCAGTTTGTTTTGGGGCCCCGAAAGAAACAATTTTTTTTTTTTTTTTTGCTAATTCTGCCATGCCCAACATTTATTGGAGGGTTTGTTTTGGTGTGTCAACTTTTTATTTGTTGAGGTGTACGTCTGTCCTGCCTGCTTAATTTAATTGGTTAAGAGTTGACATTTGACCTGATTAAGGTTGGCCGTGGGCCGGTAGTGAATCTGTGGATGAATGAATGAATGAATGAATGTACAATAGCGGCGTCCAAAAGAGAAAAAAGAAAACAGGAATGAGAGAAGGAAGTTTTAAAAAGACTCCTAAATTGACAGGATTTTTAAAAGTTGTGATACAGACAGACAGTGTCAACTTTACAGTCACAACAAGATGTTTGTCAAACTGTTAGCATTACAAATGCTGACACGGGACACAACTGTGGAGCCGCTGTCTGAAGATCTGTCTGTTTGAGTGAAAACCTCCTTCCATCAGCAAGGGCATTGAAGATGAAACGTGGCTGGGTCTTTCAGCATGACAATGATCCCAAACATACCGCCCGGGCAACGAAGTAGTGGCTTCGTAAGAAGCATTTCAAGGTCCTGGAGTGGCCTAGCCAGTCTCCAGATCTCAACCCCATAGAAAATCTTTGGAGGGAGTTGAAAGTCCGTGTTGCCCAGCGACAGCCCCAAAACATCACTGCTCTAGAGGAGATCTGCATGGAGGAATGGGCCTAAATACCAGCAACAGTGTGTGAAAACCATGTGAAGACTTACAGAAAACGTTTGACCTCTGTCATTGCCAACAAAGGGTATATAACAAAGTACTGAGATGAATTTTTGTTATTGACCAAATACTTATTTTTCACCATAATTTGCAAATAAATTCTTTAAAAATCAGACAATGTGATTTTCTGGATTTTTTTTTTCTCATTTTGTCTCTCATAGTTGAGGTATACCTATGATGAAAATTGGAGACCTCTCTCATCTTTTAAGTGGGAGAACGTGCACAATTGGTGGCTGACTAAAGACTTTTTTACCCCACTGTAACGTGTTGAGCGATGCCACGATGTAACGTGGCAGAGATTCACCAAGAAAAACCACGGCGTAATGTGGCGGTGATGAACGCATGACAAGCACAATAATCCAGCAATGAAATGAACATAGTGAGCTGACAAAATACATGGACAAATAATCAAGTGATTGGATGCACCTGAGCGAGGGAGCTGGCCAGTAATCAGAAACAGAAAACAGCTGAGTGTCAGGAGAGAGGGGGTGTAGTCGGACCAACAGATTGACAGGCAGCACCCAAACAAGTGCAGGCCAACAAAGCTGCCTCACAGCTGCCGGCCAGAAACAGAGTAAACAAATACAGAACTAAACCAGAAATGAAGAACAAATAAACAAGACATGGTAAAGTAATACACAAATAAATATGTACACAAAAACCCCATGGGACTGAGCCTGGGGGAAACCTGGCTCAGAACCAAATACACAAAATACACATATGATAATGACACACAGAGGAAGGTCATGGAACCGAGCCTGAAGGACAAACCGGCTCAGTTCATGACACTCACTGCCTACTTAAGCCTTGTTCCTCCGTTTGTTAGTCACTGGGTCATTTATTCATCTGTCACCATCCTGAGATGGCATTCCTGTCTCCGTGATTCTCTGTAATCCAGCTCTCCACTGGGATTTCGTAGTTCTCTCATCAGTTCTGTAGTGTGTGTGTTTTTGTATGAGTGTCATTATAAAATATGCAAGCTCACTGCTTGCATTTGGTGTCGTCTGTTTGCCTCGTGAACGGACAGTTCATGACAATTACTGTCAAAAAAGACTTTCAAAATCAGCAGTAACTCAGTATCACCAAATGTACTTTAAAAGTAATGTTTCTTCTTGATAAATGGATTCCAGTAAAAGTACAATATTTTATTTACAAAACTGCCTCCAGTCAAGAGATGTTTGTGTTTTAGACTACTACTATCTTGTTCAAGATTCAAGATTCAAAGACTTCATTTGTCAATACTACTATCTGTACAGGACATACAGGAGAACTGTAGATGCAATAATGGAATATTTCATTATGTGACCAGATGCTAAACCTGGTAGGGACCAGTGTGAAGAAGAGGTGAATAAAGAAGCGTCTGCACATCTCATCCCAGACTGCAGTGGCAGTGACACAGAAGAGGCTCCATCTTCTTCATATGCCACACCACTCAGATCCAGGGTACTTAACCTTTATTATTTCATTGAAACTGATAAGAAAAGTCTTGAAAAACTTTAATAATTATTGTTTATTATTATAAAAAATATGATAGCTGAGTTTCACAATGAAGAATTTAGCATCATCGGTATTGTGACTTAATAGACACTGTTGTAAATTAGAAATTGTATACCTTTGTAGCTTTACAACTGATTCTTTTTTCTGCATTCAGACATGTCCCAGTATCCAGCAGATGGGCCAAAGCAGCCACAGCAGAAGGTATGCTGGAATGATCCAAGGTGACAGGAAGAGGACATTCACCAAAACATGGTACACGCAGCACCCATGCTTGAATACTCAAAGTTGGGACTGTGCATACAGCTTTGCTTGGTTTTCCCTTCCCAGTGCTTCTGAAACACCCTTTATGTTGGAACAGGACATTCCAACAGGAAAAAGACTGCTTAACACATGTACCGTATGGTTATAGAGTTTGATAATACTTCGACTCTAGAGATGTCAATCATTTTTGATTTATGCTATTTCAATGTGCCACCCTTTTCTGAGAGCGTGTCCCACCTTGGCACCCTCATGAAAAATTTTCTAGACCCGTCCCTATGGGGGGGGGGGGGGGTCTGGGGCACTGGGTGGGCGGGGGTCTGCTGTAGGGGGGGATACCCGGGGGGTGCCTGGACTCCAGCCCGGGAGAATGGGGGGGCATTGGCCTTCCAGTGCCTGGGGCCGGTGTTGGCCCTGCTGGGGGGGACGGGGGCACCATGCCAGACGCATGGTGGCCCAGCTCCCTCTGGTTGTCCCTCCTGGGGCGGATGCCTGGCTGTCCTGGGGATTGGTGGCTTCAGGACATTTGTACTCTGTGGGGGCTGTGGCTGCACCCCCAGGGGTTGGTGAGGCTGTCTTGCTTTCTTGTGGTTTTGGGGGGAAGGTGTGCTGCGGCCTGCCACCCTCTTTGTATGTTTCCTGGCAAACCACTCACACGCACACACTCACATGTGCTCTCATACATTCTCGTACATACACATGTACACACACATATATGTCTCTCTGTTCTCTTACAGATGCAGATATCAGGCTCATGATGAGACCTCTTCAGAAGCAGAAACTGTTTGTTTGTTTGTTTGTTTGTTTTGGTTGGGGTTAACAGCAAAAACACAATGGTTACAAATGTGAAATTACACTATGAGGCCATGTGACTTTTATCCTTAATCTTTTGGACTAAGATCTAAGTCAGGTTCACAACACTTCCAGATTGACCACTGCTATAAATTTGATGATGCCAGCAACCTAATGGTCTCCTGTCATGACGACATTTGTATTAGCATGGACCACTGTAGTTAGCAAACATGCTAGTCACCCTCTGAGGAGTCTGACACAGTGTTCTGGGCAAATCAGTAATTGCACTTTTAAGATGAAACTGGGGGAGACTCCACCACCTTAGGAGGTGAACTAACTTAATAAGGTTAGAATGTTATCCAGGTCTTCTTTAAAAAGGAGGTTTGATCTCACTGATGTTGATGATCACAAGGTGGCATTGCTCTCCCAATCTTCCAGATACTCTTTTTGAAAATATCTTGGAAGTTTCTGCATTTTTATGATTTTTCAAACTTACTAGTTATGCCACTAATGGCCCATACTTTAATCAGAAGGTTTTAATCACTATATATTGGAGTGTATGTTTTTCTCTGCTCACTCTGACAGAAACTCTCCCTCTTTTCATACTTATGAGCAAGCAGTATCAATCAATGATACTAGGTCGTGTGTGTGTGTGTGTGTGTGTGTGTGTGTGTGTGTGTGTGTGTGTGTGTGTGTGTGTGTGTGTGTGTGTGTGCTTTAAGTGGGATGTGTGCGCAGGATAATGTTGCCCCTGAATACTGGAGGATCAGTTCAGTGTGTAAATTTAAACACGAAAAAATAAGACCTATTCTTCTTTTAAGCTGAGCCATCTGCTGAGACAAATCGGACACCACTGCGAACACCACCTCAGGGAGTGACTTAACAGCGTCAGTATTTTAATGCATTAATTGGCCCACATTATTCTAAAAAGTTAATGTGTTAATTATCCTAGCCCTATATTTCATATAACCACACTTCAAAAGAATAGAACTATCCCATTAGGGTAGCAAATAAAGTTAAGTTTTATATTTAAAAACTGATAATTTTTTCAAAGTAGAAGAGATTTTTTTAATCCTAAATTTGGAACAGTTCTTGAAAGTAAGCAACTTCTTTCTAGCAAATTAACTGGGTTGTTTTCTCTCTAAATTTGTAACTGTTTCCAAGTACATTTGTGACACTTGTCTCAAAAAACTGTAACTTTTCTTTTGCAAAGTATGACTTTTTCCTCAAAAATGTACTATTTTTTTCTTGTAAATGTGTAATTATTGTGTTGTAAATTTGTGTGTGTGTGTTTGGGGAGTAGCTTATATCTATCTTATGATACTGTGCATCCAGAAAGTATTCACAATGCTTCACTTTTTCCACATTTTGTTATGTTACAGCCTTATTCCAAAAGGGATTCAATTAATTTTTTTCCTCAAAATTCTACACACAATACTCCATAATGACAGCATGAAGAAACTTTTGAGATTTTTGCAAATTTATTAAAAATAAAAAACTAAGAAATCACATCTACATAAGTATTCATAGCCTTTGCCATGAAGCTCAAAACTGAGCTCAGGTGCATGCTGTTTCCACTGATCATCCTTGAGATGTTTCTACAGCTTTATTGGAGTCCACCTGTGGTAAATTCAGTTGATTGGAAATGACTTGGAAAGGCACACACCTGTCTATATAAGGTCCCACAGTTGACAGTGCATGTCAGAGCACAAACCAAGCATGAAGTCAATGGAATTGTTTGTAGACCTCCGAGACAGGATTGTCTCGAGGCACAAATCTGGGGAAGGATACAGAAAATTTTCAGTCAGGGAGGTGACCAAGAACCTGATGGCCACACCGTCAGAACTCCAGTGTTCCTCTGTGGAGAGAGGAGAACCTTTCAGAAGGACAACCATCTCTGCAGCAATCCACCAATCAGGTCTGTATGGTAGAGTGGCCAGACGGAAGCCACTCCTTAGTAAAAGGCACATGGCAGCCCACCTGGAGTTTGTCAAAAGGCACCTGAAGGACTCATGAGAAACTAAATTCTCTGGTCTAATGAGACAAAGATTGAACTCTTTGGCATGAATGCCAGGCATCATGTTCGGAGGAAACCAGGCACCGCTCATCACCAGGCCAATACCATCCCTACAGTGAAGCATGGTGGTGGCAGTATCATGCTGTGGAGATGTTTGTTCAGCGGCAGGAACTGGGAGACTAGTCAGGATAGAGGGAAAGATGCATGCAGCAATGTACAGAGACATCCTGGATGAAAACCTGCTCCAGAGTGCTCTTGACCGCAGACTGGGGCTAGGGTTCATCGACCCTAAGCACACAGCCAAGATATCAAAGGAGTGGCTTCAGGACAACTCTGTGAATGTCCTTGAGTGGCCCAGCCAGAGTCCAGACTTGAATCCAATTGAACATCTCTGGAGAGATCTGAAAATGGCTGTGCACCAACGCTTCCCATTCAAGCTGATGGAGCTTGAGAGGTGCTGCAAAGAGGAATGGGCCAAACTGCCCAAAGATAGGTGTGCCAAGCTTGTGGCATCATATTCAAAAAGACTTGAGGCTGTAATTGTTGCCAAAGGTGCATCAAGAAAGTATTGAGCAAAGGCTGTGAATACTTATGTACGTGTGGTTTCTTAGTTTGTTATCTTTAATACATTTGCAAACATCTAAAAAAAAATGTTTTTCACATTGTCATTATGGGGTATTGTGTGTAGAATTTTGAGGAAAAAAATGAATTTAATCCATTTTGGAATAAGGCTGTAACATAACAAAATGTGGAAAAAGTGAAGCGCTATGAATATGAATGAATGAATGAATTGAATGAATGAATGAATGGATGAATGAATGAATGAATGAATTTATTTATTTCGGATAGTACATTACAGGTTAAAAGAAACTGTATAATATAACAACAAGGTCAAATTAGACAAAGACTCCTTCTACTATACAATTCCACGTGAGTTATCCGAAATGGGTGATGGCTGAAGCCGCAGCTTATATTGCCCACCCATATTCCATCCAAGAATACTTTCCGGATGCGCTGTAAATTTTGGGGTTTTTTTATTTTTTTTCACCTAAGAAAGCCTTAGACCTCAGATTAAGTAGACAGCATCTGTGTAGTTGTATATGTCAGAATTCTTTATAGCATTGTTGCATACAAAAGCTATTGTAAGTGAATGGTGAATGACTCATTGACAACCATGTCATGAATGCAAATGTGGATATGGAGCCAGAAAAAAAAACTGTGAGCTTGTTCTCCTGTTTTCCCATGCATTCCTAGTGATGGTGCAGAGATACGCAGCAACTTGTAAGATTAACTTCTACCAGCAAACAGCAGGAACACATTTTAACCTACACAAAGACGAAGCACACCTTTTTCAAATCGGCCTGAGTTATTGTATGATTTCCAAGGACACAAACGGGCACGATGTGTGAATTAATTCAGAAAAAGAAATCATGCATTGAAAGTGTTTGAGACTAAAGCATTAATTCATGATCCAATTTTCTATCTTTCATTCAACACCTGAATAGGTGATGACTCTGATCACAAATGCTGTGATTCAGCTCAGGTCTATCTGGCACTCATCACTGTGGTTCATTCTTTTCTTCTTCTAGCTTTATTCCCATGTTCTGGTGGAGTCACTGCGGCAGACATCGATATATCTTCCATATCCATAGGTTGGAGCTGAGTTGTATGCCGGATGCCCTTCATAAACCAAACCCTGCTCATTTTTATCCAGGCTTGGGACCGCCACAGGAAGTACACTGACTTGTGCACCCCTTGTGGCTGGGTAACCAACATTTCCCTCCTCCATTCCATTTTGCTGAGCACCAAGCTGGACAGCAGGAAGTTCCATTTTTATATGGTCTTTGGCATGACCCGGCCGGGATTTGGCAAATTAAATAAAGTTTTTTTAAAAAAAAGGGTAGGGCTTCCAGGTCACGGAGATGATTTCTTTTTAAACAGTGTCTTGCTGTGGAAATTAAGGTATATTGTAAATGGTGTTCACTTATATAGCGTTTTTTCTCATCTCAGGATGGCCAAAGAGCTTTACAGATCCTGCTATCCACCTATTCACACACACATTCACACACTGATGGCGGCAGAGCTGCCATGCTTCGGCACTGGCCTGACACACCAGGAACAACTGGGGGTTCAATGTCTTGCTCAAGGACACTTCGACATGCAGACTGCAGGCAGAGCGAGAATCAAACCACTGACCCTCCAATTAGTAGTCAGCTACACTGCATCTGCGCCACAGCCATCCAATACAACATTAAAATTCTCATCTATAAGAAGCCACTAAATTGATAGAATTGAGAGTAAATAATGTTTAGTAATTAATGATTACTAGGACACGTTAAAGCGGAGTGATACATATCCAGTGAAACGTTTGAGTGTGATTATCGTGAAATATAGTAACTACTGGAATCCCCCTTGTCCAGTCAAATTGCTCAGTCAGAACTGTTACATAATAATACATATCTGAACAGGTGACGTGGTAATTTGTAGCTCTGAACTCTGAAGAGTTTCTCATTTACAGTTGCTAAGGTAGACTAACCCTGGATTTCCACACTCCAGATGCAGTCCGTTGTAGATGTAGTACAGATGGACCCTTGCGTCTGTCCCTACCAACTCCGTTTGTGTTTTGCAGCGGCATGGGTAAGAACAGAGTTCGAAATACAAAATCAGGTGAGAATTATACAAAATAACGCAAGATCTCCAGAAAGACCCGAGAAGGACCAAAAAGAACGGATCGCGATCACTTGATAACAGCAAGGAAGCGTGGTGTACAGGTTCTCCACCTGGATTTTTGTGCTCTATTAATATGTAAGTAGCCCATCAATTTTAATTCTCTGAAGTGTTTGTATGTTATGGCAAAGTTTTTATCTTCTCTGACACAGTGGTGGAGGAGTAGACCTCAGAATAAAACGAACGATTTTTAAATCGTTTTACTGAACAAACAGCTAGTAAATACCGTGAGATACTGCAGCATTTCCTTGAGGATTGGAGCTGGCATCTGTCAAAAATAGACACCCTGCCTTTCATTAGCGATCCGAATCCAACGAGCCAGATTTGCTCCATAGTGGTCCGGACAAGGTGGGGATCAGAACATTAATTAGAATGGGAACTAATCGGATTGCAGCTGTAACACACTGCATCCGGAGGCAGTGTAAATCCAGGGTAAGGTGTGATAATGGAGCCATTTGAATGCAGAACAGTTATCAGGTTATTGTACTTGAGAGGCTGCACACCATGGAAGATGTTCCATGAACTGAAAGACACCTATGGGGAGGATGCCCACTGTAGGAAGTAGTCAAGCACTGGCATCAACAGTTCATGTGTGGTCAGACATCGGTGGAAACGGCACCCATTCCCGAGCAACCACAGGGTGCCATTAACTTGTTACTACCTCTTCAAATTTATACATAAAAGTCTTACAGCCATCCATCCATCCATCCATCCATCCATCTTCTACCACTTTTCCGGAGGTCTGGGTAGCAGAGGCAGCAGTTCAAGCAGAGAAGCCCAGACTTCCCTTTCCCTGGACAACTGCTCCAGCTCTTCCGAGAGGATGCCAAGATGTTCCCTGGCCAGCTGGAAGACGTAGACTCTCCAGCGAGTCCTGGGTCTGCCCCGGGGTCTCCTCCCAGTGGAACGTGCCCAGAACACCTCAAGTGGGAGGCATCCAGGAGGCATCCTGATCAGATGCCCAAACCACCTCAACTGGCTCCTTTTGATGTGGAGGAGCAGCGGTTCTACTCTGAGCCTCTCCCAGATGACTGAACTCCTCACCCTATCTGCTGGATTCATGCTGCACCTCCACTCTCCGCGTCTGCGTGACCGCGAGGCTTGTGTGATGAAATTTACGTCATCATCTCCAGTCTGCTAGTGTCTGCAGAGCTCTTCCGTGAACAACTGCGTGCAGCCCAAATTTTCTGACCGCGCGGCCTGCCCACAGTCTGCCCATGGCCTGCCCGCGTAGACTGTACAGCGCAAGATTGAACGTCCCATTCACAAGGTGGTGCTATTGGCAAAGTATACAAAGTCAGTGTAGATGAAGACAAAGAGGAAGTGGAAGACAAGAATAAACATGCATGAATCATTTTGCAGCAGCAGCAGCTTGAGCGGAGAAGAGCACTGGAAAATGAAAACTCCTCCTTTTCCTTGAAACAAGAAGAAGAGAAGAAGCCAACTTTATTGTCATTCAAGCCAAACAGCCAATCATGTACAGTAGAACGAAATTACTTTTCTCCTATCTACAGTGTTAATCACATCTAGAATCAGAGGGGCCGCTGCCATGCAAGGCGCCACCACAAACAACTTTTCCTTCCCCTAGCCTTTTATGCTGAGCATCAAGCTAGAAGGCTGAAAGTACCATTTTTATATGGCCTTAGGTATGACCCGGCCAGGGCTTGAACCCACGACCTCCCGGTTGTGGGGCGGACGCTCTGTCAGCTAGGCCACCACTCTGGTAGCTTAGTTGATAGTTGAATCCAGCTTAAAGCCTTATTCATGCTGCATTTCCCCTCTGGTCTGCTTTGGTCCGCGTGTGCTTTGGACGAGCCCGGCGCACATGTGGCGTTGTACATGCTGACTTTTTTTCGTGTACCAGACCAAGCGGTTGATGCATGCCTGTTGTTTGTAGTTTCGCCCCAGCCCTATGGGTAGTGCAAATGCGCGAACATGCCAGTTTGTTCACCAGCTATAAACACGAGAGCAACACACATTTTTTTGTAGCAACAACAATAGCGCTGTTTTAAGGAAAAGGAGGAATTGCCATTTTCCAGTACACTTCCCCGCTCAAGCCGCTGCTGCTGCAAAAGGATTCATGCATGTTTATTCTCATCTTCCACATCCTCGTTGTCTTCCTCGTCTACTTTGTCTATGTATGCTGTATTGGTAGCGCCACCTTGTGAATGGGACATTCAGTCTTGCGCATGCGCTGTCAATGCGTTAAGGTCGAGGGCAGGCCGCACGGTCATAAAATTTTGGCTGCTCGTGGTCGTCTGCAGAAAAGCCCTGCATACATGAGGGGACTGGAGACGATGACGTAAATTTCGTCACACAAGGTTTCCAGTCGTGCGTACGTGGACAGCGGAGGTGCAGCATGAATCCAGCTTAAGGATGAGTCCAGCAATCCTACGAAGAAAGCTCATTTCAGCTGCTAGTATCCGTGAGCTCATTCTTTCGGTCATTTCCCAAAGCTCATGACCATAGGTGAGGGTAGGAACGTAGACTGGATGGTGAATTGAGAGCTTTGCATTAGAGCTCAGCTCTCTCTTCACCACGACAGACTGGTACAACATCCACATCACTGCAGATCCTGCTCCGATCCATCTGTCAATCTTCCACTCCATTCTCCCCTGACTTGTGAATAAGACCCCAAGATACTTAAACTCCTCCACTTGGGGCAGGAGCTTGTCCCCAACCCAGAGAGAACAATCCACCCTTTTCTGGCTGAGCACTATGGACTTGGACTTGGATGTGCTGATTCTTATCCCAGCCAATTCACCCTCAGTAGCAAACCATCCCAGCAAGACCTGTAGGTCATTGCTCGATGAAGCCAACAGGATGACATCTTCTTCAAACAGCAGAGATGAGATCCTGTGGTCACCAAACATGACACCCTCCGTTCCTTGGCTGCACCTAGAAATCCTGTCCATAAAAATTATGAACAGGATCGGTGACAAAGGGCAACCCTGGCGGAGTCCAACTCTCACTGGAAATGAGTCAGGCTGAGTGTTGGCGATACGGACCAAACTCTCACAACGGTTGTATAGACACCAGATAGCTCGTAGCAACAAGCCCGATACCCCATACCCCTGAAGCATTTCCCACAAAAAACCACAAGGGACATGGTTGAATGCTTTCTCCAAGTCCACAAAACACATGTAGAATGGTTGGGCAAACTCCCATGAACCCTCGAGGATTCCTTGAGAGGGTAAAGAGTTGGTCCATTGTGCCACGGCCGGGACAAAAACCACATTGCTCCTCCTCAAGCCAAGGTTTGACCAGTGGTTGGACTCTCCTCTCCAGTACTCTGGCATGGACCTTCCCAGGGAGGCTGAGAAGTGGGATCCCCCTAAAGTTGGAACACACCCTCCGGTCCCCCTTCTTAAAGAAAGGAATCACTACCCCAGTTTGCCATGTCAAAGGCACTGTCCCTGATTTCCACGCAATGTTGAAGAGGCATGTCAGCCATGACAGCCCTACAACATCCAGAGCCTTGAGGTACTCAGGGTGAATCTCATCCACCCCTAGGGCCTGGCCACCGAAGAGTTTTTTAACTACTTCAGTGACCTCAGCCCCTGTGGTGGGTGAGTCAAACCGCTCATCCTCTAGCTCTGCTTCCTCTGCTGAAGGCGTGTCAGTGGGATTGAAGAGATCCTCAAAGTATTCCTTCCACCGCCTGACGATATTCCCAGTCGAGGTCAGCAGTGCCCCATCCGCACCATACATAGTGTGGACAGGGAGCTGTTTCCCTTTCTGAGTCACCGGACAGTTTGCCAGAATCTCTTTGAGGCTGACCGAAAGTCTTGTTCCATGGCCTCACTGAACTCCTCCCACACCAGAGTTTTTGCTTCAGCAACCAGCTGAGCTGCACTCCGCTTGGCCTGTGGGTACATCTCAGATGTTTTGGGAGTCCCACAAGCCAACAAAGCTCGATAACTCCTTCTTCAGCTTGATGGTCCCCCTCACCAATGGTGTCCACCACTTGGTTCGGGGGTTGCCACCACGAGATGTACCAATAACCTTGTGGCCGCAGCTCTGGGCAGACGCTTCAACAATGGAGGTGGAGAACATGGCCCATTCAGACTCAATGTCTCCAGACTCTTTTGGAATGTGCTTGAAGTTCTTCCAGAGGTGAGAGCTGAAGACCTCCCAGACAGGGGCCTCAGCCAGACATTCCCAGCACACCCTCACTATACGTTTGGGTTACCAGGTCTGAATGTTATCCTCCTTTGCCATCTGATTCAACTCACCACCAGGTGGTGACCAGTTGACTGCTCTGCACCTCTCTTTACCCGGGTGTCCAAGACGTATGGTCGCAGATCTGATGACACGATAACAAAATCGATCATCAACCTGCGACCTAGGGTGTCCTGGTGCCAGGTACACATATGGACACCCTTATGCTTGAACATGGTGTTTGTTATGGGCAAACTGTGGTTGGCACAGAAGTCCAATAACTGAACACCACTCGGGTTCCGACTGGGCAGGTCGTTCCTCCCAGTCACCCCCCTCCAGGTTTCACTGTCATTGCCCACATGTGCATTGAAGTCCCCCAGTGCAATGGAGTCTCCAAGAGGAGCACTCTCCAGCACCCCAGTCAGAGACTCCAAAAAGGGTGGGTACTCTGAATCATCATTTGGTGCATAGGCACAAATGACAATCAGGACCATCCCAACCCGAAGGCACGGGGAAACAACCCTTTCATCCACCGGGGAAAACTCCAGTGTAGAGGCAACAAGAAGGGGGGATACAAGAATTCCCACCCCTGCTTGCCGCCTCTCACCCGGGACAACTCCAGAGTAGGCCAAGCTCCAGCCCCTCTCCAGGAGATTTGTTCCAGAACCTGACCTGTGCATTGAGGTGAGCCTGACTATATCTAGCCGATATCTCTCAACCGCATGCACCACCTCAGGCTCCTTCCCCACCAGAGAGGTGATGTTCCACGTCCCAAAAACCAGTTTAGGAAGCTGGGGATCAGATCGCCAAGGTCTTCCCATGGATTGTTACCTTTTCGTGGTGGGGGGGGTTTGCGTACCCTAGTGATCCCAGGAGCAATGTTGACCGGGGCAATTTGCCTCTGGTAGGGTCACCCAAGATAAACTGGTCCTGGGTGAAGGGCCAGACTAAGAACAATTCCAAAGACTCTCATAATGAATGTTACAATAAGGATTCAGTGTACCCCGCCTGGTATGGGGTTACAGAGGCCCCTTCCCCGAGCCAGGCTTGGGGGAGGGGCTCAATGGCAAGTGTCTGGTGGCCGGGTTTGTGCCCATGGGACCCGGCCGGGCTCAGCCCAAAGAAGCTGCGTGGGTCTGCCCACCAAGTGGGCTCACCACCTACAGGAGAGACCATGGGGGGCTGGTGCAATGCAGATCAGGTGGCGAGCAAAGGCAGAGACCTTAGTGATCTAAAAGGCTTACATTTCTGAGAAAAAAGTCATGCATTTATATTTTGAAAAATTATATTAATAAGAAAAATTAGCAAAAATGTCACAAAATTTTCAAGAAAAAAAGTTGCAAACTTTATGAGATTAAAATTCCCCACTTAAGGGGAAAAAACTCTTCTTCCATTAATATTAGCTGACCAGTTCATAAGTCAGAATATATTTTATAATGATATCTGTAAGATTATTTATGTAATTAAAGGTGAATTGAATTATATTTTAATGAAAACAAATATTTAAAAAAATAATACATCACCAAAATGTTTAGAAAGGTGCAGAATTAAAGTCTTTATAGTCTTCAAAAATATATTGATGAAATAAATACATTAAAAAAAATTTACGGGTCTAAAATAATCATAATAGTTACATCTGAGCAGCAGGATGAGGAGACAATTGTGGCTGGTAACACAAATAATATACAGTGGTGTGAGAAAGTGTTTGCCCCCTTCCTGATTTCTCATTTTTTGGTATGTTTGTCACACTTAAATGTTTCGGATCATCAAACAAATTTAAATATTAGACAAAGATAACACAAATAAACACAAAATGCAGCTTTAACTGTCCACTTTTTCATGCATCCCTAGTGGTACAGCGCTGCAACTGCGCTTGTCAAATGAATCTTGAGATCCCTTTAACTCCCCAGCTGTACCAGGACTTGTACTGATCGTGCCAGTTCAGAAAGTGGCAGGCACGCAGGATGAGGACTCATGGCTGACACGGAATACAGCAAAGAAGAAGAAATCCTCATTATTATTTTTCCTTTTCTTGCTTTGAGCTCACAAGACCTATATGGCCGCCGTGATCGTCATAGATCGTCATAGAAAACTACATCATACAGGAAAAATAGTCATGTAATACAAACAAAATTCACGTGGGATAATCATAAGAGTTTGTAGATGTGATAGAGTGCGGAAATGACCAACAAAACGCAAAACAACGACCACGATGGGCGAAAACGGACCGACAACGCAAGCGAGCGAGCACCCCCCCCCCCCGCACACCAGTAAGTGTCGAATTAATTAATTTTTTTACATTGTACTGATTTTCTGGTTCATATACTTTGAAGATAAGATAAAATCATACCCCTGTAGACAAAACGGTGTCAAAAAAACCAAACCATTCTTTGTGTAAATATGTCCAATGTCCACTTTTGACTGAGTTATGTAATTTATATAGCTGCCGCGACATTATGCAAATTAGATGCATAAATTTATTCCTATCTGAAATTTTGGATCATATTCAACATCTTTCTAATTGACAGTAAGCCATTATCTCTTGCAACTTTCAAGTTATAGCCTTGGAAATATGAACGATTTTCTTGACAAAAAGTCATTACCACTCTTGACCACAAGGGGTGATGTCGCCATACGGCGACTGGGACAGTTAGAGGGTTAAATGAGGTGTTTATTATTAAAGGGAAAAAAAATCCAAACTTACATGGCCCTGTGTGAAAAGTGACTGCCCTCTCCCCCCGTTAAAACATAAATTAACTGCGGTTTATCACATCTTTCTCTTTCTAAAGCTTTGGGACTCCAGCGAACCACAATGAGAGCCATTATCCACAAATGGCAAAAACATGGAACAGTGGTGAACCTTCCCAGGAGTGGCCTGCCTACCAAAATTACCCCAAGAGCACAGCAACGACTCATCCAAGAGGTCACAAAAGACCCCACAACAGCATCCAAAAAACTGCAGGCCTCACTTGCCTCAGTCAAGGTCAGTGTTCATGACTCCACCATAAGAAACCATTATTATTAGATGTTGGTATGATTGTCACTATAAACTATCACTGTTGTATTATTTCTATTGTATAGTTTAATTATAAGATGCATTATATATAATGGTATTGGAGTCAGTTGTCTGGCCTGTCCTTGCCACTGATAATACCTCTCTCTATATGCCAAGAATGTGCTGCTAGTCCAGCAAAAGGTAGCGGAACTCAAATACTTTGCAAGCAGTTTCACGAAATGGTCAGTCAGACAGAAACTCTTACGGGCTCGGACGTTGCCCGGGTTTGCAGGGTTGGGAGTTCCTGGCAGCAGAGGGCGGGGCACAGAGCTGCGTGAAGGAATCTGATCAGACCTAAATGAAACAGTCATTGTTGCCCATGACAGACTGCTGTAATGATGATGATGATTGTATAATGAATGTAATTATGGGATGAATAATGACTAGAATGATATTACAATTTATTGGGTATGGAGAAGGAGTGGGACTATATAAGCGTTGGCTTCTTCCCACTCCTTTTGAACCAAGGCATTTTTTTGTTGTTTATTTTTTTGGTTTTGAGTCCTTGTTTTTAATTTTTTTTTGTCTTGATGTTTAAATCAATCAATCAATCGATCAATCAATAAAAATAAATAGAATTTTATTAAAAAGTCTATAATTTAAAAAAAGGAAGGACAAAAATAATCACAAGGAAAAAGTAGGTAATTTGGGCAACTCGGTGCAACAGTGGTTTGCACTGTGGCAGCACAGTAAGAAGGTCACGGGATCGATTCCGCCCCTGACCATCGGTGACCCTTCTGTGTGGAGTTTGCATGTTGTCTGCGTGGGTTTACTCCAGGTACTCCGGTTTCCTCCCACAGGCCAAAAACATGCAAGTTAGGTTATTTGGAGACTGTGAAGAGGCCCTAGGTGTGAATGTGTGTATGAATGGTGAAAGGATTAGCGGCACACCTTGGCTGCCTCATCTATCCAGGTGGATGCCCTGAATTTCCCTCTAGGGATTAATAAAGTATACAAAAAAATACAAAAATTTATGGAAACGCTCTTGTTTTTTGTTTGTCTCTTGGCTGCTCCCTTTCGGGGTCACCACAGCATATCATCACCTTATACTGCGATGAGCCGCATGTTGATCTGGCAAGGATTTTTACGCTGGATGCCCTTCCTGATCCATCCCTGCCCATTTATCCGGGCTTGATACCGGCACAGGGAGTACACTAGTTTGTGCAGCCCCTGTGGCTGGGTAACCAACTTTCCTTCCTCCATTCTATTTTTGCCGAGCACCAAGCTAGAAGGCAGGAAGTACCATTTTTCTATGGTTTTTGGTGGGCTTGAACCCATGACCTCCCAGCTGTGTGGAGGATGCGCTACCTCTAGGCCAACACTCCTACAATTTATGACAACTCTTCAAATTCGCATAAAAAAATTCCACATTTTCAATTAAAAAAACTCTCTAATTTAAGTGGTGGAGTTGTGTGAAACTGTACACAAGTAAAAGTAGGTTATCCTTCTATGTTATTACTCAAATATGATAAATGGCGTTCACTTATATAGCAGTTTTTACTCATCTCTGGATGACCAAAGCACTTTACAGATCCTGCTATCCACCTATTCACACACTGATGGTGGCAGAGATGCTATACACAGGCGCTGGCCTGACCCACCAGGAGCAACTGGGGGTTCAGTGTCTTGCTCAAGGACACTTCGACATGCAGACAGAGCGGGAATCGAACCCCTGACCCTTTTCACTACTTTTTCCTTGTGAATTTGAAAGATTTACAAACTGATTTTGAAACTTTTGAAACTTTGTCTCATAATTTGTGTGTAGTGCTAATTTGGAGCTTTTTTCTTGTTAATTTGAGGCTTTACTCTCATAAATTTGAGAGGTTTTTCTCATAAATTAAAAATAAAATGAGCAAAGACACAATACTTTCTACTATATTATATTTATAGACTATTTCTGGCCTATTTTTTTAACCCTCACCTCAGCTGAAAGCCTCACCTATTTTGAAGCCTGTGTGTGTGTGGGGGGGGGGGGGCTCAGAAAAGTTCCTAGTGGTCAAATTTGAGCAAATGTGGTTTATTTTTCAACATCGTGTCCCCTTCGGTCCACACACTTCTTCCATCGGTGTTGCAGAGCTTGGATCCCCGCAGTTGAAAAATAAACCACATTTGCTCAAATTTGACCACTATGAACTTTTCAGCCTATGAACCTTTCACCCCCCCACCCCGTAAATATTTGCAGGTATGCATCCTACTCTTACTGAATAAATTCCGACAGACCCAAAAATTGACTTACTCAAACGGAGGCTAGCATTGCTCAGCATTATTAGATCTGAAGGTTACCTGCTCACCTTTCCTGGCCAGATTACCAGTGCAGCCCTGCCAGTGTGTGCTGCACCTCCTGTTTGCCCGGTCCTCAACTTGGAAACCTGCATGACTCTGGACAGGAGAGGAGGAGGGACAATCCTCTCCACAGTTTTGAATTTGAACTGTAATACCATTTTAAAACACTAGTTGTCATGTTCCTTTAGGGCTGTAATGTGTTTTGCAACTCCATGTGGCCAGTAAGTGATTACCTCCACCAAGGGGGTAATTTTCATGTTGGTTTGTTTGTCTGCTTGTTACGATGATTAGAATAAAACAAAACAAAACAAAAAAAACCCCTACAAGACAGATTTCAATTCCGTTTTTCACCAGAGATGGCCCTTGGGCTACAAATGAACCCATCAGATTTTGGAGGGAGATCCAGCTCAGGATGTGGATTCAGAATCACTTTTTTAAAGTCATACTCAACCAAAAATCAAGGTTTTTTTGGCTTTTTAGCATGTCTGTAACTTGTTTTTTATGACTTCCAAGACATATCAAGAGCTAAATCCCTATTATGTGTCATGTCTCTGTTTTTTGCTTTGAAAGTTCAGTTAAGCTCCTCCCCTTGGAAAAAGGCAAGTTTAGACAGAGTGTTTTTGGTGATACAACTATAACAGGTGAACCAATCAGGACTAAGCACTGGCTGTTCAAATTTGCTGTCTTGCAGACTTCTATGTCCTGGTGAACGGGATGTAGGAGGGCCTAATTAGATCCTGGCATTTGAAGGAGGAGGAAATGGGCCAAAAAAATTTCCAAGCAACTGCAAGACAATGAAAGTTTTTTTTTTGTGGAAAAGAGGGCGTAAGATATTATTTTAGACAATGTAAATTTGGGTTTTAAGGGAATTTATATCCACTGGAGTCCATTGCGAGACATTGTCTTGGCAGAGATGTGCTAGAGGGTAGTCAAACGGCTAGTGGGCTCTCAAAGAGCGCATTCCTCCACCAAGACCCTATCTTGCAATGTTAAAAAAAATGAAAAAGTGATCAAGAACCTGGATCCTGACCCAGATCTCCTCCATTTGTAGCCAGTGGGCTATCGCAAATTCATCCAAAAGTTTTTGCATAATCCTGCTAACAGACGGACAGACAAACAAACCCCTTGGTATGTGTTCTCTTATTTCATTCATTCATTCCTTCATTCATCTTCTTCCGCTTAATCCTTTTCGGGTCGTGGGGGGCTGGAGCCTATCCCAGCATCTTTGGGCGAGAGGCTGGGTACACCCTGGACAGATCGCCAGTCCATCGCAGGGCCAACACAGAGAGACAGACAACCATTCACTCTCACAGTCACACCTAAGAACAATTTAGAATCCCCAGTTTGATGCCAATTAACCTAACTTGCATGTTTTTGGCATGTGGGAGGAAACCAGAGAAATCCCGGAGTAACACCCACGCAGACACGGGGAGAACATGCAAACTCCACACAGATCACTGCTGGTTGAGGGCTGGGATCGAACCCAGGATCCCCAGGCCAAGGGTGAATTGCTGTGCTGCCGCAGTGCTAACCACTCCACCACCGCACCGCCCTGTTCTCTTATTTATTTATTCATTTATTACCTTCAACAAGGAGGTTATATGTTCATGGCTGTTTTTTTTGTCTGACTGTTTGTCTTTTCGCAGGATTACACAAACACGGCTGAACAGATTTTGATGAAGTCTTCGTCAGAGCTGGCCCTTGGGCCAAGGATTGCGATCAATATGCATATTTTGGATCAGTTTTTTTCAACATTGTGCAATACAGCTTTTTGGGAAGCATCATAAAAAGCCACAGACTAATCAGCCTGAAAATACACAGGCACAGACAGCTTCTGATGCACTGTCATCTTGCACATTTTATTGACATTTTTAAAAGGTGGAAAAACTGTCTCGCTGAAGGTACTCTGTGGTCTCTGCTGAAAATGCCTGACTGAAGGGTGCTGATCCCTGCATTAACTAGCAATTTTACACAGCTATCTTTTTTGGGCTGCACGCCTCTGATGCTAGAAGGCACAGAAGTGAGCAAAATGCCAGAAGACATTTTTTTTTTCCAAGGACAATTGTGTCTACTTGCTCAGAAAGTGCATAAGAGCGCACACTGATGTGTCAGCCACTTACCTGGCTAACAGGGAGGAAATGTGTATGTCTGGATAGCTGTCACATTAGATTTATAGAGAAAAAAGCATACCAAAGGAAAGTCTTCAGTAGCTCTGTATTTACTCTGTATGAATAGAGTCCAAGGACTGCTGCATTCAAGTGTTTTGACATGACTTAGTTAAATAAAACGTAATAAAAATGTGAAGTTAGTAAAGCAGTAGTAGAAGATGGATGATAGATGGACAGATGGACAAAGCATGGTTTATTTTAGACACTTGTAGGTTTATAGAGATCAAGGTTTTCTATTGCGTTTACTGCTTTAGAACTAGACAAGCATACATACATGTGTGCAGGAGAGTGCAGCATATCCTGTATTTCCCTGTTAAAACACAGTCATGAAGTTGTGTTGGTTGTCCTCACACTGTCTGTCCATTCCCAGACAGTTCCTATCAAATATTAATTCCTGTTCAATAAAATCCCATTCATAGTACTTGAAAGTATTCTTGGGGACTGGGGGGTGGGGGGGTGGGGTTAAAATGTTACAGTGAGGAATCATTGAGTATGTGGGGGGGGGGGGGTCCAATCCCCAACAAAATGCACCTTTAAAAATGACGTGACATTGCTATAATTGATGTCAGTTTTTCTTTTTATTGTAGATTAAACAGACATCAGCTTTGCAGGACGGAGCCTTGTAATTTGTAATTTTTTTCAGTTTCCACCATAAAAATGTGCAGGGCCGTTTCCTGGATTTTGTAAGTAAGAAAGTAAGGAAAATTTATTTATATAGCATTTCTCACAGAAAGACTCACAAAGGGCTTCACAATAAAATAAAACACAATCACAAATACAACCATAAAGACATTGAAAAACAAGTATAAAGACGTTAAAAACATAAAAACCATTTGGGGGGGCCAATGCAAGATTTTGTCACGACCTGAGCATGAGGGGATCCTGCCGTGCTCTGTCTCTTTGCCTTTTTTCTATATTTGTATGGTGTTGTATTTTTGAGTTCTAATTCTTGTTATTTTATCTTTGGTTGATTTTCCCTTATTCTGTATTGTTTCTTGGTATGTTTTATTTTCCTGCTTACGTTCATTATAGTTTTGTTATTTACATATTTGGGGTTACTTGTCTTTATTTGCATCACACCATATTCGTATCCTGTTGTGTTTTCTCTCTCCCTCTGCGGGGCTGCAGCTGTCAGTGGCACTTCCTTGTTTTTTGCTCAGTTGTGGGCGGTGCTCCTGTCAGCTGTCAGTCCCGTCTTCGTCCTCTAAATTTTCCACCTACATAAACCAAAAGAGCTTTTAAGCACTCAGGGATACCGTGGGCGGGCATATTAGGCACGTGTCAGTGCGCAATGAAAATAACCTGTATTTCCGGTCTTCCGGTACAGATACAGCCCTAAACAGGAAGGTAAAGGAGTTTCACATTGGTTTAGATTTGACTGACATCTCATTCAACCCATAAGAGCCTCAATTGGGGTTTTAACAGCCTTCAATAACCAATGACTGAAAATCTAGCGAGAAGGACCTGTCCATCAACTACCGTGAATACAACGAGCCAGTTGTAGCTGAGTATCATGATGATGGATGTGTTGTTTGGCCAACTGATTTCTGAATTCAGTGGTACCGAACGGGGGGGGGGTCCTTTTTTGCATTGCTTGATAAAACCCATACGTTCCCGTGCGTAAATCCTTTTTGCCAGCTGGAGCCACCTGGGTGAAGAACACAGTCCGACTTGTGCATGAAGCCAGCATTAGCCACTATTTTACTCACTTGTTTTGAAAAATGGGTCACAAAGTAAACCTAAAGAACATGGACGGGTGAACAATGAGAAATCGCTAGCTCGTCTGATGATGAGGAATGGAGCGGAGATGTCCGTTGACGTTGATGATGTGGTTGTGGACAGGTAAGTGTTAAAATGTAAATTATTCTTCATAGATAAAAATCTAAAAATAGAAATAAAAATAACTTTCGACCATTCGGTTATCACGGGTCCCGCATGGCCATGCATTTTTGGTGTGGCGTGTTCCTCTGTTTCGGCGGGGGGGGGGGGGGGGTTGTTTCTGTGTATATTGCAGTGAAATGTAATAATGTCAGCTTACAGCTTATGTGTGTATATATATATATATATATATACAGTATATATATATTACATTTCTTAGTGACTGGGAAAAGTCTTTCCAACAACTTCACACAAATTCTTGCTGTTCTCCTTCTTTGCATTTTTAAATCACTGGATGGAGAATGTACTTGTACATGTACAGACTGGATTCCAGGGTCCACTTGGAGTGCTCACTTGGTCGGGGGTCCACTTGACCTATGTTGAAGCATTCGAAAGTTATAGACGCTTTTCCAAGGTGATGTCACAATACCTGAAGAGTGCACCTGGCATGGTTTTACTGACTGCTTGGTCATAAAAGAGGTCAAAGGTGACCTTTTTTAACCGATCTTTACCGGTGGAGGTGTACGCCAGGGGAAGAATCAAGCGCACCTGACACGGCCGGCGGAGTTTAGGATCCGCGGGTCTCTCTCCACAATATAGGCATTGTGGACTGATGGGGAGACAAAGGTACAGGTTACCACTGGGTGCTGGGATACCGAAACTATATTTGCATTTACCTATATTCACTTTCATTTACTTTAATCCACTCAGATAACCCCCTAGAGGTATATGTCGGTGAAAGAGTCGAGGTGTAGTGGCTTGCATGTCTCTATGACCTAACTATGATCTAGTTAGCACTGGTGGGGGCACTTCAGGCTCTCAGCAGGTTCAACCATGCCGGATTTGGTCTTGGGTGAGAGGCCACACAAAAGACAGTCCAAGGGTCCATGCCCCAGTTAAAGCACAGCTTAACAGCCTGCCATCACAAAGCATGGAGGCACCATATGCACCTGAGCGGAAGAGTTCCTTAAGCACACTAAACTCCATCAACTCATGAGGAACCATTGGTCAGCTATGGAAAGTGTGTTGAGCATACCACCTTCAGGATGCAATAGTGCTACACTAGCTAACTCTGTATAAGGAGGGGCTGAAAAGTTCATAGTGGTCAAATTTGACCAAATGTGGTTTATTTTTTAACATAGTCTCCCCTTCAGTCCACACACTTCTTCCACTGGTGTTGCAGCACTTGGATCCCTGCATCCATCCATCTTCTACCGCTTTTCCGGAGGTCCGGGTCACGGAGGCAGCAGTTCAAGCAGAGAAGCCCAGACTTCCCTCTCCCCAGCCACCTGCTCCAGCTCTTCAGAGGGGATACCAAGGCGTTCCCAGACCAGCTGGGAGACATAGTCTCTCCACCGAGTCCTGGGTCTGCCCGGGGTCTCCTCGCAGTGGGACGTACCTGAAACACCTCAAGTGGGAGGCGTCCAGGAGGCATCCTAATCAGATGCCTATACCACCTCAACTGACTCCTTTCAATGTGGAGGAGCAGCGGTTCTACTCTGAGCCTCTCCCGGATGACTGAGCTACTCACCCTATCTCTGAGGGTGAGTCCAGCAATCCTACGGAGAAAGCTCATTTCAGCTGCTTGTATCTGCGATCTCGTTCTTTCGGTCATTACCCAAAGCTCGTGACCATAGGTGAGAGTAGGAACGTAGATTGACTGGTAAATCGACAGCTTTGCCTTAGAACTAAGCTCCCTCTTCACCACAACAGACCGGTACAACGTCCGCATCACTGCAGATGCTGCTCCAATCCGTCTGTCAATCTCTCGCTCCATTTTCCCCTCACTCGTGAACAAGACCCCAAGATACTTAAACTCCTCCACTTGGGGCAGGAGCCTGTCCCCAACCTGGAGAGGACAATCCACCTTTTTCCAGCTGAGCACCATGGACTCGGACTTGGAGGTGCTGATTCTCATCCCAGCCGCTTCACACTCAGCGGCAAACCGTCCCAGCAAGAGCTGTAGGTCATTGCTGGATGAAGCCAACAGGACAACATCATCTGCAAACAACAGAGATGAGATCCTGTGGTCACCAAGCATGACACCCTCCATTCCCTGGCTGCGCCTAGAAATCCTGTCCATAAAAATTATGAACAGGATCGGTGACAAAGGGCAGCCCTGGTGGAGTCCAACTCTCACTGGGAATGACTCCGACCGAGTGTTGGCAATACGAACCAAACTCTCACAACGGTCGTACAGAGATCGAATAGCTCGTAACAACAAGCCCGATACCCCATACTCCCGAAGCACCCCCCACAAAAATCCACGAGGGACGCGGTCAAATGCCTTCTCCAAGTCCACAAAACACATGTAAACTGGTTGGGCAAACTCCCACGAACCCTCAAGAATTCTCGAGAGGGTAAAGAGCTGGTCCGATGTGCCACGGCCAGGATGAAAACCACATTGCTCCTCCTGAATCCGAGGTTCGACCAACGGCCGGACTCTCCTCTCCAGTACCTTGGCATAGACCTTCCCAGGGAGGCTGAGGAGTGTGATCCCTCTAAAGTTGGAGCACACCCTCCGGTCCCCTTTTTTGAAGAGAGGAACCACCACCCCGGTTTGCCATGCCAAAGGCACTGCCCCCGACCTCCACGCAATGTTGCAGAGGCGTGTCACCCATGACAACCCAACAACATCCAGGGCCTTGAGGTACTCAGGGCGAATCTCGTCCACCTCCGGGGCCCAGCCACCAAGGAGATTTTTAACCACCTTGGCGACCTCAGCCCCTGTAATAGGCGAGTCATCCCCCTCGTCCCCAAACCCTGCTTCCTCTGTGGAAGGCGTATCAGTGGGATTGAGGAGATCCTCGAAGTATTCCTTCCACCGCCCGACGATATCCCCAGTTGAAGTCAACAGTGTCCCATCCGCACCATACACAGTGTGGACGGGGAGCTGCTTTCCCCTCCTGAGCCGCCGAACAGTTTGCCAGAATCTCTTTGAAGCCGACCGAAAGTCTTGTTCCATGGCCTCACCGAACTCCTCCCATACCCGCGTTTTTGCTTCAGCAACCACCCGAGCTGCACTCCGCTTGGCCTGCCGGTGCACCTCAGCTGCTTCGGGAGTCCCACAAGCCAACCAAGCTTGATAGGACTCCTTCTTCAGCTTAATGGCCCCCCTCACCACTGGTGTCCACCACTTGGTTCGGGGGTTGCCACCACGAGATGCACCGACCACCTTGCGGCCGCAGCTCTGGGCCGCCGCTTCAACAACAGAGGTGGAGAACATGGCCCATTCAGACTCCATGTCTCCAGACTCCCTCGGAATGTGGTTGAAGTTCTTCCGGAGGTGGGAGTTGAAGACCTCCCGGACAGGGGCCTCAGCCAGACGCTCCCAGCACACCCTCACTATACGTTTGGGTCTACCAGGTCTGAATGGCTTCCTCCCCTGCCATCGGATCCAACTCACCACCAGGTGGTGATCAGTTGACAGCTCTGCACCTCTCTTTACTTGGGTGTCCAAGACATACGGTCGCAGGTCTGATGATATGATAACAAAATCGATCATCGACCTGCGACCTAGGGTGTCCTGGTGCCAGGTGCACATATGGACACCCTTATGCTTGAACATGGTGTTCGTTATGGACAGACTGTGGTTAGCACAGAAGTCCAATAACTGAACACCACTCGGGTTCAGATCGGGCAGGCCGTTCCTCCCAATCACCCCCCTCCAGGTTTCACTGTTGTTGCCCACGTGCGCATTGAAGTGCCCCAGTAGGACAATGGAGTCTCCAGGAGGAGTACCCTCCAGCACCCCAGTCACAGACTCCAAAAAGGGTGGGTACTCTGAAACATCATTTGGTGCATAGGCACAAATGATGGTCAAGACCCGTTTCCCAACCCGAAGGCGCAGGGAAGCAACCCTTTCGTCCACCGGGGAAAACTCCAATATAGAGGCAGCAAGGTGGGGCGATACAAGAATACCCACCCCTGCTCGTCGCCTCTTGCCCGGGGCAACTCCAGAAAAGGCCAAGCTCCAGCCCCTCTCCAGGAGACTGGTTCCGGAACCGGAGCTGTGTGTTGAGGTGAGGCCGACTATATCTAGCCGGTATCGCTCAACCTCGTACACCAGCTCAGGCTCCTTCCCCACCAGAGAGGTGACATTCCACGTACCAAAAGCCAGTTTAGATAGCTTGGGATCAGTCTGCCAAGGTCTCCGCCTTTGACCGCCACCTAATCCACATAGCACCGGACCCCCGTGATCCCTCCTGCAGGTGGTGAACCCACTGGAGGGCGGACCCATGTAACTCCTTCGGGCTGAGCCCGGCCGGGTCCCATGGGTGGAAACCCGGCCACCAGACGCTAGCCTTCGAGCCCCTCCCCCAGGCCTGGCTCCAGGGTGGGGCCCCGGTAACCCCATACCGGGCGGGGTACACTGAATCCTTGATATACAATTTATCATGAGAGTCTGTTGGATCGTTCTTAGTCTGGCCCTTCACCCAGGACCAGTTTGTCTTGGGAGACCCTATCAGAGGCAAATTGCCCCCGGACAACATAGCTCCTGGGATCACTGGGGCACGCAAACCCCCCCACCACGATAAGGTGACGATCCATGAGGAGGATCCCTGCAGTTGAAAAATAAACCATATTTAGTCAAATATGACCACTATGAACTTTTCAGCCCCCCCTCATAGCTGAACCTATTCCTTGACCACTTTGGAGGCCAGTGGGCTTGCTCATGAGTTGACACCAGCAACCTCTGCTCACAAATAAAAAAAACCCCACTATGGACTCTCTACACAGACAACGCCAACATCCCCCACTGAGCTGACAGGGACTGGAGAAGAGGCAGTTTAATCACAGATATTGACTTCTTTTTTGCTCATTTCATTTTTGTTTCATTTGTTCTATTTTTAAAGCATATTGCGCTGAGTTTTCTATCTTAACAGTTTCACATCTTCTTCGGTCTATGCCGGTATGTTTCACTTTTATAAGTTTTCTGTTTTCTTAGCACTTGCTCCAAATTTTAGACACACCTGACTGAGAACAACCAACATCTTTTGTTACACTTTCTGTTCCATTAAATAATTGAAGGGGTTTTACAATCCTTTCCTTTTCTTTCAGCACTTGTTAAGGTCCCTAAACACTCTCTTTTAAATGCAGACTAATTTGTATATTCAGATGTGTGCAGGTATTTGTTTTATTAATGAAAATTCAGAGAAGATTCCATAACTTTTTTCTCAAGATTGAATGATTCCAAGCCAGCATGTTTACCTGTTAGATAAAGAGTTTTGTGTTATATCAGTGATTTCATCGTTTTTCCCTCTAAAAAAATAAATCAGAATAAACATCTTCAAAGAGTTGTAATTCCATAATTTTTCCAGGGTGTTGTAGAAAGCAGAGTGCAGACCAAGGCAGCTTATTTGCCTCCTTTTCCTAACAGTACATTAGCCCTCAGCAAACAGCACCTTCTGCTGGTGGCCATCAAAACATAAGGCAAGGCACAGCATTCATCCTTCCCTTAGCTGCAATTAGTCGAGGAATTTAAGTACCTCGGCGTGATTTTAGATTCCTCATTAAAACACATAAAAAAAAAAAAATCTCAAACATAACCAAATTCATTCTGAGAAATTTTAAACAAATTAGACCATCACTGAAAGTCAGTGCAGCCAAAATGTTTCTGCATGCAATGATCTCACACATCAATTACTGTCTTACCAACTGGTCATTCACTGGTGTAACCATAATCAAACCCACTGAATCCTTATACAAAAAAGCCATAAAAGTCTTTGATAAGAAAGATCCCACATAGCACTGTTGTCACATTTACAAGAAGTACAATTTTATGTCTTTTGAAAATTATGAATGTCATGAACTGGGCCTGATGGTTTCCAAGCCCAGTTCCATGACGTTGTGGCTACTTGGTCTTTTGTGTATTTTTTGTTCCTCATTTGCCATCAGGCACTCTCAGGGAGCCTCTGAGGTCTGCTCGGCTCCCTGACAGCTCACCACCACGCCCCCCTCTCCTGCTAGTACATGCCAGCCGTCTGTCATTATCAGTAGTGTTCACCCTCCGTTGATTCACACACACACCCCGCCCGGGAGAAGAATATGTTAAACTGAGGACTGTCACCAGCACAACCATCAGAGCAATCACACTGAGAGACTGTGAGGTCCCCCACAGACACACGACATTTGCTCAGTCTGTGCTATGAGTGAGGGACACCAAGAGCTGGAATAACATACCACCTGCAATCAGAGAACGTACCACACTAAACACTTCTAAGACTCATTGCAAAAAATTGGCTTTTACCCTTAACTAGTTGCTGCTCTGTGGCATGCGCATATATACAGTCATGTGAAAAAATTAGGACACCCCTTTAAATATTCAATTCTTTATTAAGAAATGTTCACATATCTATGTCTAACCTTGCTTTTGTTTTTATTTGCATTTTTTAACATTTATTTTAGCTATTGTAAGTGGGAATGAATGTGGGGGTGTCCTAAAAAAGATGGGGAGTGTCCTAATTTATTCCTCACTATTTGTTTAGAATTACATTTTACAGAAATTTTTTTAAAAAGTCTTTAATTCATTTTTAATTGTTTAGTTGTTTTGTGTGAATCTCCCAGTATTTTTAACATTGATATTAAATATCCTTTTGTCCAAATCTACCTTATTCCTGGGGGTGCCGCTGCAGGAACGATTATGGGCGGGACTTCCGGTTTCGGCTGAAGTAATGATAAATCAGTCAGCAAGAGTGGGGTAGCAAGGGCATTTAAAATAGCTTTTTTAAAAGTTTTTCAAATTCATCCATCCATCCACCCATCTTCTACCGCTTAACCCTTTTCGGGTCGCGGGGGGGTGCTGGAACCTATCCCAGCATCTTTGGGCGAGAGGCAGGGTCCACCCTGGACAGATCAACAGTCCATCGCAGGGCTAACACAAAGAGACAGACAACCATTCACTCCCACATCCATACCTAAGGGCAATTTAGAATCCGCCGTACCCAGGACAGGAGAGGAGCACCCCCATGGCCCAAAACCGGAGCTGACGAAGAGTCCCCTGGTTTTGGCACTGCGGGACCCGGTACCATCGTTGGGGTGAGTCCTGGCTCCTTCATGCCATTGGAGTTCCCCAGGCATCAGCTGTCATGTCGGAGGGTCCACCAGCATTAGCTACAATGCCTGGAGGTCCACCAGTGCCTGTCGCCTCATCTGGGGTCCCGCCAGTCACTGCCGCCATGCCTGGAGTGTCACCAGCTTGTTCAGCCACCATGCCTGCTGCCTGGGCCACAGCAGCAGAGTTGCTGGAGTCCTGGACGGCAGTGGAGCTCGAGTCCAGGCAAGTGCTCTGTTCTGTTCTAACACCTTAAGATTCAGAGAAATCTTGTCTGGCTCAGGGTGGGGAGAATCAGTTGCAGATGCCCTCTGCTCCTGAGATCTCCTCACCGGGCTTCACTGCTGCCAGTGATTCCTCTCCGGTGTGTGTCTGTTCTCCTTTTTCCGAGGTGGCTGTGTCTGGAGAAGTGGCCCAGACTGTGGAGGATGAGATGTCCCAGCTGGTGTCGCTGGAGGTCTCCGTGGGTCCCGCCCCATCACCGGAGGTCTCTGTGGGTGCTGCACCCCAGTCCGGGGCCTCTGTGGGTGTGATGCCTCCATTCGAGGCCGCCGTGGGTGTGACGCCTCCGTCCGAGGCTGCCATGGATACTGCGCCCCCTTCGCCTGAGGTCTCCGTGGGTGCTGCTCCCCCTCTGCCCGAGGTCTCCGTGGGTGCTGTACCACAGTCTGGGGCCTCTGAAGGTGCTGCTACACCCCAGTCCGGGGCCTCCGAGGGTGCTGCTACATCCCAGTCCGGGGCCTCCGTGGGTGTTGCTATGCCCCAGTCCGGGGCCTCCGTGGGTGTTGCTACGCCCCAGTCCAGGGCCTCCATGGGTGCAGCTACGCCCCAGCCTGGGGCCTCCATGGGTGCAGCTACGCCCCAGCCCGGGGCCGCCATGGGTGCGTCGCCCCAGCCTGGGGCTGTCGCGGGTGCTACGCCTTTGTCTGAGGTCATCTTGGATCCCCTCTCCTCAACGAAGGCCCCCACCAAACAGCCGCTCCCCTCATCTGGTTTCGCTACTGGTTGGTCGCTGCCGCCTCCAGGGGTGAGGCGTGTGGTGCCCCGCTGTCCGCTGGCTTCTGAACTCTGAGAAGCCACCAGACGGTCTATTCCTCCTGCTGTGGTGGCTGTGGAGTTCAGGGAGGCCACCCGACTTACTCCATCACAAGCGCCGGTGGCCTTGGGACTTGGGTAGACCACCTGAACTGCCTTTTTCCACCACCTAGTTCCCCAGAGTTCGGGCCACCTTATCTGCGGCAGTATTGTGCGTCATGAGCATTTTTCTTTTTTGGTTGGGTTCGACACCCTGGGGTGTCTGGGTCCACCCCTTAAGGAGGGGGCTCTGTCATGATCCGGTGCACGGGTGGAGGCCGTGCCCGGTCTTCAGCTTAGTTTAGTTTTGCTTGTTTTTCTATTCACCTTGGTTGTATTTGGTTTCTGTTTTTGGTCAGTTCATTACTAGTTTCTGTACTTTCTTTTATGTTTGTTGTTTTGATCATTGCAGGTGCTGTGACAGCTTGCGCGTCATTTCCGGCTGTCAGATTCTGTTTGAGGGCTGTCATGGCTGCCACTAATGATCACCACTCATAATCCCACAGGTGCTGCCAATCCGGGGTTTCCTATTTAAGCCATCGGTGCCACTTCCCTGGCACAGCGGCCTTAAACCTCTCCAGTCAGGAATCACCCGGACTTCACAGCAGTTAAGTTTTCATTTACCTGTCTTGCTCACGTCTCCTTCTTTATCCTGGCATTCATCACCCTAGCCTCAGAACTGTGTTTTTCATTCGTGTGTGTTTTGTATTTTTGGTTTCTTTTCTGTTAATAAATTTGCAAACTCACAGTCTGCATTTGGCATTCCTGTTTGCCCTCGGAGAGGGTGCTTTATGACAGATATGAACTTGATATTAGCAGCTTCATCATGCATTAATTTTTGAATTATCATAAAATATAGATCAATAAAATTTTGAACAATTGTCAGAAAAGGTCTGTACATGTTAAGTTAAATAACAAGCATTCATGGCATGACAGCAGCATGAGCATTTTAATTGGGGTAAAACAAGCAGCTGCAGCTATCTGTTTTACCCCAACAAACACCCAAGCACGGTGTTGTGGTTCTTTGTGGCTCTGACGAAATTCTGTATCTGCTCTGAGGTAAATCTGATCTGAGGAGGTGGGCCGGCCATGCCAGCTGCCTGGCAGCCCAGCCTCCCACAGCAATCCCTCTTGGGGCAGATGCCTGGCCTTCATGGGGCTTGTTGGCCTCGGACATTTGTGCTCTGTGGGGGTTGGTGGCGTTGTCCTGCTTGCTCAGGGTTTCCAAGGGAGGGGGTTGCTGTGACCGGCTGCCCTCTTTGTATGTTTCCTGACAAACCACTCACATGCACACACTTATTTTGTGCACACTCTCATACACACGTACACGGATGCACAGACACAAATGTCTCTCCTTTTAACAGGTGCCGATACCAGACTTGTGTTGAGACCTCTTTGGTGGAAGAAGCAGTCTGTCTTCTGTTTGTCTTCTGTTTGTTTTAGTTGTTGGTTTGTTTGTCTTTTTTGTTTGTTCCTCTCCCTTTTCTTTCCCCCTCCCCACACCTCCTTTCCCCATTCCCCATCCTGTCGGGTCCTTCATAGGTAAAATAATTTAAATAAGGTATTAAACGTTATTACAAGAGGAGTTTACAACAATATACAGTACATAGATATGTGCTGTATAAAGCTCCTTTTGGCAAAATAAATCTGTTTTGGTAAATGGTGTTCACTTATATAGCACTTTTTCTCATCTCTGGATGACCAAAGCGCTTAACAGATCCTGCTATCCACCCATTCACACCCTGATGGTGGCAGGGCTGCCATACACAAAGAGGCACTAGCCTGACCACCCCGAGCAACTGGGGGATTCAGTGTCTTGCTCAAGGACACTTCGACATGCAGAATGCAGATGGCGGGAATCGACCATACTACACCTGCACCATGGCCGCCTGGCGGCCCGGCCTCCCTTTCCTTAAACACAGTTGCTGAACACACGATTACGTACAACTGTAATAAAAACTAAAAATAGCCCATAGGTACATGCACAGGTATGGTAGTGGCTTCACGGATGGAACTATGCACATAGGAGTGCGGAGAGTAGAGCACACATTTGAGTAAAATGCCCCAAGGATTATGGAAAATATGCACAGTAGTGATGTCACGGATGGGTAAGTATACATTAGCTACAACTACTGTATCGATTTGAAAAGCCTACAACATTTCTTTCAGTAGTTACTGTGTGGACAAGATTTAGGGAAAAATCTAACTTGACCTTTGACCTCAAGGTCATCCGATGAGAGTGAAATTGCAACATGCGTATCATCAGAGGATCTCAAACCATAGTACTAAATTTCAAAACAATTGGAACAAAACTGTAGGAGGAGTTGATTTCACAAGACAGTTACTGTCTATGAAGTGAGGTGAAACAGGAGGTCATAGGTCAGGGGCTACAATTTCCGCAAAAATCATCTGATCAGAACCAAATTGCAATATGCACGTCCTCGGTATAGATCAAACCATGTCGTCAAGTTTCAAAACAATTGGACCAAAACTGTAGGAGGAGTTGATTTCACAAAGTGTGACAGACGGACAGACGGAAGGACGGACTGACCCATAACATAGTTAGTTAGTTAATCCCTTCACACCTGAAGGTGTATATGGGCGGCGCCTATCTCCGTTTCTCTGACCCTAGGCCACACAGCTACTGTAAGTAGTGAAAGCTACAGCGGGGGGTCGGTCCTCTGGTAGTTCTGTGTGTAACTTTACTTTCCCCATTCCATTATGCGGAGCACCACGCTAGAAGGCAGAAAGCACCATTTTTATATGGTCTTTGGTATGACCCGGCCGGGATTTGAACCCCTGCCTCCCGGGTGTGGGGCGGATGCTCTACCAACTGAGCCACCACTCCGGTGACCCATAACATAACCCCCCCTTAAATGTAAAACTCCTCTGACAACCAGGCTATTGCATGTTGCAGTGGGATTCATGAGTTGCTGTTTGCAGGGGCATCAAACTGTGGGTAACAGTGTAACTAAAGCCCCATTTTCCCCATTGGGAAAATGGTGTTTGATGGCCCATTGGGCTGCACGGTGGCGCAGTGGTTTAGCACTGTGGCAGCACAGTTTACCCTCGGCCGGGGGATCGCGGGGATCATGAGATCATGGGTTCGATCCCAGCCCCCGACCAACAGTGAGCTGTGTGTAGTTTGCATGTTCTCCCCGTGTTGCGTGGGTTTACTCCGGGATTTCTCCGGTTTCCTCCCGCATACCAAAAACATGTAGGTTTAGGGCACTCGCGCACGCAGCGACCGGCAGCCGGTGGCTTGTCACCAGACTGCAAACCAAATCTACCTACGGGTACAAATAAGTAACAAAAAAAAAAAAAAATTTTCACTACAGGAACCAGGGTCCAGTTTTACAGGAACTTCTCCCGTGGTGTGTATCTCCACAGAGGTTGTGTTAGCTGAAATCTGTCCTTCATTAACAGATTTTTTTCAGCAGTGACAGAAACATCTGAAAGCTGTCTATCATTTTGACAGATTACACTGAGGTGATCTAATTAAAATCAATTAAAATGACATTGTGACAGAATTTTTATAACCCTGTCTGTCAAAATGACATAACAAAAAGTCTAGTGTAGGGGTGTCCAATCATGTGCCATGGAGGACAAAGACCCTGCAGGCTTTACCTCCAACCAGTGTCTTCAACAGCAGATTCCACTGAATTTCTTCCCACTGATTGCTGATAAGTGAAAACACCTGCTGAAGAGACTGAGTTGAAGAGAAAACCTGCAGGGTCTTGGCCCTCCATGGCACAAGTGGACACCCCTGGTCTAGTGTAACCTCTGGTCTCCGCTACAGGAACCTCCCTGAAAGGAGAAGTTTTCAGAAACTGCTAAGTAAACAAAACATACGGAAAAGAAAAGTGCCAAATTTGACCAGAAAAAGATAACAGTGAAAGTCTAATGCTTACAATACTGCTGTGATTGAGGAGCGTCTGAACGAATATTCAGCATATGTGAGAGACGAGAGTATTACAGCAGAGTGGCACGGCAACTAACACCAGCCGTTGCCGCTGTCGTTCACTGGGATTTGAACCCCCACAGCCGGCTAAGAGGAGGCGGACTCCGCGCTGGTGCCCTCCTGATGTGTCCATGCCCCTAATGCTGTAAAGTATCTGAAAATGTAAAATACTGCCATGGCTGTGGAGAGGAACTGCCAGGTATATGTAGTCACATATGCATCAGGGTAATGCGAACACAGCGGAGAGCCAAGGCCAACAGCTCGGGCTGTTTTTTAATCAGACAGTGGACACATATGGTCACTGGCCATGATACTCAACGGAGAGGGACTCATCTACAACTATGAATATTTAAAAAGAAAGAAAGATTAAAAAAAAAAATTGAATTTGGATTTTAACCTTCTTTCTTTGGCCATAGTAAATGCAATATGTCACTAAATGGAAACCTGTCTTAAGTTATTCCCAATCACTGTGATATTGATCCAGTCCACACTTATGATCCTGTACACACTAGCAAACTTAGCTGATAGCATCATAGCTAACAGTAACAACATCAACTTGACCAAAAAAAGCAAACAATTAGCACACTGTATTGGGAACAGAATGGTTCTTTGTCCACCTCTGTGAAGTTATTTATTAATAAACACAGCAGTCCTGAACAGGGCATACTTTCTGTTATTGTAGACCAAATCAGAAGAGGGTCCTGTCCTGCTACTATGATTACCACTTCTCCCTCTCTGCTATGGGCCCGTTAGCATCACAACGAATATCAGTGCCAATGACTTGACTAAAACAAAGTTTGTATTTTACTTTGAAGCTGCTTCCTAGTAACAGAGTTAGCTCTAGCTAATAGCAAACCCTGAATAGTGGACTCATTGCAAAGCGTCTTTGGGTGTCATGAAAAATCTAAATGCAATCAATTATTATTATCCATCCATACATCCATTTTCTACCCCTTTCCCGGAGGTCCAGGTCGCGGAGGCAGCAGCTCAAGCAGAGAAACCCAGACTTCCCTCTCCCCGGCCATCAGCTCCAGCTCTTTAGAGAGGATACCAAGACGTTCCCAGGCCAGCTGGGAGATATAGTCTCTCCAGCATGTCCTGGGTCTGCCCCAGGGTCTCCTCCCAGTGGGACATGCCCGCAACACCTCAAGTGGGAGGCATTCAGGAGGCATCCTGATCAGATGCCCAAACCACCTCAACTGGCTCCCTTCGATGTGGTGGAGCAGCGGTTCTGCTCTGAGCCTCTCCAGATGACTGAGCTCCTAATCCTATCTCTAAGGGGGAGTCCAGCAATCCTACAGAGAAATCTCATTTCAGCTGCTTGTATCCACGATGCCATTCTTTCGGTCATTACACAAAGCTCATGGCAACAGGTGAGGGTAGGAATGTAGATTGACCGCTAAATCGACAGCTTTGCTTTGAAACTCAGCTCCCTCTTCACCACAACAGACCAGTACAACGTCCGTATGACTGGAGACGCTGCTCTAATTTGTCTGTCAATTTTTCACTCCATTCTCCCCTCACTCATGAATAAGACCCCGAGATACTTAAACTCCTCCACTTGGGACAAGAGATTGTCCCCAAACCGGAGAGGACAATCCACCCTTTTCCAGCTGAAGACCATGGACTTGGGCTTGGAGGTGCTGATTCTCATCCCAGCCACTTCACACTCAGCAGCAAACTGTCCCAGCAAGACCTGTAGGTCATTGCTTGATGAAGCCAACAGGTCAACATCATCTGCAATCCGCAAAGATCCTGTGGTCACTGAACATGACACCCTCCATTCCTTGGCTGGCCTAAGAATCCTGTCCATAAAAATTATGATCAGGATAGTGACAAAAGGCAGCCCTGAGGAAGTCCAACTCTCACTGGAAATGAGTCTGACTGGGTGTTGGCAATATGAACCAAACTCTTGCAACGGTCATATAGGAACCGAATAGCTCGTAACAACAAGCCTTATATCCCATACTCCCGCAGCACCCCCCACAAGAGACCACGAAGGACACCGTGGAATGCTTTCTCCAAGTCCACAAAACACATGTGGACTGTTTATGCAAACTACCACAAACCCTCGAGGATTCTCGAGAGGGAAAAGAGTTGGTCCGATGTGCTACGGCCGGGACAAAAACCACATTGCTCCTCCTGAATACGAGGTTCGACCAGCGGTCGGACTCTCCTCTCCAGTACCCTGGCATAGACCTTCCCAGTGAGGCTAAGAAGTGTGATCCCCCTAAAGTCGGAACACACTCTCCAGTCCCGCTTCTTGAAGAGAGGAACCATCATCTCAGTTTGCTATCCCAAAGGTACTGTCCCCGACCTCCACACGATGTTGCAGAGGTGTGTCAACCATGACAGCCCTACAACATCCAGAGCCTTGAGGTACTCAGGGTGAATCTCATCCACCCCCAGAGCCTGGCCACCAAAGAGTTTTTTAACTACTTCAGCGACCTCAGCCTCTGTGATGGGCGAGTCGTACCCCGTGTCCTCAAGCCCTGCTTCCTCTGTGGAAGGCGTGTCAGTGGGATTGAGGAAATCCTCAAAGTACTCCTTCCACCACTCGACAATGTCCCTAGTCGAGGTCAGCAGTGCCCCATCTGCACCATACACAGTGTAGACAGGGAGTTGCTTCCCCCTCCTGAGCCGCTGGACAGTTTGCCAGAATCTCTTCGAGACCGACTGAAAGTCTTGTTCCATGGCCTCACCAGACTCCTCTCACACCTGAGGTTTTTTTCAGTAACTACCTGAGCTGCACTACGCTTGGCCCGTCGGTACACCTCGGCTGCTTTGGGAGTCCCACAAGCTAACCAAGCTCAATAGGACTCCTTCTTCAGCTTGATGACCCCCTCACTACTGGTGCCCACCACTTGGTTTGGGGGTTACCACCATGAGATGCACCAACAACCTTATGGCCACAGCTCTGGGCAGCTGCTTCAACAATGGAGGTGGAGAACATGGCCTATTCAGACTCCATGTCTCCAGACTCCTTCGAAATGTGATCGAAGTTCTTTTGGAGGTGAGAGTTGAAGACCTCTCGGACAGGTGCCTCAGCCAGATGTTTCCAGCACACCCTCACTTTACGTTTAGGTCTACCAGGTCTGAGTGGCATCCACCCTTGCCATCGGATCCAACTCACCACCAGGTGGTGATCAGTTGACAGCTCTGCACCTCTTTTTACCTGAGTGTCTAAGACATATGGTCGCCGGTCTGATGACATGATAACAAAATCGATCACTGACCAGCAACCTAGGGTGGCCTGGTGCTAGGTGCACAAATGAACACCCTTACAAACATGGTGTTCATTATGGACAAACTGTGGTTGGCACAGAAGTCCAATAACTGAACACCACTCGGGTTCACATTGGGCAGGCCATTCTTCCCAGTCACACTCCTCCAGGTTTCACTGTCTTTGCCCACGTGTGCGTTGAAGTCCCCCAGTTGAACAATGGAGTCTCCAAGAGAAGAACTCCCCAGTACCCCAGTGAGAGACTCCAAAAAGGGTGGGTACTCTAAACCATCATTTGGTGCATAGGAGCAAATGATGGTCAGGACCCGATTCCCAACTCAAAGGCACAGGGAAACAACCCTTTCATCCACCGGGGAGAACTCCAATGTTGAGGTAGCAAGGAGGGGGGATACAAGAATACCCACCCCTGCTCATCACCTTTTGCCCGGGACAACTCAGAGTAGGCCAAGCTCCAGCCCCTCTCCAGGAGACTGGTTCCAGAACCAGAGCTGTGCGTTGAGGTGAGGCTGACTATATCTAACCAATATCTCTCAACCTCGTGCACCGTTCAGGCTCCTTCCCCACCAGAGAGGTGACATTCCAGATCCCCAAAGCCAGTGTCGAAAGCCGTGGATCAGACCGCAAAGGTCTCTGCCTTCGACTGTCTCCTAATCCACATTGCACCAGACCCCCACGGTCCCTCCTGCTGGTAGTGAGCCCACTAGAGGGTGGACCCATGTAATTCCTTCGGGCTGAGCCCAGCTTGGTCCCACGGGCAGAAACCCGGCCACAAGGCCCTAACCATCGAGCCCCTTCCCCAGGCCTGGCTCCAGGGCGGGGCCATGGTAACCCCATACTGGGCAGGGTACACTGAATGCTTTATCTTTCTTTCATCATGGGAGTCTGTCGGATCGCTCTTAGACCCCCCATGGACCGCCATCTTATCATGGTGGGGGGTTTGTGTGCTCTAGTGATCCCAGGAGCTATGTGTTGTCCAGGGCAATTTGCCTCTGGTAGGGTCTCCCAAGACAAACTGGGCCTGAGTGAAGGGCCAGGCTAAGAGCAATCCATTATTATTATCTCCGCCAAGAGGAGGAGGTTATGTGATCATCAGCGTTGGTTTGTCTGTTTGTTTGTTTGTTTGTCTGTTTGTTAGCAAGATAACTCGAAAAGTTATGGACGGATTTTCATGAAATTTTCACAGATTGTCAGAAATGTGGTATCCTACAGATGATTAGATTTTTTTGTGCAGCCGTAGTGGCTGCGCAAAATCCAGCTCTGCCAGGGAAGCTTCCAGATCCTCTTTCGGCACGGAGCGCAACTCCAATATAAAACCCATGGCAGCCTGTCTACCCAATTTGCATCCGTCAATGAAGCCCTGAGTGCTGCTTTCAGTGATCTATGAAAACGCTCGCATAACCCATTGGCCTGTGGGTTGTACGCGGTTGTGCGGTGAATTGTAACACCCAGCCAATTTAAGCAAACACGGGCGTATTGCCATTTCTGTATGCCAAAAAGAAAAAAAAAATATACGGGAAAAAAAAAATTATTGACAGTGTGGAGGAATACCTCGTGTGTGACCCCCACAGTGTATGGGCCTGACAGAGCGCTCAGCGTGAACAATTATCAGAACAATGACAGGTATGGACTGATCATTATGCAGATGCGCCTCCCTCCCTCTTTCGGCCAGTAATCCTGATATGTGTGACTCTAATGCAAATGTCCATGCTTTCCTGCTGTATACTGTGATGCTAATGTGCCATGCATGCATTGTCTGAGCTGGGTATATAAGTTGACTGCATATCTCTTGCTCTCTCTCTTTTTGATCACTCGCATTGTTTGTTGCTGACTTTGAGACACATGGCTCGTTCCACCACGCTGCCACAGCGCTGAGCGAGCCTCGTGGAGGATGAATAAAGCACCCTTTTAAACTTCAGTTCGCCGTGTAATGTAGGATTAATATTTATGATGTTAAACACTGTATGGGGGGAACTGTGGCGCTTGGCGGAGGTCTGCGCTCTCCGAGTGCTTTTCTAGTTATTATTATTATTATCATTATTATTATTACCTCCGCCAGGCCGAAGGCCAGGAGGTTATGTTTTTGCCAGCGTTTGTCTGTTTGTCTGTCTGTTTGTTTGTTTGTTTGTCTGTTGGTTAGCAAGATAACTCAAAAAGTTTTGGACGGATTTCCATGAAACTTTCAGGCGTTGTTGGAAATGGTACAAGGAAGAACTGATTAAATTTTGGGGATGATCTGGATCACCGTCTGGATACAGGAATTTTTTAAAGGATTCTTTAACATTGTGAGATACGGCCATTTTCAACATGTGTGCAGGGGCAATAGAGGGCGCTGGTGTGCAGGGGCAATAGAGGGCGCTGGTCGTCGTGTCTGACGAACACAAACTCCACGTTCTTCAAAGTTTTAGGCACAAAAGCACGCGGAAAAAAGTGGTGGGCAGGGCCCGCCACCGTGCCTGTGTTTGCGCTACGCTGCAAAAACTGAGACGGGCAGCTGTCCGGCACGGGATTATTTGGCAGAAATTCCCTGGGCAGCCATAGGGGCTGCGCAAAAACCAGCTCTCTGCCGGGGAAGCTTCCAAATCCTCTTTTTTTTCCTCGGAGTGCAAACCCAATAAAACCCACGGCAATCTGTCTACCCAATTTCCATCCGTCAGTGAAGCCCTCAGTGCTGCTTTCAGTGATCTATGAAAACGCTCGCAGCCTGGGACTTTGCACATGAAGGAGATGGACACAACAGCAACACTTGAGTTTATTACCTCCGCCAAGGAGGTAATGCTTTTACTACTGAACCACTAATCCTATCATTGTGAATCCAACTGCTAGTCATATGTTTTCATGGTCAAGGAATCTGAAAACGTACACACAAACACTGTATGGGGGGAACTGTGGTGCTTGGCAGAGGTCTGCGTTCTCCGAGTGCTTTTCTAGTTATTATAGCTTAGCTGGTTGTTGCCATTACTTTTGATTGGCCTTTGCTGTGCTTCACACAGAATAAAAGTTGCCACATCAAATAATGGGCTTATGAATGTTTGTGAGCAGGCCAATAATGGAGTGTTTAAAAATGTGGGGCATACTGTAGGAACTGATTTTAATAAGCTGCAAAACAACACAGGGATGAATTTTGGCTTTCCTTTAACTGAAGGTGAAACAGCTGAGATAAGAACAAACTGGCCTGTCAACATTAATCATAATAGATGTACATACTTTATCATTCATGATAGTTGAAAAAAGTAGCTAAAACAGTAAGATGAAAATTACAATTGTTACACTGGGGACCAACATTTAGTGCTGCACCCCTGGGTACCTCTCAGGACGCATTAAGATGTGTGAAAAGCAGAGCAGAGATTTTCATAGCCAGCAAATTTCCTGTTTTCCTCATCACACTCACGCTTCTCCCACTTCCTGTTTTCATGGACGGTGAAGAAGATGTTTGCTGTCAGTGTTTTCGTCTGTAGTTTTGGTTTTGACCAGTCACGTGGTGGAACAGGAAGAAAGGAGCCTTTTGTCAACAAACAAAGCTTTTCTCAGGATTTTAGTTTGGCACAGGGGCCTGTAACCTAAAGCTAGAGCTAGAAGCACCTTGTGGCTTTGACAGGAAAAATAAGTGAAAAGAAAAATAATGAAATGAATTTATGAAAAAAGGCTAAAAGATAAAAGTCTGAAATTTACAAGTAAAAGTTTGGGGAAAAGTCTCATATTTATGAGAAGAAAAGATAGAAATTTACAAGTGAACATTAACCTTTATTAGTCCCACAACGGGAAAATTCACAGGATTGCAGCAACAAAGAGATAGCTTAAGCAGTATAAAAATGATTAAGAAAGTTGTGTATTTACAAGATAAAACTTGCACATTTGAGACAAAAACTGCTACATTTACAAGAGAAAGGCACATGTATGGAAAAAAGTTTCAGAAAAAAAAGCCATAAACCTACATGAAAAAAAAGGAAATTTATCCTAGAAAAGTTTAATTTTCAAGAAAGCATAATAGCTGAAGCTAGCAGTTCAGCCATTCATTCACAAATGTTTGTGTGCTTATTCTTCTCCAGGGACCAGTCATATATCCTGCCAACCACTGAAACCACACGGATATTTAAAGAGACATGCAGACTAATGAATTAGTCAGTGGTGCAGTTCCTGACACCTTAAGGTACACCTCCACTACTAGCCCTGTGCTAGCAGAGGAATTCCTCTTTGTCTCAGTAGTAAGGCTGGGAGACTTTAAATTACTGTGTCATAGGTTCAAATCCTGGTTTGGGATATACTATATGAAAACAAATAGAGCTGAAAAACACAAACTTAAGGAGCAATATTTTTCAACTTATGTGATCTTTTTCATTGCAAAGTTGCAAGAAAAAAAATCTAATTTGAGAAGAAAAACCTCTCAAATTGCCAAGAGTAAAGTCATTCCTACTCAAGAAACTTTTTTGATACTTTACTGCTCTTACTCAAGTATTTGTTTTGGATGACTACTTGTACAGTGGGGAAAATAAGTATTGAACATGTCAACATTTTTCTCATTAAATATATTTCCGATGGAGCCATTGACCTGAGATTTTCACCAGATATCAGTAACAACCCAAGTAATCCATACATACAAAGAAATCAAGGCAACTGTGTTCACAAGACAAGTTACAGTATATTTAATGAAGTGGAATGGCACAGGGAATAAGTATTTCAACACGCTTGGTGAAATTCATTTAATATTTAGTAGAAAAGTCTTTGTTGGTAATAATAGCTTCCAGACGCCTCCTGTATGGAGAAACTAGGTACAGGCATTGCTCAGGAGTGATTTTAGCCCATTCTCTCACACAAACTGTCTTCAAATCTTGAAGGTTCCGTGGGTATCTCATCTTCAGTTCATTCCATAGATTTTCAATTGGATTCAGGTCAGGTGACTGACTGGGCCATTCTAGCAGCTTTATTTTCCTTCCCTAGAGCCAGTTGAGTTTCTTTGGCTGTGTGTTTGGAATCATTGTCTTGCTGAAATGTCCACCCTAATTTCATCTTCAGCATCTTGGTAGATGGCAACAGGTTCTGATGGAATAATTCTGTATTCTTTATCTTTTGGTATCTCAGAGTCTGGGTGAAATGTGTACAAGGTTGACCAGCTGGACATTTATCTGGTTGTTCTCATGCAAATGTTCTGTACTGTTATAATTATGTCTAAGTAGGGAGACAGTTTGGAAGAACTAGACTGAACCAGATGTTCTCTCATGGACAGCTTTGAGATAACAGGATGCTTAAAGACTGAAAGTTGTGTATATGATTCAGAACAATTTCCAGAGGCGACTTTGAGTGTATCACCTATTGTTCTCCACTGATCAGTGCAAATTTACTGAAACTTTAATCCTGCCTGATTCTTTGACTACTGGTTGAAGAGATTTTTCCAACAGATTCTTATCAGGATGTCTTTACATTTGTCCATTCATCATTCTTTCAATTATATGAAGTCTGCCTGTACCATGTGTTGAAAAACCCCACCACACCATGATGCTCCCACTTCCAAACTTCAGTGTTGGTATGGTGTTTTGGGCTGATGTGCAGTGTCATTTCTCCTACAAACATGCTGTGTCTTGTGGCATCCAAAAAGTTTAATTTTGGTCTCATCTGACCAGACTATATTCTCCCATTATTTTACTGGCTTGCCCATATGTTGTGCAATAAACTTTAATATGCTTTTTCTTCAGCAATGGAGTCTTGCAAGGTGACCGGGCATAGAGCCCATGTTGGGTGAGTGCAATACTTATTATTTTGTTTGAAACAACAGTACCTGCTAACTCCAGGTCTTTCTGGAGCTCTCCATGAGTGGTCTTTGGCTCTTGGATAACTCTTCCAATAATTCTTTTGACTCCTCTGTCAGGAATTTTGCAAGGAGCTCCTGGTCGTGGCCGGTTTATGGTAAAATGATGTTCTTTCCACTTCTGAATGATGGCTCCAACAGTGCTCACTGGAACATTCAGCAGTTTACAAATGTGCCTGTAACCAATGCCATCTTTATTTTTTGCAACAATAAGGTTGCAAAGTTCAAGAGAGAGCTCTTTGCTTCTACCCATCATGAGTTCTTTGTGGTGTCATCTGATATTCAGACCTTATCTGTCAGGACCTAACCAGTTGAAATTAATTTGCACTGATGGGGGGATGGGATGGCTTCCTAAATTCTGATGGATTTCAGCTGGTTTCATGGCTTTCTATGCCTTTTTGCACCTCGTTTTCTTCATGTGTTCAATACTTATTCCCTGTGTCATTCCACTTTATTAAATATAACTTGCTTTGTGAACAGAGTTGCCTTGATTTCTCTGTATGTATGGATTACTTGGGTTGTCACTAACGTCTGGTGAAAATCTCAGGTCAATGGCTCCATCAAAAATATGTTTAATGAGAAAAATGTTGACGTTGTGGAGAGAGGAATAACCACGCCGAGCGTTCAGAGCAGATGAACTTTATTCACTCTCTCACATCTTCCAGAATCAGAAAACATTAACCTCATGTAGCAGGGACTCTTTTATATCACAACACTCGCACATCCCTGCTACCCGAGGTCCTGCATTACAATTCATTCCCACATGACAATTCCTTTTGTTCCCCAGCCCTTTAATCCTCATGCTCTTCCATCAGAGGAAATTACCGCATCTCTATGTCTTTCAGTCTGAGATGAATACCACAGCATGGGTCCCCCATAATGTGTTCAATACTTACAGTATTTTCCCCGCTGTACTTGAGTAATGAAAGCACCAAGGTGCTGATGCCTCGGTGCCAGAGCCTTGGTGAAGGTATGCATTCTTGGATCATCACCAAAATGCTATGGGTTTCTCTCTAGCTCAAGGACCACCTCTGGTAAAAATTTCATTAAAATCCATAGATAGATAGATAGATAGATAGATAGATAGATAGATGTACTTTATTGATCCCAAACAGGGAAATTGCAGTCTAACAGCAGCATGATAGTAGACAATCATGACACCCAGGTATTTGTAGTCCTCTACTACCTCCACATCTTTCCCGCTAATCTGCAATGGCTGTGGAGGCATCCTCTTCTTTCTGAAGTCAATCACCATCTCTCTGGTCTTGCTGACATTCAGCCTCAGGTGATTCTGCTCAGTCCACTACACAAATCTGTCTACCAGTGCCCTGTACTCCCCCTCCTCTCCCCCCTCTTATATACCCAACAACAACCAAGTTATCAGAGAATTTCTGCAAGTGGCATGACTTGGTGTTGTACTGAAAGTCAGTGGTGTTTAAGGTGAAGAGAAAAGGAGAAAGCACAGTCCCCTGTGGAACTCCTGTATCACTAACCACCACATCAGACAAGACACTGCTTAGCCGGACAAACTGTGGCCTGCCTGTCAGGTAGTCAGTAATCCAGGAGATCACAGAGCAGTCGACCCCCATCACCCACAGCTTCTCACCCAGCAGCAGTGGCTGGATGGTGTTAAAGGCACTGGAGAAATCAAAGAATGTGATTCTCACAGCGTCTCCTCCACCATCCAGGTGCAAATGGGCATGTTGCAGCAGGTAGATGACAGTGTCTTCAACTCCTAAATGGGGCTGATATGCAAACTGCAGAGGGTCCAGCCACGTCTTCACCTGTGGCATCAGGTGAGATAAGACCAGTTTCTACAGGACCTTCATCACATGAGATCTGAGGGCAACTGGTCAAAATCCATCCAGTAGTGTTGAAGTACACACATGCGCAGTGAAAATAATCTGCAGTTCACATGCCCATCCTGTCAGTGGCAGCCAAGAGCCACCAAACTGATTTGAACAGCTGCAATCAAAACACAAAAGAAAAGCACTAAATGGCAGAAGCAATGGAGGTATGCAAATACAAGACAAGATGAACAGGAGCTTTTGCTGTTTAGTGGCAGAGGAAGAAAACAGATGGCCTAAAAGACGGCCATTTGTTCACCCAATATGGCGGATTGCTCAGTACTTCCCTGTGGCAGAGATTACGGGTGCATGCACAGTTCACTGTGATCATTTGCGGGTGAGGAATGCTGGGACTTGGAGTTTTTAGCGAGTTTTTAACAAATTTTACCTCATCCTTCCTCTGCAAAGCTAAACAGCAAAACCAGTGTGAAAACAATCAATGTGATGAATAAATGGTGTCATTGCTGAATACGGGTTTTTTTTTCAGTAACCTCTACTTTTTAACAGTTCAGCTCTGTGTGCTGTAAAAAAAAGTACCGCGTTGTGCTCTAAAAAAGTTGCACTGCCACCTCTAGTCGCCCGGCATAATTATTACAGTACCTTTTTCCCCGGAAAAGGTACTGTAATAATGATGCTGAATAATGAATATAGCTGATACTGAATAATGATCAACTCACCTGATGTTAAAGGTGAGTTAAATTTGTGTTTATTTCAAAAACAAATCCTTATCTCGGAATTCTGGCAAAGGTCAAGAAAATACGGCAATACAATGATGCAAGCCTTTAGTTCCACTTAATTTTGACTGGGCGAGCTGAAACAGAGAGGCGGATAGACGGACAGACAGACAGACACACATACACACACATACGTATTAAGTGATTACCGTATGCCTCTCAGTTTCACCGAGGCATAATGAATGCTGCTTTTACTTGAGTAAAAATTCTGGATATTCTGTCCACCTGTGAGTGCTTCGTGGGCTGTCGTAAATTTGCTTCAAAGGGGTTAAACATGCTTACATGACATCAAAAGCCTAACTATTTCCTTTTCAAATGACAAACGTCGACTGTGTAGGTGACTATGTAGCTTCAATGTTATTTCGGTAATTATCTGGCAAAATGCCCAGGCCAGGGCACTCTGAAATGGCCCTCTGTGTGTGTGTGTGTGTGTGTGTGTGTGTGTGTGTGTGTGTGTGTGTGTGTGTCAGAAGTACTGGAGGCCATGAGGGCCACGGAGCAGACCTCATCTTTGGATGCGGAGTCAGCCAAACTCAGCCCCCTCACAGACACACACTTCCTCTGTCATCTGGACACAAGGCCAGGCTAGATGACAGAGGAAGTGAGAGGGGACTGTATTATCTCGTTTAGCAGAAGTGCCTTTAGCAGCATTTTCTGTGAAGGCTGCACAAGAGTTTTAAAACCATTCCCATTCATATTATCAAAATGCAGACATTCAGGTAATTTAAAATTAATCGAAAGAAGTGATAAGAATAATGATTGTATTCTCTACCTTATTTTTGTCATCTTGGTTTTTCTGCTTTTGTGTTTATCTTTTTATGAATTGTTTTATGAAATGTGTATTGGCTCTTCTTATGAGACTGCTGAGTAAATGACTGATGCCAGAGTTAATTTGGTTCTGTAGGAACATGCAATAACAATACAGTAGCTATCTATCTATCTATCTATCTATCTATCTATCTATCTATCTATCTATCTATCTATCTATCTATCTGTCTGTCTGTCTGTCTGTCTGTCTGTCTGTCTGTCTATCCATTTTACATTATTTTACTATGGTTTATTACATTCTTGCCTTTTTATGTTCTGCTGTTAGCAGAGTAATGCTGCGATCACAAATACCCTTACGAACGGTTGCGAACACTATCCAAACAATTTTTGGACCATTTCGTATGGCCTTCTTAAGGCGGCCATAGGAGAATCCAGCATTCGTAGACCATTTGTAAGTTCGTGGCCAGGTCGATAGTCATGTCCAAGATTTCTACGAATTCCCCAGGAAAACCCCTCATCGTAGGGCAGCCATACAAAGGCCATAGGAACAACTTATGAACTAGCAAGATGTTGGATGTAAATATGCCTCAAGAACATTGTCATGATTGGCCCCTCTGGGGCAGAGAGACAGATCCACACACTGGACTGCAGCAGTGACATTTATTTAACAAAAGCAAACAGAAAACCCAAAACTGTGCAGGGAATACAGAAATACAAACGAGGGATAACTTACAGGAATGCACTCCAGAGCCGAAATCACACTGCGAGTGACGAGGAAAACATCGAGGAGGAACAATCACTCGATCGGTATACAATCATCAATACTGCCGCAATGAGAAAATTAACTGGCAGTCCTTAAATAACTGGCAAACACATGAGCAGCAGGTGCGGGCAGATGAGCAGGCAGGTGGCCTAATTATCCAACTACTCACAGCTGAGATGACTGGCGAACAGACAGTGAGTAAAAGGTGGGAGTGTCTGGGAAAAGAGGAAGTGTCATGGCCGCCAATTAGGCACACCTGCGCACACACCTGTCTGCTATCTGGCTCTGCCTATTTATTCTGTGAGACCCAGAGATCAGCGCGGAGTCGTCTGCTTCCTTTCCAAGGGCTCTGTACTCGCCAACTCTACGCTGAGGTTCCAGCCTCATTTTCTCTCCAGTGCTACTGCTAGCCTTTGGACGTCTCACCTCCCGACAGCCTAGTAAGCCTGCAAACCTTTCCTCTCACCCTCTTACTTCCCCTGTGCACAGGCGGTGTAACCTTAGTGGTGGACTCTCCTCCACCTGGCGGCGGACCTCCCTGCTCTGTTCACCTGCCTACCTACGGGGCGATTGACACTGTCCTCCTGGCCTGGGCTGTCGAGCTAATCTGAGTGCTACTCCTACACTGCAAACAGTAAGAATTGTGTTTACGGGTGCCTCCTCTGCCTGGACTGTCTCTAATTGTCCCTCTGCTCTGTCCTTAAGGTTGCCAGGTTGAACGATGCTCTGCTCACCCCAAGCTGACTTCTCCACACACTACACTCACCACAGATACTCATACACACATCCACACACTAACATAATTGTAAATAAAAGGTTAATTGTGTTAATCCTGAGTCGTGTCTGCTTCTTGGGTCAAGATCCATGTCAGTCCGACTCTGCCAGAATGACCCAGCAGACAGCGCGGTAGCGTGCAAGGTTAATAACTTAGAAGCTCGGATCGACCAGTTAGACTATCAGCAGCAAGCCATGCTAACACAGCTAGCTCGAGTTACGGATCGGTTGGATCACCTGGCTAACCCACAGGGTTTCCCTCCAGCTCCCGCTAGCTCCCCCGCCCCTGTTAGCTCTGCTAGTAGCCAGGTTACATCGGGCTCCCCAACACGACTAACTCCCGTACCCACTCCCACCCATTTTTGTGGTAAATTGGGAGAGGCTAGGGGATTCTTGTTGCAGTGCGACATTGTTTTTCAGCGGGTGCCGGGGGATTTTTCTTTCTGACCATAGCCGAATAGCGTATGTGATTAACTTGTTGGAAGGGCAAGCTTTAGCGTGGGCTTATGCCGTCATGGCTAGGGCTAGCTATGCTTCTCTCACCTGCTCGCAGTTTGTCAGTGAGTTTAAGGAGGTATTCGTTCACTCCGACCGGGATACTGTGCTTACCTCCCGGTTGCTGAATTTGAAGCAGGGAGCTAGGGCAGTTGTAGTAGTAGTAGATTAGTTTATTTGACAGGGACAGTGCAATAAACATAGACAATTAATCAAAGACAATCAATCTGATGTGTTGCACATAGAGTGTATAGCTATTAGCTAATTTGCAACTCTTGTCCCTGGATGGGCTTTAGAAAAAAGAATCAAGATAAAAAATATACACAATAACCACATACATCAATGCAGAAAAATTATAAATACACAATTATAAATATTATAAAATATTATAAATACACAAATATAACAGCCTGACTCACATTTAACATAAATATTATAAATACACAAATATAACAGCCTGACTCACATTTAACACATATAACATAACTCACATTTGCCTATTTCAGGCCTTCCTCCCTCCGTCACTCACTATAAACAAACACATTTATTCCTTCCCTTCATTCACTCTCACTTTGCAGACAATTAATTCATACATGAGTACATTCTTGTTTATTTTTCAGCCAGTTTTTAACATTTTTAGTGAATGTTTTAAAGTCCGTTATTATTTTAATTTCATTTGGCATTGTGTTCCAGATGTGACTGCCCTTTATAGAGAAAGCTGTTTGTCCAAATGTGGTTCTGCGGTGGAATATTTTACAGTTATTGTTAACAGAACTCCTGGTGGCTCTGCTGCTGTCCTGTCTTTGGACAAAACCAGCAAGTGGCTCGGGTGCTGATTTATGAAAACATTTGAACGTTAATTTCAGAAGACAGAGGTCAATGAAGCTCTCAAAACTCAATAGGTTGTATTTTTTTAAAACATTACAGTGATGCCACCTAATGGGCTTTTTGTCCAAGATTTTTAGGGTTTGATTATATAATGAACCTATATGTCTTATTGTGGAAGGGGCTGCTTGAGCCCAGACTGTCAAACAGTATGATATATGAGAAAAAACCATAGAATGCATATACAGTGCAGCTGCTTCGTAAGGTATGTAATATCTAATTAATTTAAAGCAGTTCAGATTTTTTTTTACTGTTTTTGAAATTTTCTTTATATGAAGATTAAATTTGAGTTGAGGATCTAGTACAATGCCAAGGTATTTGAATTCTGTAACTAAACTGATGTCATGATCATGTATATTAACTTTAAAATGTTGCAGGTTACATTTTTTGATTGAAAAGCACATTGAGACTGTTTTCTGAAGGTTCAGCAATAGATGGTTCTTGAGGAGCCACTCTTGGACATCAACCATACTTGTAGACAGTACATCTGCAGCCTGTGCTGGAGTCTTGGCAGCTGTGTAAATAACTGCATCATCTGCATAAAGTTGGCATGTTGCAGCTGAGCAGTGTAACGGCAGGTCATTAATAAAAATGCTGAAAAGTAAAGGACCAAGAATGGACCCTTGTGGGATACCCATGCGGTTGTTTAAAAATGAGGATTTATCCTGGTGAACTTTTACACACTGTTCTCTATTCTGGAGATAAGATGCAAACCATTCTAATGTATTTGGGGAGAAGTTAAAAGATACCATTTTGGATAAAAGCAAACTGTGGTTTACAGTATCGAAAGCCTTTTTGAGATCTAGAAAAACAGCTCCTACCACATTACCCCTGTCCAAGGACTGTTTGACGTTTTCAATAAGGCAACAATTTGCTGTTTCTGTTGAGTATCCTGGTCTAAAACCAAATTGATGTGGATGAAGAAGTAGATTGTCTTGTAAGTAGTCTATCAGCTGTGTAGCTACAACTTTTTCAAGAACCTTAGATAGGACTGGTAAGATAGAGATTGGGCGGTAATTGCATATATCGTCTTTACTGCCTGATTTATGAACTGGTATGACGACAGCTTTTTTCCAGCCAGATGGAAATGTACTAGACCTAATGGAGAGATTAATGAGATGAGTCAGTGGTTTGATTAATATTTTGCTGTGCATTTTGAGAAAGGAGGTGCTCATATTGTAGATATCATTAGTTTTTGAGTTTGACAGTGTTTTAACAATACCAGCAATTAACTTCTCATTTACCTCATCGATGTGAAAAGTATCTGTTGGAAGTATGGAATTTGTGTTGTTGAGCACATTTGGCAGCACAAAAATTTTTGTTAAGTCTTCCACAGAGCCCACAAAGTGTGAATTAAATTCATTTGCCAAAGTAGCCTTGTCACTGACGGTCTTGCCATTGATTCTAAGTTCCTTTACCCCCTTCTGATCGTTTTTTTTATTAGTTAAGTTATTTAAATGCCTCCATAGGGAACTGTTGTTACCCTTTGCATGATCTATCAGTTTATTGTAATAAGATATTTTTGATTTTCGCAGCTCATGTACCACTTTATTTCTTAAACTTTTGTACACAAGGTGATCATTTTGTAGTTTGGAGGTTAGTGATGTTTTCAGTGCATAGTCTCGCCTCTTCATAAGTTTTCTTATTTCATTATTTAACCATGGTAGGCTAATCTTCTGTTGTCTACTTTTAATTTGCTTTGAAAATTTTTCTATAGACTTTGTGATTGTTGCAGTTATAAAAGTTGCCGATTACATTGTGGACTTCCGGGTCGTGGCCACAGAGGTGGGGTGGGAGGATGCCTCATTATGTAGCATCTTCATCAGAAGCCTTAGTCCTAGCTTGCGGGACGAGCTAGCCCGCTTAGATAAGCCCTCCAACCTAACAGAGTTAATATCACTGGCGAATAGCCTTGACAACAGACTGAGGGAGCAGGCGGCCAAGCGCAAGACTTCCGGTCACTTGGGTAGCCAGTTTCGTCATTCCCTACAGCCCCCCCCATTGGCGCTACCTCCAGCCGATTCCCCGGATGAGCCAGAACCTATGTTGACAGGTCGAGCTAAGTTGTCTGCTGCTGAGAGACAGCGTCGCCAGGAGTTAGGCTTATGTGTTTATTGTGGGAGTGAGGAGCATGAGGCTGAGGTATGGCCTGTACAGCCAAAAAGGGGGAGTCTGTGCATCGCAGTAGGGGGACTCATGGACTCACCTCAATTAAATCCCCTCTCTAGCTTCCAGATTCCCATCCGTTTTTGTTATAAACATAAGGAATTTCCTACACACACACTCATAGACTCCGGGGCCGAGCAGAGCTTTATCTCTGGGGAACTGGCAACCCAGTTGGGGCTTCCCGTTCAGTTGTTGGAGACCCCCTTAAAATTTATCACCCTCTCTAAAGCCCCTTTTGCTGTAGTTTCCCATTGGACCGTCCCTGTGTCTGTGATTACACCGGGCAACCACCGGGAGGAGCTGAGGTTGTATGTGCTGCCGATCTCTTCTTCCCCAGTTATCCTCAGCTATCCCTGGCTTCGCCTGCACAATCCTTCCATAGACTGGCGGTCCGGGAGTGTCTGGGCCTGGAGTTCTTTCTGTCTGAATGCCTGCCTTCAGTCTGCTGCATGCTTGCCATCCGTGCCTCTGAGTGTCCCGATCCCGGCTCCTCCTGATTTGGCTAAGGTTCCTCCCGAATACCACGACTTGGAGGCTGTCTTCAGCAAGACTCAAGCCCTGTCTCTTCCCCCCCACCGCCCTTATGATTGTGCCATCAATCTCTGCGCTGGCGCTCCACTGCCATCCAGCAGGCTCTACAATCTGTCTGCCCCGGAGTGAGAAGCTATGGAGACGTACATCAAAGAGTCCTTGACCTCAGGAATAATCCGGCCATCATCCTCTGTGGTGGGGGGCGGGGTTTTTTTTCCTCGGCAAGAAGGATGGCTTGCTGAGGCCGTGTATAGACTTTCGGGAGTTAAACAACATAACCATCAAGGATAAGTACACACTCCCACTCATTAATTCAGCCTTTGATTCCCTCCAGGGCGCCTCCTGGTTTTCCAAATTGGACCTGCGCAACGCCTATCATCTGATGCAGATCCAGGAGGGCGATGAATGGAAGACGGCGTTCCGGACCCCTAGTGGTCATTTTGAGTATCTAGTCATGCCATTCGGGCTGACTAATGCCCCTGCCATCTTCCAGCGGCTAATTAATGACGTGTTGAGGGATTTTTTGGGCACATTTGTGTTTGTGTATCTGGATGACATCCTTATTTTTTCACAGTCACCGGAGGAGCACTGAGTCCACGTGAGGCAGGTACTGCAGCGACTTTTGGAGAATAAAGTTTTTGTGAAGGCCGAAAAGTGTGAGTTTCACGTCAACCAGACGTCATTCCTCGGGCTTATCATCTCTCACAATGAGGTCATCCCTGACCCGGGTAAGATTAAAGCGGTGGTAGAGTTGCCCACTCCATCGTCCAGAAAGCAGCTCCAACAGTTTCTGGGATTTGCTAACTTTTACCGCCGCTTCATTCAGAATTACAGCCGGATTGCTCTCCCCCTAACCTGTTTGACCTCTCCCAAAGTTCTGTTTCGGTGGACTGAGGAAGTGGCAGCGGCCTTTGCCGAACTAAAGACCAGGTTCTCGTCCTCTCCCATCCTGATGCAGGTGGACACCACTCTCCAGTGCTTGGTGGAGGTGGATGCCTCAGACTCGAGGGTGGGGGCGGTCCTTTCCCAGAGATCCCCGGTGGATGGCAAGATTCGACCCTGTGCGTTCTTCTCCTGGCGCCTATCATCAGCTGAGCGCAATTATGACATCAGTGACAGGGAACTCTTGGCCGTCAAGCTTGCCTTGGCGGAGTGGCGTCATTGGTTGGAGGGGGCCTCCCAGCCGTTCACTGTATGGACTGACCACAAGAACCTGGAATACCTTCGGACAGCCAAGCACCTGAACTCCCGCCAGGCCCGCTGGTCCTTGTTTTTTGGAAGATTTGATTTCACCATTACCTATCGTCCCAGGTTGAAGACCACAAAGCCTGATGCCTTGTCCCGCCAGTTTGCCTCAGAGATGACTGAGACACCCGAGCACCCTATCCTACCCCCATCGTGTGTCGTGGGCACCATCTCCTGGGGTATCAAGGACAAGGTTTTGAAGGCTCTGGAGGACGAGCCCGACCCGGGCGGGGGGGGTCAGCGGGTAAACTGTTTGTTCCATCGGCCGTCCGGGGGGAGGTTATTCACTGGGGCCACTCATCCAAGTTCTCGTGTCACCCGGGGCAGGGACGCACAGTGGAGCTGATTCGTAGGACATTTTGGTGGCCGTCGCTGCAGAAGCACATCAGGGAGTACATCCGGGCCTGTCCTCAGTATGCCACCGGGAAAACATCTTCTTCTCCTCCAGCTGGGTTACTCCATCCCCTCCCCATCCCCGGCAGACCATGGTCCCAGGTGGCTCTGGATTTCATCACCGGCCTCCCATCATCCAACCACAACACGGTAATCCTTACACTGGTCGACAGGTTCTCCAAGGCTGTCCATTTCGTCCCCCTGCAGGGGCTGCTCACGGCCAAGGGGACGGCGGATCTTCTGGTCCAGCATGTGGTTCGGCTACATGGCATCCCATTGGGCATTGTCTCGGACCGGTGTCCCCAGTTTGTGTCCCAAGTCTGGAGATCATTTTGCAGTGCCTTGGGGACCACGGCGAGTCTATCTTCAGGCTACCATCTTCAAAACAACGGGCAGTGTGAACGAGCAAACCAGGAGTTGGAAGCCGTGCTGCAGTGTGTCGCCACAACCAACCTCTCGTCTTGGAGCCCCCACCTCCCTTGGATTGAGTATGCTCACAACACCACCATCTCATCAGCCATAAGCATGTCTGGGTTACAATCCTCCACTGTTCCCTGAGGAGGAGGGGGACATCGCAGTTCCCTCTGTTCAAGCACACCTGCAGCGCTGTCGTCGGATCTGGAGAGCTACCCAGGAGGCACTGCAACGCACAGCTGAGCGCAACACATCAGTGGCCAACCGTCACAGGGCTCCAGCTCCCGCCTATCAGGTGGGCCAACAGGTATGACTGTCCACCAAGCATATTGATTTAAAGGGTGAGAGGAAGAAGATGTCCTAAAGGTTTATTGGACCCTTTCCCATCACCCAAATTATTAACCCAATGTGTATATGACTAGCTCTCCCTCCCTCCCTCCGCATCTGTCCTTCTTTCCACGTCTCCCAGGTCAAGCCTGTCTGCTCCAGCCCCTTGTGTCCTCCACCCAGGGACCCACTGCCACTGATGATAATCAACGGCGACCTGGCTTGGAAAGTCAAAGCCATTCTGGACGTCTGACGCCGGGGTCGCGGTCGGCAGTACCTGGTGGATTGGGAGGGCTATGGGCCGGAGTGGAGATCCTGGGTGTGCCTCTCCTTCGTGCTGGACAAGCAACTCATCAGGGACTTCCATCAGGCGCACCCAGGTAGGATGGATCAACCGCCAAGAGGCATGTCATTGGGGGGGAGTACTGTCATGGCCGCCAATTAAGCGCACCTCCGCACACACCTGTCTGCTATCTGGCTCTGCCTATTTATTCTGTGAGACCCAGAGATCAGCGCGGCGGCGTCTGCTTCCTTTCCAAGGGATCTGTACTCGCCAACTCTACGCTGAGGTTCCAGCCTTGTCTTCTCTCCAGTGCTACTGCTAGCCTTTGGACATCTCACCTCCCGACAGCCTAGTAAGCCTGCAAACCTTTCCTCTCACCCTCTTACTTCCCCTGTGCACAGGCAGTGTAACCTTGGCGGCAGACTCTCCTCCACCTGGCGGCGGATCTCCCTGCTCTGTTCACCTGCCTACCTACGGGGCGACTGACACTGTCCTCCTGGCCTGGGCCGTCGAGCTAACCTGAGTGCTACTCCTACACTGCAAACAGTAAGGATTGTGTTTACAGGTGCTTCCTCTGCCTGGACTTTCTCTAATTGTCCCTCTGCTCTGTCCTAAGGGTTGCCAGGTCAAACGATGCTCTGCTCACCCCAAGCTGACTTCTCCACACACTACACTCATCACAGATACTCATACAGGCATCCACACACTCACATAATTGTAAATAAAAGGTTAATTGTGTTAATCATGAGTCGTGTCTGCTTCTTGGGTCAAGCTCCATGTCAGGAAGGGTGCTCAAAAACCAAAAACATACACAGAAACTGACAAAATGATCATAACAGACATAAAATACTCAGAAATAAATGAGAGTCTGAGCTCTGTGCTCAGACTCATGACAAACATCTTAAGTTGTTCATGGGGGCTCCTTACAGCGGTCATAGGAAATGCCCTACAAATTCCCATTCGTACGGAGATTCGTACAGTGTGTGTAAGGCGGTAGTGAGGTGCTTATAAGGTGAAAGTACGTAATTCGTGCAATATTTGTGCTGACAAAATGTGCTGAAAGCCATAACATTTTCCTATCAATGACTTGAGAGTGCCATGAGTTGCATAAAAATGTTGCTGTAGGAAGATCCCAAGGCACCCTAACAAAGAACGTAAGAACTCTAGGGTCATCGTACAACAGAAAAGTTTAAGTTTAATATTTATTTGAAAGGGACATTATGTACTAATGAACATTAATGCAAATGTAAGTATGCCAGATTTAACAATACTACTAATTTGCATCTGTAGGCCCCCAGCGGGTCACAAAAACACACAAACAATCATACACGAGAAGAACATCTGCAATGAAACTGTCCAAAGTGGATATGCTAAAGCGCAAGAGTTAAGGTGCTATAAAAAAACATTCAAATGTCACACGAGTGAAGTGCTGTGTATGCGTACACACACACACATGCACCCAAGCACCTCACAACAACAACAAACAACAGCAACAAACAAGAGGCGAGGCATATGTGTGTGACGCACGGGCACACTGTACACATGCGCATGCTGTAGAGCAACCACTAGTTATGGGTACAGTTTTGATTGTTTAAAAGCCAATTTTTAAGATGAGTCTTAAAAGTGTTTAGTGTGGTACGTTCTCTGATTGCATGTGGTATGTTATTCCAGATCTTGGTGCCCCTCACTGATAGCAAAGACTGAGCAAATGTGGTGCGTCTGTGGGGGACCTCACAGTCTCCTCTAGTGATAGCTCTGGTGGTTGTACCAGTGACAGTCCTCAGTTTAACATATTCTCCCGGGAAGGGGGGGGAGGTGCATAGCCATTTAATATTTTATAGATTGAACAGGCAAATTTGAGAGTTTCATAATTTACAAAAGACTGAAAATTTTATTTCTTGTAAATGTGACAATGATATCTTTCTTATCAAAGACTTTTATGGCTTTTTTGTATAAGGATTCAGTGGATTTGATTATGGTTACACCAGTGAATGACCAGTTGGTAAGACAGTAATCGCTGTGTGATAAGATCATTGCATGTAGAAACATTTTGGCCATATTAACTGTCAGCGATGGTCTAATTTGTTTAAAATTTCTTAGATTGAATTTGATAATGTTTGAGATTTTTTAATGTGTTTTCTGAAGGTTAATGAGGAATCTAAAATCATGCTGAGGTACTTAAATTCCTTGACTAGTTGCAGCTCCTCCCCTTTTAAGAAAATGTTTGAGTTTGTAATATTTGATTGATTGAAAATGTTGATTGAAAAGCACCTCATTTCTCAAGAATGCCTCAAGTTGCTCTTGCAAATTGAATGGCAGCTGTAAGAAATGATGCCCCCCCTCCACGAATGTCTGCGAACTCCAGAATTCGTAGGAAGTGAGACCGTAGCTTAAGTGACCGTAGCTTAAGTCATTCACTTAATCAGTGTCGTTTCTGTGCTTATTGCACCCCAGGGACTGGTCATACTCACACCCCATACTCCAATAATGCTTCATTTGGGCTTTTACTTTTCACCATCAGACATTTTTATTTTCATTAACTCAGACTGTCGGTGTTTCTCAAATTCAAGGATCCTTCCTTGATAATACATGTCGTTCCAAGTTGAATCCTTGGTAGAGTCCTTCCTTGATGTCGGAGAATGGTAAGGAATGGAACAGCTCTTATTGCTCTTTTTCAAATTTTTCCCCTTGACTTCATGAAAATATAAACCAGATCACCATCACAAACAGGCAGCAAGATATTCAGAGGAGGCGGCTGTACTGCCTGTTCCTCTGCAGCTGATGTGGTCAGGTAAGTTGAATGTATTGCATAAATGACTAACTACCTCATTAGTTATTAATTAGCATACTGGGGGGCTGTTAAATATTACTATAGCAGCTGAATGTTGCTCTTAACAACAATGAAACACTGTAGGTTTCTGTGAAAATCTGATAGCCTCCAGTGTCATGTGTGCTTTATTAATATTTAATATATGACAACATTACCACATCACATATTACACAGTTGGCAAGATATAAATAATAGATAGATAGATAGATAGATAGATAGATAGATAGATAGATAGATAGATAGATGTACTTTGTTGATCCCAAACTGGGAAATTACAGTATAGTAGATGAGATATGATAAAAACACAAAAAATAAATTGTTACAGCACAAACTTTGTTTAAATAATGTGGAAAAAACTCAGCCATTGCCCCCTGTGTTGTTGAATTACTGCTCCATCAATCCATCCATTTTCTACCACTTTTCGGGAAGTCCGGGTCACGAAGGCAGCAGCTCAAGCAGAGAAGCACAAACTTCTCTGGAAGTCAATCAAGGATTCAACGTACCCTGCCTGGTATGGGGTTACCGGGGCCCCGTCCTGGAGCCAGGCTTGGGGGAGGGGCTCGATGGCTAGCACCTGGTGGCTGGGTTTCTGCCCAAGGGACTCGGCCGGGCTCAGCCCGGAGGACTTACATGGGTCCACCCTCCAGTGGGCTCACCACCAGCAGGAGGGACCATGGGGGTCCAGTGCTATGTGGATCAAGTGGCAGAGGTTCTTCAGTGGAGGCGATACACATCCTGACTGCTGACTGAACCCTTTGGTACCCGTTCTTCAGAGGTTCTTCAGTGGAGATGACACACATCCTGACTTCTGACTAAGCCCTGTGGTACCAGTTCTGCAGAGGTTCTTCAGTGGAGACGACACACATCCTGACTGCTGACTGAATCCTGTGGTACCAGTTCTACAGAGGTTCTTCAGTGGAGACGACACACATCCTGACTTCTGACTGAGCCCTGTGGTACCAGTTCTGCAGAGGTTCTTCGGTGGAGATGACACATATTCTGACTGCTGACTGAGCCGTGCTCACATTAACCAGCTCCTGGTCTTTGTGGTGATGAACCGGCATCAAAAACCTCCTTCTACAGACTCACTACCATCATCGGACAGTTTATACAAACACTACAAGTTTACACATACTGGTTCAAAGATATGCACATTTGTTCTTTAATTAAATACATTTTAAACAATCACAAAGAACTCCTATGTGCGGATGCTGTTCTTGGACTCCAGTTCAGCATTCAACACAATCATCCCCCAGCACCTAATAAAAACTCAGATACTTGGGGCTCAAAACCTCTCTCTGTAACTGGGTGCTGGACTTTTCTCACAGGGAGGCCACAGAACGTGCGGGTTGGCAGCAACACATCCAAGACTATCACACTGAGCACAGGAGCCCCACAAGGATGCGTGCTCAGCCCGCTGCTCTTCACCCTGCTGACCCATGACTATGTACCAGCCTACAACACCAACCACATCATCAAGTTTGCAAATGACACGACAGTGGTGGGCCTCATCACCAACAACGAGGAGGCCAACTACTGAAATGAGGTGAGCCAACTGATCCAGTGGTGTAAAGACAATAACCTCTTCCTGAATGTGGGAAAAACCAAGGAGATTGTGGTCGACTTCAGGAGGGGACACACACAGCATCCCCCTCTGATCATCAATGGAGCAGCTGTGGAGAGGGTGAGTAGCACCAAGTTCCTGGGAGTGCACATCTCTGAGGACCTCTCCTGGTCCAACAACACCACATCACTGGCCAAAAAGGCTCAAACTTGCCTCCATTTCCTCTGCAAACTGAGGAGAACATGAGTCCCACCCCCATCATGTGCTCATTCTACCAGGGCACCAATGAGAGCATCCTCACCAGCTGCATCATGGTGTGGTATGGAAGCTGCACCACCTCCTGCCAGAAGACACTGCAACGCACAGTGAAAGCAGCCAGCAAGATTATCGGTGCCCCCCTGCCCCCACTCTCAGACATCTACCTCACCTGCAGAGCCATCAGCTTTGCAGGCGACACCTCCCACCCCTCACACTCCCTCTTCAGCCCCCTGCCCTTGGGGAAAAGGTACCGGAGCCTCCGGGGACACTCCACAAGACTGATAAACAGCTTTGTTCATCAGGCCATCAGGACCCTGAACTCTGTCCACTTCCTCCCCCCAGACCTTAACGCACTCACCCCCACAATAACTACCTCAGCTACTGGCACAGAAAGACTGGCACACCAACAGTAATACATTTGCTGCTGTATGTCTCTGCACTTTACTGCAACCGTTTGCACAAATGCCATACCTGCTGCTGTCTGTCAATGCAATATTGATCATGTACAGTCCTGTCTGTCACTATCTGCACCTACACTACCACACTGAACTTGCTACTACGAGTATGACTGTTCTGCTTTTCTGTATATAAGATTGCTGGGTCTCATTGTTAATCGTTTATCTTTATTTGTACTATGGGAGGTCTGGGTCTATCTTCTGTCGCCATTTGCACTATGGGTAGCATTACTGTACATAGACTGCTGTTGCTGCTTTTCCAGCCTTATTCCTTTTCCTTTTTTTGTATTGTGCACACCACTGAAGAGAGAAACACCATTTCAATTCTGCTGTATGTCCTGTACGTATGGTGGCATTGACAAATAAAATCTTTGAATCTTGAAATGAATCTTAAACATACATTTTCATTTTTCTTAGTAACCTTTTTATGCACATTTGTAACTGAAGTGTTTAACAAATTTACCAGATGTATTCTCATTTGTTCTACATTTATGACTTCAGTTTCAAACCACCAGTTTTTGTGTTAATCTTTTAAATTAGTAAATATCTCTTAATCATCTGTATACACCTGCATGTATCTGTGCTTTTTATACCAAGTTTGAATCGTCTGTTGTCTGTCTTGCTTCTTTTACTTTTATTCAACAGTATAACAAGCAAAAGCCATCTCAAACAACAATACCAGAACAAAAATAACAACCATTATTTCTCAATTACTCTTTCTAGCAAACAAAAATATTTGTCAGCCCTCTTCCTGTTTGTTCCTTTGTACCTGTGAAAAACACTTCAAATATAAAGTTTATCTAACAAAGTGTAATTTACTATGTAGTATAATTAATATAATATGCATAACTTTAGTCATTTTGCTGTTTAAGGACAGAGGTTGGTAGAAGCATTTGGATGATATTAAAAGGAACATGCTTGTATTTTATCCTCCTTCGACCAGCTCATTGAAGCAAAAAATCAGAAGAATAAAATTTAAAAATGTGTGGAAAAAGTTGTAAATTTGCTTCTAAATGGCTATAGATGCTCGTCCCAAGGTCAACCTATGTACCAAGTTTGGTGGCCATTGCTTTGTTCCCTGTTGAGTTACAGCACTGACATAGACTGCACCAACCGCTCTACCCACAGGACTTGTGGGTAAAAAATACGTATACATTGAAATCATAGAGAAATGCTTATGCCAAACTAAATATAGAGTGGAGTGCATGGGAGCAACTTGCCCCAGCTGCTGTGGGCTCACATCACTGCGGACAAGCGCAGTAGGAGCTGGAGTTACGCGCCGTGCCGCTCAGCTGAAATGTTTGCGTCCTCCTGAAGCCTGGACTGCATGGCCACTCGCTGAATATTTGCTCAGACCCTCCACATTCACGGCAGCATATATTATAACATTGTAAGGATCAGAGCTTCACTATTATCCTTTTCTGGTCAAATCTGGTGCTTTTTATGTCCTTGTGCTTTGGTTATGTTGCGCTCTAGTCATGATGCCGACTTTTACCCAGTCAGTCCTAAACCCCACTCAGCAGTTTTTAGGCACTCTGAAGTACCTGCCCCTGACAACGGCCTTATCTCAGCTGCTACGACTTCCCGGAAACTTCCCCTTTTGGGACGGTTCCTGTAGTGGAGACACGTACTAAAGGGGTGGTTCCTGTAAAACTGGTTTGTGGTTCCTGTAGTGGAAATGGCACTATTTATCCCCTTTAATGTATTACAGATTTCTGTTTTATTGAGGGATTTTTCCTGCTATAGGGTGTAAATTTAGCAGGCAGAGGTTGGTAGAGAATGCAAAAATTGTACTCAAGTAAAAGTAGCATTTGCATTAAGATATTAGTTACTCAAGTATAAATATGTAGACACCAAAAAAAATACTTGCGTAAAGAAAGCATCTACTAAGAACGTTACTTGTGAGTAATGTGTTGCTGATTTATGCACTGCAAAAAAGGAAATCTTGGTAAGAAATAATATTTCAAATTAAGGATATAATTCTTGTTTTCATCTGACAAGATACTTTTTTCTTGAAGAAGAAAGAAGAGGAAAGTTTTACTTGTTTTAAGCAATTTAATCTGACTTTACGTTCAAAAAAATTCTGCCAGTGGAGCAAGAAAATTTTACTCATCAGATTGCTTGAAACAAGTAAAAATTTCCTTGCAAAAAAGATATATTTGCTTTAAACATCTTGATACGTAAAATTTCCTTGCTCCATTGATGGAAACTTTTCACTTAAAATCAGATGAATTTGCTGAAAACAAGTAAAAAAAAAATCTTTTAACAAATAAAATTTTCTTAAAAAACTGTATGGCAAGAAAAAATATTTTGTCAGACAAAAAACAATAACAATACCCTTGATTTAAGATACTTTTGTGGCTATTTTTTAAAGAAAAAATGCCACTATTTCCCCCTAAACTTGACTTTTTTAAAATTCACTTGCATTTGAAATATTTTTCTCATAAACTTGTTTTGTTCTTGTAACTTGTGATCTTTGCCCCCTCATACATCAGAGATTCATTCACATCATTTCTGGTGTTTTTCTCATAAATCTGAGATTTTTTTCCTCACAAATTCTCAATTTTTTCTTACAAATTTGTAACTTTTTTCATACATTTGTGAGTTCTGTTTGTAAATTTCCAGGGTTTTTTTGTGATTTGTGACTTTAATGTTTCAGTCTGAGAAAAATCTAGCCTATTTTACACATTTACTCTTGATATAATTCAAACTATATAAAATTATAAAGTCACTAAATATGCAGTAATTTTTCACTATTACAGTATGAACAAGCACACGTCTGAGCAGTTTTCATATGTGTAAAATTAACAGTAATTCAGAGACAGCCGCCACATTTACTCCAGGAAAACTACAGGTTCATCTTCCAAAGCAGGTGAGGTGGAGTAGAAGGATTCCTGCATCACAAAAGTGCAGTTTAGTGAACAAAGTTACTAGAAATCCATCTGTACTTGAGGAAATGTAGCTAGTTACCCCCCTCTGCTGCGGGGACTACAGATAACAAAAGCCTTTTTGGCCAATTCTGCCATATTTACAGTTCTGGTCATTAATCTGCATGGCAACAAATGCAGTGAACCAATAAATCCAAAGACAAGCCCAGGCGACAGACTGACTGGCAGCCCGGCTTTGATTTCATTGTTACGGCGGCGGAGGATGACATCCACCGTGTCCCTGTCCTCCTGCTATTCTGGCCCTCCTCAACATCCTGCCAGAGGAGGGCTCTTTAAAACCTAAGGATGCACCGACGGGCCATCTGGGCCAGTTTCCTATGTTTCAAACCCCTGACCCTGACCGGACCTTCCTGTACCTGCCGCACAGGCGCAGCGGACAGCTCGCACGCTTCCTCTCTGCCTGTCCCCTCCTTTTTTTTTGTGCTGGTCATCACTTCTTTCACTGACAAACTGTTTCCTCTGCAGTCGGCTAAGTTGTTTTTTTTTAAGCCAAAGATGATCCTAATTTAGGCCTGCCATGATGCAAAATAGGAATTTTACTGTGATATTCTGCAACTTTATTTGAGGCCATAAAGAAGTCTCTGCTGCTGGTTTTCAGCTCACGGAGCAGTAGAAAACAAGAAGGGAGCAGTGGGGTGATGGTCATGGCACTGAGGGCACAAAGAGCCATTTTTAAAATGAATTTCACTCCCAAAAATATTGCATGGAGCCACAAAATATTTGGACCTTAAAATGAAGGTAACAGAATTACAGTAGAAGTATAAATCAACAGTATTGTCAACAATAGTAAATTTGCTCTTAAACATACTGCTTTTCGGTCAGGAATTTAATTCATTTTTCTTCTAAATGTGTCTCTTAAATCTGCCTTTTTTTAACCTCCGCCAAGGAGGTAATGTGATTGGGGCGGCGTGTTTGTCTCTTTGCCTGTTAACAGAATTGCACAAAAGCCACTGGAGGGATTTCGATGAAATTTTCACCAGACGTGGCCCTGGGGCCACAGATGAGCCCGTGACATTTTGGCAGGTGATCCATGAGCACATACCACCACCAAGACCCCGTCTTGTAATGTAATGTGATCATCTGTCCATCTGTCAGCAGGATTATGCAAAAACTGCTGGAGGAATTTGGAGGGATGGACGGGGGGAGGAAGGGAGGGGCAGACGGATGGATGGAGCCTTGGCGAGGGTATGCACTCTCTGAGTGCCCGCCTGCCTTGTATTTGCTTCGCCTTTTTTTCCGTTTCTTGCTTTATTTTTTTTTTAACTGCAACATCTAATAAATTTTCTTCCTCTTAAATTTGCAACTTTACTCACAAGTTTGAGAATTTTATCAGGAGAGCCTGAGACTTCAAACTTATCTTAACCACTCACACAAGTCTCAGTGTTTTTCACCATTTGTAACTGTTGTGACGTTCCGTAGCATCTATGTGCTGCTGTTTACTCAGTTTGATTTTGTTTTGCCTATTTGCAGTTGTTCCTGCAAGTGGGTTGAGCTCTGTGGGCCACCGTACTTTGGTCTTTCTCTCAGCACCTGCACTGGCATGTCATTTAGTTGGCCCGCTGGGTGGAGCACCTCCATGTTCAGCTGTGCCCACTCTGGCTTCACCATCCTGGAGTCCTTCTTCAAGCTCTCAGCTGAAATGGATGCTTTGTGATGTAGTCGGTGTGGAACCTCAGGCCAATGTGAGCAAGGGCAACGGGCAGGAGCAGTAGGTTATACCTCTGTGTGACATTTAGTCCAAGCATGAAAGACTTGTTTTATGATTATATTTTGCTTTTATTCGAGACGGCTAAGGTAAGAGGGTAAACAGAAGCCTGGTGTGACATTTGATTTGCACATCATGAGGAGTTAGGTTTCTTCACAGATTTTCAAACCTGAAAATCCCTTCTTAGCCAAACTTATTAGATAACAGACATATGAGGTTTGCTCATTAAAGATTTCCCCTGATCCATTTCTGGTTATTGTATACAGCTGAAATTGAACATTTTAATAAACCATGTCTCTACAGGTCATGTGGTAATTTACAGCTCTGAACACCGAAGAGTTTCTCTTTTACAGGTGCTAACATGCCATAAGGTGTGATAATGGAGCCAGTTGAATGCATCAGGTTCCTACACTTGAGAGGCCACACACCACGGGAGACGTGGACTTATGGAGAGGATGCCCCATTGTATGACACAATCAAGCACTGGCATCAACAGTTCAAGTGTGGTCGGGTATCGGTGGAAATGACACCCGCTGCCAGTTGACCACAGTGCACCACTAATGAAGACACCATCTGGCAAGTGGAGGCCACCATTTTGGAGGATTGCTGCATAACCGTTCACCAACTAGCCCAAGATGTCAAGATCAGTGTGGGGTCTGTAGAAAAAAAATCATTCATGACCATCTGTACGTCTGCATGATGAATTCCCCGCTTACTCACACATTTCCAGAGGCAGAAATAAGTCCTGTGCTCCCAGGACATGTGCCAAGGAAACCAGGAGGATTTCTTCAAAAGACAAATGACGCAGGACAAAACATGGGTCCATCACTATGATCCAGAAACTAAAGCCCAGTCGAAGCAATGGAAGCATTGACTCACCACCTCTGAAGAAGGCACGCATCAACCCTTACCAATTAACTTAGTGAGCAAGGTCATGCCCACTGTCTTTTGAGATCAGCATGAAATACTGATGGATTTCCTGGTAAAGGGTACCACAATTACCAGGACTTACTACGCTTCACTGCTGCAGATATTGTGGAAGCCCACCAAAACTGGGAGGCGTGGCATGCTGACCAGAGATATTCGCTTTCTGCAAGACAACGCCCCGGCTTACAACTCCCGTGTTGCCCAGACAGAAGCACAGCCCTTCAACTATGAAATGCCTCCTCACACCCCCTTACTCTCCCTACCTCACACCATCTGACTTCCACCTCTTTCCAACCATGAAGTCATTTTTGAAGGGCACACACACCCAAGAATGAAATACTGATTTCTGAGGACAAGTCATAGATTTTGACACAACCTGCAGACTTCTACAGGTGAGGTCTCCACAGCTGCACAAAGTGAATGGAGAAGCGTGTGACCCTTGGTTCTACCTATGAAGAGAAAGACTAATAACTTGGCCAAGTTTGCTTCCTCTCAGTCCATAGAAATCTTGTACTCTCCAAGTTACTTTTAATTTCACTGATCTGAAAGCTGCTTGGAAATGTGCCTCTTTATATTGTAATAGCATATTCTCACCAGAAATGATGTATTCTTCTATTTGGCCCCAGCTGCAAAAGAATAGAAGAAGTTGCAAATTTATGAAAAAAGATGCCATTTTATGTCAGAAATGTTAATGTTATCAAAAAAAGCCAAAAATTTATGAATAAAAAGTAATTTAAAAGAAAAATGTCTCAAAAGTATGAGGGGAAAAAAGCTCAAAAGTTATGAAAATGTGGTCTAAAAAAACACAAAACTCAGGAAAAAAATACAACTAATTACAAATGGTATATGAAGAAAAAGTCTCAAGCCTGTATAAGTGTCAAATTTATGACAAAAGCAAATTTAGGAAAGAAAAAACTCACAAATGTGGGGAAAAAATGATTAGAAAAAACTTGCAAATTTTATGAGGAAAAAAAGTTTCAAATTTTCAAGAATACAGAACACATTTACAACTAGAAAAGCACTCAGAGAGCGCAGACCTCCGCCAAGTACCTCAGTGCCTCCTAATATTGGGATCTTCCCCAAATATAACAGTGCTACATTTATTACCTCCGCAAGGAGGTTGTTTTTAATCTACATTTTCAGATTCCTTGACCATGAAAACATACCTTTGGCAATTGGATTGACATTGATATCTTTATTAGTTCAGTAGTTATTGACAAAAATCACTTTTTTGGTAATGGTGGTTTTCTTCTGGATATGCAGTAGCTCCATAGCTTTTGAAGATACAACAAATCCATTGGCACACTACTGATTCCTCAGTGTCTTGGCTATATTTTGGTGTTCTATGTTTATATCTTAATTTGTTACCTTACAGTGATGAAAATTCCAAAGATCCCCTATTATTTCCTGTTCTGGATCACAGTATCCGGATTTTTTGCAGGATCCGGATCAGTCTTTGATATTTCCTAGAACCTATTGGGATCTTATCCTGTATTTTTTTGGCAAGCGTCCTGACCATTTATTGTGGAGTTATATACACATGTGGTCAAAATGGCCCTATCTCGCAATGATAAAGAATCCTTTAAAAAAATTCCTGGATCCAGACGGTGATCCGGATCACTCCCAAAATCTAATTATTTCTTCCTTGTCCCATTTGGGACTTGTCCTGAAAATTTCATCAAAATGCGTTCATAACTTTTTGAGTTATGTTGGTAACAGACAGACAAACAAACCCCGGTAAAAACATGACCTCCTTGGCGGAGGCAATAAAGATCCAAATATAGGAGATGAATGTTATCAAATTTGTGAGAGGAAAAAGTATAAATCTACAAGGAAAGGTTGTAATTTTCTGTGAGAAAAGTCACAAATTTACAGTTAAGAGGAAACAAATACAAGAAGGAAGACAGAAAATGCAAATTCCTGATAGAAAAATAACACGTTTAAGGCAGACTAGTTTGCACTTCTAACTCAGCTTTTCTTTTTTTTTTTTTAACGCCCAAACATTGTGTGGCTCAGTACAGATTTTCTTGGACAAAAATTGCTCAAAGTAGGCGTGTCCATATGGAGTCCTACAGAGGCCTGATCATCACGTTTCATGAGTTTGGACGATCTTACGTTGAAAGCCAAACGGGAGGCTGTTAGCCCGGCCAAACCTATCATGCTGACTAACCAAACCATAAATCTGACCAGTCAAGGAAAAGCTTCAGCATGTGTCTGTGCAATAAAGTTCTTTTGTTGTCGAGACATTCCTTCGGAAACCTGTCAGAGTATGTAAATGGTGCTTTTTCCTCTTCTCTAGATGACCAAAGCGCTTTACAGATCCTGCTATCCACACACTGCCGGCGGCGGAGCTGCCATACACAGGCACTGGCCTGATCCACCAGGAGCAACTGGGGGTTCAGTGTCTCACTCAAGGACATTTTGACATGCAGACTGCAGACAGAGCGGGAATCAAACCCCTGACCCTCCGATCGGTAGTCGGCCACACAACACCTGCGCCACAGCCGCCCCATGTGAACGATGAAGAGCTTCTAATTGCTGGTTAAAATATTTAATCTACTTGTACGGAGGTCAGCGACCACAGCCCCGGAGCCGCACGCGGCTCTTTATCCCCATGTTGTTGCTCCCTGCACTTACATCTCAAAGTGATACAGAAATTTATGGTATAATTATTTTATTTTTCAAATTATTGTGTATCGCAGGGGTAACAAATTGGTGGACCCCTAAGCCTTTAAATACATTTTTTTTAAAGTAAATTCATGGTGACTGTAAACAAATCAGAAGAGAACTTAACTGAGCAAACTGGCCTATTTTTGTCATTTCTCTTTTTGTGATGGCATGCAGCTATTTGTTAAGGTTTAGTTCTTCCTTTATTCTTTTTTCACACATATGTGGCGTACTCGGATGTTGGCCTGCATAGTCTGGTTTTGAGTTAATTTCAAAGAAGGCCATGCAAGACCTTTTTTCATGTTACTTCAGAGAGTAACATAATAGCAATAAAGTTCAGGTTTCTTCACTGTTGTAGTATGAAGTCATAAATGTCACATACAGTACATGTCACTACATTTCTCGTACATTCAGTGATATGTATAAAACTTCAAAAAGCAGCATAATCTTTATTTTGAAGGTCAAACAGCTGTTACAGCTGTCACCTAATTCTATTTTAGTCAGATGGGGACAAAGTGTCTCTTTGCGGACCCCTACACTCCCTACACCAATACTGTTCAGTTCTGACTTTTTGTTTAGAGCAGATTTACTTGTCATGACCGTTCACATTCATAACTACAAGAGAATTTTGCCTTACTCAGATATGAGCAGGTCTGTCCTTCGATACTACAGGCACATGCACATCATCAACAGCATAATAAGTCATATCTGTATGACAAGTTCTCTTTAAACAGAGAAAATAGATACATCTTTAGTAAAGACATTCTAGATATTTTATTCTGGGAGACTGCAGCAGTTCCTGAAATAGTTTTTCAAATGGGTTTCCTTGGAACCCAGAGGTTCCGTGATAGAACATTCAGGGTTCTGCAGGAAATTAATTTCACTTCTTAACTGGTCCAAAAACTGCAAATGGGGTTTGTTGTCTACTGACATCTGCAGTGGCTCCTCCGTGTCAGCAGGCAGCAGCACAAGCACAATTCCTCCTCCTCTTCTTCCACTCTAAGATGCCACCCTGCATCTGCCATGGAATTTTAATAAAATGCAGCCATGCCTAAGCCCACAACTCTATCTGGTTGGGAAAATGTCACAACCTCCCCAAGAAACCACTTCCTGTCGTCACCCCAGCAATAAAGAAGCAGTGAATACAACCGTCATGGAGGTCTGCCAGTGTTGTGCCGAGAAAAACACATCTGCCATGAAAAGAACCGCTTCGTGGGAGTATGCATCTGATGAGAGATGTCTCCCTGCAATGGTGGAACACCAACACCAAATGACCCTCCCGACCAAGCATCAGGCGAACTCCTGGCCTGAGCTGAATAGGATGCAAGCTCATGTGCACTCATGTTGTCCAGCGCAAACAGTGTGTCCATTGACTTTGTAAGTAACTGTGCAGCGTTTCACACAGTATAAACAGTTTACAAGACTAAATTGCCATTAGATAATGCTGTAATAGGCTTCAATGTGTCATTTTATAATATTTTGGAATGGTGGGGTGTCACAAGATCTTGTCAGTGTAAAAATGGTTCTGGGGCTCAAAAACAGTTGAAAAAAAAATGGCTGTAGAGCGATAAAGTGAAGATTCCTGAAGTCTTCAGCGACTACTCCCCAAATATAATGTCGACAAAACATTTCTGAATTTCCATGGTAGAATGTTCCAAAGAACTATAGAACAAATGTTTCTGTACCCTTCAGTGGCCATTCTCTGAACCTTTCTGGAACTACATGTTTTGCCAAAACCAACTGTACTGAAAATGTTGGGAAAATTTTCCTTAATTATCATGGCAGGAGTTCTCTAAAGGGGTACAGCGAACATTCCCATACCCTTCAGAGACTGTTGCTGGAATGATGGACAGCACAGAAACGTTCACGCTGGGCCTTTAAACGTAGAACGCTGGACAGAAGCACATCATATGTGGCTCTGATGATATGAAACGTTCCACAGCTCATTCCATTTGACTTTTAATCATTCAATGCCTTCCCACCTCACCCAGCAGCCTTGTTGGACTCAGGAGATTGCTCTGTCACATCTGATTGCTTCCTGCTGACAACACAGCTCCTCCACCATCAGATGCTGGCATTCTTTGGGTGAAGCACTTTGCCAGGTAGGTGTTGATCCCTGCCCAAATCCTTCTCTGCTATGCTGGACTTGTCCTCCAATGCTACAATGTTTAAGGACAGCTTTTGCTTCTGCTCCTGCTAAAGTCAGGTCCCATTTCCTCCTAGCTTCCAAAACTGGTGCAGCATCTCTTGTGAAAGAGTCACTGGACTCTTTTAGCGTCATCTCCAGTCTTGCTTTGGTGCACATAAACTCCTCCACAAGACGTGATATCGGCAGGGTGATGGCTCCATTCCCATACGGTCCTATACTGCTGAAACATCTTGGAAGCCTGAAACACTTCTTCACCTGTGTGCTCACCCTGTTCTCTAGCCACTTTGCAAGAGAGAGTGTGACCTCAAAGTGTGGCAGCAAGCTAAACTGAGCAGGGACTGCAGTCCTGTGAGTTTGAGGACACGGATTTCTCCAGCCTGAGTGGTCCTACTTTCTCAGAATCTTTGAGACTTGTGATATATCATCGCCCAAGACTTTTGATGAGTTTCACCAAGATTATTGGTATTGGCTCGTCATTAACGGAGAATCTATCATTGGTTTGTCTTTGACAATGGACTGCACAACTTGCTGGGTTTAATCTCCATTCTTGGCCATCTGACATCTTCCACAATCTTTTTCAAAATGCATCTTTTGTTGTTGTGACCGTTGTCACATCATGAATAAATAGATAGATTATTAGAAGGTTTCAAATTTATGAGAAAACTTGAAAATTCATGAAAAAACCTCATAATTGAAAAAAATAACATAATAAAAAGTAGGAAATTTACAACAACAGTTAAAAATGTGCAAGAAAAAACTTGGTAATTTATTAGAAAAAAAAACAATTTACAAGAAAGAAAGTTGCAATTTAATAGAAAAAACTGCATATTCATATGATTTCTTTCTCTGTTTAACATCACTGATAGTGAAAGACAGTCAGGGAACATGTTGATAAAGGAGTGATATGAGGGGCTGGGGGCTGTTTTAAGGGAGAGTTCTGTGTTTGGTTTTGGTTTTAAGCTTGTCCAAGAAAAAACTAATCAGCCACACATGACAGTCAAAAACTGTAAGATGTGAAACCGGTGAAAGAGTACATTATCAAAAATTCACATAGACATGCGCAAATTTGTTGGCACCCTTACAGCTCATCACCAAAAGTGATTGCCTTTAATATGCGATGGACTAAACTGACAAACTATGAAAAGAAATGATTTGTTATTTATTTTGCAAAGATATGCTAAAAAGAATGGACAGATTTGTTGGTATGCCAAAAAAGACTATTAATCCTTGCATGTTTCAAGCTATTTAATCTTAATTAGTATAACATTAAGCTTTTCATCAGCTATTCAGCCCATTTACAAGGGAAAAAACATGCTATTGTGTACTTTGGCATCAATGTATGCACCACACTGAACGGGGACCAGAGAAAACAAGAGGAAATGCAACCCCAGGTTAATCAGAAGAATGGTGTGTATTGTAGAAAAAGAGCCAAAGAAACCATCCAAAATCCTTTCAAGTTCAACTCCAAGGTCAAAAAGTGTCACTTTCTGATCACACCATACTGTACGTCACATTTCAAACAGTAATGGGCTCCATTGAAGAAGACCAGGAGAGCTCCACTACTGATAGAAAAATAATTTTAAAAAGCCAGCCAAAATGCATGCTGACAAGCCCCAAAGTTTCTGGGAGAAGGTCTTTTGGGCTGACAAGACAAACTGGAGCTTTGTGGCCAAGTCACATCAGCTCTATGTTTACAGAAGGAAAAATGAAGCTTCAAAAGAAAAAAAAAAAGATCAAGACATCCTGGAGCCAAACTTACTGCCCAGTGTCAGAAAGCTCAGCTTCAGCTGCAGGTCCTGGGTCCTCCAACAGGACAATGACCCAAAACTTACAGCTAAAAGCACTCAAGAACAGCTGAGAAAACACATCGAACTATTCTTAAATGACCGTCCATGAGACCAGATCTTAATCTGACTGAACATCTATGGAAAGATCTGAAAATTGCAGTGTGGAGACGCCAGCCTTCAAACCCGGGACAGCTTGAGCAGTTTGTGCAGGAAGAGAGGGCCAAACTACCTGTTGGCAAATGCAGACGTCTCATTGGGGAGTGTAGAGATCACTTGTTGGCAGTGATTGCTGCAAAAGGCAGTGCCAGGAATTATTAATGTAAGGTTACCATCTTTATTGTCCATTCCATTTTAATTTGCTTAATTATATAGAATACTCAGCTGAATCAATAAACAAAAGCAAAGTCTGATTTGTGTTAAATATAAACAATAAGGGATGCATTAAACTTTTTCAGTTTCAAGTTATTTCAGAGCTAGTTGTGCTTTTAGTTTTTGTTTTTGTGGAAGGGTACCAATAAACTTGAGCACATTTGTCTACACATCAAAACTATAAATTTTTATATCTATTTAAAAAAAGCCCACATTACTACCCTGTTAAATAATCTTGTATTGTGTTGATGCGTCCTGCATTGTATCCCAGGGAAGGCGCGGTTCATCACAAACTACTGACCTGATCTACATACTCCAGAAAAGTGGCGACACACAACTATTTATCTGTAAAAACATATTTACTGGTAAAGCAAAGATTCCCCAACCAGGCTTTTACTGTAAAACAGACTATATTTCCCTGTTGAATATACGATTTAACCCTTGCTTTTCTATATAACCAAAAATTAATACCACTATTAGAATTTTACTGTAATATAAGAAAAGGTTCTACTATACTTTTTACAGTGAAATTCTGGCAACCATAGCAGCCAACATTTAACAGTAAGACTGGCCAAAAATTGCTCTGAACACCTCTCTAGGGATGGCCGATACCAGCATTTTTCCTTTTGATACAATGCCATTAATTTATGGGACTTTTTCTTCGATACCGATACTTTTTGCTCAAAATCACATGATTGCAGCTTCATTAACAACTTCATTGCAAGGGTAATATGAAATATGAATAAAACTCATGAACATAAACACTTGAAAGAAATGCTTATAAAATGTTAATAAAAGAGAACAATGAGCAAAGCCAAAAAAAATAAAATGATTTTTTTTTTCAATTATAATAAAAATAATTAAGTCTTAAAATGAATGCAAAATTAATTCAGTTTCATTATTTGGTGAAGATTCTCAACTGGATTCAAGTATTTTTATTTCTGAAGTGTTTCACCATTCATCCAAATTCTATGGTAATACCAGCAGCATATAAGTGCAATTGTTTTCACAATGCAACGTTTTTTTATTTTATTATTTATTTACTTATGTAATTTTAACACTATTATTTTACAAACTTAAACAGGGCTTCTTTTGTTTATTTTTCGAGTTTTATGCTGCTTGGTATCACCACAGAATTTGGATGAAACATTTCAGAAGTAATACTTCTTCCGCCGCCCTCAGCGCTGCCGAGCTCACTCTGCATGGGGGTGAGCGCTTGGCTGCCAGTGCACAGCGACTCTTCGGCTCTGACATCTGATAGGCTGCCACAACCAGGTGACACGGCAGACTATCTCTAAAATGTGCTTGGGCCGGTTTTTCACCAGTTTTCACACATAAATTTAATGTCTAAAACTCAGAAGTGAAAACAAATTGCACGTTTTGTATTAACATAATGGTATCGCGGTATTTAAAAAGTATCGGCTCCAAAGCATCGACCAGCTGGAATCGAAGTATCGATACTTGAGTAGCAATACGCCCATCCCTACCTCTCTCCATTGCTGAGGTTGCCAAAGCGGTGGCCACTGCCCTTCACTGAGCTAAGCACCTAGAGTGGCAAAAAAAAAAAAAAAACTGGGCATAAAAACATGAAGGAGTTGGAAATATGAAAACAAAAATATCACAGGTGTTTTTCATCTACTGGCTGACTCTATTGGCTGTCGCTGCAGATTTGTGGTGTTGAAAAACCTTATCTCTCCATTAGCTTGAGTCATATTTGGGTCGTCTGTGCTTTGGCATGATGAGAAAGTGAGTGACCAGAGGGCCAAAATGCCCAAAGGGCCTCGCAGTCCGTGCCAGCGATGAGTGAAGCGTGGATTCACGGCTTATCTGGACTTTACTGCAGAGGCATTCCTCCCTCATTCAAGCTGCCTTCCTGCTGATAGAACAAGATATTCTGGGATCGACACCACCGCAGTGCAAAAGTTTGAATCCTGAGATCAGCACTGAGAATAGTGTGTGTGTGTGTGGGGGGGGGGGGGGCTACTGTTGGCTAAAACAACTCAACCTCTGTAAGTGTGCAACCAGAATAACAGCCAGAACTGAGAGTCAGATTTCTGGGATGATCTGATCAGGCGGAGGTATGCGTACAGAAAACACGCCGCTGAATCAACACCAACACGGTGCACCCGAGGAGCGGACGCAGCCAGAGATCGTTTGGCTCCGCAGCTCCGCTTAGAGCGAAGAGTCACAGCTCTCACGAGGGCCTTTGGTGATTGTGCAAGGTTTCAGCGCTAGAAAGTTATCAGAGACTGCACACCGCCACCAACACTTCCACAAGACTGCAGCTCCTGAGTAGAGGGCCGCACCCACGTTTTTCACTGTGGAGATACCTGTTCATTACATCGCTATTCAGTTTTCACATCTGCTGCTTGGGTTTTCTTTCTCCCACCTGCTTGATTTTAAAAAGGTAAATGACAAATTTACCTTTTACCATATTTTTTTTTTAAAAAACGCAAATGAAGGACAAAAATCTCACAAGTTCACAAGAAAAAAGGAGCAACTTGATAATAACATTAAAAATTTACCAAAAAGGTCACAAATTTACAAGAATAAATGTTCAAATGTATAAATCAGACTCAAAGTCACATGGCATGTCACAAATTTATGGGAAGAAAGTCATAAAATTTATAAGAACAACTGAAATAATAGCAAGTATTTTTAAATTTGTCTGGAAAGAATAGAATATAAAAATATATTTATATAAATAAATATTCATTTATTTATAAATTGATATTTAACTGAAGAATAAGTTCTCAGATTCACAAGAAAAGCTGCAAATTTATGAAAAAAGTTGCAGATTTATATACAAAGTCACATATCTGAAAAGCTTTGATGTTGATGCAGTTTACTGAGGAGGATGAGTGACTGTAGGGGACAGAACATGGGGCAGGTTGTTACAACCCCTCCTGCCCAATTTAAACATGCATGGCTTTTCTAATCTCAGAGGGCAGGAGGTGATAAACAACCTGCCCCCTGTGTAACTTTGTGCCCCGGCTTATCCTACAGAGAATTCGCATCTGGATCCCTCCCAAATATTGAAATCCCCACAACTGGTACCTGGAATAGCATCTGCAAAAAAATGTGAAAATTTAGGAGAAATATCTTACAAATTTGCAAGGAAAAAACTAACAACTTGATGAAAAAGTCACAAAATGTATTTTCTTACATAATAAATTGCAAAATTATGAGGAAAAAAACTTAATTTATGAAAAAAGGTGCAAAATGCATATGTTTAGGAAACAAATCTAGTCTTAAATTTCCAAGAAAAGCTGCAAATGTATTAAAAATGTTGCAAATATACATGAAAAAGTTCTCCATTTGTAAGAAAAGTCACATTTTTGAAAAATAATGATGCTCATGCAGTTTAGTAAAGGAGAGGAAAGATGAGACAGAATATCTGGATATTCAATCTGGATCAATTCAAACTATTCAAAGCCCCAAAACAGGACATCCATAACTAATTACCATCTGGATATTCCATACACTTTTATACATCCATATTTTTTATGAAAACTAAATTTTTCACATACAGTGGTGTGAAAAAGTGTTTGCCCCCTTCCTGATTTCTCATTTTTTTGTATGTTTGTCACACTTAAATGTTTCAGATCATCAAACAAATTTAAACATTAAACAAAAATAACACAAGTAAACACAAAATGCAGTTTTTAAATGAAGGTGTTTATTATTAAGAGGAAAAAAATCCAAACCTACATGGCCCTGTGTGAAAAAGTGATTGCCCCCTAAACCTAATAACTGGCTGGGCCACCCTTAGCAGCAACAACTGCAATCAAGCATTTGCGATAACTGGCAATGAGTCTTTTTCAGCGCTGTGAGGAATTGTGGCCCACTCATCTTTGCAGAATTGTGGTAATTCAGCCACATTGGAGGGTTTTCGAGCATGAACCACCTTTTTAAGGTCATGCTACAGCATCTCAATCAGATTCAGGTCAAGACTTTGACTAGGCCACTCCAAAGTCTTCACTGTTTTTCTTAAGCCATTGAGAGGTGGACTTGCTGGCGTGTTTTGGATCATTGTCCTGCTGCAGAACCCAAGTGTGCTTCAGCTTGAGGTCACAAACAGATGGCCGGATATTCTTCTTCAGGATTTTTTGGTAGACAGCAGAATTCATGGTTCCATTTACCACAGCAAGTCTTCCAGGTCCCGAAGCAGCAAAACAGTCCCAGACCATCACACTACCACCACTATATTTTACTGTTGGCATGATGTTCCTTTTCTGAAATGCTGTATTACTTTTACGTCGGATGTTTTTTTTTGTTTTTTTTTTGCTTGAGTCTCCTCGGGAATTTCTTCCTTTTTTTAGCTTGTACAGGACAGGGATCACCACGCCTCTCTGCACGCCAACAGTATGTTGTGTTTTTCCTTCCTCCGTTCCTTTATCGCTGAGTACCAAGCAGGATGGCAGGAAGTTCCATTTTTACCTGGTCTTTGGTATGACTCGGCTGGGATTTGAACCCCAGGCTCCCGTTTGTGGGGCGGATACTCTACCCCTAGGCCACCACGCCAGATGTAATAGGACACACACCTTCCAAAAAGTTCAACTTTTGTCTCGTCGGTCCACAGAGTCATTCATTCATTCATCTTCTTCCGCTTAATCCTTTTCGGGTCACGGGGGGCTGGAGCCTATCCCAGCATCTTTGGGTGAGAGGCAGAGTACACCCTGGACAGATCGCTAGTCCGTCGCAGGGCCAACACAGAGAGACAGACAACCATTCACTCTCACAGTCATACCTAAGGACAATTTAGAATCCCCAGTTTGATGCCAATTAACCTAACTTGCATGTTTTTAGCATGTGGGAGGAAACCGGAGAAATCCCGGAGTAAACCCACGCAGACACGGGGAGAACAGATCACTGTTGGCTGAGGGCTGGGATCAAACCCAGGATTCCCCGGCCAAGGGTGAGTTACTGCACGGTGGCGCAGTGGTTAGCACTGCAGCAGCACAGTTTACCCTTGGCCGGGGGATTGTGGGATCGTGGGTTCAATCCCAGCCCCCGACCAACAGTGATCTGTGTGGAGTTTGCATGTTCTCCCCGTGTTGCGTGGGTTTACTCCGGGATTTCTCCGGTTTCCTCCCACATGCCAAAAACATGCATGTTAGGTTAATTGGCTGTTCTAAATTGTCCCTAGATATCTGTTTCCTATAGGCCCTTAGAATAGAGGGTTAGTATTAATGAAAGCGCTTTGAGTGGTCTTTGTGACTAGAAAAGCGCTATATAAGTGCAGGTTAGTTAGTTAGTTAGTTAGTTACTGTGCTGCTGCAGTGTTAACCACTCCGCCACCGTGCTGCCCCAGTCCACAGAGTATTTTCCCAAAAGTCTTGGGGATCATCAAGATGTTTTCTGGCAAAACTGAGATGAGCCTTTATGTTCTTTTTACTCAGCAGTGGTTTTTGTCTTGGAACTCTGCCATGCAGACCATTTTTGCCCAGTCTCTTTCTTATGGTGGAGTCATGAACACTAACCTTAACTGAGGCAAGTGAGGCCTGCAGTTCTTTGAATGTTGATGTGGGGTCTTTTGTGATCTCTTGGATGAGTTGTCGCTGCACTCTTGGGGTAATTTTGGTCAGCCGGCCACTCCTGGGAAGGTTCACCATTGTTCCATGTTTTCACCATTTGTGGATAATGGCTCTCACTGTGGTTCGCTGGAGTCCCAAAGCTTTAGAAATGGCTTTATAACCTTTTCCAAACTGATAGATCTCAATTACTTTGTTTCTCATTTGTTTCTGAATTTCTTTGGATCAGAGCATGATGTCTAGCTTTTGAGGAACTTTTGGTCTACTTCACTTTGTCAGGCAGGTCCTGTTTAAGTGATTTCTTGACTGAGAACAGGTGTGGCAGTAATCAGACCTGGGTGTGGCTAGAGAAATTGAACTCAGCTTTCCAAAGATGTGATAAACCACAGTTAATTTATGTTTTAATGGGGGCAATCACTTTTTCACACGGGGCCATGTAGGTTTGGATTTTTTTTTTTTACCCTTAATAATGAACACCTTCATTTAAAAACTGCATTTTGTGCTTACTAGTGTTAACACTTTTTCACACCACTGTATTCTACCCACATTACTGCAATTAAATATTTATTTTTGACATAATCCAAATGTAAGACGATTGCAGAATTGTGTCGCTGTTTTCTCAGGTTTAATGTAGCTCGACTTACTCCCTATCAGCCACAGGTCTGAGTGCCTGAATGACCTCAGGACATGTGTTGTCAGGGGAAACTTGCCCCTGGTAGGGTCTCCCAAGGCAAACTGGTCCTGGTTGAAGGGCCAGACTAAGAACAGTCCAGTGGATCTTCATGAAAAACATCACACCAAGGACCCAGGGTACCCAGAGGAGGCCCCTCCAGTGGGCTCACCACCTGCAGGAGGAATCATGGGGATCATGGTGCTATGTAAACTGGGTGGAAGTCTGGGCTGCTCTGCCTGGAATGATGCCCCCCGTTACCCGGATTACAGGATAAGCAGTAGAAGATGGATGGATGGACGGATGGATGGATGGATGGATGGATATCCAGCTTTCTTTTAATTATTTGAATGCACATCATATTATGGCTCTTTTCCACTAGCACCTACTCAGCCCGACTCACCTTGACTCGACTCAGTTTGTAGGATTTTCCATTAGTGCCTAGTACCTGGTATGAGGTAGTATTTTGGTACCTACTCAAGTAAAGTCCCAACCATGCTGAGTTGAGCTGAAAATGTGACAACAAATTGCAGGTCACTGATTGGCCAGGGCGTAACGTCAGTGGATGAAAGCGACGTCTTCACAAGATTCAAAACCATCATTAAATTTGGTCGTGAGTTTTTATTATTTCTGTGATAAAGTTTCTTGGGCATGCAATCAGCAAAGGTGTGCTTGAAGACCTGTCCCTCAGCGGCAAAGTGCCAGCGAAGTGCGCCAGAGGAAGACAACAGAAAACCTTCCTAGACAATTTTGAACATTTGGAAGACTTGAACATCTGGAGCCTTGCACGTGACCGCCAAGGTTGGAACAATATGGTTCGCTGAATGCTGATTCAGTGATGGCACTCAGAGGGAGGGAGATAATCAACGCTCACAATCACAAAACACTCACCATCTTCCCTGTGAGCAGCCATCACCTCGGAGACCTCCTGGTATACTTTCATTTCGGGTCGCTCCGCCGGCAACGGGGCTGAAAAGTTAATATAGTGGTCAAATTGTCCAAATATGGTTATTCTTCAACAGTCTCCCCTTCAGTCCACACGCTTCTTCCATCGGTGTTACAGCGCTTGGCTCCCTGTGCTTGAAAAATATACTACATTTGGTCAAATTTGACCACTATGAACTTTTCAGCCCCGTCGCCAGCAGAACGAGCCGAAATGAAAAAGTATGCCAGGAGGTCTCTGAGCTGATGGCTGCTCACAGGGAAGATGGTGAGTAACTCCATGCTTTGCTTGTATTTTGCACTTGCTGTAATAAGTATTCGCTTCTGACAGCAAAACATCAGCATGTCAACAACATAACGGGATAACCGACCACCTTCCTGTACTGAACTCACCCACCTTAAGGTGGTACTCAGCTGTAATGGAAAACTACTTAAACCGTGTCAGGCCTAGTAGAGTTGGGGTAAGTCAAGCTGAGTAGGTGCTAGTGGAAAAGTGGCTTTGGACACACACCTCCCCTATAGGTCTGATTTATCAAATTCTATGCAGAATTCTCATTAAAGAGGATGTTAAAAAAAACAGCCTTGCAATGGTAAAACAAAGTAAAAGCAATTTGTTGGATCAGAATTTTGAATTTAATCCCCTTTAAAATGACTTGGCTGTCTATTAGCAAAATGCCACAACGTCTTTATTTAATACACAAAAAAAGTCTGTAGTTTCATGATAAATGTTTTAGAACAGGCGTAATTCAGACCAGAGGCAGAGTATGGCAGGAAAATCATAGGCGATGGAGCTGGGTGAGATCGTGAAGCTTTAGAAATCCAGCAACTCTATGAAATTTATTGTCTCCCTTCCATGAAATGACAGTGACTTCTGGGCTACAGAAGGTCTACAATCCATTCTTCTGCAGTCTAACCTGCTGATCATAATAATTCAATTCAGTTCAATTCAGCTTTATTTATATAGCACCATTTCACAACAACAGTCATCTCCTAGCACTTTCAACTGTAGGGGAAAACCCCACAATTGCAGAAAGGCCCCAGCAATAATGAAAAGGGGTTAATATCATCGCAACCAGGAGGATGTTTTAATGTCACACATTGGCATTTTTAGAGATATTTGCGGGTTTAAAAAAAATATCAAACCAAAGAAAACTCTGCATTCACTGTATGTAACTGTGAATGTAGGACATCTTGAAGGCCAACCTACTGATCTGACCTTTCAGTCTTTGATTTACAGTATGTGTTCTGATAATGTTGATTCTCCAGGGGGACTGGGGCTTTTTGGAGATCTTCTGTAAGATTGTGTTTAGGGGGCCCTATTTATGTAATGGGGGAAACATCCAAGAAATGCAGCTGCTAATCAGACCTGCACAACATTCAGGAGGAATTTTGGACTATTCTCCCTTATGGAACTTTTTAAGTTTGCTATTCATAAGAAACTCAGCTGATGTTAATGATGCCTCACAAAAAAGAGATCTCTAAAGACCTGTGATCAAGAATTATTGATTTGCATTAAAACTGGAAAGGGTTACAAAAGTAATCTCCAAAACTGTAGGTATTCACCAGTCCACAGTTAGACATATTGTCTATAAATGGAAATGATTTAGTACTGTATCTAAGCTCTCTAGAAGTGAGCACCCAGCCAAGTTAATGCCAAAGACACAATGCAGAATGTGCAATGAGCTAAAAAGGACCCTAGAGTAACAGCTAAAGGCTTGAAGAATCACTGGAACTGGTTAACATCTCTGTCCATGTGTCTACCATACACAAATCATTGAACAGGCATGGTGTCCATGACAGGACACTACGGAGGAAGCCGCTGCTTTCCAAAAAAAACATCACTCCTCACCTGAAGTTTGCTAAAGAGCACCTTGACACTCCACAGTGCTACTGGGAAAATGTTTTGTGGACCAATAAGTCTAAGGTTGAAATGTTTAAGAAGAACATGTAGCGCTATGTATAGTGTGAAAAGATCACCTCATACCAACATGAAAACATCATCCCAATGGTGAAACACGGTGGAGGGAGCATCCTGATTTGGGGCTGCTTTGCTGCCTCAGGGCCTTGACAGTCATCATTAAGGAGAAAATGAATTCTCATGTTTATCAAGGTATCCTGCAGTATAATGTCAAGGTGGCTGTCTGCCAGCTGAAGCTCAGTAGAAGTTGGGTGACACAGCAGGACAATGACCCTAAAGAGCAAAATAAATCTACTGCAAAATGGCTTCAAAAAAAAGAAGAAGAAAGAAAATCCACCTTTTGGAGTGGCCCAGTCAGAGTCCAGACCTGAATCTATAAGAGATGCTGTGGAATTACCTCAAGAGAGCCGCTCACACCAGACATCCTAATAATATGACCGAGATGAAGCAGTTCTGTAAAGAATAATGCACCAAAATTCCTCCTGAACATTGTGCAGGTCTTATCAGCAGATGCCAAAAGTGTTTGTTGGAGGTTATTGCTGCCAAAGGATGTTTGACCAGTTATTAAATCCAAGGGTTCACCTACTTTTCCACCAGCACTGTGAATATTTAATGAATGTGTCTAGTAAAGATATGTGGTATTAGGTTCAACATAATGTACTGTAGATGTAGATCAGATCACCTTTTATGACCAATTAACGCAGAAAACCAGGAAATTCAAAAGGGATCACATATGTTTTCCTTGCCACTGTAGCACCATGATCCCTATTATCCCTCCTGCAGGTGGTGAGCCCACTGGAGGGAGGCCCCACATGGTTCCTTTGGGTGCACTGCGTCCTTGTAACTTTTTACTGGACCACTCTTGGTCAGGCCCTTCACCCAGGACCATTTTGCCTTGGGAGACCCTACCAGGGACAAGATGCCCCCAACAACATAGCTCCTGAGATAACATAAAACCCTCCACCATGATAAGGCAGTGATCCACCAAGAGGAGGTTTTCAGATATTTTGTATAGTTTGTGTTTTCAACATGGCTCATCACCTCATCTTTAAGAGGCAGAGGGACATGATCTATGGTGGATTCCTGTTATAATGGTGTGTTTACCTGGGAGGACAGATTGGTTTTTTCACAGAGGAAACGGACCTGCTTGCGTGCAAAGTGAAAATATATAATGCCCTGCCAGAAATGACCACAACCACTGGTGGAAAGTGCAAAGTGTGGCGCAAATTTGCACTGTAGCTCATCATAATGGCACCCATTACCTCCGTGGCAGAGGCAGTGACATTGGCACAGGTAATGACAGGCCTTACTATTTCTGTCATGAGTAATTATTAGGGTGAGGGCTGTGATTAAGGTGATCATGTATGGCTGCTCCTAATGTGATGATATCCACTGCAGAGGTATTCATGATGTGGTCGGCCATATGGCAACCTTCCCCCCCCCCACCGCCTTCTCAGAAGTGTCCCCTCTTCTTTATGAACAGCTGTTCAAGAGCAATCACCACTGAGAAACTTCAGCCTACACACTGGGTCATTTGGCAAAACTGAAGGGAAAAAAAACCTTTAGCTATAAGATCAGGCTGAAGTTTAACACAGAAGGCCATGCTGGTTTTGACTATTTGGTCTCTGTGTTAGCTGACTTGGAAGCAGATGAGACTGATTGCTGTTAAAAAAAAATAATGAATAAATAAGGTAAGAGAAAGTGGTCAGTGGGAGATTAGAAGGCATTCAGACTTCCTCCACTACCACCACCCCTGCCTGGCAGCTGCAGCAGAATCCACTCCCACTCTGGATCCACAGTATGACCTACATACAGAAGTGATGCGGAGTCAGTTGAGCCAAACACAAAAAAATCTCTCATCCTCAAACATATACAGTGACATCACATTCCATCTGCATAATGCGCTTCATCAGACGCAACAGCATGCCTCCCCCTAGTGCCAATCTGCGTGCAGACGTGGAGACTCACGCAAAAATGCAAACACGCAGTTATTAGTGACTGAACTCCAAAATATAAATAAGATAAAACAGAAAAGTGAACATGGAAGTCCTGGAGCGTGAGGACTTGTGACTGGATGTGACGCACAGGTAGAAGCCTAAAATCAGCCGGGACCCGCACACCCGGCTCTGCTTAACAGGAGGGAAACTTCACAAACATCTGGCAACATCTGCAAGGTGTAACAAGTCAGTGGAAGCGGATGAAGCTGGGAAAAGTTGGGCGCTCCTCACCTGAGGCGTACACGAGTCCAATCCAGGTCCGACAGGCAAACGTCAGATCTGCCTTCATCTCCAGATCTCCGGTGCAGACGCGCAGAAGCCTGAGGTGAGTTCCTTCTCCTTCCTCTCCTGCTCTTCCTCTCGGCTGCTGTGCTCAGTGGTGATGAAGTTAAAGCCCAGGTGCGGCTGCCTGTCTGCGGGCTGCTGCGCACACGGAGAGGACAGAGCCCAAAATGCTGAGCGAAGTGTGTGGGTTTTAGGTGCAAAAGGATGCATAAAGCGCTGAATGGGGATTTGAATGATTTCCCTTTCCTATGCTCAATTGGTGCAGCGTGAGTGGGTGTGTGCAAGAGGAAAGGGGTTGGAGGGGTCCTCTCCCGAACATCCACGAGGAGGTTCCAAGTTCCTTCCTGCAAAATCCCAGCTGTTTTTTTTTTTTTTTTAAGGCAAAGTATTAAAACTGCTCTACCTCCACCAGCGTTTAAGTTCTAGATCCATACTTTGATTTGGGTCCACAGTGGGATAGGGGAGAGCATGGACAACTGTGCCACACTTCCTCTAACAGAAATAAGCCACAGTGGCATTACTGACATTTATCACCAATATTCATGCAGCATTCTCTGGCAAGTCAATGAAAACACACTTTAAGAACATTAATGAAAATCTGGCAATGTCTAAAAAGCGAAGAAAAATCTTGGATCCGCACTTTATTTCAGATCCTCATCAAATAGAATAACTAGAAAGGCACTCAGAGAGCGCATACCTCTGCCAAGGCTCCTTCCATCCCTCATGGATCACCTCCAAAATGTAATGGGTTCATATGTAGACCAAGAGCCACTTCTGGTGAAAACTGTATCAAAGTCTGTCCGGTAGTTTTGGAGGATTCTTGCTAACGCACTGAGAAGGAAAGAGCCTTGGTGGAGGTATGTATTCTTGGATCATCACCAAAATGTGATGGGTTCCTCTGTATCCCAAGTGTCAGGTTTGCTCCTCTGGGGTGAAGAAGAGGACCAAATGTGAGACAAACTTCGTATATCTTTAATTGTGAACTGAAAGAAAACAGCTCAAGGGCTGAAAACGTAGACTTGGCTAGGCAGGTAAAACACACTGAGGCAAGTCTGAAACACTCAAAAGCAGGAATAACTAGGTTTGGCAGAAGCGTGTGGATCATAGGCCAAAACTGAGGTAAGGTCACCATGCCCAGGTAAGGGGCGGCGACCCTTAATTAGGACCGGACTGATTACACTAATGAACAAACACACATTGACCATCAGGAAGTTAACAACAAAAAACCAACACATGAAGAATAGGAAATAAGGGCGCTGTCAAAATAAGAATCAATATGAAGATAATGAGCAGGACAGGATAACAATAACAATACAAAGGATTAAACTAAGGTTGAGGACATGATAAATAATAATGATAACCAAGGACTGAGGACAAGACAGAGATCTAAATGATACAGAACATTAAAAACCACGATATTAAAACAAAACACAGAGGATCTCATAAACTAACTTAAAGCGAGGGCATGGGCTGAGCCCATGTCCTGGTGACAACAAAATACATAAACTAGAAATTAAAGAGAGGACATGGGCTCAACCCACACCTGACACCACGGACCATCTGTGATAAAAAAAAAAAAAATCATCCAGACCCATACAATAGTTTTTGTGTAATCCTGCTGCACAAATACGAACAAGGCCCTTGGTGGAGGTACAGCGAGGAAATTAAGTATTGAACATGTCAACATTTCTCTCATTACCTCCACCAAGGAGGTAATGTCTTTATTACCGGCGTCTGTCTGTCTGTCTGTCTGTTACCAACATAACTCAAAAAATTATGAACGGATTTTGATGAAATTTTCAAGAAAGGTGTGTAATGGCACGGGGAACAGATGGTTAGATTTTGGTGATGATCTGAGAGTGCATACCTCCACCAAGGGCTTTGTTTGTATTTGTGCAGCAGGATTACACAAAAACTACTGGATGGATTTGGATGAAATTTTCACCAGAGGTGGTTCTTGGGCTAGAGAGGAACCCATTATATTTTGGTGATGATCTGAGAATGCATACCTCAGCCAAGGCTCTTATCTTCTCACAGTGTGTTAGCAACAATACTCCAAAAATGATGTACAGACTTTGATGCAATTTTCACCACAAGTGGCTATAGGCCTACTCACAAACCCATTACATTTTGGAGGTGATCCATGAGAAACGGAAGGAGGCTTGGCGGAGGTATGCGCTCTCTGAGTGCTTTTCTAGTTAAACATATTTCTGATGGAGTCATTGACCTGAGTTTTCACCAGATATCAGTAACAACCCAAGTAATCCATACATGCAAAGAAATCAAGGTAACTGTGTTCACAAAACAAGTTATATTTAATAAAGTGGAATGACACAGGGAGTAAGTATCGAACACACTTAGTGAAATTCACAGACAGAATTTGTTGGCAATAACAGCTTCCAGACACCTCCTGTATGGAGAAACTAGGTGCAGGCATTGCTTAGGAATGATTTTAGCCCATTCTTCTACACAAACTCTCTTCAGATCTTGAAAGTTCCTTGGGTGTCTTCGGTGAACTCTGATCTTCAGTTTGTTCCATAGATTTTCAATTGGATTCAGGTCAGGTGACTGACTGGGCCATTCTAGCAGCTTTATTTTCCTTCTCTGGAGACAGTTGAGCATTTCCTTGGCTGTATGTTTGGGATCATTGTCTTGCTGAAATGTCCACCCTTGTTTCATCTTCAGCATCTTGGCAGATGGCAACAGGTTCTTATCAAGGATGTCTCTGTACATTTGTCCATTCGTGAAGTCTGCCTGTACCATCCATCCATCCATCCATCCATCTTCTTCCGCTTAATCCTTTTCAAGTCACGGGGGGGCTGGAGCCTATCCCAGCATCTTTGGGCAAGAGGCAGGGTACACCCTGGACAGATCGCCAGTCCATCACAGGGCCAACACAGAGAGACAGACAGCCATTCACTCTCACAGTCATACCTAAGGACAATTTAGAATCCCCAGTTTGATGCCAATTAACCTAACTTGCATGTTTTTGGCATGTGGGAGGAAACCGGAGAAATCCTGGAGTAAACTCACACAGACACAGGGAGAACATGCAAACTCCACACAGATCACTGTTGGCCAGGGGCTGGGATCGAACCCAGGATCCCTTGGCCAAGGGTGAGTTGCTGTGCTGCCACAGTGCTAATCACTCCACCATCGCGCTACCCATGTGCTGAAAACCTCCCCACACCAGGACAGGATGTGCAGTGCCATTTCTCCTCCAAACATGCTGTGTGTTGTGGCATCCAAAAAGTTCAATTTTGGTCTCATCTGACCGGACTATATTCTCCCAGTATTTTACTGGCTTGTCCAAATGTTGTGCAGCAAACTTTAAATGAGCTTCAACATGCTTTTTCTTCAGCAATGGAGTCTTGTGAGGTGAGCGGGGATAGAGCCCATGTTGGTTGAGTGCATTACTTATTGTTTTCTTTGAAACAGCAGTACCTGCTAACTCCAGGTCTTTCTGGAGTTCTTCACAAGTGGTCTTTGGCTCTTGGATAACTCTTCTGATAATTCTTTTGACTCCTCTGTCAGAAATCTTGCGAGGAGCTCCTGGTCATGGCCAGTTTATGGTAAAATAATGTTCTTTCCACTTTCAAATGATGGCTCCAGCAGTGCTCCCTGGAACATTCACCCATCCATCCATCTTCTACCGCTTTTCCAGAGGTCCGGGTCATGAAGGCAGCAGTTCAAGCAGAGAAGCCCAGACTTTCTGACGTGACAACCTAATAGTATTGAATGCAAAAGATGCAACAGACTTACACAAATGGTCCCCTCCAGTATACAACTAGGACAACATCAGTCGCTACGGAGGGTGACAATATGTATGGGTACATATTCATACTATGTAGGATAACTAAAGAGACAGTTATGCTGTTTATTGCATCTAGCTACAATGCTCCGCACTGTGTATATATATTTATATATTTATGTGTACATATGTATATTCACTGCTCTTATTTTCTTATCTTCTAAATTATTGCTCTGAGTGCTGCTATCCCTGTGCTGTTGCAATCCTGGAATTTCCCCATTGTGGGACTAATAAAGGCTTATCTTATCTTATCTTATCTTATCTTATCTTTCCTCTCCCCAGTCCCCTGCTCCAGCTCTTCAGAGAGGATACCAAGACATTCCCAGACCAGCTGGGAGACATAGTCTCTCCAGCGAGTCCTGGGTCTTGTCACAAACAAGATATACATAACACGGCGCATGAGAAAGAGAAGGAAGAATGAGGATTTAAACACTACAGTTCACCACACACACATTTATTGACTGTCAGTGTACAGATACAGACGACAAGTGAATTGTGATACAATATGGCTGCACTCGGGAGAGCAGGGAAGACAGCAGGTAGCTCAACAAATGGGAGGAACATAAACTGGGCACAGCCTAAGCGTAGCAATTGTGCTGCGGAGAGGAAATGCTGCCAGAAGTGAAGCGGGAAACTACCGGGGAAGGAACACTTCTGGTTCAGCATAGCGGCAACCACAAAGAATCATTAACAATTTACTCACAAGTTGGAGCTGTCCCAAAAAGTCCAGTTCTCCAGGCGAGCAAAAATAATAATCCTTCCAGATGCGATGATCACCCCGTGAAGAGCAGGAGTGACTCGTTCAATGACCCAATGGCGTTTGTCTAGCGAAGAGCTGCTTAAGTCCAAATGCCACTGGTCACACAAATAGGGAACACCTGAGGCACGGATAAGATAATTACCAGGGCTGGGACAGCTGGTGGAATTATTGAGAGCGAGAGGTGTGCTAGGACCGACAGACTGTCAGCAGCGTGGGAAGAAGATCAGAGGCTGACTAACAGCTGACGGTCAGGCAGTGGCTAAAATGATGGAAAGAAAACACAAAATGCACATAAATAGTAAAGCCAAAACCCACAAAGAGATCAGGGCCGAGCCAGGGAAAACCAAGCCGGCTCGGCTCATGACAAGTCTGCCCCGGGGTCTCCTCCCAGTGGGACGTGCCCGAAACATCTCAAGTGGGAGGTGTCCAGGAGGAATCCTGATCAGATGCCCACACCACTTCAGCTGGCTCCTTTCAATGTGGACGAGCAGTGGTTCTACTCTGAGCCTCTCCAGATGACTGAGCTCCTCACCCTATCTCTAAGGGTGAGTCCAGCAATCCTACAGAGAAAGCTCATTTCAGCTCCTTGTATCCACAATCTCATTCTTTTGGTCATTATACAAAGCTCATGGCCATAGGTGAGGGCAGGAACGTAGAGTGACCGGTCAATTGATAGCTTTGCCTTTGAGCTCAGCTCCCTCTTCACTACGACAGACCGGTACAAAGTCTGCATCACTGCAGATGCTGCTCCAATCCGTCTGTCAACCTCTTACTCCATTCTCATCTCACTCATGAATGAGACCCCGAGATACTTAAACTCCTTCACTTGGAGCAGGAGCTTGTTCCCAACACAGAGAGGACAATCCACCTTTTTCCGGCTGAGGACCATGGACTTGGACTTGGAGGTGTTGATTGTCATCCCAGCCGCTTCACACTCAGCAGCAAACCATCCCAGTAAGAACCTGTAGGTTATTGCTGGATGAAGCCAACAGGGTAACATCATCTGCAAACAGCAGAGATGAGATCCAATGGTCACCAAGCATGACACCCTCCATTCCCTGGTTGCGCCTAGAAATCCTGTCCATAAAAATTGTGAACAGGATCGGTGACAAAGGGCAGCCCTGGTGGAGTCCATCTCTCACTGGGAATGAGTCCAACTGAGTGTTGACAATACAAAAAAAACTCTCACAGCGGCCATATAGAGACCAGATAGCTCGTAACAACAAGCCTGATACCCCATACTCCCGAAGCACCCCCCACAAAAAACCACGAGGGATGCGGTCGAATGCCTTCTCCAAGTCCACAAAACACATGTAAACTCCCTCCAGTGGGCTCACCACCTGCAGGAGGGACCATGGGGGTCCGGTGCTATGTGGATCAGGTGTTGGTCGAAGGCAGAGACCTTGGCAGTCTGATCCCAAGCTTCGTAAACTGGAACATTCAGCAGTTTAGAAATGCACCTGTAACCAATGCCATCATTATGTGTTGCAACAAAAAAGTTGTGAAGGCACCCTTCAAACCTGAGACAACTGGAGCCGTTTGCTCATGAGGAGTGGGCCAAAATACCTGCTGAGAGGTGCAGAAGTCTCATTGACAGTTACAGAAAGGGTTTGATTGCAGTGATTGCCTCAAAAGGTTGTGCAACAAAATATTAAGTTAAGGGTACCATCATTTTTGTCCAGTAGTCACAGGAACATCAAGCTGCTTGGAGATGGTCTTATAGCCTTTACCTTTAACATGCTTGTCAATAATTTTCTTTCTAATCTCCTGAGACAACTCTCTCCTTTGCTTCCTCTGGTCCATGTTTAGTGTGGTACACACCATGTCACCAAACAGCACAGTGGCTACTTGTCACCCTTTAAATAGGCCGACTGACTGATTACAAGTTTGTAGACACCTGTGATGTTAATTAGAGGACACATCTTGGTTGAACATGTCTCTATGGTCACATTATTTTCAATCTTTTCTAGGGGTACCATCATTTTTATCCAGGCCTGTTTCATGAGTTTGTTTTTTAAAATAATTCTGTTGAACCACAATTCAAAAGCATTGTCTGATTTTCATTGGTTAATTTTCATAGAATTTTTATTTATTACCACTTTTGTCAGATTCAAGTTATTTCTGTGACCATTGTGTTTTTTCTTTCATTAACAGAGGGGTACCAGTAATCTTGTCCATGGCTGTATATGGATTACTTGGGTTGTTTCTGATATCTGCTGAAAATCTCAGGTCAATGGTTCCATCAGAAATATGTTTAATGAGAAAAAGGTTGACGTGTTCAATACTTATTTTCCCCACTCTATGTATTCTCAGAGGTATGCGCTCTCACCAAAACCTCATGGGTTCATCCTTAGGCCACAGGCCACCTTTGATGACAGTTTCACCCAAATCTTTCCAGTAGTTTTTGGGTAATCCTGCTGCAGACAAACAAACTAACTAACTAAATAAAAAAATAAATAAATAACACTGATGAAAACATTACCTCCTTGGTGAATGAAATACAGTGCATCCGGAAAGTCTTCACAGCGCTTCACTTTTTCCACATTTTGTTATGTTACAGCCTTATTCCAAAATGGATTAAATTAATTTTTTACTCAAACTTCTACACATAATACCCCATAAACACCGTAAGATTACGGGATAACAAATGAAACTAGAAAAGCAAAACAGAAAATAAAGTGTATATGTATGGCCACTTAGGGCTTCCATATCCATATTAAAGAAAGCATCTGATGGGTTCTTCTCTGGTCCAAACTCCACTCTTCCACCAGAGATTATTAAAATTGGGTGAGTAGTTTTTGTGTATCAGACGGACAGACACGACTAAAAGCAACCTCTGCCGTGGAGGTTTAAAAAGCACTGCTGCTCTGCTGGAGCCCTGCATTTCCATTTGCTGCTTTACTGAAATACAGCGTGGTATTAATTTTGATGGTATTGATTTTTTTTCTTCCAAGGCACCATATTAGCTCAGCAGGTAGTCCTAATTCCATCAGAAATTCTTGAGTCACCACAGGAAGGAAGCAAATGCCTGTGCAAGATAGAGCAGAAAGACATGCGGCATCTGGGAAGAATATTGAATTTTGTCTTATGCTCGATAAGATACCAGAGTGCTCTTCTGACAATAAACACGTCACTGCAGTTTGATCTGCTCCGGTCAGATGTATGCCGTTAATTAGAGGCACAGAAAAGATTATCTTCTGAGCTTATGAACACAAATTCTTCCTCATGTTAAACAAACAAAATGTGAGCCGAGGCGAGCCCAGGGAGTTTTAAGAGCCTGTAATTACTCATCGGAAAGGGTCAGATGTGTTGGTGCTTCCAACAAGGCTGAACTGTGAAGGGTTCTTCCAGGCTTGTCCAATTCCCGTTAGCCCAGCCCAGCCCACACAGCCATCCTCCTCAGGGAGTCCCGGGAGTGTGAATGAAAATCATGTACTTGGAGCATAACATGCCTGGAGTGAGCCGTTATCTGCTCCGTTTAATCTGGCAGGGGAAAGGGGGGGGGGTGGCTTGGAAAATTGAAAACCTGTGTACCATAAGTCTGGGAGGGTATGCACCTGGGTGCTGGAGCGCTCTGTCTCGCACACGCGCACCCACACACACACACACGCATGTTCATGAAGCGTCCGATGCTGTCAGGCCTCTCGCTCATCTGCAGACGAAGCAGCATGGCAGCTCAGCATAATCAGTCCCTACGGGTATTATCTCACAGACTGGCAAATGCTGACAAACGTAGCGATCTTCTGACCCATTAACTTTTCTGACGAACTTTAGCGAAAATCAAGCTAGCGTCTCACGGAGTGGCGAATGCTAACGTTCCAGAACGTCGTGATTTGACGGGTTCGTCAGGGTTTGCAAAAGGTTACAGAACAGTTTGCACACAGTTTTTAAGGTCTTAAACAGTTGCTAGTGTTCACAACTTGACAAACCAAAAAGAACTGTAGCGACACGTGTTACAGCTTACAGCAGTTTTGCAAACGTAGGCAACTATTTGTGGAAAAACTAATTAGGCAACAAAATTAGAGCGTTTTGAAAAATTTTTGCTGACAAGAAAAACTGTTTGAGACCTTAAAAACTGTTTGGCAACCTTTTACAAACCCCGATGAAACCCAAAAATCACCACGTTTTCCAGCATTCACCGCCCCGTGAGATACCGGGCTAAAAGAGCTTTATAATCTAGCAATAGCAATGCGCAGAACAAAAGATCACTACTGTGATGGATGGTCACAGGCATAATCAGTTTTTTTTAAAAGCAGAGAGTTCTCCTCCCAGTATCGTCAGATCAGTGCAGTAAATGTAAATGTATTTTATTTATAGAGGTCCAATTTGTACTTTTTTTGTTCAAATTAAAGTGCCTTAGACCCAGAAGCATTAGTGTCTTGTTTTGAGACACTTTAGATCAACACAAACTACGTGAGAATAAGTTTTATGCTCTTGTAAAGCTACTGAAAGAGAGGCGGGATTAGACCAGTGACACATATTTAATGAGTGAATACCTTTAGTATCAGAAAAATATGATTAAATGGTGAAGTGGCCTAGTGGTAGAGCGTCCACCCCAAAGCCGAAAAATTGTGGGTTCAAGGCCCAAAGACCATAAAATAGTACTTTCCACCTTCTAGTTTGGTGCTCAGCATAAATAGAATGGGGAAAGGAAAGTTGGTTATCCAGTCGCAGGGGAAGCACAAAACCAGTGTACGCCTAGTGCCGGTCCCAAGCCTGGGTAAATGGGGAGGACTGCATAAGGAAGAGCAGCCGTCATAAAATCCTTGCCAAATCACACATGTGGACCCATAATCCGCTGTGGCGACCCCAGATAGGGAGCAGCCAAAAGATGTGTGTGGTTAATTCTCAACTAAAATCATCTTCATGATATTAAGTGCAGGTTTTGTTAAAGTCACTGTTAACTACACTGACATACAGTATACTGTTCTGTGGGTTGCTAATTGGTCATTTACTGTAGAACTGACAATGAAGATTTTTGCAGCTGTTATTCACCCTTGGCTGGGGGATCCTGGGTTCGATCCCAGCCCCCGACCAACAGTGATCTGTGTGGAGTTTGCATGTTCTCCCCGTGTCTGCGTGGGTTTACTCCGGGATTTCTCCGGTTTCCTCCCACATGCCAAAAACATGCAAGTTAGGTTAGTTGGCATCGACTGGGGATTCTAAATTGTCCTTAGGTATGACTGTGAGAGTGAATGGTTGTCTGTCTGTCTGTGTTGGCCCTGCGATGGACTGGTGATCTGTCCTGGGTGGACCCTGCCTCTCACCCAAAGATGCTGGGATAGGCTCCAGCCCCCCGCGACCCGAAAAGGATTAAGCGGAAGAAGATGGATGGATGGATGGATATTATTATAACAGGAAACACTTACAACCCTGTAATTATGTAGCCATAAATATTCCAGTCAATACAATGGAAATAAGAGTTTCTTTTATGTGCATTTAGTACACTGATAATTATAGCATCCCCCTCAGTATTTACTACAGAAAAAAATGTTGCTGGGACCTTCTACCTTCTAGCTTGGTGCTCAACATAATAGAATGGAGAAAGGAAAGTTAACACACAGTTACCACAGGACTGACCCCCCCCCCCCCCCCCACGCACACTGTAGGTTTCAGTAGTAGCTGTGTGGCCTAGGGTCATGGAAATGCAGGCAGGCACCACCCCTATACATCACATGGGCCCATATTACTGCGGGGTCAGTTGATCAGTTGTCACTGATGCAGGGCGCTTTTATGGGCGTGTCCAAGTTACAGAATTTTCTGCTGGCGCGTGATGCAAAGAGGCCGGTCTAATATAAATAGGACGGTCCATCTGTCCTGGGTAGGAGGGAAGGAGGCGAACTGGCGCGGCTTCCCGTCCACGTCCTGCCCCCCTCCCCCATGAAGCGAGCCCACTCTCAGCAGCCTCTGCCGCGGGCTGACGGGTGGCTGTTGGGGAGTTTACTGGGCTGGAAACCCGGGGCGCACGGCCGGTGCAGATGTGGACGAATCTCCTGTCTCTCTGGGGAGTTAGTGAGAAGTAAAATGCTGCACGCTCCTCGTTCATTCATTTATTCCCCTAAAAATAAACACATTAATGCCTAATAAGTCCGTGATGAAAACAAAAATCCCCCCCTTCCCCCCGTATGCCGCGCATCACATTGGAACACACTGGCACACATGCTCCCTGTTCACTCATTCATTCCCCCCCAAAAAATCCTACATTAATGCCTAATGTACAGACTCCAACGGTAAGTCTGCAATTAAAATGAGTGTGGGGATGGAATTAAAACAAGCTACTGTGTGATCATCATATTGTAACGTCGGGGCCATGTGAAGGGGGGCAGGGGTTTCCCAGCATGCTTTGACAATTGAAACGTTACTTTGTGTGTGTAGTAAATGTTATTACTGAGCTATTCTGCTGCTGTGTAATTATAACTGCGTTATAATTACACAGCAGTATTTCATAGGCAAGATTTATTATGTGTGTGTAACCGTGATTTAAACGGAGGTCTGGGAGAATGACCTCCCCTCCTGCCTGTGCTCAGAGGGTGTGTAAAATAAAGCCTGTTCATCATAACCATCTTGCTCCATTTTCTTTGTGTGAACCTTGCAAACGTCACAATATAATTAAAATGACGGGTGATTATGACTGTTACAAGATCCCAGCGCATGCTGCTTCCTGAGCTCCGGAGCTGCGCCATGTCAAACCACAAATTAATTTCACTAAAATTAAACAGTAATAAGAATGAAAGGACATACAAGAGTAAAACACTATATCATGACTGAAGAATAAAGTAATGCATTAAGTAAATGAGGTAAATAAATGTCAGCTATGTCTGTAAAGCCTCCATGCTATTATCAGTCCATGGTGCATTTTAATTTGTGCAATAAAAAACATGAAAACATTAATACCTGTTTAATGCTTTACATACTCTTGAGAATGTAGGAACACTGGAGCAATAACCCTTCTTGAATGCTCCGTAAAAATGGCACATTAGCCACATTTGGAAACATCAGCTTTTTAAATCGTGCTGGCACAGGACCTTATGTAATGCCAACATTGCTGCATGTAGGGTTCTGTCTGTTAAAGGGACCAGTTACACAGAAGGCCATCTCTTTCAAAATGCTGCCACAACGTGTAGTTACATTTCTAGAGAGGTGCACATCAGGTCAAGATAAGCTAAATAGAGAGCCTAAGTCACACCCCCTCCGCTACCACATATGGGACTTCTAATTGTAAAAAAATCTCCACTGAAGTGAATGGCAAGAGAGAAATTATCTTTTGATCCCGGTCGAATCTTGCTATGAGTTACACATATGATGTTTGTCAATTTAAAAGATACAGAAACATGCATTACATTGTGAGGCTTTATTAGAAACTGTACGCTCTGCAGTTTTAATCTAAACTTTCAGGTAACAAAATTGAAAAGCACAGAACTTACAACACACTAACACAATTCCAGGGTTGTGAAGGCCGTCTCCAAGGACTGTCTCTGTTCAAACAGCACCTAACTGTGGAAAATAAGGTACATACAACCCAGCATTAAAAATCAATATTTTATAGCAAGCCACTGACAGTTACTGCAATCTCTGAGGGTGAGTCCAGCAATCCTACGGAAAAAGCTAATTTCAGCTGCTTGTATCCACAATCTCATTCTTTTGGTCATTACCTAAAGCTCATGACCATAGGTGAGGGTAGGAACATAGATTGACCGGTAAATCAACTGTCTTGCTTTAGACCGGCACAACGTCTGCATCACTGAAGAGACTGTTCTGATCCATCTGTCAATCTCTCGCTCCATTCTCCCCTCACTCATGAATAAGACCCCGAGATACTTAAACTCCTCCACTTGAGGCAGGAGCTTGTCCCCAACCTGGAGAGGACAATCCAGCTTTTTCTGGCTGAGGACCATGGACTCAGACTTGGATGTGCTGATTCTCATCCCAGTCGCTTTACACTCAGTAGCAAGCTGTCCCAACAAGACCTGTAGGTCATTGGTCGATGAAGCCAGTAGGACAACATCACCTGCAAACGCCAGAGATAAAATCCTGTGGTCACCGAGCATCAGTGTTGGGCAAGTTACTAAAAAATAGTAAGTTACAGTTAATAGTTACTTCTTTACTGCATGATTAAAGTAACTAGTTAGTTGGAAAAGTAACTTTCACGTTCCTTTTGAATGCACACTTAAATCATCTTGCATACATAGCAAGATAATTTAATTAACTGATTACATTAGGGGCTATTAATGTCAAGCTGAAACAAACTGTTTCAGACAGGGCTTTTAGAACATGTTCAGTCTACTTTATCCTGCCGTGACAGCTCTTAATGTGGGAAAAATCTGAAGAAAATCAACACAAAATTACCAGTAATTTCCTCATTTTGGAGTGAGAAATAGGATTTGTGGAGTGAGAGAGAGGGAAAAAGAGTGAGTTGGCAACACTGCATAAAGCTGTCAGTTCTTACCTTTAATATTATGGATTTAATCCGATGTGCAGTGATCCAAAGAAAATGTCCATTATCCACAGTCCAGATGTCTGCTGTGACAGAGACATGATCCAGTCCTTTTGGAGATCAAATCCATTTTTGAATAATCTTTATCCAGGTAGCAAGTAAATGTGTTTTAACTTCAGTGGACAACAGCTGTCTGATGGAAAATTATCAGATCTTCATTCTGTAAGGATGTATCTGGCAATCAGTCGATTTAATTCTTGCTGGGTCACAAACAGTCCAGATCCATACCTGTGCTTAAAATCCAGCCGCCGTTCAGAGAGCGTCAATCCACTAACACTGTGTTAGCTTAGCATAGCATAGCACTAGCTTTGCAGGACCTTGTTGCCGTTTTTAGGCACTTCTGAAGATTGCAGTTGGTCTCAAACACATTTAGCTTGCAACCCACCAATATGCTTTTATCTTTAACTGTGACAAAGAAAAAAATAATCTGTCAATTTCCACAAAAACAAAGTAGCTTCATCGTTTCCCAGCAAGCGCAAGCTCCATTTGTGGCTGCAGCAGTGAAGAGGCTCTTTGACTGACGGGTCGTTAGCTTGGTAGGGTCAGGTTGTATTTATTTGCGCTAAAAATATCTATCCACATTAATAAAATGAGTAACGCGAGTAACGCATCTGATCAAATTTCAATAACTGTAACACATTGCTGAATTTTTAAACAGTAATTTTGTTACACAGCACGTTAATGCAAAAGTAGTGGCATTACAGTAACGCGTTACTCTCAACACTGCAGAGCATGACAACCTCCAATCCTTGGCTGCGCCTAGATATCCTGTCCATAAAAATTATGAACAGGACCGGTGACAAAGGGCAGCCCTGGTGGAGTCCAACTCTTAATGGAAACGAGTTTGACTGGGTGTTGGCAATACAAACCAAACTCTTGCAACAGTCGTACAGGGACCAGATAGCTCATAACAATGAGCCCAATACCCCATACTCCCGCAGCACCCCCCACAAGAGACCATAAGGAAGATGGTCGAATGCCTTCTCCAAGTCCACAAAACACAAGTCCACAAACTCCCACAAACCCTCTAGGATTCTTGAGAGGGTAAAGAGTTGGTCCGATGTGCCACGGCCAGGACAAAAACCACATTGCTCCTCCTGATCTGAGGTTCGACCAGCGGTTGGACTCTACTTTCCAGTACCCTGGCATAGACCTTCCTAGGGAGGCTGAGAACTGTGATCCCGCTAAAGTTGGAGCACACCCTCCTGTCCCCTTTTTAAAAAGTGGAACCATCGCCCCAGTTTGCCATGCCAAAGGCACTGTACCAGCCCTCCATTCAACATTGCAGAGGCATGTCAACTGTGACAGCCCTACAACATCCAGGGCCTTGAGGTACTCAGGGCAAATCTCGTACATCCCCAGGGCCCGGCCACCAAAGAATTTTTTAACCACTTCGGCGATCTCAGTCCATGTGATGGGAGAGTTGCCCCCCTCCTAATCAAGTCCTGCTTCCTCTGTGGAAGGAATGTCAATAGGATTGAGGAGATCCTTGAAGTATTCCTTCCACCACCCGACGATGTCCTCAGTCGAAGTCAGCAGTGTCCCATCCGCACCATACACAGTGTGGACAGGGAGCTGCTTCCCCTTCCTGAGTTGCTGGACACTTTGCCAGAATCTCTTCGAGGCTGACTGAAAGTCTTGTTCCATGGCCTCACCAAACTCCTCCCACACCCGAGATTTTGCTTCGGCAACCACCTGAGCTGCACTCCATTTGGCCTGCCGGTACACCCCAGCTGCTTCAGGAGTCCCACAAGCCAACCAAGCTTGATAGGACTCCTTCTTCATCTTGATGGCCCCCTTCACCACTGGTGTCCACCACTTGGTTCAGAGGTGGCCACCACGAGATGCACCAACAACCTTGCAGTCACAGCTCTGGGCAGCCGCTTCAACAATGGAGATGGAGAACATGGCCCATTCAGACTCCATGTCCCTAGACTCCCTCGGAATGTGGTTGAAGTTCTTCTGGAGGTGGGAGTTGAAGACCCCCCCCCCCCCGGACACAAACTGTGGTTAGCACAGAAGTCCAATAACTGAACACAACTTGGGTTCGGATCGGGCAGGCCGTTCCTCCCAATCACGTTTAGTTTGAACGCACCTTAATCCCAATGTCAAAAGCATCATGTGAACTCCTGGCAGAGATGAACAAAATCTAACTTGCATGGACACAAACTCACATTGCCTGGAGCAAATGTGCATATTCACCACTTTCCATTGACTTTGTATGTAACTGCAGCATGTTTCACTCTGGGTATAAACAAATTACAAGACAAAATTGCCATCACATATGCCGTAATAGGCTACACTGTGTCATTTTTATAAGATTTTTGATTTGGGGGTGGGGGGTTCTGCTGGATTTTTTTCTGTGACTCAGATAAGGTTGAAAAACACTGATGTAATCAAATATTATTAGAACACTGCTGACGTGAAGTGATATCTATCCAGACAGCTGTGTGGCTATATGGGAATATAATAACTCCTGAAATCCTTATTGTTCAGTCAACTTGCCTGATGGGATCTAACTGATGTATAAAAAAATAACAGCACACTTGACTTCTTCCTAACAATGCTGCCAGAACTGCTGAAGATGAGTCAATACATCAGACAGCAGCTGTTGATAAAATATTTTCCCTCGATATGAAGATGTCTCAACTGTTCTTTCTCCGCTGTGAGTGTGTGAAATAACAGGGAGACAAAGGATCATGTGCTGTTATTGTGGGCATGTGTTTCTCCCCGTCCAGATCCCTCATGGCAGTCCACCTCGCTGACCTTAAAAAACAATGTTGTGATTGAATGGTTGTAATTAAAATGTTCCCCCGGTCTGAGCCAGCAGGGCCTTCGGCTTCAGAGGAAAACAAACACACTAAATTATGTTGCTAGTGCAGCAAAGCTCTGGTCCCAGCGAGTTACCAGATCTTATTATGAATGTGAAGCAGATAATGTCATAAACGAATGAAAACACGCTAATGTCCGGCTTTATAAGAAACTGCACGTCAGCCCATTCAGACAACAGTGATAACAAACAATAGGATCCAGGCAGGATGGCACGGTCATCGGGGCTCTCTCATGAAAAGGCTTGGGTTTATAATTTTGGTGGGTGCTGAGAGACAGCTGAGGACTCAAGGACTCGTCCTTGAAGTGCCATCGCTCCATCCGGCCCATCCTCTGATCAGGAAACACATTACAGCCTCGCAGCTACTATCATAGGAAGGATGTGGAGCGAGCATGCAGCCCACTCATTATGAATTTCATGCCCATGGGTCTCTTCTTTGCCACTTTGTCAAGCTGCTTTGAAGTAGCTGTCCCTGTTCAATAAGTTTATATATATATCTTTGTCTTTGCTTTGATTGTAGCAGCCACAATTTCTCAGCAGTTTTCATTATTTGTCCCTGACTGCAGAAACACACTTATCCTTAAAGAGGGCATCTTACAAAGTTCCCAGAGGTGTTAATGAAATGGCTGTGACGTACTTTGGTGAAAATACCTCAGCGTTTACTTGTCACAGCACCATTTTCCACCCAGATTAAAACCTTTCATCACGACAACCATGTTTCTTTAAAAGCTAATGAGCCACTGTTCACCCTCCCTCTTTTGTCATGTCTTAAACACTGTTGACAACTCGCTCCTTTGGCGTGAGTGTCAACTCTCTCCCACACCACCAACCCTATTTCTCACTCCAAAATGAAGGAATTACTGCCAATATCATGTTGACTTTTTACAGAGTTTTCCTATAAGAACTCACAAGGCAGCATAAAGCAGACTGAACATGTTGTCAAACTTATTCTGAGGTAAAGAAGTGTTTTCATTGAAAAAAATAGCGGTTTATGTGAACTATGTGCCTGCACGCTCACCCCCCACCCCCCAGTCTTCCCTGTGCACAGTTCCCTCCAAATCTCACTCCAAGCTTTTCTGAAAAGTCGTCAATTTACAGAATTAATTTTTTTAAAAATCCAAAGGAATCTTGAAAAAACTGAATTCGGTATCTTGCTGGTTGCATGTTTTGGGGGTTGGTGACAGCCAGCAGACTGTTAGCAGAAATTATGATATGAGGGAGAAAAATGAACTGACTTGGCAGAAGCTTGCTTTCTCTTAGTGCTTTCTTGTTTTAACTGAAATTAATTTAATAACAATTTGTTATAAAACTTTATAAGATCTCTAACACTCAACATTTCACACTTTAGTTACAGAGAAGCACAAACCCTAAAGAATTATATAGTAATCCAGAGAGTACTTATAGAGCACATACCTCAACCAAGACTCAGTCCCTCCCTCTGTCCATCCCTCCACCAGTCCCTCCATACCTTCATCTGTACCTCCAAATTCGTCCAGTACTCCTGCTGACAGATGGACGATCACATTACATTGCGAGATAGTGGCCCAACACCAGCAGATGACATGGCTCCCCAAATCATCACTGACTGTGGAAACTTCACACTGGGCATCAAGCAACTTAGATTCTGTGCCTCTCCACTCTATCTCCAGACTCTGGGACCTTGATTTCCAAATGAAATGACTTGACACCTGATTTGGGGAGTCATGTCATCTACAGGTGTTGGTCTACTCTGTTTTATCAAGTCCAAAGTCAGCGCAGCTGTCTACCAAGAAATTTTAGAGCACTTCATGCTTCCCTCTGCTGACAAGCTTTATGGAGATGCTGATTTCATTTTCCAGCAGGACTTGGAACCTTCCTACACTGTTAAAAGTAAAAAAAACCTTGTTTCATGACCATGGTATTAAAGAGCTGGACTGGCCAGCAAACTCTCCTGATCTAAACCTCATAGAAAATTTATGAAGTATCGTCAAGAGGAAGATGAGAGACACCAGACCCAGCAATGCAGACGAGCTGAAGGTCACTATCAAAGCAACCTGGACCTCCATAACACCTCAGCAGCACCACAGGCTGATCACCTCCATGCCACGCCTCAGTGATACAGTAATTCATGCAAAAAGAGCCCTGACCAAGTATTGAGTGTGTGCATGGACATACTTTGCAGTCGGCGAACATTTCTATTAAAAATATTTTTTGAATTAATTTATGTAATATTCTCTAATTTTTTGAGAAACTGAATTTGAGGCTTTCATGGGCTATAAGCCATAATCATCAAAATTAAAAGAAATTAACAACTGAAATATATCACTCTGTAATGAATATATATACTGTAGGAGTTTCATTTTTTGAATTGAATTATGGAAATAAATCAGCTTTTTGATGACATTCTAATTTTTTGAGATACACCTGTATCTGGATGGAGAGTTAGTGAAACAACCATAGAAAAACTGAATATAATGCAAGGCTACTGAAAAAGGAATTTGAGAAAATGTTCTGAAAAAGAAAAACAAATTAACTTTGCATTATGCTCAAAAAGGGAATGGCAGTTATAGAAAAGGATATGGCTGAAGTGAATAAGTCTGCTCCTGAAACCAATGCTATTGGTTGCCTTACTTTCTTGGAATGGCTGGGGTTCTCGTGACTCAGACCTAAATCAGAATAACATAGTCAAACTTCATTGGGTTGCAGAAGCTGGAGGACTGGGACTTCTGGAATCCCGTCCAACCTGAGCTGGAGATAGGACCTTGACTGCAGGGGTCCTCTCTGTGGTTCTGCGCCCAGGGTCTTGACCTGGGAACCTTCTCAGAGGTGAGGCCCTGACTTAGGGCCAGTAGCTTGGGTCTGGTTGCATCTTGTTAGATCCAGGGGATTGTCCTCTCTAGAGTGGTGTTGTGATGTTGGAGGACAGCCAGGAAGGAAGCCTTAAACTGGTTTAACTAGGTATGCTCAGTCTAAAGCATGCAGGTATGCTTGAGTTTACAGAAAAAATATTTTGAAAATTGTTAAAAATTTGGAAAAACAAAAGGAAAAAATTCAAAGACTTAGGTTGCTTCAAAAAAAGGAAAAATTGAGGATTAACTTTAATCAGTCATTAGGGCTAGGAATCATCACTAATTCCCAGAATCGATTCAACTCCGATTCTTGAGGTTCTGAATCGATTCAATTCCGATTATTGAGGTTCTGAATCAATTCAATTCTGTTTCAACTCGATCCAATCTCGATTCAATCAGGGAAATTACCATTTTAATAGCCATTTTACTTGCCAGGAAAAAAAAAATTCTTAGAGACCTAATGCTGTAAACTGTGGCAGGAATACTCTAACTTTGTTCATACATAAATTATCACATAAAGAACTGGCCCAAAATCAGTTACAGTAATGCACTTTTTATTATTTAATTTATGATTTCACAAAGTGCTCACAAGTGCTGTCTTTAGTGCAAAGGGCGTGTCGTGCACGTTAACAACCCAGAGTCAGTAAACACATTCGTGCATGAAGCATGTAGACATAATCTCACTGGAGTTCAGTCCCTCCAGGATTTCGTTGGCTGTTTTAGTGATTGTTGTGGCCCAAAAAAGCCTGAATTTGTGGGAGCTTTTCGAAAAAGTTGCGTTAAGAGTTTTGCCATTTTTAGAGGTTTTTTGCACTGACAGTTTTGTGAGGAAGTAGATTTTAAAATAGCTGCTTTTTCCATAGTTTACAGTGATGCAGTTCTATGTATGCCAAAAATTTACTGTTAAACAGTGATTTATTTAGAATTAAATGCTCAGTAAAGTTGTCAAAATATGACCAACATTTCATTCTTACTGAGAACTTAAATAAAAAGAAATAAGAGAATTAGACATTAACAACTAAATTGCATTGAATGCACATTGGAGTATGGAGAAAATTATGGCAGCACCTTCTTGAATCTTGAATTTACAAACCAAGACCCTGAAAAATTTGAGGTCTTCTTCTGTGCTGAAATGCACAGGAAGCAGGGGTGGTTCCTCCGCTGACAACCTCTGACCTTCAGAAGGTCTCAGTGCAGGATGGAGCTTGGAGTGGAAGCCCAGTCTTCATGGATGTGAAGGGGAGATGAAAAGGAGAATAGATTTCAAAGTAAAATTAGTCATATTTTTAAATCCCTACACCGCTGTAGGATTTAATAATTTTGTTTCTTTTATTTTTGTTTATATTTTAACTACAAATTAATTTTAAATTTTTGAAAAGGGTTTCAATTCATTTCCTGGAAGATTTGGTCATTTCAGTGTAGTTCCATTGAGAAAAATGGCTGGTTGTACTGCAGCCTTTATTAATTCTGACATTTTTATGTTATTGTGATTATTATTATTATTATTATTATTATTATTATTATTATTATTAACTTCAAATCGCTCACTTAAGTGCTAGAAGTCCAGAATAAAGTGTGCCATTCAATACTAATGTAACATGAAGGCAGCTTCCTCCATCATGCAGCCCTGAAGGCTTGACTAAAAATAGACCTTTATTCTGCATTTATTTAGAGCGCTTAACCAACAGTTAACTACTGTATCCATAGGTTGTAAAAGAAAACACCATCATGCTGGATGAATTATTAATTTACAACTCAAATGTTTAAAAAACCCCAGGATATTTTACTTACACCCAGCAGCTGCAACAGTCTCCATCTCTGGTCTGTTGTCATTCTCCGTGTGTTTTACGTTTGAAAACTGTTTATCATGTCATGAATTGAGAGGTGAGACCCACACACAGAACTGCAGTTTGTGAAATTTATTAAACAAACACAAAGATCTGTGTGGAGTTTGCATCTTCTCCCCGTGTCTGTGTGGGTTTACTCCGGGATTTCTCAGGTTTCCTCCCACATGCCAAAAACATGCAAGTTAGGTTAATTGGCATCAAAACTGGGGATTCTAAATTGTCCTTAGGTCTGACTGTGAGAGTGAATGGTTGTCTGTCTCTCTGTGTTGGCCCTGCCATGGACTGGCGATCTGTCCAGGGTGTACCCTGCCTCTTGCCCAAAGATGCTGGAATAGGCTCCAGCCCCCCCCCCCCCCGTGACCCAAAAAAGGATTAAGCGGAAGAAGAAGAATGGATGGAAACACAAAGACCAAAACTGTGCTCAAACCGAAATACAAAATAAACTTACAGATACCGCACCAGAACAAGGACTGGGTTCTGGTGGAGACAGGAGAAGGAAATTTAAGACTCCGGCAATAAGAAATGAAAATAGCAGCCCTTAAATAGGACTAGAAACAATTAACACAAAAAGTAACCGTGTGAATCACATGAGCAGGCTGGGGAGAAAATGACAATCAGCTGTGAGTCATAAGGAGGGGAGACGGAGATGACAGTTTGACAGGAGCACCGCCCACAACCAGGGAGAAGCCTGGAAGTGCTCCTGACAACTGCAACTCCAGAGAGAGAAAGAAAAGAGAGGACACTGGCAAAATAAAGTGGAAACGAAAAACCCAAATATGTAAATAACAAAACTACACTGAACGTAAACAGGAAAATAAATCATACAATACCAAATACGTGAAAACAAACTAGAAATAACATCAGCGGCCAAGAACTCCAAAATACAATATTATACAAATAAGGAAAAATAAAAAGGCAAAGAAACAGAGCACGGTGAAATCCCCGTGCTCAGATCGTGACAGAACCCCACCACCACCAAGGGGTGGATACCAGACACCCCGGACAACATCAAATGGAAAACAAGGGCCCACCCACACGAAGAACCCATCCCACCAAAAGACAATAAAACAACCACACCCCGGGCAACATCAAAAGGAAAACAAGGGCCCACCCACACTAAGAACCCACCCCACCAAAAGACAAGAAAACAACCCCACCCTGGGCGGGAGGAGCAGGACCCAGGCACGGAGGGACCAAAACAAACCAGAGAAAATAGTAAGAACTCCCATGACTCACACCTCAGCAAAGCCCAGGCTAGGAGAAAGCAAAAAAACAAAAACACCAGTCAGGATCCACACCAGACAAAAATCAGGGACCTAGGCCCCCTGGACCAAAGGGCTACACAGTTCTGGTAGCTGGCCAAAGTCCCAGGCCTGGCAGACAGCGAGGTGGTAAGAGTCAGGTGGCCTGCCGGAGAATATGGGCCACCCAACACAATGGCGCAGTCCATCAGGCGGTCGACCAGAGTTTTTTGGCCACCTAAACAGAAGGGGTGGCCCAGGAGGCGGTTCCCCCACGGGGAGGCCCAATGAAGAAAAGGACAGCGGAGTAGGGGGAACCATGATGATGTCGGGTGGAAGAGAGGGAACCACGACAATGTTGGGTGGAGGAGGGGGAACCACGACAATGTCTGGCAAAGGAGGGGGAACCATGATGGCATCAGGCAGAGGAAAGGGAACCACGACAGCATCAGGAAGAGGAGAGGGGACTACGACGGCATCTGGCAGAGGAGAAGGGACCACGGCAGTCTCTGACTGCTCTGCAGCCCCCTCGATGGTCCCAAACTGGGACATAGTAGCACCCGCGGTGGCTCCAGGCTGGAGTAAAGTTGCACCCACGGTGGCTCCGGACTGGGATGGAGCACCCACGACGACCTCAACTAATGGGGAAGCAGCACCCTCTGTGGACCCGGACTGGGCCAGAGCTGCACCCTCGGTGGACCTGGACTGGGCCGGAGCTGCACCTTCGGTGGACTCGGGCTGGGATGGAGCACCTGCAGAGACCTCAACCAGAGGGGAAGCAGCGACAACCTCGGCAGGAGAAGCTGGACCCACGGTGATCTCGGGTGGCAAAGCTGGATGGTCCTCGGTGACCCTAGGGAAAAGCTGAGATGGGAGAGGCAGAGAAACAGGGTCAGGGTCACCGGCAGCAGTGGAACCCGACAAGGTGAGCTCAGATGCAGCCAATGACTGCACCTGGCTCTCCCCACAAAGAGCCAGGCAAGATCTCTCCAAAATAGAAACAACAAAGACAAAGGAGAGCACCTGCTTGATCTCAAGCTCCATCACTGTCCAGGACTCCGTCGATCCAGACGATGACTCCTCGGCCCCGGCCCTCTGGAGGTCCCGCTCAGACTCTGTTGAGGTGGCCCAAGCAGCAGGCAAGGTGGTCAATGTAGTCCCGGGACCCCCCAGCAATGTGACCCACGCAGTTGGCTCGCCCTGCGTGGACGCAGGAGGTCGGCTTCCTGCTGGCGCTGGATTCTGTTCTGCTGAGGCCAGGGGACGCTTCATCATCGGCACAGGCTTCAGCTTGGTCGCAGTGCTCTCCCTCCGTCCAAACCATGGCTGCGGGGCTGGAACCAGGTCTTCCAGGGCCGCAGGCTCCTCCATAGCCTGGCAGCTCAGTCCTGGGGCTGGCGGACACTCAAGGGGGACAGGAGGAGACACGGAGAGAGCGGGTGAACAGTCTATGGCTGTAGCAGAAGGTGAGAACTCAGAGGACTGTCTAGTCTAAGCCTCACCATCAGCAATCAGCAAGATAATTCATGTTTAATTGAATGAGAGTTGAAAAACACTTGCCTGAGTTCCCTGGGTGCGATGTCTTCTGCTGCAGCTGGGTGGAAATCAGCCCTCTCTGTGACTTCAGTGGATGTGGGCCCCTCAGTGGAACGTGGAGGAGCCGCCCCTGCTGACACGGTGACGGGCGTAACCGGAGAAGAAACGACTGAGCTCTCAGCAGTGGGAGGAGATGTCAAGGAGACGGGAGTTGCAGCAGCAAAGGAGAATGAGTGGGCTGACGGGACAGCTGGCGAGGAGAGACACGAAGAGGAAACTGCTGCAGGAGTTGTCTGGCTTGACAGGTGAGAAACTGCCGACTGAGAGGTGGAGGCATTCCTTCGCCGGGATTTCTTGAATGATGGCGGGAGACGGGAGGCGGAGACATCGGCTCCTGGAGAGGTGGAAGAGGTCCTGGTGGAATCTCCTTCAGTTGTTGAGTGAGAGGGAGAAGCCATGGCTTACATTCCAGAAGGAGCTCTGTCTCCGCTAACGTGGCCCACCTGTGCTCCTCCAGCTCCTCGGTCGATGGTGCGGGCCAGTGTTCAGGAGGAGGAGGCGGAGCAGCTGCTGGAGAGCGACGAGAGGCTGGAGGCTTCCGTGTCCGCAGGCGCTTGCTCTTTGTCGGTGCAGGCACAGACAAAAGAGTGGATTCCCCCAGCCTGTGACTCACAGGTTGTAGAGTGATAATGGAAAGGAGTAGGTCCATGAGCTCTGGGTGGTCCCGCAGGCTGGGGCATGCCTCGACTACCTGGCCACGCCCTCCAGACACTCTCGGGCTGCCTCGGGAGTACGGGAGGCATGAGCCTGTGAAAGAATGTCCTCCAGGATGCACATACACCACTGTTCCGTCTCGCTCTGACACGAGGTTGACAAATCCGGGATGACTGACATGGTACCTCAGGTGAAAAAACAAACTGGGGAGAAATAAGGAAAACCTGCGAGCCTCCGCTGCTGCTGGAGCGAAACAATGCAAAATTAACACACACTGCAGCCGCTGGGTCTCAAACTGCCGGAGTCTTCTGTCATGAATTGCCCCTCAGGGCAGCGAGGTGAGCGCTACGCACAGAACTGCAGTTTGTGAAATTTATTAAACAAATACAAAGACCAAAACAGTGTTCAAACCGAAATACAAAATAAACTTACAGATACCGCATCAGAACAAGGGCTGGGTTCTGGTGGAGACAGGAGAAGGAAACTTAAGACTGCGACAAGGAGAAATGAAAATAGCAGCCCTTAAATAGGACTAGAAACAATTAACACAAAAAGTAACCATGTGAATCACATGAGCAGGCTGGGGAGAAAATGACAATCAGCTGTGAGTCATAAGGAGGGGAGACGGAGCTGACAGTTTGACAGGAGCACCGCCCACAACCAGGGAGAAGCCTGGAAGTGCTCCTGGCAACTGCAACTCCAAAGAGAGAAAGAAAAGAGAGGACACTGGCAAAATAAAGTGGAAACGAAAAACCCAAATATGTAAATATGTATGTGCCCATTTATTATCTCGGCGCCACACCAGTCGGCTGCCTTTTGCAACAGCGGCTCGATTCCGAGTTTTTTTTCCCTTCCTCTCTCTTTTGATCACTTTTTTTTTTTTTTTTTCACCCCACTTATATCACGGACACACAGATCGTCCCAAATGTCTCCTGAGCCGGTGGACGGAGCCACTGTTTATAGCAGGATACGATACAACAGGGAAGAGCTGCTAGCATTTAACCGCCACCCGGTCCCACTGGAAAAACTCGACATACCGAGAGAATTGAGGCGAAAGCGTCGCGGCTGCCGGGCTGGAGTAAGGCGGAGGACAAAAAATATAAGGTACAGACCCTCCCTTCCATCTGTTGTCATGGGAAATGTACGGTCGATACTGGGAAAGTTAGATGAGCTAGCGGCTATCTCCCGTTATGATAGCACTTACCGGGAGTGCTCTCTCCTTTTGTTTACTGAGACGTGGCTAACTGAACTAGCAGCAGATGCTAACATTGAGCTGGAGGGTTTTCACATGATACGAGCTGACCGAACACCAGAGAGTGGCAAAACTAGGGGCGGTGGAGTGATAATGTATGTTAACAACAACTGGTGCAGACCGGGACATATCACTGTTAAACAACGACACTGCAGCAAAGACATTGAGTTGCTAGCTGTTAGCATGAGGCCTACATATCTCCCGAGAGAACACTCACACGTGATCTGCATTGTTGTTTATGCAAATCCGACGGCGAACGCTGGGACAGCGCGTGACGTCATCCATTCAGTAACCAGCAGGCTGCAGACAGAACACCCAGATGCTCTTCTCCTCATCTCAGGCGATTTCAACCACGTTTCACTGTCTCCCATTCTGCCCACTTTCACCCAGTATGTCACATGCCACACTAGAGACAATAAAACACTGGATTTGTTCTACGCAAACACTAAGGAGGCGTACACCTCATCACAACTCCCCCCACTTGGGAGATCGGATCACAACTTGGTTCATCTCCGACCGGTGTACAAACCCCTAGTGCACAGACAACCTCCGGCCATGCACACTGTGGAGTTATGGTCTGAGGAGACAATGGACACTCTAAAGGACTGTTTTGAAGCCACTGCCTGGAAGCAGCTCTGCGATCCACATGGTGAGGACATCGATGGCCTCATTCACACCTTCACGGGCTACCTCAGCTTCTGTGTGGACAAATCCGTTCCCACCAAGACCATACGGCGTCACTCAAACAACAAACCCTGGATCAACCCTGAGATAAAAACACTTCTGAGAGAGAAGAAGAGGATCTTCAGGTCGGGGAACAGGGAGATGCTGAAGTCCGTACAGAGGGAGCTGAGGAGAAAGATCAGAGAAGGCAAGGACAGCTTCAGGAAGAAGATGGAGGACAAGCTGCAACAGAGCGACATCAGCGGGGTCTGGAGAAACCTCAAAACCATCTCGGGGCTCCAGAATACCTCCCCCCAGGCCACGGGGGGCAGGGAGTGGGCGAACAACCTGAATCTGTTTTTCAATAGATTTGACCAACCGCCCTCCCCCCTGTCTGCACAACAACCACTGCTGCCTCTAAGAAATCAAGTCCTGCTGCCCACTCCCCACTCCACCGACACCCCCCCCACTCCCAACACACAGCCCCCCATCCTGACCCTGACCAAGACCCAGGTGAGGACGGAGCTGAGGAAGATCAAGGCGAGGAAGGCGTCGGGACCGGACGGCATCAGCGCAAAGCTCCTCAAGTCCTGTGCAGACCAGCTGTGTGGGATTGTGACGTATATCTTCAACATGAGCCTGAAACTGGGGAGGGTACCACAGCTGTGGAAAACATCTTGTGTGGTACCTGTACCAAAAACTTCCCACCCCAAAGACCTGAACAGCTACAGACCGGTGGCCTTGACGTCCCACTTGATGAAGACCCTGGAGAGACTGCTCCTTGCTCATCTCCGCCCCCTGGTGGAACCAGCGATGGATCCACTCCAGTTCGCCTACCAGCATGGCATTGGGGTGGAGGATGCGGTGATCTTCCTCCTTCACCGTTCTCTGTCCCACCTGGAGAAGCCCGGGAATATGGTGAGGATCATGTTCTTTGACTTCTCCAGTGCTTTCAACACCATCCAACCGATGATCCTGAAGGACAAGCTGCTGCGCGCAGGGGTGGACCAGCACCTGTCATCATGGATCCTGGACTACCTCACGAACCGGCCTCAGTTTGTGAGAACCCGGGACTGTGTTTCCGACACGATCATCAGTAGCACGGGGGCCCCCCAGGGAACGGTGCTGGCTCCCTTCCTGTTCACTCTTTATACTGCGGACTTCTCACACAACACAACACATTGCCATCTACAGAAGTTCTCTGATGACTCTGCGATCGTTGGTCTCATCTCCAACGGAGATGAAGCTGAGTACAGAGGGCTTATCCAGGACTTTGTGGACTGGTGCCATCGGAACTGCCTCCAGATCAACGCGAGGAAAACTAAGGAGCTGGTGGTGGACTGCCGCAGGCATGGGCAGCCCCTCACAGCACCAGTAAATATACAGGGAACAGACATCGAGATGGTGACATCCTATAAGTACCTGGGTATTCATCTGAACAATAAACTAGACTGGTCACACAATACTGATGCACTCTACAAGAAGGGACAGCGCAGGCTGTTCCTGCTGAGGAGACTCAGGTCTTTTGGTGTACAAGGGGCGCTGCTGAAGTCATTCTATGACACGGTGGTGGCATCAGCCATCACTTTTGGAGTGGTCTGCTGGGGCAGTGGCATTACTGCAGCCGATAGGAAGAGACTGAACAAACTGATTAAGAAAGCTAGCTCTGTCCTGGGGCAGCGCCTTGATCCGATGGAGGAGATAGGAGAGAGAAGGACGGTGGCTAAACTGTCATCTCTGCTGGAGTCCGAGTTCCACCCTATGCAGGACATACTGGATGCACTGAGGAGCTCATTTAGCAGCAGACTACATCATCCCAGGTGCACAACCGAGAGGTTTCGTAGGTCCTTCCTACCAACGGCTGTCAGACTGTACAACCTAAGCAGGGCTGCTCGCAGAGATTGCAAAAAGACATAACAAACTAATAGTTTTTTTGAATGCAAAAGATGCAATAGACTTACACTATGGTCCTCTCCGGCATACAACTAGGAACATACCGGTCGCTATGGAGGGTGAGAATATGTATGGGCACATAATCATACCATGTAAGATAACTAAATAGACGGTTATGCTGTTTCATCCCACCTAGCAACAATGCTCTGCACTGTGTGTGTTTATATATTTACATATTTATTCCATCTAGCTACAATGCTCAGCACTGGGTGTGTTTACATTTATATATCAATATATTTATTCCATCTAGCTACAATGCTCCGCACTGTGTTTTTATATATCTACATATTATTCCATCTAGCTACATTGCTCCGCACTGTGTGTGTTTATATACTTGCATATTTATTCCATCTAGCTACAATGCTCCGCACTGTGTTTTTATATATTTACATATTTATTCCATCTAGCTACAATGCTCTGCACTGTGTGTTCATATATTCATATATTTATTCCATCCAGCTACAATGCTCTGCACTGTGTGTCTGTGTGTGTGTGTGTATATATATATTTTATAGTAATATGTACATATGTATATTAGCTGCTCTTGCTTGCTTGTTTTTGTTTTTTTTTTGTTTTGTTTTTTTTCTTGCCTCCTGATTGTTGCTCTGAGTGTTGCTATCCCTGTGCTGTTGCAATCCTGGAATTTCCCCGTTGTGGGACTAATAAAGGCTTATCTTATCTTATCTTAAATAACAAAACTACACTGAATGTAAACAGGAAAATAAGTCATACAATACCAAATACGTGAAAACAAACTAGAAATAACATCAGCGGCCAAGAACTCCAAAATACAATATTATACAAATAAGGAAAAACAAAAAGGCAAAGAAACAGAGCACGGTGAAATCCCCCGTGCTCAGATCGTGACATATCAAGCAGTACAAAATCGTTTATCCCCACTTTATGAAAAATATTCAGAAACTGTTGAGCACAGTCTTTTGCCATGACTTTTGTTGAAAAATTTACTTCAGCAAGTCCACTTTGGGGCTGCCAAATGTAAACGCAGAAGTAATGTGAGCGTGCGGCGCAGGGAACTCTTGTGTAATTGTTCGTTACGCGAGAGTTCAGCCAGCCAGCTGCTTGCATTTTGTGTTTCACAGATGTAAAAGCATTATATTAAAAGATCAATCCACAGATTTTGTGGATCAGTATCGGCTCAGTCAAACGTGAATCGATTCGAATCACTGAATTGATTTTTTGAACCCACCCCTACTAGTCACTGATTTCAAAGGAAAATGGCAAAATTTTAGGGAAAATTTTAAAGTGTAAAAGTTTAAGTGAAGCAAGAATTCTAAGGAACAAAAAGCTGTATTTATCTTAAAGGCCAAATGTCACGTAACAGGGTCCTTAAAATGTCTTGAAACTAGATATAAAAGGGAACCGATCCGTTCGGGTCTTGGTGCATATGCTTCAGTAACGCCGGAATATTCGTTAATTTAAAACTGCCGCGCTTGGCCTGACGTTCCTACTCACGGCCCCCGGAATCGCCTGGGGAAGAAGGCGGAAGTGACGAAAAAGATTGTACCTTAGTTTGATGCTTGGGGTATCCCGATTGATTGTTTATATGGAGACTGGAAGAAGCACCGCATATTTTTAATACATAGACAGTTTTTTTTCCTTTGTTTGTGGAAGGCAATCACTATTTTTGTTCTTAGTTACCCCTCGTTACCAACGTAACAACGACCAACAATTTTATCCTTAGAAATAAATCATCTATCGTATTGCTGGATGGCACCGTAAAACGGGGCTATAAGGGACGGCTCGGTAATAAGGGACACTTTTCTGGGAAATGTTTTAAATGTAATTCGTGTTGTTATTGTCAAATATTTTAAGGATTCATGGATATTTGACAATAACAACACAACTCAGCGTCCTGCTCAAAATAAAAAAAGCAGAATTCTGGATTTGGAAGGCGATTCCTCTCTGTTCCGCAGCCGCAGGACAGTTGAAAGTGTGAGGCCATCAGCCTAATGACTTCTCATTGTAGTGATAATAGCCCACGCTGAGAGATCTGCCCGCCCCGGCCATCAGCCTAATGATTGAGTCCACACTTCTAACTGTAGTGAGAATAGCTCACGCTGAGCGCTCTGCCAGCCCCCTAGCTGTGGGGGTCACACACACGACGTGTTCCTCAACACACTCAATAATTTTTTTTCCCGTATATTTTTCTTTTGGGCGTACAGAAATGGCAATACGCCCGTATTTGCTAAAATTGCATTTTCCCCATATTAAAATACGGCGAAAACGTATCACTTGACAGGTATGCGCCTCCATTCTCATTCTGATTTGGTCAGTTTCTTGACAGCAGCGGCTCTCCTCCACTGTAATAATAATGGCTTCCGAAAAATCAATATTTATGGGGCGCCCTCGACAGACCCCCTTCGGCTTCCCAATTCTGGAGGCGATTAATGTCCAATTCAATGACATTTTCCACTGGTTCTGCTCTCTGGTCATCGTCGGAACTGTTGTCATCAGACAAAGCATCTGATTCCGTCTCGGACGGCTTGAACCTGTAAGGTTCTATGCCTCTGTCACTGTCTGAACCACTGACAAAAAAAAAGACAAAAAAAAAGACAAAACTAAACTAATTTGTTCACAATCGCTGTCACTTTCCGTCATGATTGTCCAATGTTGATAAGTGTGAATGTGGATAGGCAGGGCAGCCAGGGTGAAATTTGTGACATCAAAATCATGGCCACGGTCTGGACTGGCTGTCACAAGCCAGCGAGCAAGGCGGGGCCTTCGCCTGGTGTATTTTGTGCAATTATGTAAATACGGGTGGGTGATATGGTCTCCGGTATGAATATTTGGTTTAAGCTATGTGTATTTTATCAAAATTCGTTGTCATTTGGAAAAAAAAATTACGTGACATTTGGCCTTTAAGTAAAAACAGAAGAGCTGTGTGAATGGGCCAGAAGGCCCCAGAAGCCAGAGGGAAAAGAGAAGCACAGGACTTTGACATGGAGAAGCAGAGAGGACAAAAGAGAGAACTCTTCTTTGCAGAGGGACAAAAAAGAAGCTCTTTCACACACACAGGGGTGGTCTTGAGCAGTGTTGGGCAAGTTACTAAAAATTATTAACTAATTACAGTTACTAGTTACTTCTTTTCAAAAGTAATTGAGTTACTTTACCAGTTACTGCATGACTAAAGTAATTAGCTACTTGGAAAAGTAACCTTCCCGTTACTTTTAAATGCATACTTAAATCATCTTGCACACCTAGCAAGATAATTACCTCTGCCAGGCCGAAAAGGCCAGGAGGAGGTTATGTTTTTGCCGGAGTTTGTGTGTCTGTCTGTTTGTCTGTTGGTTAGCAAGATAACTCAAAAAGTCTTGGACGGATTTCCATGAAACTTTCAGGCGTTGTTGGAAATGGTACAAGGAAGAACTGATTAAATTTTGGGGGTGATCCGGTTCACCGTCTGGATACAGGAATTTTTTAAAGCATTTTTCAACACTGTGACATACAGCCATTTTCAACATGTGCGCAGGCGCAATAGAGGGCGCTGGTCGTCGTGTCTGATGAACACAAACTCCGCCTTCTTCAAAGTTTTAGGCACAAAAGCACACAGAAAACAGGGCTCGCCAGAGTGCCTGTGTTTGCACTACGCTGCAAAAGCTGACACGGGCAGCTGTCCGGCGCCGGATTATTTGGCAGAAATTCCCCGGCCAGCCATAGGGGCTGCGCAAAAACCAGCTCTCTGCCGGGGGAGGCTTCCAAATCCTCTTTTTTCCGCGGACCGCAAACCCAATAAAACCCACGGCAACCATTATCGCACCTTCTTTTGTCCTGCGGCTCCGAAACAGAGAGGAATCCCGGCGCCAGTAATGCTGCGCCTCATATGTGTCACTAATGCTAAAAGTGACTGCATCAGGGATTTACCACCTTGAATGAATGAATGAATTTATTTCGGATAGTACAGTACAGGTTAAAAGAAACTGTGTAATATAGCAACAAGGTCAAATTAGACAAAGACTCCTTCTACTATACAATTCCACGTGAGTTATCCGAAATGGGTGATGGCTGAAGCCGCAGCTTATATTGCCCACCCATATTCCATCCAAGAATTCAAAAGAGAAAAAAGAGAAAACAAGACAAGAGCGATTACAATTTAAAACAAAGCTAAGACAAAATGTGACTGACAGAAAAAAAAAAAAAAACTAAGCTAAGTTAAACGGTTACTATTCAAAACAAATCTAAGACAAAATGTCACAGAGAAAAAAAAAACTAAGCTACAACACAACACAGGCTGGATATGTCAATCCTTATGTGAGTTTACATGTCGTCTTGTAAATATGTTTGGAGTAATTCTTCCTTTACTTTTTGTTTAAACTGTCCAAGCGTTGTACATGATTTTAGTTCAGGTCCAAAATCGTTCCATAATCTGACTCCTTGCACTGAAATACAGTGTTGCTTGGTGGTTGTTCTCACTGTAGGCTTTTGAAATATACATGTTCCTCTGAAGTGATATCGTCTCTCCCTTGTTTGGAACAACTTTTGGATATTTGCGGGCAGTGATAAATTCTTCATTTTGAACATTATTATTGCGGTTTTAAAGTCAATCAGATCTTTCAACTTGAGAGTTTTTTGTTTAAGAAAAAGTGGGTTTGTTGGTTCCCTGTAAGCTGCTTTGTTTATTATTCTAATAGCTCTCTTTTGAAGCATAAACACTGGATATATGTTTGTTTTATATGTATTTCCCCATACTTCATTACAATATGTCATGTATGGGAGTACTGTATTCATGAATGATACAAGGTGTATAGTATGGGTTGATTCCGCAAAAATTTCACTCTGTGTAATATTGCAATTGATTTGGATACTTTACCTTTAATATAATTAATATGTGGCTTCCAACACAGTTTGTTATCAATTATTACTCCAAGGAATTTAGTTTCAGATACCCTTTCAATCTCTACACCATTTACACTGAGTTTGGGTACTGGGTTGTTGTGATGGTTGTTAAAACCTGTCTACCCAATTTGCATCCGTCAGTGGAGGAGATGGACACAACAGCAACACTTCAGTTTATTACCTCCGCCAAGGAGGCAATGCTTTTACTACTGAACCACTAATCCTATCACTATCAGATTGATTGTCATTGATTAATTGTGTGTTTATTGCACTGTCCCTGTCAAATAAACACATAATCATTCTGAATCCAATTGCTAGTCATATGTTTACATGCTCAAGGAATCTGAAAACATACACACAAACACTGTATGGGGGGAATGGTGGCGCTTGGTGGAGGTCTGCGCTCTCCGAGTGCTTTTCTAGTTTAATTAATGTATTACATTACTGGCTCATTATTATTAATGTCAGGTTGAAAACAGACCGTTTCAGACAGAGCTTCACAGACGGATTTTAATGTCGGTGTTGCTGCACACGTGTCAGTGTGTGGGACATAAAGCTGTCCTTGTTTATCTTACCTTTATGATTATGGGTTAATCCAATGTGCAGTGATCCAAAGAAAATGTCCATTATCCACAGTCCAAATGTTTGCCATGAGAGACATGATCCAGTCCCTCAAATTCCTTTTGGGGATCAAAATCCATTTATGAACAATTTTTACCCAGGTAGCAAGTAAATGTGTTTTAACTTCATTGGATCACAGTCCAGCTGTTTGATGGAAAGTGACTGTTGATATCATGGCTACGTTCCGATCCACAGTGTACTTTAACTGTATTCCCTACTCCCTGCTGTTCTCAGGGAATATCAGTGAAGTTAACTGCCCTCCACAAAATGTCTCCATTTGAAACACCCTGTAACCGTTGGATCCCTCCTTTGTGTGTTACCACGGTAACCATAGACACGTACCAATGCAACAGTGGATAATTTATATTTCTTAAATAAAATATTGATACAAATATATTTTTATTACAATCAGTTGATATAAACAATAACCAACATCAGTTTAGCTTGTTAATAACGTTAGCAACAATAGTTTGTTTTGCTCATATTTGAGGTGCAATAGCTTATGGGTAATCTTCTTGTCAACTTCTGGTGAAGTGATGTCCGGTTGTTCACTTCTTCCCTGCACAGTTCTCAGTTCCCTCTGAACTGAAGACCATTTGCTCCCTTCGGTTTGGAATCTCAGTTAATATGGAGGATACCCTGTGCAGTCCACTTCAGAGTACACTCTTGGCCGATCAGAATGCACCCCATGTCTTCAGTCTGTAACGACCATGTTATGTCGGAATAATGGAGGCCAGAGAACTCTCTCTGTTGAACACTGAACCACCTTTATTGAACTTCACATTCCAATATATATTCCAGACATAGCCCGCCTGACGTCACTCACCCTCCCAACCCCAGCTGAACTACGGCAAGCCCCAGAGTACAATTCCCATATGTAACATCCCCCCCCCCACATACAAAGTTCCAGGCCCCAGTTCAATAACCCAACAAACACAGAATGTAGTGTACATATACCACCATTTTTTTTTGAGCACATGTACATAAAACTATAAACAAGCGAACCCTTACCTGGGCGTCTGAGTAGACTGCCAGAATGCCCCGCCTGGTTGGAGCGGATTATTCTGCCGCTAGTCCCAACCGGCGCCAACCCAAACAGTCTTTGCCACAAAGTCCTCCAGGTACCTAGGCCTCCGACGAATTCTAGCCAGGCGTCCCCTCAGAGGGGACCCTGCACCTGGCACCGTCGGCCTAGCCTGTGGGTCCACATCAGACAGGACCCTCCAATTCCAGCTCCCACTGAAACGTCCAGCTGTAGCTTCAGTCCTCTGCAGCGGCAGCGATCTTCTCAGCCTGCTGCCGTGCCACCGAGACCTGTCCTCCATCTCAACCGTGTCTGGGCGCTGCCGCCTCGCAATCCACTGTGGCTGTAACTTGTGGAAGCGAACCGGGTGCTTGATCCACACCTGGTCTGCTTCCCTCAAACCATGGTCTCTCATCCTGTGCTTCCTCTCAAGCCTCCGCTTCATTCTGCGTTGCTGTCTGGCAACCCGGCTCCACACTGCCTCCATTCCCTCCAAAGCACCTGTCGTTGGTGGTCTCAGCTGGCTCACCTGCAAGGGTAACTCACGCCCCAGCATGAGAGACGCCAGCGAACAGCCCGTCGTGGCATGGACTGACACTCTATAATGCAGCAACGTGTTATGAAGAGCATCTGAGAATGCTAAACCATCCGCCAGGTGGGCTCTCAGTCCATTCTTCAATGTTTTATTAAACTGCTCCACACCTCCATTGGCCTGGGGATGGTAGAACACCGTCTTTACATGTTCCATGCCCCTGCTGCTCAGAAACTCCTCAAACACTCCAGAGATAAATTGTGGCCATTGTCCATTGTAACTGTGCTCAGGCCCCCCCACCTAGCAAACAGAGACATCAGGAACCCCATGACCACTTCCGTTGTGACCGAGTTGGTTGGAAGCACCTCCAGCCACTTCAAGAACATGTCATAGGCCACAAGCAGGAACCGGCTATTCATAGGCGCTGCATGCAGTCCACCACAGATGTCCAATTCGACATGTTTCCAAGGTCCTTCGGGGTACGGCACTGGCCGTAGTGATGGGGGAGGTGGTCCACCCATCTTGCCACTCTCCAAGCATGGAATGCAGTGCTTCACCATGGCCTCAATGTCCTTGTCAATACCCGGCCACCAAACAGCGCCCCTATTGCGTTGTTTCACCTTGACCACCCCCAAGTGCCCCTTGTGCAGCATCACCAGGACCTGAGCCCTCAGGGACGACGGGATCAGAGCGCATTGCCCTCTAGCCACACACACCTCGTTCCAGCAGCTCAGCTCATCCTTGAAATGGTGATAAGGTGCCAATTCGCCCTGTACCCTCACTGGCCAACCCTCTCTGATTGCCGAGCACAATTCCACCAGCATCGGATCCCGTTCTGACTCCTCCCTGAGTTCCTGAGGAGATACTATCTTCTGGACGATTCTGTGTAGCGCATGGATCAGGTCCGCCTCGGCCAGGTCATCATCAACGTCTTCCGGCAGGGAGGAATTAAACGTGGCGCAAGACAGGAGGTCCTCCACGATGTTTTCTTTGCTCAGAGTGAACTTGGTGGTGAAGTTATAGGCTCTCAACCTCTCAGACCACCTATGGATTCTCAGCAGTCTGTGCCCCGACCCCAACATCTCCAGCAAAGTTGTGAGTGCCCGGTGGTCCATTCTCAGGGTGAAATGACGCCCGTAGACGTAAATATGCCACCTCTCACATGCCCAGACACAGGCCAGTGCCTCCCTCTCGCCCACAGCATACTTGTGTTCCGCTGCCGAGAGGAACCTTGATGCGAATGCCACCGAGCGTTCCGTGTTGTCCTGAACCTGGGACATGACCGCCCCCAACGCCAAACCAGACGCGCCACAGGTCACAATGGTCCACCGGTCTCTTCAGGCTGAAAACAGACTGTTTCAGACAGAGCTTTTAGAATATGTCCAGTCTGCTTTATCCTGCCTTGAAAGCTTACTGTGGAAAAAATCTGAAGAAAATCAACATGATATTGCCAGTAATTTCCTCATTTTGGAGTGAGAGTTGGCAACACTACATAAAGCTGTCTATGTTATCTTACTTTTATGATATAGATTTAATCCGATGTGCAGTGTGTTATGTCGGTAAATCAGAGTCGGGCAGATACAGCAAGACACACACACTACATATCACAGTGATCCAAAGAAAATGTCCATTATCCAAAGTGCAAATGTCTGCTGTGACAAAAACATGATCCAGTCCTTCAAATTCCTTTTGGAGATCAAAATACACATTTTTGAATAATCTTTATCCAGGTAGCAAGTAAATGTGTTTTAACTTCAGTAGCTCACAGTCTCAGCTGTGTGATGGAAAGTCAGTGTTTACATCACATCTTCAGTTTGTAATGATGTATCTGGTAATCAGTTGATTGAATTCTTGCTGGGTCACAAACTGTCCAGATGCATACCTGTGATTGAAATCCAGCTGTGGGTGTTCAGATAAGAGTATTTCCACTTTACATCCTGCTGTGGCTGTTTAGATGTAGTAGATCCACTTCACGGTGTTAGTTGTTAGCATAGCTAGCCATTACTTAGCACTAGCTTTGTCAGAGCTTGTTGCTACTTTCAGGCAGTTTTGAAGATTGCAGTAGGACTCAATTGGCACTTAGTGTGCAACCCGCCAATATCAGGGATGGCAACAGGAAATTCTGATTTCAGCTGAAATCTAAGTTGGTCGATTGACTTATGGGGGGGCCAGGGGGGCACAGTCCCCCTGAAGCTGGGAGGTTTTCAGTAAAACAGAAGTAATTTAGAGTGAAAAAAATGATTAAAAAAAATGAAATACTAGACTTAAATTTAATGAAAAGTTAACTTACTTTTTCTTCAATGTTGTCTCACTGTCTTTAGTCCAACATATTTAACAGTTCTATAAGAGTTTATTACACTATTTACACTGGCCACCAAGTCACTTCTAATGTGAAACTTTCTTCCTTTTGGCAGCAAGCTGTGTCAGTCTCTGAACTTTGAACTTCATCTCCTTTTCTGGTTTCTTCAGAAACTGTCCGACTGTTTCTGTTACCCTGTCGAACTTTGAGCCAATTTTCACCTTTACCGTCACTTTTCTCTCAAGCCAATTCCATCGGAACTTATTTTTGACACTTTTGTCTATTTCTAGCACTGATGACTCCTGATCCTTCGATAAAAATCTCATAATTCCGCTGAAAACAATACCGAAAGCTCAGAATTCCAACACGAACCAGGGATGTGATTTGGGGTTGGGGAAATTATCTGAAAATTTAGCAGGGGGTCTGGGGGACACAGGCCCCCAGCAGGGTTAGGGGCAAGGGGGGCGAAGCCCCCCGAAGCTCCTGGGTTTTTATGATTTTTAAGTACTAGAACTGTGCTTAAATGACATAAAACAAACAGCTGAATGCCACTTATTACTGTATAATATTGACTTATGTTCCAAGAAGATAGCATTCCTAAAATATTCCAACAAGCATTATCCATCACATGCTTTAACACTTGATCAAATCAAAATCAGTTAATTTTATCTATTCCATAATAGAAATAAAATTCCAACATACCATTACTTTTTATAATTTCAGCATTCATTTCAGATCACCAGTTTCAATCTCCATTGAGTCTTGAGCAGTTCATTTTGCACAATCACTGATGCAGCCAAGTCTTAGAAATATTCAAAAGTTATGAGTCAATATCCACTGTGCACTGTCAATTTCAAACTGTTTGGAATCATAAAAGTAATGTAACTAAATTGTTTTGCTATTTTTTTCTCCTCACCATCAATGTCAAGGCGCTGCATGAGTTTTGGGGGATGGTTAACTTTTATAACCGTTTCCTCTCCTGCGCAGCCCAGCTCATTACAGCCGTTGTACGCCGCACTCAAGAAATGGAAACCGGCGGACAGAATCGACTGGACTTCTGAACGGCAGCAGGCGTTCTGAGGTTAAAACAGCTCTGGCAAACACTGGTGCACCCAGACCCGGCGGCTCGGATAGCGCTCACTACCGACGCCTCGGACATGGGCATAGCGGCCGTCGTGGAGCAATGCGTTGCTGGTTCTTGGCAGCCGCTCACCTTTTTTTTTAGCAGGTCGTTGCATGACAGTAAGCGTAAATACAGCGTGTTCGACAGAGAGTTAATGGCTCTCCACCTGGCCATACGCCACTTCTAGTTCTGCCTGAAAGGGTGCACCTTCACTGCGTTCGTGGACCACAAGCCGCTAACGTACTTAACGTACTTTATCTTCCTGAAAGATAAAATAAAGTGGAATTCGGCGAATTACCAGAAAAATCACATCCCTGAGAACAAGCCGCCATGAATTTTTGACAAAGCATACAACGAGCCATTTGATTGGTCCAATCGTTTGCAACTATCCAATCGCAGGGCTGCTGACAATACAGCAGTAGCTTGAGTACATAACATCCGGGTTATCGCAGGAGACTTGACCAGGGGAAGCGCCGAGCACTTATGTAATCGTGTTGATTTTCGCTAAAATTGGTAACAATAAGGTACCTTACCTCCCCTAAAATTTTCTCAACGGATTTAGATGATTCACAGAAATGATCAATTTGAAAATAAATCGGCGGAAATCCGCAGATTGGCAGAAAATTGCCATCCCTGCAATATGCTTTACAACAAAGGAAAAAAACCTGTGTATTTCCACAAAAACAAAGTAGCTTCATTTCTTCCTCTGCTCAAAGTGATAAAGATTCACTTCTCTTTGCAACAGGTCACATTGACTGATGGCTGCATCTCAGCTACAGGTATACAGTGGATATAAAATGTCTACACACTCCTGTTCAAATGAGAGCTTTTTTGTACTGTAAAAAAATGAGACCAAGATAAATCATTTCAAAACTTTTTCCCCCATTAATGTGACCTATAACCTGTACAACCCAATTGAAAAACAAACTGAAATCTTTTAAGGGGAAAAATAAAAAAAAAAAAAAAATTTACAATAACCTGGTTGCATAAATATGTTCACCCTTAAACTAACACTTTATTGCAGCACCTTTGGCTTTTATTACAGTACTCAGTCATTTTGGGTAGGAGTCTATCAGCGTGGCACATCTTGATGTGGCAATATTTGCCCACTCTTCTTTGCAAAAATGCTCCAAATCTGTCAGATTGTGAGGGCATCTCCTGTGCACAGCCTTCTTCAGATCACCCCACAGATGTTTGATCTGGATTCAGGTCTGGACTGTGGCTGGGCCATTCCAAAACCTTAATCTGTTAGGTTAATTGGCTGTTCTAAATTGTCCCTAGATATCTGTTTCCTATAGGCCCTTAGAATAGAGGGTTAGTATTAATGAAAGCGCTTTGAGTGGTCTTTGTGACTAGAAAAGCGCTATATAAGTGCAGGTTAGTTAGTTAGTTAGTTAGTAATCTTCTTCTGGTGAAGCCAAGCTTTTGTTGACTTGGATGTGTGCTTTGAGTCATTGTTGTGCTGAAAGCAGGGCCACCTTAACTCGCCGTAAAGGCCTGGGGCTGAGAGGTTTTGTAGGCCCCCCCTTCCGCTCCTCCCAACAGAATCTCAGTTTAAAAATGATACAATGCAAGAAAACACAACTAGAGTGCAAAAACTCAAGGCAGTGGCTATGGATACGGAAGCTGTATCCCTATCCAAAAATTTATATTGGTACAGAAGACAATCTGACAAAACCCTTTCGGATCAGCTCCAAACCAGCTGCTGCTGTGGCTTAGGTAGACAGCATGATGGGCCTGTGATCAGAAGGTTGCTGGTTCCCATCCTGCTCTTGGTGCCTTGTCCAAACCATTTTACTTGATATGAAATTTACACTTAAAATTAAGAGGTTAGCCTTAGAATTTGGGAGCGGGTAAGGTTAAAAATGCAGTAAATAGATATCAATTAAAATTTTGAAACAAATAAATGCCTCAGATTTCCATACCTGTAGCCCGCTGCTTTCAGGACACGCATTAATAGAATGTGCTGGCCAATCAGATTTGAGCTGTATCTGTAACAAAAATTCTATGGGTATGGTTCCATATCCATAGCCAATGCCAAAACTCAGTCTGTAAGACAAAATATCTTCAGTTGAGGCTGTATATGCTTGTTTTTGTCTGAGAAGATATTTATTCTTGCTGTGCAGTTTTTATGTAGCCCTCTCACTCGCCTTGCTTTGTTTACCAACAGTGACATCAACACAGCATGGGAGGCGCACGAGTGAGGGACACACATCAACCCCAAGGTTGAAGCAAATTTGAGCTCGGCACTTGAGCAGAAGGCCTGGGTAGTGCTGTTATGGCCACTGTGTGTGCATCATAACCTCCCATGCAACCCTTAGTCACCCACCTGTAACCTCAGTTTACCCCAGACACCTGTTACACAATGAATGAACCAACAAAATTAAGATACACATATACTTTAACACGTATTAGACAAAACAGAAGAGTTTTCACACACGAAATAAAATAAAAATAAAAAATAAGAAAAAACACAATAACGGATAAACAAATGAATGAATTAAATTAAATGAAGAAAGACTGTACCCAGGTGTTCAGTTCAAGCGGTCTGTTTGTGGTACCGCACGTTGGCACACTTGCTGCGTGCGTTTCCTCAGTAAAAAAAAACCACACTGCTGGTACTGCTGGTGGCGTTAAAGTAACTCGTTACTCCCAACACACATCTTGAGCAACCCCACCAATCAGGAACTGGCTGGATCTCTCTCTCTCTCTCGCTCTCTTTCTCTCGTGCGCATGCGTGAGCATTTGTGGGAGCAGGTGTGTGGAGTGGCGTTGAGTGAGTACTCTAAACTTTGTTTTTCTAACTTTTCTCTGTCTTGTGTGTTGAGGTGTGTGTGTTTATTATATAGCGGTTTGAGTGTGTGTGTGCTGGGGTGTGAGTTTTGGAGTGAGTGTGTCGGGGAACGGTAGCTTCTGCTGCCCGTTTTTTCCCGGCCGACATCATGCCGGTAGGTGACGGTGGTGTGGAGTTCGAGCGCTTGACCCGGAGGCATGGCGTGAGAATCCTCCCGGCAGTTTCCTGTTCTGTGGAGGAGGCCGGCCTCGCAGTGGGACAGGTGGTTGGGCATGATTGTATAAAGTCAGCATCAAGGATGAACAGCGCAATTGTCATTTTTCTGGATTCAACTGAAAAAGCTGATCAGGTGGTGGAACAGGGAGTTGTCATAAATGACACTTTTACTCCCGTTTTACCGCTGGTGAACCCTTCTAGGAGGCTCACCATCTGTAACGCTCCTCCTTTCATTAAAAATGATCAGCTGATAAGAGAGTTGTCCCGTTTTGGCCAAGTTTGTTCCCCCATCAGAATGGTCTCTCTGGGTAGTAAATCACCCCTGCTAAAGCACGTCGTGTGTCACAGGAGGCAGTGCTTTATGGTGTTAAAAGACAGCTCTGCAGAACTGAACATGTCTTTTAACTTAAGGATTGACGGCTTTAGCTATTTAGTCTTTGCAACATCTGAAACTATGAAGTGTTTTGCGTATGGTGCAGAAGGCCATCTTATTAGATCATGTCCTAGATCATGTCAAGGCCGGGGATATTAGATCATATCCCCGGCCACAGAGGTCTGGAGAGCAGCAAGCTGTGAGACTGCTGGGTCTTGATCCTCTGCCCGCCAGCAGTGCCAAAAGGCCTCCACAGCACAAGGGCGCCAGGACAGCACGTCAGAGTTGGCATGGAGGCGGCCTGCTCGATACACAATCTCCATCCATCCATCCATCTTCTATCGCTTTGCCAGAGGTCCGGGTCACAGAGGTAGCAGTTCAAAAAGAGAAGGCCAGACTTCTCTCTCCCCAGCCACCTGCTCCAGCTCTTCAGATGGGATACCAAGGTGTTCCCAGACCAACTGAGAGATGTAATCGCTCCAGTGAGTCCTGGGTTTGCCCTGGGGTCCACTCCCAGTGGGACGTGCCCAAAACACCTCAAGTGGGAGGCGTCGAGGAGGCATCCTGATCAGATGCCCAAACCACCTCAACTGGCTCATTTCAATGTGGAGGAGCAGCGATTCTACTCTGAGCCTCTCCCGGATGACTGAGCTCCTCACCCTATCTCTGAGGGTGAGTCCAGCAATCCTATGGAGAAAGCTCATTTCAGCCGCTTGTATCCGTGATCTTGTTCTTTCGGTCATTACCCAAAGCTCATGACCATAGGTGAGAGTAGGAACGTAGATTGACCGGTAAATCGACAGCTTTGCCTTAGAACTAAGCTCCCTCTTCACCACAACAGACCGGTACAACATCCGCATCACTGCAGATGCTGCTTCAATCCGTCTGTCAATGTCTCACTCCATTTTCCCCTCACTCGTGAACAAGACCCCAAGATACTTAAACTCCTCCACTTGGGGCAGGAGCCTGTCCCCAACCCAGAGAGGACAATCCACCTTTTTCCTGCTGAGGACCATGGACTTGGACTTGGAGGTGCTGATTTTCATCCCAGCCACTTCACACTCAGCGGCAAACCATCCCCGTAAGACCTGTAGGTCATTGCTGGATGAAGCCAACAGGACAACATCATCTTCAAACAACAGAGATGAGATCCTGTGGTCACCAAGCATGACACCCTCTGTTCCCTGGCTGTGCCTACAAATCCTGTCCATAAAAATTATGAACAGGATCGGTGACAAAGAGCAGCCCTGGCAGAGTACAACTCTCACTGGGAATGAGTTCGACCGAGTACTGGCAATATGAACCAAACTCTCACAACAGTCGTATAGAGACCGGATAGCTCGTAACAACAAGCCCGATACCCCATACTCCCAAAGCACCCCCCACAAAAAAAACACAGGGGACGTGGTTGAATGCCTTCTCCAAGCCCACAAAACACATGTAAACTGGTTGGGCAAACTCCCACGAACCCTCAAGGATTCTTGAGAGGGTAAAGAGTTGGTCCAATGTGCCAAGGAAAGGACGAAAACTACATTGCTCCTCCTGAATCCGAGGTTTAACCAACGGCTGGACTCTCCTCTCCAGAACCTTGGCATAGATCTTCCCAGGGAGGCTGAGGAGTGTGATCCCTTTGATGTTGGAGCACACCCTCCAGTCCCCTTTCAATTCAATTCAATTCAGCTTTATTTATATAGCGCCTTTTCACAACAACAGTCATATCATAGCACTTTCAACTGTAGGGGAAACCCCCACAATTGCAGAAAGACCCCAGCAATCAGGCGATCCCCTGTGAGCAAGTGCTTGGCCACGGTGGAGAGGAAAAACTCCCTTTTAACAGGAAGAAACCTCCAGCAGAACCAGGCTCAGGGAGGGGCAGTCATCTGCTGCGACTGGCTGGGGGTTGAGGGGATAAAGAAGATGAAAAGAACAGACATGTAGAGAGCAAACAGCACGATGGGGACTCAATCTATGGGAGAGAACAAACAGATGTTAATGACCAGCAAAAAAAATGTATTTCATTGAGAGTGAAGAAAGGAGTGAAGCCCAGTGCATTATTGGAGGTCCCCCGGCTGTCTAAACCTATTAGCAGCATAACTAAGGGAGGGTTCAGAAACACATGATCCCTTCCTAATTGTAGGCTATATCAAAAAGGAAGGTTTTAACCCTATTCTTAAAAACAGAGAACGAATCTGACTCCCGAATCCAGATTGGCAGCTGGTTCCACAGGAGAGGAGCTTGATAACTGAAGGCTCTGCCTCCCATTGTACTTTTGGAAATTCTAGGTATTACAAGTAATCCAGCATTTTGGGAGCGTAGTGCTCTGTTAGGATAATATGGTAGTATCAGATCTTTTAAATAAAAAGGGGCCTGATTGTTTAGAGCTTCGTAAGTGAGAAGAAGGATTTTAAACTTAATTCTCGTCGTCGGCCTCCGTCAGTCTATGATGACCATGGAAGAGAATCCTAAACGTCTACTCTGCTGGAACAGCACCACCTGTGGCTGAACAGGCTGATGTGCACCGGTGTTCTACCTTCCAGCGTTGGGCGTTGGTAGGATTCAAGCCTGGGCAGGAAGATATGGAGGACAAGATGTTACCCATGCAGCATGTCCCCCCTCTCCACGTCACTGATGAATCCAAAGGAACAGCAGGGCTGCTATAGTTTGGCACCAGCGCCGTCGCAGGAGCTGCCAGAACAATGTTGAGCACAACAGAGAACTGCCTTAGGGGCTCCGACTCCGGATTTTTCCTCAGGGTTGACTCCCGAAGCCTTTCCCGTGACCGGGTGTGCCGCAAGGCAGCGGAGGTTTGAAATCAGGGTTTACCTTCCCCTAGATGGGCTACCTTCCCAGGTTGACGAGCCACCATCTACCCGAAGCATCTGGTTTTAAGGCGCCAGAGATCCGCCCTCGCCCCTTCTCCTATGAGTAAAAGCAGTTCCGCCGGGCTAAGAGACTAAACCACATGGGCAGGCTAGGAGTTGGACTTAGTTGTCAGAGGCTTTTCGAGACGCACGCCGTAAGGAGCATTTTATGAGCACTGGGAGTTAAACCCCAGTGCCGCTCCTGGCTATGACAACCTTGGAACCACTTAATTCTAAACTCTTTGGAAAGTCTATGAAGGGAGGCCAGAACCGGAGAGATATGCTCTCTCTTTCTAGTACCTGTTAAAACTCTTGCTGCAGCATTTTGGATCAACTGAAGACTTTTTGAAGATGTTTTAGAGCAACCTGATAATAAAGAGTTACAGTAATCTAATCTAGAGCTAACAAAAGCATGGATCAGTTTCTCAGCATCACTCTGATGCTCCTGTCTTCAATCTTTCTTGAAGAGAGGAACCACCACCCCAGTTTGCCATGCCAAAGGCACTGTCCCCAGCCTCCACGCAATGTTGCAGAGGCGTGTCAACCATGACAGCCCTGCAACATCCAGGGCCTTGAGGTACTCAGGGTGAATGTCGTCCACCCCCAGGGCCTGGCCACCAAGGAGCTTTTTAACCACCTTGGCAACCTCAGTTCCTGTGATGGGCGAGTCGTCCCCCTTGTGCACAAGCCATGCTTCCTCTGTGGAAGGCGTGTCAGTGGGATTGAGGAGATCCTCAAAGTATTCCTTCCACTGCCCGACGATATGACCAGACAAAGTCAGCAGTGCCCCATCCGCACCACACGTAGTGTGGACAGGGAACTGCCTCCCCCTCCTGAGCCGCCGGACAGTTTGCCAGAATTTCTTCGAGGCCGACTGAAAGTCTTGTTCCATGGCCTCACCAAACTTCTCCCACACCCGAGTTTTTGCTTCAGCAACCACCTGAGCTATGGTCCTCTTGGCCTGCCGGTACACCTCAGCTGATTCAGGAGTCCTACAAGCCAGCCAAGCCTGATAGGACTCCTTCTTCAGCTTAATGGCCCCCCTCACCACTGGTGTCTGCCACTTGGTTCAGAAGCCCCAACGACCTTGTGGCTGCTGCTTCAACAATGGAGATGGAGAACATGGCCCATTCAGACTCCATGTCTCCAGACTCCCTCGGAATGTGGTTGAAGTTATTCCGGAGGTGGGAGTTGAAGACCTCCTGGACAGGGGCCTCAGCCAGACGTTCCCAGCACAACCTCACCATACGTTTGGGTCTACCAGGTGTGAATGGCATCCTCCCCTGCCATCGGATCCAACTCACCACCAGGTGGTGATCAGTTGACAGCTCTGCACCTCTCTTTACCCGAGTGTCCAAGACATACAGTTGCAGGTCTGATGACACAATGACAAAATCGATCATCATCCTGCGACCTAGGGTGTCCTGGTGCTAGGTCCACATATGGACACCCTTATGCTTGAACATGGTGTTTGTTATGGACAAACTGTGGTTAGCATAGAAGTCCAATAACTGAACACCGCTTGGGTTCAGGTCAGGCAGGCCGCCCCTCCCAGTCACCCCCCCTCAAGGTTTCACTGTCATTGCCCATGTGCACATTGAAGTCCCCCAGTAGGACAATGGAGTCTCCAAGAGGATCACTCTCCAGCACCCCAGTCAGAGACTCCAAAAGGGTGGGTACTCTGAACCATCATTTGGTGCATAGGCACAAATGATGGTTAGGACCTGTTTCCCAACCTGAAGGCACAGGGAAACAACCCTTTCATCCACCGGGGAAAACTCCAATATAGAGGCAGCAAGGTGGGGGGATACAAAAATACCCACCCCTGCTCGTCACCTCTCGCCCGGGGCAACTCCAGAGTAGGCCAAGCTTCAGCCCTTCTCCAGGAGACTGGTTCCAGATCCAGAGCCGTGTGTTGAGGTGAGGCCAACTATGTCTAGCTGGTATCTCTCAACTCATGCACCAGCTCAGGCTCGTTCCGCACCAGAGAGGTGACATTCCACGTCCCAAAAGCCAAATTAGGAAGCCTGGGATCAGACCGCCAAGGTCTCTGCCTTCAACTGCCACCTGATCCACATAGCACCGGACCCCCATGGTCCCTCCTGCAGGTGGTGAGCCTACTGGAAGGTGGACTCATGTAGCTCCTTCGGGTTGAGCCCGGCTGGGTCCCATGGGTGGAAACCCGGCCACCAGGCGCAAGGCATCGAGCCCCTCCCCCAGGCCTTGCTCCAGGGTGGGGCCCTGGTAACCCCACACTGGGTGGGGTACACTGAATCCTTGTTCTAACATTCATCATGAGACTCAGTTGGATCGTTCTTAGTCTGGCCCTTCACCCAGGACCAGTTTATCTTGGGTGACCCTACCAGAGGCAAATTGCCCCGGACAACATAGCACAATCTGAAAATCATAATCCTGCAGTGCCTCCAACCATCTCACTAGCTGTCCATCTGGCTCTTTAAAGTGCAGTAGCCAGGTCAGGGAAGCATCGTCCGTCCTGAGCTGAAATCTCTCCCTGTAAACATACGGGCAGAAATGGCGAAGCCCTTGGATGACTGCCAGCAGCTCTCGGCAGGTGACGCAATAATTCCTTTTGGCTCTGTTGAGAGTGTGGCTGAAAAAAGTGACCGCCTGCTCTCCGTGTTCTCCCTCCTGGGATAGCACCACCCCAATGCCCTGGTTGCTAGCATGTGTCCATGATGAAGAGGTGGTTTGGATCGAGATACCACAGCATGGGGGCTCCGATTAGTGCCGAGCGGAGCTGGGAAAAAGTAGCAGCACAGTTCTTGCTCCACTCGAACGTGTAGCCCTTCTGCGTCAGCTGATGCAGCGGGCTAGCGATGGTGGCGAAATCCTTCACAAACCTCCTGTAATTGGAGGCCAGTCCAAGTAAGCACCGCAGTTCTCCTCGGTCCTGCGGGACCAACCAGTTTCTCACCACTTCCACCTTGTCTGGGTCAGTAGCAACTCCTGCAGTGCTGATGATGTGACTCAGGAAGGTGGTTTCTTGCCAAAACGGGTGGCATTTCCAAGGGTGGAGCAGCAGCCTGGCCCGGCAGACAGTGTCCAACACCTCCTGGAGGTTGGACAGGGCACCATCAAAATCAGCTGCGTGAACAAGGAGGTCATCAAGATAAATGATGCAGCAGCTGTGGGGGACATGAGCCAGCACTCACTCCATCAGGCTTTCAGAGGTGGCCAGGGCATTGCAAAGTCGCATCATCTTGAACTGCCACAGTCCCTGCCTGATGGAGAAGGCTGTGTTCTGGTGGGTCTCTGGTGACAGCTTCACCTACCAATAGCCACTGCAGAGGTCTAGCAAGCTGAACCAGCTGGAGCCGGCGATGTAATCCAGCGCATCGTTAATGTGGGGCAGAGGGTAGGAGTCTTTACGGGTGATGTCATTCAGACACCGATAGTCCACACAAAACTGCTACAAACTGTCCTTCTTCTTGACCAGAACCACTGGCACCGCCCAGGGGCTGCTGGAGGGTTCAGTGACATCTGCCTCCAGCATCTCCTGAATCTTTTGCTCTGCTGCTTCCTGCCTTAAAAAGGGCAGATGGTGGGGGCGGAGCCGGATCAGCCTGGTCTCACTGGTGTCGATCTGGAGCTGCACCAAGCTGGTTCGGGTGCACTCTTCATCCCTGATGGCGAAAACGTCAACATACAGTAGCAATCCAGCAGCTCCCGCAGCTGGCGTCTCTGCCCCGACTATAACCCCCTGCAGCTCCGCTGGACCAGCTCCTCAACCACCTGCTGGGTTTCTGATGACGTGGTGATTTGTTCTGCTGGCAACCCCCTTGCTGCTGTCTCTAGCGGCGAAGACGATCCCTCCACTTGCGCTGGTGGTGCTGCAGCGGTCGGCTCTGGCAGGAATCCCCTCAGCTCAGCCTGCGCTGATGGCCCCTCGATCACACAGGTCCTTTGGTTCCTCGTCTGGCTCTTGCCACAGAGCGTGATGGTCTTAGCCCCTAGCAGGAGAGAAGAGCTGGCAGTGTCAATCTTTGCGCCCTGTGCTGCGAGCAGATCCAGTACGATGATGCAGGGGTCTTGGATGTCAACCAGCCAGAATGGGTGGTTTGTGTTCTGACCGGCCACTTCCATGACAAGGACTCATCGTCCTCCCAATCTGGCGCGCTCACCGGTGGCTGTGGTGATGCAGCACCTGGTGGGTTCCCACCCCTGTGGTGTGAGTTCATCTGTCCCGGGCAGCGCCCCAGGTCGGTCCAGAGAGATAGCGGAACCGGTGTCAATCAGGGCCCAGATTGGAGTGCTGTCCAGGCTGCACTCCAGGTATAGCCCTGGTGAGTGTCCAAGTCGGCCCAGACGTGGTGAGAGTTCGTTGGGGAAAATGTCTGTGAGAGGTGGTAGATCCCCGTCTGTGCCACCTCGCTCTTGTTTAAAGCTGGTGAGGGGGCTGGTTGTTGCGGGTTAGGTGCAGGGGAGTGGCATGCGATGTGGCCTGGCTCCCGCAGCGGAAACATCCCCCCCTCGCACCGCTGTCATCGTCTCGCCGGCCATGCAGCTGTGGTCTGGTGCAGCTCCTCCTCATCCTCGCTCTCAGCCGTGGTCTGGAAAGCTCTCTGCCTTGGTTATAAAACATCAGCCGCATGCTCCAGCATCGCCTCCATCCGCTCCGCCTCTGTCACAGCCACCTCCCAGCTGCTCGCGGCATGAATCCGGACATGTTCTCGGAGCTGGGCCAGACGGAGCACTCGGATGAAACTCTGCAGGACGAGCTTCTTCACCGCCTCCGGCTCGAAGTCTGGGTAGCCGCGTTGTGTCAGCAGCCAGACATCTGCTGCATAAGCCCCCAGGCTCTTTCGGTCACATCGCTAGCAGCTAGCCAGCTGTTCCCGGGTGTGGTCAACATGGGTCGCCCTCCCAAAACTGTCTCTGAAGTGCTCCCTGTAGCGCTGGCCAGCTGTGCCGTTTCTCAGGCTGGAGATCAGACAGCGTGCAGAGAGCTCCGCCCTCCAGTGCCAGTGTAACCTGCATAGCTGTCTCTTCAGGTGTCCAGCTGTTGAGCATGGTGACCAATTCAACCTGGATGAGGTAGTCGTCTAGCGAGGTTTCGCCAAAAAAGCAGGGAAGCTTGGCCCGTTGGTTGGTCAGTGGTATTGAGGTTGGGACGCTCGCCTCTGTGCTGATCACTGCCCTTGGCTGCAGTGGGATCGCTGGCTCGTAGTTTCCGAGCTGGAGCTCCCTGTCCTGCATTGAAAAAGGCGGGACACAGGATGTACTTGCTTTGTCTGGGCTGCTTCCCCATTCTTTGCGGCAAGCAGCTCTGGGGACTGGCGTGCCTTCTCTGCTGCCCATCTCCATTTGGGCGATGAGCTGTTAGAGCTGTCAAATCTCTGCCTTGATCCTCACTTCCATCTCAAATATCCCACTTCTGACACCAGTGTGACGTTTCAAGGGTTCACACAATAATGCGAGAGGATTTGGAACATAACAAGCATTTATTTCTCCACTGAGAAATTACGCAAAACAGAGGGCAGGTAATTCACACACACACACACACACACACACACCTCACTCAGAGTGACACAGACACTTAATCTCTCACACACAGGGAAAACAACACGGTCACAACCAGACTCATGACACAATTGTAACAGTACAACAATAACACTCAGAACACAAGAATTATGACAGTCTTTGAATCCCCCATGGTGCAAAGCACGCCGGGAGAATCCCCTGCCCCTTATCACAGCCCCGACGTCACAATAGGAAGGGAGTTAAAGAGTTCAGTGTGGCTCAAGTCTGCTACAGCAGGCACAAGGAACTTTTCTGGGAACAAAATAAAATGCTTGTGTACAATCTCTTCTTTCAGCTGCTCCTTTAGAGGTCATCATAATAGATCATCTGCCTCCATCTCACCCTATCCCTTCATTTTCCTCTGTAACACTAACCCTCTCCATGTCCTCCTTCACTACATCCATGAATCTTCTCTGTGGTCTTCCTCTTTTTCTCTTGCCTGGCAGCTCCATCTTCAACATCTTTTGTCCAATATATCCACTATCCCTCTTCTGCACATGTCCAAACCATCTCAGTCTTGTCTCTCTTTACTTTGTCTCCAAACTGCTCAACCTGAGCTGTTCCTCTAATATACTCATTTCTAATACTGTCCCTCCTAGTCCAATGACAATCCCAGGCAAAAATTTTATAATGACAACTATTTGAGGATGTTCAGTCATTTTATTTTGTATAAAACAAAAAACAAAATATATGGCACTAAACTCTTTCTCTAATAGTGAACAGCTGGACTTCTAGCATACCTACAATTAATGTAATTAATGCATTTTTTCTCTGTGTATGTAGAGGATAGAATTATGGAATCATCTTGTAATTTGCATTTCTAAAATAAATACCTGCACACCTCTAAATATATAAATCAGTCTGCAGTTAAAACGGAGTGCTTAATGGTCTTAACAAGCTGTTGTACACAACTGATTGTCAGAAAATATGGTCCCAACAAGACAGCTGCCTGTTGAAACTATGGAAAGGGCTAAAAAATACTAAAAAAAAAAAACCCCTCCTTCAAGAAGGTAAGCACAAAGTGTAGCAAAAGATGTTAGTTGTGGCCAACTAGCTGTGTCTAAAAGTTGACGCATGTACAGACAAAATGGGACGCTTGTAAAAGGAAGAATATAGGTAGACCAAGGATGCCATTAATGCATCTAGACAGAAAACTCAAAGCAATATGAATTGAAATGCACAACAACAGAAATTTGGGATCAATAAAGTACATCTACCTAAAAACAACTGTGCAGGAAGAGGAGGCAGTGTCTGCAACCAAACTGTAAATAACCAACTGAAGAAAATGGAATTTATAGACAGAAAAGCCAAACATAAACCACCATTAACACCTAAACATGAGAAAACAAAAATACAGTGGGCTAAAGAGAAACAGTCATGGACTGTGGATGATTGGATGAAAGTGATATTCAGTGATGAATCACAAATCAAATCAAATCAATTCAAATCAGCCTTTACTGTCATATTGCTGTCCATACAACTGTAGTGCAGGCAAGATGAAATTGTGTTTCTCTCGGCATCCATATAAGTAAAAAAGAACATAATTTAAGACACACTCACACACACCCTCACCCCCCACCCCAACACAGCCATTCACACTTCCCTGAGACATACTTGAAAACTAACCAGAACTATAATATACAAATAATATACATAATGTCCGTAGGTGCAGTAGTATGTATGAGAGATTCCGGATCAACTGTTCAGCATCCTAACAGCTTGTGGAAGGAAGCTGTTAATCAGTCTGGTGGTTCTGCCTCTGATACTCCGGAATCATTTGCCAGATGGCAGAAGTTCAAAGTGTTTATGCAGAGGGTGAGAACGGTCCTTGACAATGTTCAGTGCCCTGCTCCTACAATGGTTCTGAAAAAGTTCTTGGACTGAGGGGAGGGAAACTCCAATTACCCTCTCAGCTCCCTTAACTATCCTCTGCAGAGCTTTTTTGTCTGACATGCTGCAGCTGGAGTACCATGTTGCAATGCAGTATGTCAGAACACTCTTCACCACACCTCTGTAGAAGGTCCTGAGGATGCAGATGGGGAGAGAGGCCTGTTTGAGTTTCCTCAAGAAGTGCAGTCTCTGCTGGGCCCACTTCCTGATCCCCAAGAAATTCTTGCTCCAGGTCAGGTCCTGCGAGATCTGCACTCCGAGGAACTTGATGTTCTCCACTCTGTCCACTAAACGGCCGCTGATGCTGAGAGGGACGTGTTCAGGCTGTGACCGCCGGAAGTCGATAATCATCTCCTTCGTTTGTCCATGTTGAGCACCAGATTGTTCTTCTTGCACCAGCCTCCAGGTCTCTCACTTCTTCCCTGTACATTGATTCCTCATCCCTCTGAATAAGTCCCACTACTGTGGTGTCATCTGCAAACTTAATAATCTGGTTCCCCTCGTGTCTGGATACACAGTCATGTGTTAGAAGTGTAAACAACAGTGGACTGAGTACGCAGCCTTGAGGGGATCCGGTGCTCAGCGTGATAGAGTTGGAGATGTTATTTCCAATCCGGACAGACTGAGGTCTCTCAGTCAGGAAATCCAGGATCCAGAGACATGTGGCGCTGTTCAGACCAAGAAGGAGTAATTTCTCCATCAGTCTCTGAGGAATAATGATGTTGAATGCTGAACTGAAATCAATGTACAGGAGTCTGGCGTAGGTGTCTTTCTGATCCAGGTGGGTAATGACAGAGTGCAGGGTGGTGACTATAGCATCCTCTGTGGAGCGGTTTGAACGATATGCAAACTGGAGCGGGTCATGTGATGCAGGGAGGCAGGCTGTGATGTGTGGTTTGACAAGCCGTTCAAAACACTTCATCACAATTGGTGTCAGTGCAACAGGACGATAGTCATTCAGACAGGACACAACTGGTTTCTTTGCCACCGGTACTATGGTAGAGGTCTTAAAGCATCTGGGAACAATGGCCTGACTCAGGGAGATGTTATAAATGTCAGTCAAGACATCCGCCAACTCGCTCGCGCAGTCTCGGAGCACACGTCCCGGGATGTTGTCCGGACCTGCAGCTTTACATGGGTTGACCCTGGTTAGGGTCCTCCGTGTGTCCGCTGTGTTGATGGTGATAGCTGGCCACGCCGGTGGTGGAGATGGGCCAGCCCTCCCTCTGATTGTCGGGTTTGATGCTTCAAAACGTGCAAAGAAGTTGTTGAGCCTGTCTGGAAGTGAAGCGTCGTCATCATCGGCCCCCTCCCTAGACTTATAGTCCGTCTACGCCCGAACTCCCTGCCACATCCGCTTGGTGTTCCTAGTGTCACGGAGGTGTCCCTGGATTTTCTCCGCATAGGCACGCTTTGTCGTCTTAATTCCCTTTGAGAGTGCAGACCTGGCTGAGCGGAGGGCGATCCTGTCCTTCGCTCTGAAGGCTGCATTTCCGGATGTGAGCAGCGAGCGCACCTCTGCAGTCATCCATGATTTATAGTTGCACTGTGCAGTGAAAGTCTTCACTATAGTGACATCCTCTGTGCACTTCGCGATGTAGCTGGTGACCGTTTCAGCATACTCCTCCACATCTGTCTTGTCTTCCTGGGAGGCTGCTATTTTGAAGTCTTCCCAGTCTGTGTACAGAAAACAGTCTTTAAGTGCTGAGGTTGCACTACTGGAACTTTTGTTTGGTGTCACTCCAATGAAATATAAAGATAACTGCCTGAAGAAAACAAGCAAATGCCCATGACATGGTGTAACGTGTCAGGTAAAGGACCGGGGAAAACGGCAATCATCATCTCTACAGTAAATGCACAGGTCGACATTGAAATTCTGGTAATTTTTCTCATGCCAGTTGAAAGGTTTTCTTATGATGAAGTATTTTTTTAGGATGACAATACAACTTGCCACAGAGCAAAACTGGACAGAAATAGCAGCTCAATGACATGAGCCAGGAAAACAATCTGAGTGAAAATTTAGGTTGGAAATTCTTAAAAAAGGTCCTATCCTGCACTGCAGACCTCTCAGCTGCTGTATGAGAGTTGGAACCTGATTGAAGATATTTCTTTTTTCATTAGTAAAGTCCATTCCTCAAAAAAAAAAAAAAAAAATTCAAAACAGATGCAGCTAAGTTCTAATTGTAATGTTCTTTTTTTATTTCATCCTTTTCCGGCTTGATATGAAAAAATGCCACTAATTAGTCATTTTAGTTTGTCTGGTTAATGTGTATTCAATGAAGCCAGAATGCCCAACTGCCAAATGAAAATGTCTATGATTTTTTTCCACAAAAAAATAACAGTTGAATGAACATATCCGAAGAGTGGTGAGGCTATCATTTTTGCCAGGGATTGTACAAAAAAATTAACAATATTCAACCAGGAATATAAAAGCTCACCTCTTCATCTTTTCATGTTCACTAGTAGAAAACTCTTCTACACTGTATGCAGTGTGTGATAAGTGACGTTCTACACACACTCCAACTAGCCGCCATTCAGGAGCGACATGGGCTGCACTCCGGGGTTGTTCATTGTGCCACTTTTCCAGCTGGATGAGTAGGCAGCAGCATCCTGTTCTCCAAACGCCGGAGGCCTGTCAAGAAGACCCCCAACGCTGTTTATCTGACCTTTCACCTGGCGGGAGGAAACAGGATGTCGGTGCGCTTGTGTGTTTGTGAAGATAACCAAGCACCCCCTCCCCGTGTCAGAGATGACTTGTGCATTCAGAAGTTTCACATCCAGGTGTAGGCGAGTCAGCAACCATCCACCCGCTCTCACGTTTAACAGTTTTAGAGTCACATCAGCTGCAGAGTCCAGCATTGTGCTTTGATGATGTATAGTAACATCCTTGATTAATTCAAGTGGGGTCGACTCTACACTTTCACTGGTCATGATGGTGTAAGGTCACAGCAGTGGGTCACATTCAAAGACAACATTTAAGAAAGTGACTTTATTTGCATCAGCAGGCTTTACAAAAAGGAAGGATATTGATCTAAATGCACATACAGTACATCGTGTATGAACAATACTCTGAATCATAAAATGCAATAATTTTTAACCATTTAAACCATAATATTCAATTGAAAATAACACAGACAACATAGCAAACGTTAAAACTTAAAAACTATCATTCTTACATTTTAAGAAGTATCACAACTTTTTTGGATCAGTAATAACAATAGCAAACAGTGACAACAGTGTACATACAGTGGTGTGAAAAAGTGTTTGCCCCCTTCCTGATTTCTCACTTTTGTGTGTGTTTGTCACACTTCAATGTTTCAGATCATCAAACAAATTTAAATATTCAGCAAACATAACACAAGTAAACACAAGATGCAGTTTTTAAATGAAGGTGTTTATTATTAAGGGGAAGAGAAAAAATCCAAACCTATATGGCCCTGTGTGAAAAAGTGATTGCCCCCTAAACCTAATAACTGGTTGGGCCACCCTTAGCAGCAACAACTGCAATCAAGCGTTTGCGATAACTGGTAATAGGTCTTTTACAGCGCTGTGGAGGAATTTTGGCCCACTCATCTTTGCAGAATTGCTGTAATTCAGCCACATTGGAGGTTTTTCGAGCATGAACCGCCTTTTTAACGTCATGCCACAGCAGCTCAATCAGATTCAGGTCAGGACTTTGACTAGGCCACTCCAAAGTCCTCATTTTGTTTTTCTTAAGCCATTCAGAGGTGGACTTGCTGGTGTGTTTTGGATCATTATCCTGCTGCAGAACCCAAGTGCGCCTCAGCTTGAGGTCACAAACAGATGGCCGGACATTCTCCTTCAGGATTTTTTGATAGACAGCAGGATTCATGGTTCCATTTACCACAGCAAGTCTTCCAGGTCCTGAAGTAGTAAAACAGCCCCAGACCATCACACTACCACCACCATATTTTATTGTTGGTGTGATGTTCCTTTTCTGAAATGCTGTGTTACTTTTACGGCAGATGTAATGGGACACACACCTTCCAAAAAGTTCAACTTTTGTCTCGTCAGTCCACAGAATATTTTATTGGGGATCATCAAGATGTTTTCTGGCAAAACTGAGATGAGCCTTTATATTCTTTTTGCTCAGCAGTGGTTTTCATCTTGGAACTCTGTCATACAGGCCATTTTTGCCCAGTCTCTTTCTTATGGTGGAGTCATGAACACTGACCTTAACTGAGGCAAGTGAGGCCTGCAGTTCTTTGGATGTTGTTGTGGGATCTTTTGTGACCTCTTGGATGAGTCGTTGCTGTGCTCTTGGGGTAATTTTGGTAGGCCAGCCACTTCTGGGAAGGTTCACCACTGTTTCATGTTTTCGCCATTTGTGGATAATGGCTCTCACTGTGGTTCGCTGGAGTCCCCAAGCTTTAGAAGTGGCTTTATAACCTCAATTACTTTGTTTCTCATTTGTTCCTGAATTTCTTTGGATTGCAGCATGATGTCTCGCTTTTGAGGATCTTTTGGCCTACTTCACTTTGTCAGGCAGGTCATATTTAAGTGATTTCTCGGTTGAGAATGGGTGTGGCAGTAATCAGGATTAAGTGTGGCTAAAGAAATTGAACTCAGCTTTCCAAAGATGTGATAAACCACAGTTCATTTATGTTTTAACAGAAGGGGGCAATCACTTTTTCACACAGGGCCATGTAGGTTTGGATTTTTTTTACCCTTAACAACAAATACCTTCATTTAAAAACTGCATTTTGTGTTTACTTGTGCAATCTTTGTTTAATATTTAAATTTGTTTGATGATCTGAAACATTTAAGTGTGACAAATATACAAAAAAATGAGAAATCAGGAAAGGGGCAAACACTTTTTCACACCACTGTACATGTGTAGACACAAGGGTAGTGTTTAGTACATGCTTAAAGGAGATCTATGTAATGTTTCAAAAATGTTTGTACTTAGCGGCCCATGTGTTCATTAAGTCATTAAATGAACTGCTGATGTATCTAGCACCTTGAGATGACTTTGTTGTGATTAGGCGCTATACAAATAAAGCTGAATTGAATTTAACTGCAGACCAATCTACCTGTTCTTAAGATGAGTTCAGACCAAACACGAAAGAGCAAATTTTTCGTGCGGCATGATTACATGTTAAGTCAATGTAAACATGTGAATAAATGTTAATTTGTATCAGAGCAAGTTGCAGATAGGTGGGGTTGCCTTTATAACACCTGCAGCTGCTTTCTACTTGCTGTGGAAATCCCCAAAACACCATCATGTTTAGGCTTACAACATTAGGTTGGGTTTACAACAGAGGGGCACACAGCTGGGAAAATATCACTGCCTTCTCCAGAAACTGCATCTGGATGATGGTTGTTTACAATGTTAACCTTCGTCAGCACATCCACAGCAGGAGTACATGTGTGAATAAACTCCCAACACTCTTTTTCAGCTGCAAAGCTCCGGTCCATCTGTCTGCAGGTGAGTGGCAGTCTCATTTTCAAACCAGTTTACTCTCAAGTGTTGATACTTTTACGCCAGTGACAGCAGAATCTCAAGGCTGATTAATGGCAATAACAATCAAATCCCTCAGACACAAATGCGGGAAATCACGTGTATTTGTGTGTTTACATTGAGTTAACATGTAATCGCGCCGCACGAAAAATTCACTTCGCATATGGTGTGAATGCACCATTAGTGACGCACACACTCGCTCTCCTCTGTTGGTCAAGAGAGAGGAACAATATACTAAAAATGCATTTAAAACTAGAAAAGCACTCGGAGAGCGCAGACCTCCGCCAAGCGCCACAGTTCCCCCCATACAGTGTTTGTGTGTACGTTTTCAGATTCCTTGACCATGAAAACATAGGACTAGCAATTGGATTGACAATGATAGGATTAGTGGTTGAGTAGTTATTCACGAAAATAACATTTTCCGTAATGGCGGCCACAGTTCCGCCCATACAGTGTTTGTGTGTACGTTTTCAGATTCCTTGACCACGAAAACATATGACTAGCAATTGGATTGACAATGATAGGATTAGTGGTTCTGTGGAGGATGTGCGGAAGGATGAGACTGAGTGTATTCCTCAGGTTCAGCTTTATTCACAAACACATACTCCAACAATTCCAAAGCAGAAAAAGAGGATGAATTTTCTCACATCTGTCTTTTATACCCCGGACATCAAAACTGCAGTCACATGGTGTTTAATCAAACATACAGTCACAATGTAACTCCTCTGCGCTTCACACCATTGTCCCTTAGTCTCCGGTGGCCCGGAAATCTCTCCAGGTCATCTCCTTGAAACAAAAGCCAAACCTCACACTTTCCCGTTACCTCCCGAAGGCTCTCTCGGAGGCTCAGTCCTTTTGTTCCTTGAGACGTGCAGCACACAATACAATCAACACACAGCAATATATTTGTGGAGCATATGTAACCAACATATGTTGCCCACATGACCCCCCCCCCCCCCCAAACGTCTAAAATGGAACAATCATTACAAGAGATGCATGACATAATAACATTACTACATATCAATCCACCCGTTGCCTAAGCCTAAGTCTTCTGCCGTATTTGCTGTAAGCCGGCTTTACTGCCTCTGCAGTCTGCTGTGGGACTGTTAGTCAATCTCTGTGGGTGTTCTGGAGAATGCCTTCTAGGGGGTCTGCCGCGACGGGGGGCCCTCGCCAACTGCACAGCTTCATCCGCCAAAACAAAAGCGGGTTTGAGTCTGTTAATACCAATTACCTCCTTTCTGTCTCCCAAATCTAGCAAAAAATGCTTCTCTCCTGTTTCCAGCACCCTAAACGGTCCATCGTACGGCGGCCGCAAGTTTGGGCGATGGGCATCATGTCTGACAAAAACAAACTCCGCATTTTTTAAGGCTTTCGGCACAAAAACGCGTGGGAAGCTGTGATGAACCGGACCAGGAAGTGTGTTTGATCCCGTGTCGCTCTGCAACCGTTGAGCGGGGGGGGGGGGGCAATTTGGCGCAGGATTATCCGGGAGAAATTCCCCGGGCAGCCGGAGAGGCTGTGCAAAAACTAACTCAGCTGGGGAGGCTTGCAAATCCTCCTTAGGTGCAGAACGCAACCCCAATAAAACCCATGGTAGCCTGTCTACCCAATTTGTATCCGTAAGCGACGCTCTGAGGGCTGCTTTCAATGACCTATGGAAATGTTTGCATAAACCGTTAGCCTGGGGGTTGTACGCGGTAGTGCGGTGGATCGTTACCCCCAGGCTGCGGGCCATCGCTGACCAGAGCTCGGACACAAACTGAGGACCTCTGTTGGACGTTATGTCCGACAGAACTCCAAAACGCGCTACCCACTCTGTTAAAAACGCGCGCGCCACCTCCTCGGCTGTGGTTGATGCCAGAGGGACCACTTCCGGCCAACGCGTAGTGTGGTCCACCATTGTCAAAAGGTGTGTGCACCCCTGTGACGACGGGAGGGGGCCTACCAGGTCGACATGCACATGATCAAAGCGCTTAGCCGGGATGTGAAAAGGCTCTAAAGGAGCTCTAGTGTGCTTGTGTATTTTGGCTCGCTGACAAGCTACGCAGGCTGTCGCCCATTCTTTGACCCGTTTGCGCAACCCCGGCCATACAAATTTCTCTCCTACCATTTTGACCGATGCGCGCACCCACGGGTGCACCAGAGAATGGATCGAGTGGAAAACGCGACGGCGCCATGCAGCTGGTACCACCGGACGCGGTCGTCCAGTGGAGATATCGCAGATTAGGGGGGGCATACCATCTTGCAGCACCCTGTACTCCAGCCTTAACCCTGTTGGTCCAGACTGGAGCGCGCACACGTCCGCATCGCTAACCTGCTCCGCGGCCATGGCTGCATAATCTAACCCTACGCGGACCGGGGCTGCGCGCGCTTCCGCGTCGCTACCCTGGCCCGCGGCCATGGCTGCAGAGTCTGCCCCCATGGGGCCCGGAGCCGCCACAGCACGTGAGAGGCAGTCTGCCACTACATTATATTTACCTGCCACATGCTGGATATCGGTGGTAAACTCCGATATCGCGGCCAGCTGTCTCTGCTGCCGGCCCGACCAAGGTTCCGAAATCTTGGCCATCGCGAAAGTCAGCGGTTTGTGGTCCATGAACGCGGTGAAACGGCGCCCTTCCAGCCAGAACTGGAAGTGGCGGATGGCCAAGTGCAGAGCCAACAGCTCCCTGTTGAACGCGCTGTATTTTCGCTCGCTATCGTGCAAGATTTTGCTGAAAAACGCGAGCGGTTGCCAGGCCCCAGCTACATACTGTTGTACGACCGCCCCGACGGCTAAATCGGACGCGTCAGTGGTGAGCGCCATGTGGGCCGTTGGAACTGGGTGTGCCAACAAGGCAGCGTTTGTGAGGGCTGATTTGACTTGAGAGAATGCGCGCTCCCGCTCAGGAGACCATTCGATTTTATTTGTGGGTTTTTGTTTTTTTAGTGCAGCGTACAATGGTTGCATGAGCCTCGCTGCACTGGGGAGGAAACGGTTATAAAAATTAACCATTCCCAAAAACTCCTGTAACGCTTTGACCGTTTGAGGTTGGGGAAAATTTGTTATTGCACGCACTTTATCGGGCAGAGGGACCGCTCCCTCTGGCGAAACGCGATGCCCCAAAAAATCAATCTGCGCCACCCCAAGCTGACACTTCACTGGGTTAATTATTAACCCGTGCTCTGCCAACCTCTGGAAAACTGCTGTGAGGTGGCTTTCGTGTTTGTCTTCGGGCGTGCTGGCTACCAAAATGTCGTCCAAATAGATGAACACGAAAGGGAGGTCGCGCAGGACCACGTCCATCATGCGTTGGAACGTCTACGCCGCTCCCTTGAGTCCAAAAGGCATGCGCAAAAACTCAAAAAGCCCGAAAGGAGTTATTACCGCTGTTTTGGGTATGTCCTGAACGCGCACTGGAACCTGATGGTAACCGCGTACTAAATCTATTTTAGAAAAAATGCGCGCCCCCGCCAAATGCACCGAAAAATCTTGGATATGCGGAATTGGGTAGCGGTCGTGTGCTGTGGTGTTATTCAACCTGCGGAAATCACCGCAAGGTCGCCACGAGCCATCAGCCTCTGGGACCATGTGCAGTGGCGAAGCCCAGGGGCTTTTCGGACGCCTGATGATGCCCAGTTTTTCCAGGTTGGCAAACTCCTCGCGCGCTATGGTCAGTTTAGCTGAGTCCAGGCGTCGAGCTTTTGCAAAAACGGGCGGGCCGGTGGTAGTGATATAATGCTCCACCCCATGTTTAGCCACCGTCGCCGAAAACGTTGGGACTGTGAGTGCTGGGAACTGAGTGAGGAGTGCGTGGAACTTACCACCCGCAGCTGTGACGTTGGCTTGTGCAGTTGGCGGCGCCACTCGAGCTGTGCAGGGAATAGAGTGAAATGACAGTGCATTAACCAGACGTCTGTTAGCAAGATCAACCAATAAACCATGTGAGCACAAAAAAATCAGCCCCTAACATGTTGAAATTGACTGCCGCTACAACAAAAGTCCACTCAAATGCATGGCCCTGCAAAGACAGAAGCAGAGTCCTCTCACTGAAGGTCTTAATCGCTGAGCCGTTTGCTGCTGACACCCGGGGACCCTTAGACGGCGTCAGCCGGTCCGCGTAGGAAGACGTGATGAAACTCAGCTGGGAGCCTGTGTCCACGAGGAAATGCCTCCCCGAGCGTGCATCCGTCAGGTAGAGCAGCTTGTTCTCTTCCCCGAGGGCCGTAGCCGCTACCAACCCCCGGTCTTGGCGTTTCCCGAACGCTTGAAGTGGCACGGTGGGAGGCACTTGTGTGCCCTCTCTGCAAAGCGGCGATGATAGAAGCAAAGGACGTCGTCCACTCCGTGTCGCTTGGTCCTGACTGCTGCCGTCGCCGGTGAGTCTGATGCTGCAACCACTGGCCCCATGCCGTCTCCGGACATTGCTCCTAGCTCTGCTGCCGCGGCCGAAACCGCGCTCCGTTTGTGGGCGTCGACGAGTCGTTGCGCCTCCTTGCTCAGCCCATGGTAGTCTCGCCGGGCCAACCGAGGTGAGTCTGCCAGGGTAACTCTCACCGCTGGCGGCAGGGTCCGGAGGAAAAGGTGGGCGAAGATAAAATCGCAATCCTCGGAGTCTCTCAGCCTCAGCATTTTCACCATCAGGTCTACGGGTCTGTCGTTCTCCGACTCCGTCAACGCTAGGAGCCCCTCTGCTCGCTGTTGCACCGAGGGGGTGAAATGGCTGATAAGCACATCCTTCAATGCGCTGTATTTGTCGCTGTCCGGTGGGTGATTGACCAGATCTTCCACCCTCTGGACTGTGTGGCTGTCCAGCTTCGCCACCACATGGTAGAATTTCGTGTCGTCTCTCGAGATTCTCCGGAGGTTGAACTGCGCCTCGACCGCGCTAAACTAGGAGCGCGGACTATGCTGCCAGAAGTCGGGCAGCTGGAACGTGGTGGCAGTCATCAGGCTGGCTTCTGCCGAGCCCCGCTTGGGAGAATTATTTCTACTCATGCTTTGTCGTAAGGTCACCAGTGTGGAGGATGTGCGGGAGGATGAGACTGAGTGTATTCCTCAGGTTCAGCTTTATTCACAAACACATACTCCAACAATTCCAAAGCAGAAAAAGAGGATGAATTTTCTCACATCTGTCTTTTATACCCCGGACATCAAAACTGCAGTCACATGGTGTTTAATCAAACATACAGTCACAATGTAACTCCTCTGCGCTTCACACCATTGTCCCTTAGTCTCCGGTGGTCCGGAAATCTCTCCAGGTCATCTCCTTGAAACAAAGGCCAAACCTCACACTTTCCCGTTACCTCCCGAAGGCTCTCTCGGAGGCTCAGTCCTTTTGTTCCTTGAGACGTGCAGCACACAATACAATCAACACACAGCAATATATTTGTGGAGCATATGTAACCAACATATGTTGCCCACAGTTCAGTAGTTATTCACGAAAATGGCATTTTCCGTAATGGCGGCCACAGTTCCCCCCATACAGTGTTTGTGTGTACGTTTTCAGATTCCTTGACCATGAAAACATATGACTAGCAATTGGATTGACAATGATAGGATTAGTGGTTCAGTGGTTATTCACGAAAATGGCATTTTCCGTAATGGCGGGCACAGTTCCCCCCATACAGTGTTTGTGTGTACGTTTTCAGATTCCTTGACCATGAAAACATATGACTAGCAATTGGATTGACAATGATAGGATTAGTGGTTCAGTAGTTATTCACGAAAATGGCATTTTCCGTAATGGCAGTTTTCTTCTGGACGGTGATCCGGATCATCCCCAAAATTTAATCAGTTCTTCCTTGTACCATTTCCAACAACGCCTGAAAGTTTCATCGAAATCCGTCCAAAATTTTTTGAGTTATCTTGCTAACCAACAGACAGACAGACAAACCCCAGCAAAAACATAACCTCCTGGCGGAGGTAATTAATTTTAAAAGAACAATTTGCAGCACATTTGTGCAAGTGAAAAATGTCCTCAAAATGTGAACCTCATTGGCAACAGACTTCTACAATAAATATCCTTATTCAAAGACAACATTGGCACTTTCAAACCATTAGCATAAATTAACACTTACAGTGGATATAAAAAGTCTACACACCCCTGTTCAAATGCCAGGTTTTTGTGACGTAAAAAAATGAGACCAAAATAAATCATTTCAAAACTTTTTCCACCATTAATGTGACCTATAACCTGTACAACCCAATTGAAAAACAAACTGAAATCTTTGAAGGGGAAAAACAAAAAACGTGCAATAACCTGTTTAGATAAATATGCACACCCTCTTATAAATGGGGATGTGATTGTGTTCAGAATTAACCAGTCACATTGAAACTCATTAAATGGGAGTCAGTACACACCTGCCACCATTTAAAGTGCCTCTGATTAACTCCAAATAAAGTTCAGCTGTTCTAGTGGCTTTTCTTGACATTTTGTAGTCACATCTTACAGCACAAGTCATGGTCCGCAGAGAGCTTCCAAAGCATCAGAGGGATCTCATTGTTCAAAGGTATCAGTCAGGAGACGGGTACAAAAGAATTTCCAAGGCATTAAATATACCCTGGAACACAGTGAAGACAGTCATCATCAAGTGGAGAAAATATGGCACAACAGTGACATTCCCAAGAACTGGACATCCCTCCAAAATTGATGAAAAGATGAGAAGAAAACTGGTCAGGGAGGCTGCCAAGAGGCCGACAACAACACTGAAGGAGCCACAGGAATTTCTGGCAAGTACTGACTGTTTAGTACATGTGACAAAACTCTCCCATCTAGGGTGGCAAGATGGAAGCCTTATCTTATGAAGAAAAACATCCAAGCCTGGCTACATTTTGCAAAAACACATTTGAAATCTCCCAAACACATGTGGGAAAAAGTGTTATGGTCCGATGAAACCAAGGTTGAACTTTTTGACCATAATTCCAAAAGGTATATTTGGTGCAAACACAACACTGCTCACCACCAAAAGAACATCATACCTACAGTGAAGCATGGTGGTGGCAGCATCATGCTTTGGGGCTGTTTTCAATAAGTCCTTACGGACACAACATGTGCCTAAGATCTGGAAAGATGCCATGGTTGTTCCCGTTCCAAAATCCAGCTGTCCTAAAACTGTAAATGACCTTAGACCAGTTGCTTTGATTTCAATTTTAATGAAAATTTTTGAAAAACTGGTCAGATCTGAGGTCCTAAAGCAGACTGAACATGCATTGGATCCTTTGCAGTTTGCATATAGGCCTCACAAAGGGGTGGAGGACGCCACTGTCACTCTGTTTAACATGCTTTTTAAACATCTGGATTTTAATGGGACACACGCCATGCTGTTATTTGTGGACTTTTCCTCTGCCTTTAATACAATCCAACCTCATATTTTAGTTGAAAGGCTCCTGCAACAATTTGATTTGAGCAATAATCTGGTGGGTTGGATTCTGGATTTCTTAACCAACAGGACACAGAGAGTAAGGGTCAATGGTACATTGTCTGATCAAAAGTGCTCTTCTACTGGCTCTCCCCAGGGGTGTGTGTTGTCACCACTACTCTTCATCCTGTACACAAATATGTGTCAGAGCAGACATGACAACAGACACATTATAAAGTATGCTGATGACTCAGTTATTGTCAGTCTCCTCCAGGATGGTGAGAGTGGCCACGGCCCAGTAGTTGATGATTTTGTTCACTGGTGTGAGGATTCCTACCTGCAGCTGAATACGACAAAAACTAAAGATATGATTATTGACTTTAGGAGGAAAACTCCCAGGCATAAAGGCACCGTACTAAAAGGCCAGACCACTGAATGTGTACAATCCTACAAATATCTTGGGATGACTATTGATAGTAATTTAAACTTTGAAGAGAACTGTGAAAGGGTGTGCAAAAAGGGTCAGCAACATTTGCATTGTTTAAGGAAACTTGCACGCTTCCAAATTGAGCGAACCATAATGCAGGGATGAGAATGGGGTTTGGGAAAAAAAGAGGAAACTAAGCCGGGGGTCTTAGTTAGGCCTGCGTCCCCCAAGCCGGATCCAAGGCGGAGCCTTGGTGGGGGGTCTAATGAAATCTGGTGTTTTAGAATGCTCAAATGTGGTCTTATATTTAAAGTTAGAAGTAAGTACAAATGCTTTTATAGTTTACCTTTTTAATCTGCTGCTGCATCACATGTGTAAATTTATGATATCTGAATGGTATGTTGATGTAATAATACTAAATTATGTTTTACTACTATTTAATATGTTTAGAATGGTAAATTGCGTTCACTTATATAGCGCTTTTTCTCATCTCTGGATGACCAAAGCGCTTTACAGATCCTGCTATCCACCCATTCACGCACACATTCACACACTGATGGCGGCAGAGCTGCCATACACACACAGGCGCTAGCCTGGCCACCAGGAGCAACTGGGGGTTCAGTGTCTTGCTCAAGGACACTTTGACATGCAGACTTCAGACAGTGTGGGAATCGAACCCATGACCCTCTGATCAGTAGTCGGTCTCACTACACCTGCATCACAGCCGCCCCTAGAACTGACACAGAATTACATTTACATAGTTCTAGAACAGACAAAATAATTTAACCAAGTAAAATAAATTATAAATATTAACAAAATTCCATCACCAAGTCCATCACCCATTTATTAAAATATACTGACATTCTGCAAGCATTTTGATTTATTAATGTGTGCATTTGTTAGTGTTACTAGGAATATAAAAAGTTGCATATTAGTATATTTTAATATTTGAAAGATAATCTAAGAAAGTAAGTAAAACCTAAAAGATGTTTAACTAGTGTTTCAAATTATCAAGTGTTTCAGAACAGGCATGACGTCACAACTTACACATGTCATTTCATAACAAATTCATTACGCGAAAATTCTCAAGTACATTACTTATAACGAGAAAAAAATCTTACCTCGGAATGTGTCTAACGATCACTAATTGCTGTAATCGGGGCCGATTGTGATGAACTTTGACTGGCATCTGAATTTAACCGTGTCCATCGATCGTTTTGAACGCAGCACGAGCGAATAATTCGATCTCCTTGTTGCCACAATTTTGAGATGTTTCTGGGTTTTTTTCGAGCCATTCCCAACGAAGCTTGTTCCTTATCCCTTTGTCTTCTTGCTTTGTTGTCTTTCGTGAGTTTTAGGTTCACCATTTTCACGAAATCGGGAAAACTCGGTTGATTGAATTGTCCGCCATTTGCATTTCACTCCGCGTGTGGGATATGACAAAGGAATAACAAAATCGTCGATTGGTTGCTTCAATAAGTATCAGCCAATCAGTGGCCTTGTTACATTACATTACTGATCTCGCTGGGTAGCGCGTTCTGCGCGGTGGATTTGAGCAGCTGCTCAAATCCGTCTGTTATGAGCGACTCGCCGCTCATAACAGACCCCCCCACCCCACCCCCAAATTTTCTCCTCGAATTTAGACGATTCACGAGAATGACCCTAGACATGATCAAATCCGAGGAATTCCTCGGATCCGCGGAGGATTCTCATCCCTGATAATGACAACGTTTTATCGGGCTTTTATTGAATCTGTTTTATCCTTTTCTTTAGTGTCATGGTTTGGTCAGATAAAACTGGAACAGAGGAAATCCTTGGATCAGGTAGTTAGATGGTCCAGTCATTTTCTTGGTGAGTCACAGCTGAGCCTGACATCCTTGTACACCAGACAGGTACAGAGGATGGCTTCCTCCATTTTAAATGACGACTCCCACCCTTTGCACTGCCACTTTCAGCTTCTTCCCTCAAGACGGAGGTTTGCTGTCCCAAAAAATAAAACCCAGCGCTACAAAAACAGCTTTGTTCCTGCTGCTGTCAAAGAGTTGAACAAGTTGTAACAATATATTGCACATAATTTAGGTACCTATTTATTAACTCCATTTTATATTTACTTATTTTTGTAGGATTTTTATTTGGGTTCTAAATCTTTTATTGGGTTTTAGACCTTTGAGTTTTTAACCTCTTTGACTAGTCTTTAACTTTTTTAATATGACCCTTCTCTCTTTATCTCTGGTTTTTCTCTCATCTCGTTGTCTTTATATCCTGATTGATGGAGACTTGAGTATTTTTATCATGTTTATAGCTTCATGTGTGCCTGTGTTTGTGTTTATGTTAAATGTAATTGTGGTTTGTAAATATGGATGTCACCAGACTGCAAAACAAATCTACCTACGGGTACAAATAAAGTAACCTGAACCTGAACCTGTTTTTCTTCAGCTGGAACTGGGGCCTTAGTCAAGGTGGAGGGAATTATGAACAGTTCCAAATACCAGTCAGCGTTAGCACAAAACCTTCAGGCTTCTGTTAGAAAGCTGAAGATGAAGAGGAACTTAATCTTTCAGCACGACAATGACCCAAAGCACACATCCAAATCAACAAAAGAATGGCTTCACCAGAAAAAGATTAAGGTTTTGGAATGGCCCAGCCACAGTCCAGGCCTGAATCCAATCGAACATCTGTGGGGTGATCTGAAGAGGGCTGTGCACAGGAGATGCCCTCGCAATCTGACAGATTTGGAGCGTTTTTGCAAAGAAGAGTGGGCAAATATTGCCACATCAAGATGTGCCACACTGATAGACTCCTACCCAAAAAGACTGAGTGCTGTAATAAAAGCCAAAGGTGCTGCAATAAAGTATTAGTTTAAGGGTCTGCATATTTATGCAACCAGGTTATTGTAAGTTTTTTTTTTTTATTTTTCCCCTTAAAAGATTTCAGTTTGTTTTTCAATTGGGTTGTATAGGTTATAGGTCACATTAATGGTGGAAAAATTTTAAAATTATTTATCTTTGTCTCACTTTTTCCATCCATTTTCTACTGCTTTTCTGGAGGTCCGGGTCGCGGAGGCAGCAGCTCAAGCAGAGAAGCCCAGACGTCCCTCTCCCCAGCCACCTGCTCCCACTCTTCTCGAGAGGATACTAAGGCGTTCCCAGACCAGCTGGGAGACACAATCTCTCCACCGAGTCCTGGGTCTGCCCCGGGGTCTCCTCCCAGTGGGACATGCCCAAAACACCTCAAGTGGGAGGCGTCCAGGAGGCATCCTAATCAGATGCCCATACCACCTCAACTGACTCCTTTCAATGTGGAGGAGCAGCGGTTCTACTCTGAGCCTCTCCCGGATGACTGAGCTCCTCACCCTATCGCTGAGGGTCTCACTTTTTTACACCACAAAAACCTGGCATTTGAACACTTCTTATATCCACTGTAAGCAACCCTTGATGGCTTTTTCAAACTACTAGCAGACCAGGGTCTTATTCCCTGCTGAAAACAGTGCATTTCTCCACTGTCTGTAGTTTCATGTCCTCACATGAACATGCTGGTCAGCCTGGAAGCTGTTTGCTCGGAAACATTTTATATTGTTTCAGAAAGAACCTAACATTAGCCACAACTGCTAGCATAAAGCGTTCTGATGTTCACTGCAAACTTAAAAGTTTCCAATTTTGTTATGAACCAGAATGTAATTGCTAGCTAGGGGACTTGCATGCTTAAACTGCTCCACTGTCAGCTGAAAATATTGCCTGAAGTGACCAAAGTGGAAGAAAAATGTCTTTCTGAACTGGTATGAACCGACGTGGAAAAAAAATACAAGCAAATCATCCTCATTACTACACCACATTGCAGCAGTAGTGAAGCTGTACAATGTTCTTCTGTTTTTATGCTTTCATGGTGTTGGGAGTGGAGTTTGCTCATGTTGGGCTCCATCTCAAAGTACAATCATGTTGTGGAGAGAGAAATAATCAGGCAGAGCGGTCCAGAGCAGAGCAGGTTTTATTAACCTCTCTCTCTCACATTCACCAGAATCACAAGCATCAAAAAACCCACAGGTCGCAGGCACCTCTCCTTTTTATAGCATACAGCTCGCTCCGCGACCTGTGGTGCTACATTAACATAAAAGCCTTTGCAATTCCCAGTCTCTTTGTCACTGTTCACATCAACACACCAACCCCCGCATCAACACACAAACCCCCCATGACAATTCCCCTTGTCTTTCCGTCTGAGTAGAAACATACTGAGTGGATTCCCACACCGCCACCCCCCCGAAACTCAGACTGAGCCTCAACCCTCATGTCCTTTGGGCTTCAGCCTACGTCCGTAGCAGCTGTAATGGGGGGTCTGTGGCTCCGAGATGCTGCTGTGCCGGTGGGACGCTCTTGGGGGTGCGTCTGTCTGTGGGGGGACATTGGGAGGGGGGAAAACATCTTTAGCATGCCATTGTGACTGATCTGATGAGTTATGTACCTGGGGAGTTCTCAGTGAGGGTCATCCACGCCGAGGAGCTCGGGCCAACACCACCTGCTCATCTGCTAAAACGAAAGCGGGCTTAAGCCTGTCTATACAGACTGTTTTCCTGCATCCCCCCAAGTCTAACACAAAATGTTTCTCCCCGGGTTCCAGCACTCTGAACGGGCCATCGTAAGGCAGGCGCAAGGGGATCCAGTGGGCATCGTGCCTGACAAATATGAACGCCACGTCCTTCAAGGTCTTTGGCACAAAAGCGCGTGGAAAACAGTGACCGTACACAGTGACGGAACCGGACCGGGTACCGTCCCTGCCTCTGTGCTATGCAGTGAAAGCGGGGATGGATCGGTATTCGGTGCGGGGCTGTCCGGCAAAAATTCCCCTGGGAGCCGCTGCGGCTGGGAAGAAACCAGCTCTGCTGGGGAGGCTGCCAAATCCTCCTTCGGTGCTGAACGCAACCCTAATAGAACCCACGGCAACTGATCCACCCAATTTGCATCTGTAAGCGAAGCCCTGAGCGCTGCTTTAAGTGACCTATGGAAACGCTCGCATAACCCATTGACCTGGGGGTTGTACACGGTTGTGTGATGAATTGTGATGCCCAGGCCCCGGGCCATCGTGGACCAGAGGCCGGAAACAAACTGCAGGCCCTGATCAGACGTGATATCTGAAGAGGCGCCGAAACGTGCCACCCACGTCGTCAAAAAAGCGCATGCAACTTTGCGGACGCGGTGGAAGCTAGCGGGACTGCTTCGGGCCAGCGCGTGGTGCGGTCCACCACTGTCAGGAGGTGCGTGAACCCCTGCGATGGCGGGATGGGGCCCACGAGGTCCACGTGAATGTGGTTGAACCTCTTAGCCGGGATATGGAACGGCTCCAAGGAGGCCTTTGTGTGCCTGTGCACTTTAGCTTGTTGGCACACTACGCAGGCTGCAGCCCACTCTTTCACCTGTTTGCGCAGGCTCAGCCAGACGAACCTTGCTCCCACCATTTGGACTGACACGTGCACTCCTGGGTGCACCAGGGAGTGAAACAAATCAAAAACGCGGCGGCGCCAAACATGTGGGACCACCGGGCTCGGGCGGCCCATGGAGAGGCCCCCGTCTTGCAGTACTCTGCTCTCCAGCCTTAACCCTGTTGGTCCAGACTGCAGCGCGTAAACGTCCGCATCGCCAATCTGCTCAGCGGCCATGGCCGTGTAATCTATCCCCACATAGACTGGGGCCACTAATGCGCGCGAGAGGCAGTCTGCCACCACGTTGAGTTTACCGGCCACATGCTGAATGTCGGTCGTAAATTCCAAGATCGCGGCCAGCTGTCTCTGCTGCTGGCCCGACCACGGTTCCGAAACCTTGGCCATCACGTACGTTAGCGACTTGTGGTCCACGAACGCAGTAAAGGTGCGCCCATCCAGCCAGAACTGGAAGTGGCGTATGGCCAGATGGAGAGCCAGTAACTCCCTGTCGAATGTGCTGTATTTACGCTCACTGTCGCGCAAAGACCTGCTAAAAAAAGCAAGTGGCTGCCAAGAACCAGTGACACACTGCTCCACGACATCCCCCTATGGCCATGTCCGATGCGTTGATAGTGAGCACCATCCGAGCCACCGGGTCCGGGTGCGCCAGCAGTGCGGCGTTCGCCACAGCTGTTTTAACCTCGGAAGACGCCTGCTCTCGCTGAGGAGTCCAGTCAACTCTGTCCACCGGTTTCCGTTTCTTAAGCGCGGCGTACAACGGCTGCATGAGCTGGGCTGCTCGGGGGAGGAAACGATTGTTATAGTTAACCATCCCCAAAAACTCCTGCAGCACCCTGACCATCTGAGGCCGTGGAAAATCTGCCACTGTGCGCACTTTGTCCGGTAAGGGTATCGCGCCCTCCGGTGTGATGCGGTGGCCCAAAAAAATCAATTCCCGTCACCGCCGAACTGGCACTTCGCCGGGTTGATTATTAATCCATGCTCCTCCAACCTCTGGAAAACTGTCCTGAGGTGGGCTACATGTTCGTCCTCCCAGGATGTCGTCCAGGTAGACGAACCCAAATGGCAGATCGCACAACACCGCATCCATCATGCGTTGGAATGTCTGCGCCGTGCCTTTTAACCCAAAAGGCCTGCGTAAAAACTCAAAAAGACCAAACGGGGTTATTGCTGCCATCTTAGGTATGTCCTCAGCGCGCACCGGGACCTGGTGGTAACCACGGAGCAGGCCTTATCTTCGAAAAAATGCGTGCCCCGGTGAGATGAACGGAAAAATCCTGAATATGGGGGATCGGGTAGCAGTCGTGCTCTGTGGCGCTGTTTAATCTGCGGAAATCTCCGCATGGTCGCCATGATCCGTCAGCTTTAGGAACCATATGTAGCGGGGATGCCCATGGGCTGTTTGAGCGTCTGATGATGCACAACTTTTCCAAGTTGGCAAACTCCTCACGCACTATGGCCAGTTTAGCTGCGTCCAGATGCTGAGGTCGTGCGAAAACCGGCAGCCCTGTGGTGGTAATGAAGTGCTCCACCCCGTGTTTAGTGATGGTTACCGAAAATGTCGGGACCATGAGTACTGAGAACTGGGTGAGTAGTGTGTGGAACTTACCCCCTGGAGCTGTGATGGTGGCTAGCATTGTGGACCCGACTCCTTTAGCTGTACAGGGGAAATAATTAAAAGACATTGCGTTAATCAGGCGTCTGTTAGTCACATCAACTAGTAGACTGTGTGCACACAAAAAATCAGCACCCAAAATGGGGAAGCTGCATGCCGCTATGACGAATGTCCATTGGTATGTACGGCCGTGCAAGGATACATTCAGTGTCCTCTCACCAAAAGTCTTAATGTCTGAGCTGTTTGCGGCCGTCAGCTCGGGGCCGCTAGTTCCCGCCAGCTGGTCTGTGTAGGACGGCAGGATGAGACTCTTTTTGGGAGCCGGAGTCCACGAGGAACCGTCTCCCCGAGCGTGAGTCTGTCACACAGAGCAGCTTGCTTGCTTCACCGGTGGTTGTAGCTGCTTCCGACTGCCGGCCCTGGAGTTTCCCCGAGCGCTTGAATTGGCACGGTGGCACACATCGGCGTGCGTCCTCTCCAAACAGCAGTGGTAGAAGCAGAGTGCGTCTCTCCGGTGCTTCTTGGCCTCCGCTGCAGCCACCGTCGTTGGCTCCTCGCCGGGTTCCGACGCCGCTGTGTTCACTGCGAGGGCTCTGATGGTGAGGATAATCCGAGCTGCCTCTTGCGCTAGCACCCGGTAGTTGTGCATGGCCAGCAGCGGCGAATTGGCAAGGACCATCCTGGCCGCTGTCGGGAGGTTCTGGAGAAAAAGGTGGGCAAAGAGGAAATGCCCATCATCTGTGCCCATCAACACCAACATCTTCTCCATTAACTCGACCGCCGACCCGTCTCCCAACTCGGAGCACGTCAGGAACCTTTCCACTCTCTCGCAGTCTGAGAGCGTATAGCGCCGGGTCAGCGCAGTTTTGAGAGCCTCATATATGTCGTGGGCTGGGGGCCGTTGGTGCAGGCTCACCAACTGCTGAGTTGTGCGTGCGTCCAGTGCTGCAACCACGTAGTAGTATCTGGTGTCATCCGCCGTTATTCCCCGGAGCGCGAACTGGGCCTCGGTGTGGAGGAACCAAGACTTCGGGTCGTGTTAGCCAAAAGTCTGGGAGTTTGACCGAAACGGCGCACGCATTGCTGGCACCTCTTGTCCGGGTCGTCTCCGGGGTGTTCGCCTCGAGTTCCAATGTGCGTCAAGGGTCACCAGTGTGGAGAGAGAAATAATCAGGCAGAGCGGTCCAGAGCAGAGCAGGCTTTATTAATCTCTCTCTCTCACATTCACCAGAATCACAAGCATCAAAAAACCCACAGGTCGCAGGCACCTCTCCTTTTATAGCATACAACTCGCTCCGCAACCTGTGGTGCTGCATTAACATGAAAGCCTTTGCAATTCCCATTCTCTTTGTCACTGTTTGCATCAACACACCAACCCCCTCATCAACACACAAACCCCCCAATGACAATTCCCCTTGTCCTTCCGTCTTGAGTGGAAACATACTGAGTGGATTCCCACAATGTCTGTATTAAGCCTGTGCTGGGGCACGGAGGGCCAATCAGGAGAGAGCACAGCATGTCATTTTCATTAAGAACCCAGCCCGATGCCCTCTGAATAAAATATCAATGACAGAGGCAAAGACAAACAGGTTACTGCTTCTTGTTTATGTTAGCATATTCATTTTCAATACAAAGGTGATAGATTTGATTGGATTAAGAAAAAAGTTGTGTAGCTCTACTTTAAGATTGAAAATACTTACAGTATGGGTGATAACTACAAATTATCACCCATAATTTGGGTGATAATTTGAGAGTATTACATACTCTCAGCTGTAATTTGAGAGTATTCACATCCAATTTGGAGCAAGGGTTTAGTAATTACAGCTCTTTAATACGTAGCCGCCTCTTTTTCAAGGGACCAAAAGTAATTGGACAATTGACTCAGAAGGCTGCAAAAAAAAAAAAATAACAAGGCTGCATGGGCTCTTCCCTCGTTAACCTGTCATCAATTAAGCAGTTAAAAGGTATGGAGTTGATTCCAGGTGTGGCGTTTGCATTTGGAAGCTGTTACTGTGAACACATAGCATGCGGTCAAAGGAGCTCTCAATAGAGGTGAAACAGACCATCCTGAGGCTGAAAAAAAAAAAAAAAGAAGAAATCCATCAGAGAGATAGCAGAAATGTTAGTAGTGGCCAAATCAACAGTTTGGTACATTCTGAGAAAAAAATAGTGCACTGGTGAGCTTGGGAACTCAAAAAGGCCTGGACATCCATGGAAGACAACAGTGGTGGATGATCACAGAATTCTTTCCATGGTGAAGAACAACCCCTTCACAACATCCACTCAAGTGAAGAACACTCTCCAGGAAGTAGGTGTATCAGTATCTAAGTCTACCATAAAGAGAAGACTTCATGAGAGTAAATACAAAGGATTCACCACAAGGTGCAAACCATTGATCAGCCTCAAAAATAGAAAGGCCAAAATTGACTTTGCCAAAAAACACCTGAAGAAGCCAGCCCAGTTCTGGAACAGCATTCTTTGGACAGATGAGACTAAGATCAACCTGTACCAGAATGATGGGAAGAAGAAAGTTTGGAGAAGAATTGGAACAGCTCATGATCCAAAGCACACCACATCTTCTGTAAAACATGGTGGAGGCAGTGTGATGGCATGGGCATGCATGGCTTCCAATGAATCAGAATCAGAATGAACTTTATTGCCAAACATGCTTTTACACATACAAGGAATTTTACATGACATTAAGGTGCGCTCATATTAAGCGCTCCCCAATGACGCGGCAGCCGACAGGCGCCTCATACAGTGGGGGTAAAGAGCTGTGGGGGTAAAGACCCAATGGCACTGGGTCACTTGTGTTTATTGATGATGTGACAAAAGACAGAAGCAGCCGGATGAATTCTGAAGTGTATAGGGATATACTTTCTGCTCAGATTCAGCCAAATGCAGCAAAGTTGATTGGACGGTGCTTCACAGTACAGATGGACAATGATCCAAAACATACTAGAAAAAGCAACCCAGGAGTTTTTTTAAAGCAAAGAAGTGGAATATTCTGCAATGGCCGAGTCAATCACCAGATCTCAACCCAATCGTGCATGCATTTCACTTGCTCAAGACAAAACTTAAGGCAGAAAGACCCACAAACAAGCAACAACTGAAGACAGCTGCAGTAAAGGTCTGGCAAAGCATCACAAAGGAGGAAACCCAGCGTTTGGTGATGTCCATGGGTTCCAGACTTCAGGCAGTCATTGCCTGCAAAGGATTCTCAACAAAATATTGAAAAGTAACATTTTACTTAGGGTTATGTTTATTTGTCCAATTACTTTTGAGCCCCTGAAATGAGGAGCGTTTGTATAAAAATAGCTACAATTCCTACATGTTTAATCACATATTTTTGTTCAACCCCTTGAATTAAACCTTAAAGTCTGCACTTCAATTCCTTTGTAGTTGTTTCATTTCAAATCCAATGTGGTGGCATGCAGAGCCCAGATCATGAAGATTGTGTCACTGTCCAAATATTTCTGGGCCTAACTGTACCTGTAAATATCTCTGTTCTTCAGAGATGCTGGTGGATGCAGGTAGGTAGAGGTGGTGGTGAGTAAATGCAAGTATGTGGATACAAGTAGAGTAGAGGTGTGGTCCCTGTACAATGGTGGGATGGATACACACACACACACACAAAGTTAGGGATATTTGGCTTTCGGGTGAAATTTATGGAAAATGGAAAAAGTTCACGCTACAGTGATATTATATCATGAAAGTAGGGCATTTAAGTAGAAGCATGCAATGGTGATTTCCTCATCTCAAACAATTTATTGAAACAAAAGCCAACAACCAAAAAAGTCAGTGTCTCAATAACTTGTCATGTGCCCTTGAGCATCAATTACAGCTTGACAACGACATCTCATGCCGTTCAAAAGTTGACTTATTGTCTGCTGAGGCATGGCATTCTACTCTTCTTGAAGGGTGGCCCTCAGGTCATTGTGGTTGTGGGATGCAGAGTTACGAGCCTCTACACAGTGACTCAGCTGATCCCATAGGTTTTCTATTGGATTCAAACCTGGAGAAAGTGCAGACCACTCTACTTGAGGTACCTCAGCCTCCAGCAGCTGTTCCCTAATGATGCCACCTCAATGAGCTGGAGCATTGTTGTCCATGAAGATGGAATTAGGCCTGTGTTGTTCATGCAGGGGCACAATGACTGGATTAATTATGTTATTCAGGTAGTATTGGCTTGTTGGCGGCTGTGGCCCCGGTGTAGTGCAGCCCACTACTGATCAGAGGGTCAGTGGTTCCATTCCCGCTCTGTCTGCAGTCTACATGTCAAAGTGACCTTGAGTAAGACACTGAACCCCCAGTTGCTCCTGGTGGGTCAGGCCAGCGCCGGTGCATGGCAGCTCTGCCACCATCAGTGCATGAATGTGTGTGTGAATGGGTTGATGGTAGGATATGTAGAGCACTTTGGTCATCCAGAGATGAGTAAAAAGTGCTTTATGAGTGCCATTTACCATTTGTCACTGTACCATTCATAAGGTGTAGGGCAGTTCTGTATTAACTAGACACGCCTACCCAGACTGTAACACCACCATCACCAAAGGCTCGTCTGGTGACAACAGTGGCTGATGCATAACGCTCTCCTTGACGTCTCCAACATCATTGGCAGCCATCATTTGAATGAATGAATGAATGAATGAATGAATTTCTGCTCATTGTGAATCGACTTTCATCAGAGAACAGAAATGAGGCCCACTGGTCCCTAGCCCAGTGTAAATGCTCCCAGGCTCATGCAAGACAATGATGCCTGTGCCTGATGGTGTGGTCAGGTACCCTTTCAGGTCATCTAGCATGCAGACCATGCTGATGTAAACATTTTGAATGGTCTGACGTGACACTTGGGTGCTTCTCACCTCCCTTAAATATGTCTGGAGTTGAGTCACATTCATCATCCAGTTCCGCAGGGCACTGTTCACAATGAAGTGGTCATCAGCGTGGGATGTGGGCAAAGGACATCCACTTCTATACCTTTCTGTGACTCTTCCAGTCTCTCTGTATCTCTGTTGCAACCTGCTGATGACACTGACATTAAGCTCAGTGGCCACTTCTCCTCTGACATCCTGTTTGAAGCCTCACAATGGCGAGGTACTATTGATCAATTTTTAGGTGTCGTCTTGGTCTCATGATGTCAAAATGTGAACAGCATGATGAAGAGGACTGTTTAAATACCATTTCTAATTGAACCAAAAAATGTATTGGTCAATTCATGAATCAAACACCTGTTGTGAATTTTGCCATTAGGCACCTTGTTAGAGAACAGCAAGTTATGCAAAAAGTACTGAAACACTGAACAGTTGGACAAGTGCATTCAAAAGGTTAGAGAAGGTCAAATTAAGTTCACCTGTAAAGGTTATAGTGCATTTCAGGTGCATTCTGGAAAAAAAAAAAAAAATAAAAAAATTATATATATATACAGTATATATATATATATATATATATACACACACACACACACACACACACACACATACACACAGAGCACATCCGGAAAGTATTCACAGCGCTTCACTTTTTCCACATTTTGTTATTACAGCCTTATTCCATAAGGAATTATTTTTTTCCTCAAAATTCTACACACAATACCCCATCATGGCAACATGAAAAAAAGTTTCTGAGATTTTTGCAAATTTATTAAAAATAAAAAACAAAGAAATCACATGTACCTAAGTATTCCCAGCCTTTGCCATGAAGCTCAAAATTGAGCTCAGGTGCATCCCGTTTCCACTGATCATCCTTGAGATGTTTCTACAGCTTAATTGGAGTCCACCTGTGGTAAATTCAGTTGATTGGACATGATTTGGAAAGGCACATACCTGGCTATATAAGGTCCCACAGCTGACAGTGTATGTCAGAGCACAAACCAAGCATGAAGTCAAAGGAATTGTCTGTAGACTCAAATATGGGGAAGGGTACAGAAAATTTTCTGCTAGTGTGAAGGTCCCAATGAGCACAGTGGCCTCCATCACCTGTAAACAGAAGAAGTTCGGAACCACCAGGACTCTTCCTAGAGCTGGCCGGCTGTCTAAACTGAGCAACTGGGGGAGAAGGGCTTTACTCAGGGAAGGGGACCAAGAACCCAATGGTCACTCTGTGGAGAGAGGAGAACCTTCCAGAAGGACAACCATCTCTGCAGCAATCCACCAACCAGGCCTGTATGGTAGAGTGGCCAGACGGAAGCCACTCCTTAGTAAAAGGCACATGGTAGCCCGCCTGGAGTCTGCCAAAAGGCACCTGAAGGACTTTCAGACCATGGGAAACAAACTTCTCTGGTCTGATGAGACAAAGATTGAACTCTTTGGTGTAAATGCCAGGCATCATGTTTGGAGGAAACCAGGCACCACTCATCACCAGGCCAATACCATCCCTACAGTGAAGCATGGTGGTGGCAGCATCATGCTGTGGAGATATTTTTCAGCAGCAAGAACTGGGAGACTAGTCAAGAAAGAGGGAAAGATGAATGAAGCAATGTACAGAGACAGCCTGGATGAAAACCTTCTCCAGAGCGCTCTTGACCTCAGACTGGGGCAACGGTTCATCTTTCAGCAGGATAACAACCCTAAGCACACAGCCAAGATATCAAAGGAGTGGCTTCAGGAAAACGCTGTGAATGTCCTTGAGTGGCCCAGCCAGAGCCCAGACTTGAATCCAATTGAACATCTCTGGAGAGATCTGAAAATGGCTGTGCAACGATGCTTCCCATCTAACCTGATGGGAGTTTGAAGGTGCCATCACACCAAACGCGAACGGGTGAATTTTTCGTAAACACACGAATAGGCATGAATTCACCGTCTGAGATGCAGACAGGCGAAGTTGCCTTTATAACGTCTGCAGCAGTGTTCAACCTACTGTGGAAATCCCCCAAATAATATCATGCTTAGGTTTACGTTATCTGATGGGGGGCTCACCTGAAAAAGTTGTCCTGGTCTCCAAAACTTTACAAGATGATGAGTGTTTCCATTGCTAGCTTCCATTGCTAGCCTTGTTAGCACGTTCATGGCAGGAATCCGTGGGTAAATAACTCCGACATCCCAATTCAGCTAAAGAGCTCCCGGTCCTTCTGTCTCCAGGTGTGTAGCAGTCTCATTTACAAACTAGTTTACTCTCCAATGCTGATACTTTTACTCCGGTGACGGCACAATCTCAAAGCTAGCACTATCCCTCAGATGTGAACGTGCAATTTCGCGTGTGCTCACCTCTTTCCATTGACTTTGCATGGATTCACGCCGCCTATTCACATTTGGTGTGAAGGCACCTTTAGAGGTGCTGCAAAGAGGAATGAGCTTAACTGTCCAAAGATAGGTGTGCCAAGCTTGTGGCATCATATTAAAAAAGACGTGAGGCTGTAATTGCTGCCAAAGGTGCATCAACAAAGTATTGAGCAAAGGCTGTGATTACTTGTACATGTACATGTGATTTCTTAGTTTTTTATTACCTCCACCAAGGAAGTTATGTTTTCATCGCATCGGTGTTGGTTTGTCTGTCTGTCTGTTTGTTAGCAAGATAACTCAAAAAGTTATGGACAGATTTTCATGAAATTTTCACAGATTGTCACAAATGGGGTATCCTACAGATGATTAGATTTTGGTTCTGATCCGGATCACCGTCCAGAAGAAAACTGCCATTATGGAAAATGCCGTTTTCGTCAACTACTGAATCACTAATCCTATCATTGTGAATCCAATTGCTAGTCATATGTTTTCATGGTCAAGGAATCTGAAAACGTACACACAAACACTGTATGGGGGGAACTGTGGTGCTAAACCGCCATTACGAAAAATGCCATTTTCATCAATAACTACTGAACCACTGATCCTATCATTGTGAATCCAATTGCTAGTCATATGTTTTCATGGTCAAGGAATCTGAAAACGTACACACAAACACTGTATGGGGGGAACTGCGGCGCTTGGCGGAGGGCTGCGCTCTCCGAGTGCTTTTCTAGTTTTGAATAAATTTGCTAATATCTCACAAAAACTTTTTTTCATGTTGTCATTATGGGGTACTGTGTGTAGCATTTTGAGGGAAAAAAATGAATTTATTCCATTTTGGAATAAGGCTATAACATAAAATGTGGAAAAAGTGAAGCGCTGTGAATACTTTCCAGATGCACTGTATGGTTAAAGAAATCAAGCTGGAAAGGATGTGCAGCAGGTTAGGTTGATTAAGGACAGAAATGGTAATGTACTAACAAATGATGAGTGTGTTGAGAAGGTGGAAGGAGTACTATGAGCTGATGAATGAAGAAAATGAGAGAGAGGAGGATGGATGAAGGAAAGATGGTGAACCATCTTCAGTTCATTTGGTTGGTAAGGTGGAAGTGAGGGCAGCTTTGAAGAGGATGAAGAATGGAAAGGCGGTTGGTCCAGATGACATACCTGTGGAGGTATGGAGATGTTTAGGAGAGATGGCAGTGGGCTTTTTAACCAGATTGTTTAATGCAATCTTGGAGAGTGAGAGGATGCCTGAGGAGTGAAGAAGTGTTCTGGTACCAATTTTCAAGAACAAAAGTGATGCTCAGAGCTGTAGTAACTACAGAGGCATAAAGTTGATCAGCCACACTATGAAGATAGGGGAAAGAGTTGTTGAAGCCAGGTTAAGAGAAGAGGTGACAATCAGTGAGCAGCAGTACGGTTTCATGCCAAGAAAGAGTACTACAGATGCAATGTTTGCTTTAAGTGCGTTGATGGAGAAGTACAGAGTAGGTCAGAAGGAGTTGCACAGTGCCTTTGTGGATCTAGAGAAATCATATGATAGGGTGCTAAGAGAGGAAGTGTGGTACTGAATGAGAAAGTCAGTAGTGGCAGAGAATTATACAAGGGTGATGCAGGACATGTATGAAGACAGCAAGATGGTGGTGAGGTGCGCTGTAGGAGTAACAGATGGATTCAAGGTGGGGGTGGGATTACGTCAGGGATCGGCTCTGAGCCCCTTCTTGTTTGCCATGGTGATCGACAGGCTGACAGGTGAGGTAAGGCAAGAGTCTCCGCGGACCATGATGTTTGCAAACGACACTGTGATCTATAGTGAGAGTCGGGAGCAGGTGGAAGAGAACCTGGAGAGGTGGAGGTATGCGCTGGAGAGAAGAGGAATGAAAGTCAGTAGGAGCATCACAAAATACATGTGAGTGTGAACGAGAGGGAGGCAGGTGTAACTGTTAAGATGCAAGGAGTAGAGGTAGTCAAGGTAGTTGAGTTCAAATAGCTGGGGTCAACCATACAAAGCAACGGAAAACGCACAAGACAGGTGAAGAAGAGAGTGCAGGCAGGGTAAAGTGGGTGGAGATGAGTATTGGGGTGATCTGTGACAGAAGGGTAGCAGCAAGAGTGAAAGGGAAGATTTACAAGACGGTAGTGAGAACTGCTATAATGTATACTTTGGAGGTAGTGACACTGACAAAAGGACAGGAGGTGGAGCTGGAGGTGGCAGAGTTGAAGATGCTAAGATTCTTACTGGGAGTGACTAGGAAGGACATCATTAGAAATGAGTTTATCAGAGGGACAGCGCAGGTTGAGGGGTTTGGAGACAAAGTAAGAGGCAAGACAGAGATGGTTTGGACATGTGCAGAGGAGGAACAGTGGATATACTGGACAAAGGATGTTGAAAGTGGAGTGACTGCAGACATACAGGGGTGTTATTCACAGTAAACATGAGTACACCCAAGTGAGGCTGTGCCTTTTTTTTTAATTTCTGATGTGACTCAATGCATATTTACAAGCATTCCTGCATGAACTGCAGTCACACTGGATCTGAACCCAAGTTGCATTACAGGTATACACGAGTGTTCACACATGCACGTCTGTGTGAGTGAGCTTCCACATCCAAAAGAAAGTCGGAAAAACTTTTGAAACAAAGAAAATCACTGGAATATAAAATCAATCATGTATCCCCCATCTAAAATCTTACAGTGAAGTGAATCATTTCTTCATGCTGCTTAAGTCGTTTGGTAGCCCAGCCTGATGAAAGATAATCACTCCGATTGTCTTCTTAAAGGTCATTTGAAGATGTTTGTTGCTGACAAAGTATGTCGTTTATGTACTTTAGTGCATTTAATCTAAAACATCCCTGATCTGTGAAGCATTTAAGATTATGTTGGTCCTGCGAACTGAAACAGCCTCTTCAGAATGATTACAGCACAGTGGGAGGTTTTTAACACACTGAATGTGGCAATTTTTCAACACCTTGATGTTTTTAAAGCTAATATCAAGTAGAAAATGACATGTAGTGAAAATCAAATCCTGAATGTGTGAAAATTACAGGAAGAGGCTAAAATCTTTAGCTTTTGTGATGTGGTAAATGGACACCAATAATGGCACCGCTGCCTCTTAAACTGTCAACGGCTGTTTAAGCATAACCAGAGAAAGCAGCGGGAGGGTAGTGGAGGAGTTTAATGGGCTGAGGCTTCTGGTTCCTGTTGCTGATGCACGGGCTGAAGAACGGGAACACCTTGCACCTCGGACCGTTGGCAAACGAGTAGAGCAGGCTCATGTCGTCGGCATTGTAGAAGGTCACCCTCCTCTCGTCGCAATCCAAGTAAACCCCAAGCCTCTGCGGAGAGGATGCCAGCCGCAGCCTCATCCATGGCTGCGTTCCCGCCGAGTACTCATTACCATTGCGCAGCCGCAGGGTCCAGTAGCCAGTTTCGGGGCTCAGCTTGATGCGAGCGTGCCTGTCCACAGCTTCAGAGGCCACGCCCACGTCCCACTTGGTGCTGAAGCCCACCTCCACCTCCCAGTAGTGTCGGCCAGATTGGAAGCCCTGAGAGGCGAGGACGTTGACACACTGGAGGAAACGCTTTCGGTTGTTCAGGTGGAGGGTCATCAAGTTGCATTCGATGGCCGTCGTTTTGTCCCGGGATACTTGGATGCTCGGGTGGGCTGTGTCGACGTCAAACATTAACGGAACAGGACCTTTGGGGTGAAAGAATTCATTCATTTATTATAAAGGTTTTTGTAATATAATTTACCACAAAATATGAGTTCCAAGTCTGACAGTGATGAACTATCATTAGGTCAACCACTCACAGTTGCCAGTTCTGCTTGTTTCCTAGCACTTTTGTTCACTTTATACATGCTTCCATTGTGCAACATTATCAGGAAACACAGTATGAATTTTCACCGTTATGCTGATGACGCCTAGATCTATTTATCCATGGACCCTTCTTCTTCTTTCGGCTGCTCCCTTTAGGGGGCGCCACAGTGGATCATCTGCCTCCATCTCACCCTATCCCTTGCAGCTTTCTCTGTAACACCAACCCTCTCCATGTCCTCCTTCACTACATCCATGAATCTCCTCTGTGATCTTCCTCTTTTCCTCCTGCCTGGCAGCTCCATCTTCAACATCCTTTGTCCAATATATCCACTGTCCCTCCTCTGTACATGTCCAAACCATCTCAGCTTTGCCTCTCCTACTGTGGCTCCAAATCGCTCAACCTGAGCTGTCCCTCTGATAAACTCATTTCTAATCTTGTCCCTCCTAGTCACTCCCAATGAAAATCTTAGCACCATCAACTCTGCTACCTCCAGCTCTACCTCCTGTCTTTTTGTCAGCACCACTGTCTCTGACAAAAAGACAGGAGGGGGACCTTAACCCAGCCACAGGGGGTGCACAAGCCAGTGTACTCCTAGTGCCGGTCCCAAGCCCGGGTCAATGGGGAGGGTTGTGTCAGGAAGGGCATCCAACGTAAAACCTTTACCAAATCAAACATGCATATCATTTATCCACGGACCCTAAAAACATTAATCCATTAGTGAAATGAAATTACAGGCATGCCTTGAAGACCTAAAGGCCTGTATGACTTGTAATTTTCTGCTCTTGAATAACTGCATAATTGTTTTCAGCCCTAAAAACCTCAGAGATTCCCTGTCTAACCATAGCATTACTCTGGATGACTTTAGCTTGGCTTTCAGCACTATTGTGAGGAACCTTGGAAGTACAAGGACCAGGGGGCGGGCGCATATTACACCAGTTTTAAAATCGCTGCATTGGCTCTCCGTGCATTTTAGAATCAATTTTAAGGTTCTCTTAGTGTCTTTAAATGCGTCAGTGGTCTTGGACCTTCTTATCTATCTGCACTGCTTTTACCTTATGAGCCCTCGTGGACCCTGAGGTTCTCTGGCACTGGCCTTTTAATGGTTCCCAAAGTCAAGACCAAGACCTATGGTGACGCCTCCTTTCATTATTATGGTCTTCATCTGTGGAACAGCCTGCCAGAGAGCCTCAGGGCTGCAGAGTCAATAGATGTTTTTTAAGAACAGGCTTAAGACCCACCTTTTTAATTTGGCTTTTAACGAACCTGTTTAACTATTACTGAAGTAGTCATTTATGTTCTGTTGTTTTACGTTCCTCTTAGCTCCATCCGTTTTTAGATTTTCTCATCTTTTTATTCTGATGTGTTTTTAGTTCAGTTTGTAAGTATGGGTGATTAGTTCCTCTTGTTCTGTGTTCTTAATTTTTTCATTTTGTACCTTTATAATTTGGCTTTTAACAAATCAGTTTAACTATTATTGAAGCAGTCATTTATGTTCCATTGATCTGTGTGGACTTTGCGTGTTCTCCCCGTGTCTGCGTGGGTTTACTCCGGGATTTCTCCGGTTTCCTCCCACATGCCAAAAACATGCAAGTTAGGTTAACTGGCATCAAACTGGAGATTCTAAATTGTCCTTAGGTCTAACTGTGAGAGTGAATGGTTGTGTGTCTCTCTGTGTTGGCCCTGCGATGGACTGGCGATCTGTCCAGGTTGGACCCTGCCTCTCGCCCAAAGATGCTGGGATAGGCTCCAGCCCCCCGCGACCCGAAAAGGATTAAGCGGAAGAAGATGAATGAATGTTTTACGTCCTTCTTAGCTCAATTTGTTTTTAGATTTTCTTATCTCTTTTATTTTGATGTTTTTTTATTTTAATGTTTTTACCTCCGTTTATAAGTATGGGTTTTAGTTCCTTTTGTTTTATGTGTTCTTCGCTTCACTTTATATTTTATGTGTTTTAGCTCTGGTGTTTCCTCAGTGGAGCCCCTCATGCCGGATGCTGCTTGGCCCCTCTGCAGGGGTGTTGGGCTCAAGGGTCACTCTGGCTTGGGTGGGAGGGGGGGCTCTATGTCATTGCCTTACAGCTGTGGTGTGGGCCCCGGGCTGTCCTGGTCAGGGTGGCCTTAGTGGCATGCCCTGTGGTCATGGGTTGTGTAGGGTCCTGGCGTGGGGGCTTCACAGGATGGTTGCTCCTTCACATGGTGCCTCGGTGCCAAGCAATGTCTCTTATTTTATATGTGTGTGAGAGAAGTGAGGAGTGGTGAGTGTGTGGGGGGAAGGGGGAGGGTTGGGATGTATTGTGCAAATATATGTATTTAAATTTGTCTACTGCTTGTATCTATGTAAAGCACTTTGCCCAGCATTCAATGTTTGAAAAGTGCTACACAAACAGTTTGATTAATTTCTGACCAGGATTTGTCTTTCAATTCACACAGTAAACAGGTTTCTAGAAACACTTTCACTCATCTGTACAATATTGCCAAAATCAGGAACACTGACTCAAAGTGATGGAGTCGATGCGTTTGTCACGTCTAGGCTGGATGACTGTAATGCCTTATTGACTGGATGTCCATGCAATTGCCTCAATATTCTCCAACTGATTCAAAATGCTGCTGCCAGAATACTGACAGGTGCTGCCAAGTGAGGTCACGCTTCTCCTGCCTTATCCTCTCCTCACCACATTGGCTCCCTATTAAATCTAGAAGAAAATTTAAAAGACTTCTTACTACTTGTAAAGCCCTCAGCGGCCAAGCCCCTTTCTACCTTAAAGATCTTATTGCTCCCTATTATCCTGCAAGACCTCTTCACTCTCAGAATGCAGGCTTATTTGTGCTTCCCTAGTTTCTCAAAGTAGATTGGGAGGAAGAACCTTCAGCTATCAGGCCCCTCTCCTGGGTTCAGCTCCTTGTGTCTTCATTTAAGATCAAGCTTAAAACTTTCCTTTTTGATAGAGTTTACAATTAGCTATTATTATTATTATTATTATTATTATTATTACTACTACTACTAGTTTCTAATTCATGGAATTTGAACTGTTTTATTTTTGTGATTTCATTGTATTATATATATAACTTATAGAAGAAATTACTAATTGTATAGATTAAAAAAAGTTTGCTGTAGGAGTATTTATAGATTTAAAGAAAGCTTTTGACACCATTGACCACAGAATACTACTAAGGAAACTGGAAAGGTATGGGATAAGAGGGGTAGGACTGAGTTGGGTGGAAAGTTATTTAAGTAACAGACAACAATTTGTACAAATTGGTGAGCACAAATCACCCTTCATGGACATCACTTATGGTGTGCCCCAGGGGTCAGTTTTGGGACCCAAACTCTTTATTTTGTATATAAATGACATATGCCAAGTATCAAAAATTCTGAAATTTATTTTGTTTGCGGATGACACAAATATCCTTTGCACTGGTGAGAATTTGCAGCAGGTTTTAGAGGTGGTCACAACTGAAATGGAAAAATTAACGCAGTGGTTCAACAAAAATAAATTATCTCTAAATCTAAAAAAAAAACTTGATTACGTTGTTTGGAAATTATAAAATAAATCATGAAATAATGGTAATGATAGATGATACCAGAATAGAAACAGTACAGGAAAATAAGTTTCTGGGGGTGACGCTACACAATAAAATCTGCTGAAAACCTCACATCAGTCACATCCGGGCCAAGTTAGCAAAATGTATAGGCATACTGGGGAAGTCAAGACACTTCTTGGACTATAAATCATTGGTCTTATTGTACAATTCACTGTTTTTACCTTATCTTAACTACTGTGTAGAAGTCTGGGGAAACACCTACAAGACCAACCTACAGTCAATATGCACATTACAAAAAAGAGCTATAAGGATAATAAACAATGCAGGATATAGAGACCATACCAATGCGTTGTTCTTAAAGTCACATGTCATAAAGTTCATCGATTTAGTTAAATTTAAGACAGCACAAGTAATGTACAGGGCAATTAATAATCAACTACCAACTAATATACAAAAAATATTTAAAAAAAGAGACAATGATCATAATTTGAGGGGAGACTTAAACTTTACAAAACCCAAGATACGAACAACCAAGAAAAGTATGTGCATATCTGTCTGTGGGGTGGATGTGTGGAACAGTCTGGAGCCGGAACTGAAACTATGTACAAACAGAAATCAATTCAAAAAGAGGTATAAACATTATTTGCTGAAAGGGTATATGTTAGAAGGGTAGTATTTATATGTATGATTCATTATGTTCACTCTGGGACATTATGGGACACTGTGGAATGGTGGGTGGGACAGCACTGTGTATATCTGTGTTGTTTGAGGCTGGTTTTGATGTATGGACATCATTGTATGTTAGAATGGATGGGTGTTAATGTTGATTTGTAAAAAAATACAGTAAATTGTTTACTTGGGGTCTTAAAGGTGGTAATTTGTATAAAATTCACATGGGTGTATTTATGGAAAAGAGGAGATGGAATTAATAAGTGTTCACTTCTTCCTTCTCCCTCTCGAACAGTGTATACTGTTACTTTATTGCATTTGTCATTTGCTTGTATTTGTTATATTTTTGTGTTCGAAATAAACTATCTATTATATTTGCATGATTTCATTGTATTATTATTATAGTTGTTTTAATCTACTCTTTTGCCTACATTTATATATTCTTAACCTTCCCTTACCTTCTTTGTGTTTGTCTTTTTCCATTTTGACTGGTTCTGTAAAGTGCTTTGGATTGCCCATGTGCTTGAAAGGTGCTATATAAAAAACAAATACACTAGATCAGGATTTTTTCTTCTTTTTTTCTCCAGAAAGTTACTTATATAAAAAATTAGGGATGTAGCGATCATCATATGACTGTTTCGTTTAGGTCTGATCAGATTCCTCCACACAGCTCTGTCCTTAGCCTTCCGCTGCCAGGAACTCCTGTCTATAACCAACTTCTTCAAGTTTCTTTTTACAGCTTTTTTAATGCATGATCTGACCAGACATTTTTAAATTTGGGTATCTGCCGATACCAATACAAAACCAGTATGTAGCTTGTGGCCTGAATAAATTAAGGGCACATTCAGACGGCCACTGTTTGGTCAGGACCAAAGGACCAAACAGTGGTTTCCGTGGATAGTTTGGTTCATTTGGTGCCGTCTGAACGCGCCTGGAACTCTGGTGCGCACCAGACAGGCAAAGTCTGGACCCCCTGAAAACGGGGGTCTCGGTTCTCTTGCAAACAAAGTCTGCCGCGCTCCACTTGAAGTGTGAGTCCAAACGGAGTATCCAGCGGACCACAGGGCAGAAGTGCCCCTCAGTGTTTATGTAACCATAGCAGCACTTAGTCTGAGAAGAGAAGTGGTGGTTACTGTAGTACATTTTGGCTTGAAAATAACAACAAAGACAACCACGCAAATCCGAGAAATCCTTTTACCAGTGAAAGCCGAGGAGAAAAGTTAAAAAATGTCTCGTTTGTGGCGGACAAACAACCTGGCTGAAGGGAAGAGATTTCCGTTTTCGGTCCTGGCCAATCAATGAGCCCGACTTTTCTTTTTCGCTGAGATTTTTCCTTCCTGGTCAGTGGTGGTTTCAGCTACAGCACCCCAAATGAGCAGTTGTTGTAACTGCGTAACGCTGTCCAGGCAGTTTGGTCCGCTGTAGTTTGAATGCAAACCAAACCAAATGAAGGTGTGAAAATTCTCGGTGTTCCCCACCCAGCTGAACCGAGACCCCCAGACTATCCTGGTCTGAATGCAGCCTCAGTGTACTTCTGCAAGCTGTTTGACTCCCTGATGAAGGCAGATGACCGAAACATGCTGGAGCTTTTAATTGATTTTAATAGGTTTATATGACCAAAGCCATTTTAATAAAGGCTTTTTTTATTTTTGAAATGAGAGTGCCTTGGAGTCTCTTTGTTTTTTTTTGGCTGTACTTCTGCAAGTGTTCAAATATGGAGATGTTACACATAGGTGAAGCAGTGGATAGTGCTGTTGCCTTCACAGCAGAAAGGTCATGGGTTCGATCCCACCCCTAGCCAATGGTTACCTTTCTGTCTGGAATTTGCACTAGTTTTATGTCTGTAGGGGTTTCACCAGATAGTCTGGTTTCCTCCCACAACTCCACTCCATGTGTGTTCAGTTAACTGGTGTCAAATGGGGATAAATTATTAGGTAGGAATGTGAGACTGCATGGTTGTCTGTCTGTGTTGGACTGGTGATCTGACCAGGGTGTATGACGCCTACCGCCCAAAAGATGCTGGGACAGGCTCCAGCCCACTTCATCACCTAAGAGCTCGCCTCATCATAACAGCCAACAGCCACATGGAAACTTCTCTTGAATCCTCTTTCGTTTCAAATTATTTCCAACCATTTTTAATCCTCCTGAAGACAAAATTTAGTGCTAGTGGAATAACCAACAAAGATCTTCTCTATGACAAGAAGAAGAAAAACAAAAACAGAAAAGCCCTGGGAGAGCGCATACCTCCACCGAGGCTCCTTCCCTCCCTCCCTTTGTTCATCCATCTCTCTGTACCTCCCTGCCTCCATCCCTCCATACACTGCAAGATAGGGCTTTGGTGGAGGTATGTGCTCATGAATCACCTCCAAAATCTAATGGGTTTGTCTGTAACCCAAGGGCCACTACTGGGAAAAATTTCATCAAAATCCAGCCAGTAGTTTTTGCGTAATCCTGCTAAAGCAGTGCTAGAAGATTGAGCCTTAACAGAGGTATGCACTCTCAGAACATCACCAAAATGCAATGGGTTCCTCTGTAACCCAGGGACCACCTCTGGTGAAAATTTAATCAAAATCCATCCACTAATTTTTGAGTAATCCTACTGCACAAATACAAACAAGGCCTTGGCAGAGGTATGCAATCTCAAATCATCACCAAAATGTAATGGGGTCATCCTCAGGCCAAGGGCCACCTTTGGTGAAGACTTCATCCAAACCTGTCCAATAGTTTTTGTGTAATCCTGCTAACAGACAAACATTAACAAAGCATTACCTCCTTGGCTGGAGCCCCCTTGTGGCTGAGGGGGCTTGCTGCATTTGTGCGCTTCTGCTTTATAGCCAGTAATGGCTCTAGTTTCTTTTGAATTTTAAGCCAACAGTTTATCATTTCTTTATCAATACAAACAATGCCATTATTACTCAGCATTAATCACAATTAGATTTATTTTTTTTTGGAAGCCATTTGTTTTGCGTTTGTTTCAAGGATAGTGTTGATTGTTGTTTGATTTGATTGCTTGATGAAGCAGAATCTGGCAATAAACACTTCTACATCATAATGCTACACCAATTACCCCTATTATTTAATTGTTGAGACAGAACCAGTTTTTCAGGCCGACTTCTTTCTGTGTATAATGAAGTAGATGAGGAGGAGGAATTACCTGGTTTCAGAGACTTGAACATGCTCCTCCATGCAATGTACTGTAATGGAGCCATGTACTTGCTGCTGAAGGCATTCACATCAAACTCCAGGGCCGCTCCCACCTGAGTACACGGTCTGTCCAGACAAGCAGCAGCATTCGTTTAGTTAGGGGGCTACCAGGCTTTCAGCATAAATTACTTCAAACTCTCTCATAATAAAGTTCAGTTCATTTGACAATACAGCGGTGCTTCAAAGTTTGTGAACCTTTAGAATTTTCTACATTTCTGCATAAATATGACCCAAGTGGTCCACCTAAGCCAGGGGTGGGCAATCATGTGCCATGGAGGGCCATTCCACTGCAGGTTTTCTATTCCACACAGTCTCTTCAGCAGGTGTTTTCACTGATAAGCAATCCTTGAAGCTGATCAGAGCAAACACCTGCTGAAGAGACTGTGTAGAACAGAAAACCTGCAGTGGAATGGCCCTCACTGCCCACCCCTGACCTAAGCGGACTGGAGTGGTGGCCTAGTTGACAGGGCATCTGCCCCACAACCGGGAGGTCATGGGTTCAAGCCCCGACCGGGCCATACCAAAGACCATATAAAAATGGTACTTCCCGCCTTCTAGCTTGGTGCTCAGCATAATAGAACGGGGAAAGGAGAAGTTGTTTGTGGAGGCGCCTTGCATGGCAGTGACCCCTCTGATTATAGATGCGATTAACATTGTAGACAGGAGAAACGTAATTACATGATGGACTGAATGACAATAAAGTTGGCTTCTTCTAAAACATCAAATTTTCACATACTGCAAGTCCTAAAAGTGGACAAAAGAGAACCCAGTTAAATAAATGTCCAGATCATATTTATGTAGAAATGTAGAAAATTCTAAAGGATTCACAAACTTTCAAGCACCACTGTAAAATGAGCTCATACACACATGGACAAATTTATTGGTTATGTTCCACTGAAGAAAGAAAATCCCACAATGGTCACTGAAATAACCTGAAACGGACAAAAGTAATAATAAATAAAAATGTTCTGAAAATTAACTAAAAAATATCAGACATTGCTTTTGAATTTTGGTTCAACAGAGTCATTTTAAAAAACAAACTCATGAAACTGGCCTGGACAAAAAATGATGATACCCAAAACTTAATATTTTGTTGCTCAACCTTTTGATGCAATCACTACAACCAAGCGACTTGTGTAACTCTCAGTGCACCTGTCCACAGGTATTCTGACCCACTCCTCATGAGTAAACTGCTCCAGCTGTTTCAGGTTTGAAGGGTTCCTTTTCCAGACGGCATGCTTCAGCTCCTTCCACAGATGTTCAAAAGGATTTAGATCAGGGCTCATGCAAGGCCACTTCAGAATAGTCCACCGTTTTGTTCTTAGCATTTTGGGTTATTATCCTGTTGGGGTGACCCATGACCTGAGACTGAGACCAAGCTTTCTGAAACTGGGCAGCACATTTCACTCCTGAATGCCTCAATAGTCTTGAGATTTCTTTGAAGCCTGCACAGATTCAAGACACCCTGTGCCAGAAGCAGCAAAGCAGCCCCAGACCATAACCGAGCCTCCTCCATGTTTTACAGCAGATACAGTGTGATTTTCTTTGTGGGCTTCATTTTTCCTTCTGTAAACATAGAGTGGATGTGTCTGGCCAGAAAGCTCCAGTTTGGACAGCCTTTTGGGGCTTGTCAATATGCATTTTGGCAAATTCCAGTCTCACTTTTTAATGATTGGCTTTCAACAGTGGCGTCCTCCTCGGTCATCTTCGTCCACTTTGGCTCAAACAGCGATGGATGGTGCGATCTGAAACTTATGTACCTTCACCTTGGAGTTCACCTCTAATCACTTTTGGAAGTTGTTCTGCATTCTTTGGTAACCATTCGCATTATCTGTCTCTCCAGCTTGTCATCAATTTTCCTCTTGCAGTCAGACAGAGGGAGGTTGGCTACAGTCTCGTGGACCTGAATAATATCTGCAACTGTGGTCACAAGAACATCAAGCTGCTTGGAGATGGTCCTATAGTCTTTACCTTTGACATGCTCGTGTATAATTTTCTTTGCTTATTTTCCTTAACTTTCTGTGGTCCATGTTCAGTGTGATACACACCACAATACCAAACTGCACAGTGACTACTTTTCACCCTTTAAATAGGCAGACTGACTGATTACAAGTTTTAAGACACCTGTGATGCTAATTACAAGACACCATCCATCTTTTACCAGACACACCTTAGTTTAACATGTCTTTATGGCCAAATTATTTTTAATCTTTTCTAGGAGTATCAACATTTTTGTCCAGGTCATTAGTTTGTTTTTTAAAATGATTCTGTTGAACCAAAATTCAAAAGCAATGCCAGATTTCCATTCGTTAATTTTCAGAATTGTTTTTATTTATTATTACTTGTCAGTTTCAATGATAAGACCTGTGGTTGACCTCATTGCCCTAGCCCAAGATCACTCTGCCTTCAGACGATTGGCCGCAATGGTCATTTAAGTGGCCAGGCGAGGATTAAGTTAAAGTTAAGTAAGTAAGTCAGTTTCAAGTTATTTCAGTGACAATTGTGGGATTTTCTTTCTATAATGGAAGGTTACCAACAAATTTGTCCAAATGTGTAAATATGTGCACCACAGCCAGATGTAATTAATTCATCAGTCTTAACAATGAAGTGAGCACTTACCTCAGCTGTGGAAGCTAACAAGGAGGAAATCAAAGAAGAATCATTAGCAGCTTGTTTTAAATTATTACATCCTTAGTTTGACATAAAATCTGGATGTCAGGAGTGCTTTGTTGCTCTTTAGACTAAAATTTCTCACCTCGGTCAGTACGACGGTTTCACTGGCAGTGCTGGCTTCCTGCAGCGCTGTCATGTTCTCCTCCAGCTCCCTTAAGGCCTGCTCGGCGGCCTCTACATGATGCTGTGCCTTCTCCAGCTCTTCCTCCTGCTCCCTCCTCAGCTGCTCCAGTATGCACATTTCCCGATCCTGCAGGATCTGATGGAGAGCTCTGAATTCACCTTTGACGCGAGCCTGCAGATCTGTGCCAACTCTCTAAGACCAAAAACATGAACGGATCACGTCATAGAGGGAGGATACCACGTGGGTTTTGCAGAGGTGAGTAAAGGAGCAAGATGCTGTACTCAAGGAAAACAGTGTTCGCTTCCAGCTTTAATTAGCGGAAGTAAGAGTTGTCACTAAATAAGTTTAATGGGTAAGAGTCAGACAGTGTCGTCTAAAAAACTCGACAAAAACAAAACGTTAGTTTCACCAGTTAATGAGATTTTTCACTTAAATTTGTCAGTCATTTAAGGAATTTGTGGGGGGTTTCACACAAATTTGCTATTTTTTCTTCAATTTTTGAGTTTTTCCTAATAAATTTAACGTTTACAGTACATTTACAACTTGTTTCCCCAATACATTTTTGATTTTTCTTCCATAAATTACAACTTTTTTCCTACAAAATTTACAACCTTTTTCTTGTACATTTGAAACATTTTATTCCTGATTACACTTTTTTAAAAAATTTATCAAGGCCTGAGCTTGGTGGTAAACCATCGAGAACGATGGTGTCTAGTTGTGCAGCTGTCTTTGATTGTAGGCCCTGGTGTGGCTGACAAGTCCAATCCTTGAAGTGCACATGTGGGAGCAGTAAGGGCACTGGAATGACGCAGTAGCTGGTGCATAGAAAGAGGCCCTCTGGCGTTCTCTGGTGCTGGTGATTCTCTCTCGCTGGCTGTTCTCACGGGAGGTGAAGGCCTTTGGCATTGCTGCACGCCAGCTCACTCTGTCCTGGGCGAGGGCTTCCAGCTCCCGTGATGGTATGGCACAATATTTCAGGTTGCTGTATGGTCCGAAGAAAGCATGTGTCCAACCATTTGCAGTCAAGGTCATGTTTTTTGGGGGACCAGCATAAGGTACTGACGATGGATTTCCAGGCAAAGGGCACCACAACTACCAGGACTTACTACGATTCACTGCTACAGAAATTACAGAAGGCCATCAAAACTGAGAGGTGTGGCATGCTGACCATGACTGCCTCCTGCAAGGCAACGCCCCAGTTCACAACTCACATGTTGGCCAGACTGAAGCACGGTCCTGCAACTATGAAATCCTTCCTCACGCCCCTTACTCTCGCAACCTTGCACCATCTCACTTCCACCGCTTTCCAACCATGAAGTAATTTTTGAAGGGCAAGCAGTTCCATGACAATGAAACGCTGATTTCTGAGGTCAAGTCATAGCTTCTGACACAACCTGCAGACTTCTACAGGTGAGGTCTCCACAGCTGCATAAAGTGATGGGAGACATGTGTGACCCTTGCTGGAACCTATGTAGAGAAAAGCCCAACCCCAGATTTCCACTGACTCCGGATGTGGTCTATTACGTCAGCGACACAATTTGAGTCTTGCAGCCATCCCCTTGAAGTGGTATGGATAAGAACAGGGTTTGAATTACAAGATCATATGAAAATTTTATAAAATAATGCGAGAGGTCAAAACAGACCAGAGAGAGACCGAGGAGGACCGATTACAATTACGTGACAAGGAAGCGTGATGTACCGGTTCTCCATCAGGATTTATGTGCTCAAATAATGTGTAAGTAGCACATCATTTTTAATTCTGTGAAGCATTTGTATGTTACTCAAAGGATTCAAAGATTTTATTTGTCACTACTACTATAAGTACAGGACATACAGGAGAACTGACATGGCATTTCTCTCTCTCTTCAGTGGTGTGCACAATATAAAAAAGGAAAAGGAATAAGGCTGGAAAAACAACATAAGTCTATGTACAGTAATGCTACCTGTAGTGCAAATGGCGACAAAAGATAGACCCAGACCTCCCACAGTGCAAATAAAGATAAACGATAAATGATGAGACTCAGCAATCTTATATACAGAAAAGTAGAGCAGTAATACTTGTAGTAGCAAGTTCAATGTGGTAGTGTAGGTGCAGACAGTGACAGATACTGTAGGACTGCACATGATCAGTATTGCAATGACAGACAGCAGCTGATATGGCATTTGTGCAAATGGTTGCAGTAAAGTGCAGAGACATACAGCAGCAAATGTATTACTGTTGGTGAGCCAGTCTTTCTGTGCAAACAGCTGAGGTAGTTATTGTGTAGGTGAGTGCGTTATGGTCCGAATTTTTTTTGGGGGGAGGGGGTAGACAGAGTTCAGGTTCCTGATGGCCTGATGAACACAGCTGTTTAGCAGTCTTGTGGAGCAGGCCCACAGGGCAGGGGGCTGAAGAGGGAGTGTGAGGGATGGGAGGTGTCGCCTGCAATGTTGATGGCTCTGTGGGTGAGGTGGGTGAGGTAGGTGTCCGAGAGGCGGGGCAGAGGGGCACCGATGATCTTGCAGGCTGCTTTCACTGTGCGTTGTAATGTCTTCCGGCAGGAGGCGGTGCAGCTTCCATACCACACCGTGATGCAGCTGGTGAGGATGGTGCCCAGGTAGAATTAGCACATGATGGGGGTGGGACTCATGCTCTCCTCAGTTTGTGGAGGAAATGGAGGTGAGTTTGAGCCTTCATGGCCAGTGATGTGGTGTTGTTGGACCAGGAGAGGTCCTCAGAGATGTGCACCCCCAGGAACTTGGTGCTACTCAGCCTCTCCACAGCTGCTCCATCGATGATCAGAGGGGGGTGCTGTATGTGTACCCACCTGAAGTTGAACACAATCTCCTTGGTTTTTCCTACGTTCAGGAAGAGGTGATTGTCTTTACACCGCTGGACCAGTTGGCTCACCTCATTTCTGTAGTTGGCCTCCTCGTTGTTGGTTATGAGGCCCACCACCATCGTGTCGTCCACAAACTTGATGATGTGATTGGTGTTGTAGGCTGGTACACAGTCATGGGTCAGCAGGGTGAAGAGCAGCAGGCTGAGCACGCACCCTTGTGGGGCCCCTGTGCTCAGTGTGATGGTCTTGGATGTGTTGCTGCCAACCCACACATTCTGTGGCCTCCATGTGAGAAAATCCAGCACCCAGTTACAGAGAGAGGTTTTGAGTCCCAAGTGTCTGAGTTTTTGTATTCGGTGCTGAGGGATGATTGTGTTGAATGCTGAACTGAAGTCCAAGAACAGCATTCACATGTAGGTGTTCTTTGAGTCCAGGTGGGTGAGGGCTGGATGGAGACCAGCAGCGATGGCATCTCCTGTGGATCTGTCTGACCTGTATGCAAACTGAGATGGGTCATCGGAGGGAGGGAGGATGGACTTGATGTTCTGCATGGCCAGCCACTCGAAGCACTTCAATATGTGGGTCAATGCTAGTGTTATGTCAAAGTTTTTATTTTCTGACACAGTGGTGGAGGAGTGGACCTCAGAAAATAACGAGCAATCCTTAATTTATTTTTTTTATTTTTTTAAATGAAAAACAGTTGTTAAATACAGTAGATACCAGGGCATTTCATGCAGACTGGATTGGGCATCCGTCAAAAGTAAGAATCATTGCGTATTTTCAGCGATGTGGATCCAGCAAGCCGGATTCATTCTGCAATGATTCAGACCAGGTGGGGAGTAGAACATTCACAAGAACGGGAACCATTTACTGCACAGTCTGGATCACAGTCATAATGGACCACATCCGGAGCCCATGGAAGTCCTGGGCAATAAGTGTGGCAAATTTGGCTCCTCTCCATCTAAGGGAAATGAGTCAGGGGAAATCTTAAATGAGCAGCACTCGTATTTCATGATCCAGAATAAAAAAAAAATGATGATTTTGACTCCCAATTTAACTCAAACCAGTAAAATCCAAAGTAACTGATAAAGTACAGCCAAACATACGTGAGTAAAAGTACAGACATTTCCTCTTAAAGGTACAGTACTCTAGTAAAAGTATTCTGCAATAAAACCATTCAGTAAAGTTCAACTTTGTGGAAAAAATTGAGTACATGTACTTTTTTACTTTTTTTAAGTTTTTGATAAGTTTTAGTCGGGTTTTCATCAGAAACATTCAACTGAGTCTGCTCTTCTCAGAGTGTCTAATGATATTTTAATGCCATCAGATACTGGCAAATGCTCTGTTTTAGTGCTACTGGATCTTACTGCAACATTTGATACAGTGGATCATTGTATTTTATTACGAAGGCTTAGAGACTGGGTAGGGTTATCTGGGAAAGCCTTAGAATGGTTTTCCTCTTATCTCTTTAAAACGTTTTTCAGTAATTGTTGGTTCTTTTATCTGGGAGTCTACTGCTTTAACTTGTGGGGTGCCTCAGGGCTCTATAGGGCACACACAGTGCGGTTTATATATTTATATATTTATTCCATCTAGCTACAATGCTCCGCACTGTGCGTTTATACATTTATTTTATTTTATTTATTTTTTTTTTTTTTTTGTTACTTATTTGTACCCGTAGGTAGACTTGGTTTGCAGTCTGGTGACAAGCCACCGGCTGCTGGTCGCTGCATGCGCGAGCGCCCTAAACCTACATGTTTTTGGTGTGCGGGAGGAAACCGGAGAAATCCCGGAGTAAACCCACGCAACACGGGGAGAACATGCAAACTCCACACAGCTCACTGTTGGTCGGGGGCTGGGATCGAACCCACGATCTCATGATCCCCGCGATCCCCCGGCCGAGGGTAAAACTGTGCTGCCACAGTGCTAAACCACTGCGCCACCGTGCAGCCCATATATTTATATGTGCATATGTATATTCGCTGCTCTTGTTTGTTTTTTTTCTTGTCTTCTGATTGTTGCTATCCTGGAATTTCCCCATTGTGGGACTAAAAGGCTTATCTTATCTTAACTTATCTTATACTGGGTCCTCTTTTGTTTGCTATTTATATGCTTCCCTTGGGTTTTATTTTAAACAAATTTAAAGGGGTCTCCTATCATTTTTATGCAGATGATATCCAGCTGTACTTTTCTTTTAAACCAGACCACACTCTTAATTTTAAACTTATTTATGAGTGTCTGTTTGAGATCAAGGAGTGGCTGAGTAACAATTTTCTGCAACTTAACAGTGATAAAACTGAAGTCCTCATTGTAGTACCCGACAGCATAGCTCCAAAGGTACTGGATGGTATTGGGTCACTGAGCTCACACGTACGGGCTGATCTTAAAAATCTAGGTGTCATTTTTGATCAGTCCATGTCTTTTGATAAACATGCAAAGTTGTTAACTAAGTCATGTTTTTATCATCTCTGAAATATCTCTAAAATTAGATTGTTGCTCTCACAGAATCAGCTGGAAACTATTATACATGTCTTTGTCTCTTCACGTCTGGACTACTGTAATGCTCTTTTTACATGTTTGAATAAGTCTTCTATAGGTCGCTTACAGTCAGTCCAGAATGCTGCTGCTGGTCTAACTGGATCTAGTAGGCTCTGTCATAACGCCCATTTTATCCTCCCGGCATTGGCTTCCCATTAATTTTTAGAATTCAATTTAAAATTCTTGTTTTTACCTATAAAGTCATTCATGGTGAGGCTCCTTCTTATATCTGTGACCTACTGCATCCATTCTCTCCAAGCAGGTCTCTTAGGTCTTCGAGTCAGAACCTTCTCTCAGTACCAAAAACTAGACTCAAGACCAAAGGTGACAGAGCTTTTGCAGCTGTGGCATCAAATTTATGGAACTCCCTAGCCCTCATTTTAAGATCTGCACCCTCACTTGCTCATTTTAAGAAGCAGTTAAAAACCCATCTTTTTACTTTGTTTTATTAATCCTCTGCTGGTTGTACATTGTTCTTGTATCTTTTATTGTTTACGGTTTTTTGTTTTTATTGTCATTTTATTTATTTACTGTTTGATTTTTATGGAAAGCACTTTGTGACCCTGTCTGTGAAAAGTGCCCTACAAAAAAACTTATATTATTATTATTAGTTAAGTAATGAATTTTATTATGACTGATTTCTTTTTATTTCATACAGTTATAAAACGTCCTACAATGCCAGGTTTTTCTGATCTCTAATGTGACCTACAACCTGTACAATTTAACCTATTTTATCTTTAGCACTGATACCCGTTGAATATGGCATGCCGTGTTTAAGGGTGGTGGGACTACAATAGCAATATTAAGCAAGTTTCGTCCACATACATACAGACATACACCAGTGACACAATGCATCTGACATGCATTAAGCATTCTGATACAGAAAGAGCGATAGCAAGGTTATCATACAGAAACTTGCTGCACCAATGAACATTTTAGACATGTGCTGAGATGATAAGTGGCTAATTTGTACTCACTTCAGTCATTCTCATCTTAATCAGTTACCCTGCAGAACGGTCCATGGAATCACATGAAATCCTTTTTCTATTGTTGGATCAGTAATTTTATAATACTGTGTTCTGAGCTTTGGACACCAACATTATGGGAAGGTGAAGCGAAAAAAAAAAAAATAAACTGAAGCTGGGAAATGTGACATTTATAAATTATAGTACAACCTATCATAATGACAGTATGTCAAAACAAAGGGAAAATTATGTAAAACTGCAATAAAATACTAATAGTATGTAAGAACATGCATGATGGCCACCAGATGTCACTGTTCTTAGAATGAAGCCTGAAAGGCTCAGAGCTTCATTGAGGCTTCAGCTGGCCATCACCACTGAAGAGCTGTAGCATTTACTGTTCTTTAAAAGCAGCCTACAATATACATTTACTGCTGTTTACAGCCCGTTAATGCTGACTTTACTCCTGCTTCCATGAACACAGTCTAGTGCACACCGCTCCTCTCTTGCTGTCTTGCTCGACCACTCGCACAGAGCATCACCTAGGTTTCAATTAGCGTTCCCTCTGCTGGCAGACACTATAACTGCATTTAAGAATGAAGTTTCAAATATGATCAAACATGATATAAATAAATAACTGATTTTTGGAAATGGACTGGCGGGCCGTACTGAATGAGGGTGGAGTCGGCAGTTGCCCATCCCTGGCTTATTTGCCATTTGCACAATATGCTCCTATGAACACACGGAGCATAAGCTCCACAGAGGGACTTAAATCAGGCTTGACCTGCTGTCCACCTGGTTGCTGTCCAGTGGGGGTACTCACGATTCCTCCAACACCATACACATTCATTTCCCTGTCCGACGACACTCTCCAGCAAGTGCATTACGGAAAGTAAGCAGTGCAGTCTGTCTCCATTTGCCTGTCCAACTACACTTGAGCACCGGTGTGAAGAAAGCAGCGGAGTGCATGAGATTAGATCCAGGGTGCACCTGATTCCTCGTACGGCATAAACCTCTCGGGGGTTATATGAGCGGCTGAATAAAGAAAATGAATACAGGTACAGTAAATGTAAATATAGTTTTGGTGTCCCAGCACCCAATGGTAACCTGCACCAATGTCTCCCCGTCAGTCCACAACACCTGTATTCTGGAGAGAGACCCGTGGATGCATGCATGTATGCATACTACATGTATACATACTCACACCACAGAATCCCATATACACAGACGTGAACAAAATTGTTGGTACCCCTCTGTTAATGAAAGAAAAACCCACAGTGGTCACAGAAATAACTTGAATCTGACAAAAGTGGTAATAAATAAAAATTCTATGAAAATTAACCAATGAAAATCAGACAATGCTTTTGAATTGTGGTTCAACAGAATTATTTTAAAAAACAAACTCATGAAACAGGCCTGGACAAAAATGATGGTACCCCTAGAAAAGATTGAAAATAATGTGACCATAGGGACATGTTCAACCAAGATGTGTCCTCTAATTAACATCACAGGTGTCTACAAACTTGTAATCAGTCAGTCGGCCTATTTAAAGGGTGACAAGTAGTCACTGTGCTGTTTGGTGACATGGTGTTTACCACACTAAATATGGACCAGAGGAAGCAAAGGAGAGAGTTGCCTCAGGAGATTAGAAAGAAAATTATAGACAAGCATGTTAAAGGTAAAGGCTATAAGACCATCTCCAAGCAGCTTGATGTTCCTGTGACTACAGTTGCACATATTATTCAGAAATTTAAGATCCGCAGGACTGTAGCCAACCTCCCTGGACGTGGCCGCAGGAGGAAACTTGATGAAAAATGGAAGAGATGGATAATATGAATGGTAACAAAAGAGCCCAGAACAACCGCTAAACACATTCATGGTGAACTCCAAGGTCAAGGTACATCAGTGTCAGATCACACCATCCATCGTTGTTTGAGCCAAAGTGGACTTCATGGGAGACGACCAAGGAGGACACCACTGTTGAAAACAAACCATAAAAATGCCAGACTGGAATTTGCCAAATTGCATGTTGACAAGCCACAAAGCTTCTGGGAGAATGTCCTATGGACAGATGAGACAAGACTGGAACTTTTTGGCAAGGCACATGAGCTCTGTGTTCACAGACACAAAAATGAAGCATACCAAGAAAAGAACACTGTCCCTACTGTGAAACATGGAGGAGGTTCTGTTATGTTCTGGGGCTGCTTTGCAGCATCTGGCACAGGGTGTCTTGAATCTGTGCAGGGTACAATGAAATCTCAAGATTATCAAGGTATTCTAGAGAGAAATGTGTTGCCCAGTGTCAGACAGCTTGGTCTCAGTCGCAGGTCATGGGTCTTGCAACAGGATAATGACCCAAAACACACAGCTAAAAACACCCAAGAATGGCTAAGAGCGAAACATTGGACTATTCTAAAGTGGCCTTCTATGAGCCCTGATCTAAATCCTATTGAACATCTGTGGAAGGAGCTGAAACATGCTGTCTGGAGAAGGCACCCTTCAAACCTGAGACAACTGGAGCAGTTTGCTCATGAGGAGTGGGCCAAAATACCTGCTGAGAGGTGCAGAAGTCTCATTGACAGTTACAGAAATCATTTGATTGCAATGACTGCTTCAAAAGGTTGTGCAACAAAATATTAAGTTAAGGGTACCATCATTTTTGTCCAGGCCTGTTTCATGAGTTTGTTTTTTTTAAATAATTCTGTTGAACCACAATTCAAAAGCATTGTCTGATTTTCATTGGTTAATTTTCATAGAATTTTTATTTATTACCACTTTTGTCAGATTCAAGTTATTTCTGTGACCATTGTGGGTTTTTCTTTCATTAGCAGAGGGGTACCAACAATTTTGTCCACGTCTGTGTGTGTATATAACTTTTACATGCATTTTGTGTTTACCTTTTTTTTTATCCCAACACAATTACGTTCCGAGATGTGAAGCAATTACAGTGTTTAAACAGGGCAGTCATTTTCCTTTCATCATCTCAGCCTGGTGTGCACAGCCAAACTCGGGCTCTAATCTCACATCTGCCTCACAAACCTCTGATTTGGTTTCCATTCTGTGAGCATAGTTAGTGACTTTCTGCAGAAGCAAACACTGCAAGCTTTTTAAAACAAGCTGGCGTAGGAGACACTTTCATAGTTGACACACATTTAGAGTTGTAGCAAAGCGTTTAAACTGTCCCAATAGCTTAAAACACGCATCCAATCATCAAACAGTGAAAGGAGTGCATTGCTCTATGTGAATTCCCTGAAAGAGTTTACCTTTATGATATCCATCTTTTCTTTAGCTTTGCCAATGGTGCTGATGAAGTCCTCCTTCCTCAGGCGATGGCTCTCCAAAGTCTCTTTTAGTTGTTTCTGTGAATCGTGTGAAAATTAAATCAGTGTGGAGATAGAAACATTAAAACAAAGACAGCACATGCAGAAAATTGAAGAACTTCTTAATAATCATAAAAGTGTGTAATACTAAATAATCAGAAAAAACAATGATGATACTTTTAAAACACAATCTGGTGCAACTACTGCACCGATAGTCCAACAATTTAACAATATGGTGCAGTAAAAGGTGGAGGTTGTATATTTTTAAAAATGATCATGTGGCAAAGAAAGCAAACAGTTGTGTCATTTCCATTTATTACACAAGCCCCACATCTTTAAAGAGGACATATTATGCATTTTTCCCGCAGATCAACAGAGTTAATAGTAATAATAATAATAATAATGCATCAGATTTATATAGCGCTTTTCATAGACACTCAAAGACACTTTACAATGGATACACTATTCATTCACTCCACAGACAATGGTAGTGGTAAGCTACTACTGTAGCCACAGCTGCCCTGGGGCAGACTGACGGAAACGTGGCTGCCAATCCGCGCCAACAGCATCTCCAACCACTACCAAACATTTATACACATTCATACCCACTGTCATGGATGGAGGCAAGGTGGGTAAAGTGTATTGCCCAGGGACACAACGGCAGGATGTCTGGGGGGAGCGGGACTCGAACCGCCAACCCACCGATTATTAGATGACCACATTTCCCTCCTCCGTTCTATTTTTGCTGAGCACCAAACTGGACAGCAGGACGTTCCATTTTTATATGGTCTTTGGCATGACCTAACCGGGACTTGAACCCCGACCTTCCGGTTGTGGGGCGGATGCTCTACCTCTAAGCCACCACTCCGGTGGAGACACCAAAGGTCTCAATGAAATGTCCCTGACATGCTTTGCTGATCAAAATGCCTCGGGGTTTAAACATTGTAAAACCATTTTCAACCCAGATTAAACACCCTTCTTCAAAATGACCCATTTCTGTGCATATTACTTGAAAGGCTAATGAGCCCCAGTTCACCTCACCCTCCCTCCAAAGCCCTTTGCTAACGTTAACTGGCTAGCTTCTTTTGTCAGAGAAGCTAAGTTCACTGGAATGATATTAGCCAATGAATGTCAGTCCTGGAAGTCCTGGAAGATTCCATAAATGGCCATAAATATTTCTCCTAGACTGCACTTTCCCAGCTGTACACGAAATGTAGATAAACGTTTGAAAAGGAGCTGCAAAGGAGCCACCTGGAGAATCCAAGGAGCTATGTGAGGATGCTCTTTGTGGACTACAGCTCAGCTTTCAACACCATCATCCCAGATATCCTGATCAATAAACTGCACCTCCTCCAGAACCCCCCACCCACCCACCACCTGCTCCTGGATTAAAAAAAACAAACAAAAAAAAACTTTCTCACCAACCGCCCACAAACAGTCAGACTCCTCCACACTGTCTCTCAGCACTGGCTCCCCCTAGAGATGTGTGCTAAGCCCTGTACTGTACTCCCTGTGCACCTCTGTAGACCTTTGATTTCAACCCACTCAACCACCGTCATCGTGAAGTATACGGACAACAGCACCTTGGTTGGGCTCATCGCCGATGACGATGAGAAGGCATACAGGGCGGAGGTAGAGAATCTGCTGCTGTGGTGCCAAGCAAACAACCTGAAACTGTACGTCCAAAAAACCAAAGAACTCATACTGGACTTCAGGAAGAACAGACAGGACCATCCCCCATCCATCCAGCCATGCATTTTCTAACGCTTTTCCAGAGGTCCAGGTCACGGAGACAGCAGCTCACGCAGAGAAGCCCAAACGTCCCTCTCCCCGGCCACCTGCTTCAGCGCTTCAGAGAGGATACCGAGATGTTCCCAGGCCAGCTGGGAGACGTAGTCTCTCCAGCATGTCTTGGGTCTGCCCCGGGATCTTCTCCCAGGTAGACGCGCCTGAAACACCTCAAGTGGGAGGTGTCCAGGGGACATCCTGATCAGATGCCCAAACCACCTCAACTGGCTCCTTTCGATATGGAGGAGCAGCGGTTCTACTCTGAGCTTCTCCCGATTGACTGAGCTCCTCACCCTATCTCTGAGGGTGAGTCCAGCAATCCTATGGAGAAAGCTCATTTGAGCCACTTGTATCTGATCTAATTTTTTCGGTCATAACCAAAAGCTCATGACCATAGGTGAGGGTAGGAATGTAGACTGACCGGTAAATCGACAGCTTTGCTTTAGAGCTTAGCTCCCTCTTCACCACAACAGACTGGTACAATGGTGGCATCACTGCAGAGGCTGCTCCGATCCGTCAATCTCTCGCTCCATTCTCCCCTCACTCATGAATAAGACCCTGAGATACTTAAACTTCTCCACTTGGGGCAGGAGCATGTCCCCAATCCGGGGAGGACAATCCACCTTTTTCCGGCTGAGGACCATGGACTCGGATTTGGAAGTGCTGATTCTCATCCCAGCCGCTTCACACAGCAGCAAACCGTCCCAGTAAGACCTGTAGGTCATTGCTTGATGAAGCCAACAGGACAACATTATCCGCAAACAGCAGAGATGAAATCCTGCGGTCACCAAGCATGACATCCTCCGTTCCCTGGCTGCGCCTAGAAATCCTGTCCATAAAAATTATGAACAGTGATGAACATTAACAGTAAAAACTACATCTTTGGTGACAATGTTCTGGAATTTCCCCATTGTGGGACTTGATGAAGCCAACAGGACAACATTATCTGCAAACAGAAGAGATGAAATCTGTGGTCACCGAGCATGACACCCTCCAATCCTTGGCTGCACCTAGATATCCTGTCCATAAAATTTATGAACAGGATCGGTGACAAAGAGCAGCCCTGGCAGAGTCCAACTCTCACCGGAAACGAGTTTGACTGGGTGTTGGCAATACGAACCAAAGTCTTGCAACGGTCGTATAGGCACCAGATAGCTCATAACGAGCCCGATACCCCATACTCCTGCAACACCCCCCACAAAAGACCACGAGGGATGCGATCGAATGCTTTCTCCAAGTCCACAATACCCGCCCCCCATCCCTCATAAATGGCCCAGCAGCAGCTGGACTTCCTCCATGTCCTGAGGAAGAACAACCTGGACCAGAAGCTGCTGCTGCTGGCCTTCTACCGCTGCTCACAAAGGTTAAAGCAAAAAAATTTCCTGAGCCTGAACTTCTTCCAGGTGCAGGGTCATTGGGGCGGGCACACACACACACACACACACACACACACACACACACACAAATACTAGACAAAGATAGCACAAGTAAACACTAAATGCAGTTTTTAAATGACGGTGTTTATTATTAACTGGAGTGGTGGCTCAGTTGGTAGAGCATCCGCCCCACACCCGGGAGGCAGGGGTTCAAATCCCGGCCGGGTCATACCAAAGACCATATAAAAATGGTACTTTCTGCCTTCTAGCGTGGTGCTCCGCATAATGGAACGGGGAAAGTAAAGTTACGCACAGAGCTACCAGAGGACTGACCCCCGCTGTAGCTTTCACTACTTACAGTAGCTGTGTGGCCTAGGGTCAGAGAAACGGAGAGAAGCGCTGCCCCATACACCAACATGGTGTGAAGGGAATTAGAGAGAGTTTATTATTAAGGGTAAAAAAAAAATCCAAATGTACATAGCCCTGTGTAAAAAAGTGATCGCCACCCCGTTAAAACATAAATGTGTTAAAAACTGTGGTTCATCACATCTTTGGAAAGTTGAGTTCAATTTTCTAGCCACTTCTAAAGCTTTGGAACTCCAGTGAACCACGGTGAGAGCCATTAACCAAAAATTGCAAAGACATGGAACAGTGTTGAACCTTCCCAGGAGTGGCCGGCTGACTAAAATTAGCCCAAGAGCGCAGCGACAACTCATCCAAGAGGTCACAAAAGACCCCACAACAACATCCAAAGAACTGCAGGCCTCACTTGCCTCAGTTAAGGTCAGTGTTCATGACTCCACCATAAGAAAGAGACTGGGTAAAAATGGCCTGCATGGCAGAGTTCCAAGACGAAAACCACTGCTGAGCAAAAAGAATATAAAGGCTTGTCTCAGTTTTGCCAGAAAACACCTTGATGATCCCCAAGACTTTTGAGAAAATACTCTGTGGACTGACGAGACAAAAGCTGAACTTTTTGGGTGGTCTGTGTCCCATTACATCTGGCATAAAAGTAACACAGCATTTCAGAAAAGGAACATCATATCAACAGTAAAATGTGGTGGTGGTAGTGTGATGGTCTGGGGCTGTTTTGCTGCTTCAGCACCTGGAAAACTTGCTGTGGTAAATGGAACCATGAATTCTGCTGTCTACCAAAAAAATCCTGAAGAAGAATGTCCGGCCATCTGTTCGTGACCTCCAGCTGAAGCGCACCTGGGTTCTGCAGCAGGACAATGATCCAAAACACACCAGCAAATCCACCTCTGAATGGCTTAAAAGAAACAAAATGAGGACTTTGGAGTGGCCTAGTCAAAATCCTGACCTGAATCCCACTGAGATGCTGTGGCATGACCTTAAAAAGGCGGTTCATGCTCAAAAACCCTCCAAAGTGGCTGAATTACAACAATTCTGCAAAGATGACTGGACCAAAATTCCTCCTCAGTGCTGTATAAGACTCATTGTCAGTAACTGCAAATGCTTGATTGCAGTTGTTGCTGCTAAGGGTGGCCCAACCAGTTATTAGGTTTAGGGAGCAATCACTTTTTCACACAGGGCCATGTAGGTTTGGATATTTTTCCCCTTAATAATAAACACCTTAATTTAAAAACTGCAGTAATATACACTACCGTTCAAAAGTTTGGGGTCACCCAGACAATTATTTTGTGTTTTCCATGAAAAGTCACACTTATTTACCACCATGAGTTGTAAAATGAGTAGAAAATATAGTCAAGACATTGACAAGGTTAGAAATAATGATTTGTATTTGAAATAATAATTTTTTCCTTCAAACTTTGCTTTCATCAAAGAATCCTCCATTTGCAGCAATTACAGCATTGCAGACCTAACATGATTGCACAAGGGTTTTCTAATCATCCATTAGCCTTCTGACACAATGAGCAAACACATTGTACCATTAGAACACTGGAGTGATAGTTGCTGGAAATGGGCCTCTATACACCTATGTAGATATTGCACCAAAACCAGACATTTGCAGCTAGAATAGTCATTTACCACATTAGCAATGTACAGAGTGTATTTCTGATTAGTTTAAAGTTATCTTCATTGAAAAAAAGTGTTCTTCTTTCAAAAATAAGGAAATTTCTAAGTGACCCCAAACTTTTGAACGGTAGTGTATACAGTGTCATGTCAGTTCAGTGTCAGTAATGATATCATATCATTGTGTAATTTCCCCATATAGATTTTTGTTCTGTTCCAATATATGCATGTCTGTGTCACAAATTTACCAGAAAAAAAGTTAAAAATGTCCAAGAATGTTTACAAGAAAAACCTCACTAATTGCATAGAAAATGGGAAAAACTAAAAGATTTATACTAATCTGCAGCTTTTGTTCTTTAAATTTCTGACTTCAATCTTGTGAATTTATAGTTTTTGTAGAAATGTGCCATTTCTCCCCTGCATTCATTGTTTTTCATACAAAATTGTAACTCTCACAAATTTTCTATTTTACTTGTAAATTGGCCTCCTTTGTCATATTTTACAGCTTTATTCTAGCTAATTTATACTGAATTTACATCTATAGGCTTTACCATACACTAAATTTGTGAGTCCACCACCACTGCCATCCTCCTTGTTAAAAAATAAATCACCTGAGAACAAGCAAGGTTTTTTTTTTTTCTTTATTCAACAACATCTACTGTGGAAAGAGGCTTTTTCACCAAACTGTGTCCACAAAAATCTGCATGGAGCAGTATTTGATCTTAAAATCAAGCTAATGCATAACTACTAGGAATGTTTAGGTTATTATAAACATGCAGCTTTTTCTATAGATGTGATTTTCTTCACGTAAAAAAATCACTTTTAATTTTAGAACTTTTTGAATGTATTTTTTCCTTTTTAACCATAAAAATTGCAGCTTTTGCTTCTACATTTTCATATTAACATATAGTGTAGGTTTATGTAGCTAACTTTTTCTTGGAAATTTAGAACTTGGTTGAAAAATCTTCGTAATGAGGAATTAATTAGTTTTTCAGTTTATGAAAAAAAAAAAAAAAACCACACACATGGGAGCCAGAATTGTGAACTATTTGATAGCAGCTAAATATTACAGAATGTATTCGAAAGTCACTTCACTAACCTGAGGTGCTGAAAATCTCAGCCTCTCTGCTGTAGATATAAAGACATATTATAAAGCTCTGAAAGGTTTAGGGCCAAATTCCATTTCAGATCTGCTAGTCCATTATGAACCAGCCAGAGCCCTCAGATCATCAGGGTCAGGCCTACTATCTGTGCCCAGAGTTAGAACCTGGTGAGGCAGCATTTAGGTTTTATGCCCCTCACATATGGAACAAACTCCCAGAAAGCATCAGGGCTGCTGAAACTCTCAGCTGCTGTAAATCCACGTTAAAAACTATTTGCCGCAGCCTTTCAGTAGAACAACTGTCAATCTCCTACAATGCACATTTCTGTCGTGTTCTATTTCTGCCGTGTTCTATTTTAGCCTGCTTTTCTCTTTAATTTACTTGAGTTTGCTTTTAAATTCTTGTGTATTCCTTTTGCAGCTTGCTCTAATGCTCTAATGTTTTTATGTAAATCACTTTGAATTGTCTTGTACACAAAATGTGCTACATGAATAAACTTGCCTTGCCTTGTAATAAGAACACACTCCTTTGCAGCCTCCTCTCCCCCACCTGTGCTGTTTGGCTCATTTTTCTTTGGGGGGAAAAAATGCCCTCTTCTATCAATTTCTGACATTTGTTAACCACCAAAATGTGAACACACCTTCTGGAGTCCCGCGCCCTGTTGAATGCTGTCAGTCTGTCTTTCAGTCGGACCAATCATTACTGGCACCAAATTGTGAGGGATGCTCTGGTGTGTAGCTCAGTCAGGCAGATTTAGGGCTATTAAACATGGGGATAGTGCTAACAACATGCCTGCTGCAGATTGTCAAATTATATTGATGTTAATTAATTTTACTTCCAACTAGAATACCGGCCCATCAGTGAAGCGGCCCACTGGGATATAGGCCACTCTGGTCCTGCATTCGCAGCTCCAGTCACGCTACATATGGCAACAAAGCTTGGACAAAAAGTAGCTCTGCGTATAGGAAAAGGACATAAATCTTTTGTTTTTATAAGGCAGGGGTCCACATTTGTTTTTCCCAATGGACCAGAGGTCTGGAGCAGTGAACGCATGCTGCATGGGCAGATATTTCATTTTTATGTTGGGAGGGACAATAAACAGAACATTTTGGGGCGGGGCGGTGGTGCAGTGGTTAGCAGCGTGGCAGCACTGCAACTCACCCTTAACCATGGGATCCCTGGTTCGATCCCAGCTCCTGACCAACAGTGATCTGTGTGGAGTTTGCATGTTCTCCCCGTGTCTGTGTGGGTTTACTCCGGAAGTTCTCCGGTTTCCTCCCACAGGCCAAAAACATGCAGGTTAGGTTAATTGGAGACTCTAAAAGTGGCCCTAAGTGTGAATGTGTGTGTGAATGGTAAAGCGATAGCGCCGTACCGTGGCTGCTTCATCCATCCAGGTGGAGGCCCTCAATTTCCCCTCTGGGGATCAATAAAGTATACAAAATCAAAAAAAATTTCTCCAGGGTAAATATTGAGGGGACACCAAGTGTTATAAATTTGTGACTGACAACAATGAGAAAGAATGTACACATGTATGCAAATTTACAAGAAAAAAAGGCATAAATTTATGAGAAAGAAAATTGCAAATTTAAAAGAAACTATTGCACATTCACAAAAAGTCAAGTTTACTGGAAAAAAGTTGCAAATTTAGTGAGGAAAAAAATGTAAATTTACAAGAAAAAACACACTATAAAAAGGTTACAAATTTAGAAGAAAAAAATTACAGATTTAAGATGCAAAACCAGAAGATTTATGAGGAAAAAGTGGCAAATTTACAACAAAGTTTTACATTTATAAACAAATGTAATCATCATAGCAGTCTGTTGCAGGCGACAATGACTGTTTCATTTAGGTCTGATCAGATTCCTCCACGCAGCTCTGTCCCTCGCCCTCCACCGGCAGGAACCCCTGGCCCCGCCAACCCGGGTGACGTCCGAGCCGGTATGAGTTGCTTTCTGACGGACCATTTCATGAAACTGCTTGCACAGTATTTGAGTACTGCTAGCTTTTGCTGGACTAGCGGCACATTCTTGGCAGATAGGGGTATTATCAGCGGCAAGGACAGGCCAAGACAAACTGACTCCAGTATCTGTTGCAGTGACTGACCAGATGATAGGTTTGTTTATCTCTGCTCTTTGTGTAGTGCATGTCACGATGCACCAACTGGCAAAAGTCCACTACAGACTTTGCGACAGATGTGCTTATCTGCCAGGATGTCCAGTCTCACCCCGTGTAACTGGGAGTGGTCCACCACAGACCTGTGACAGACATTGTTTTTAGTTCTCCAGGATGCCCAGTTTCACCCTCCACATTCTCAGAAGGGCAGGGTTGCCGGTTGAGTCGCAGACGGCCCGACCCATGTGTTTTATGAAAATATTTAGACAGGTTCGTGAGGAGTCGGCGCACAGGAAAGAATTCACACTGAGACAAGAACTGCTATAATAAAATGTGTCTTTTATTCCTCACAGAACATATCTTCACACACAAAAGATCAATGCATTCACATTAGACAGACTGCTAGAATAAGCTGTATTCCCTTATTCCCCACAGACCATATCTTCATATACAAAAGATCAATGCACTTCATGTCATTTCATCAGCCCTTACCAATAATACAGAAGACCGGAGAGCCTTTGGCAGTCTTTTGGCAGGCGCGTGCATCAATCAGCTTGGCAATTCGCGCGAAATCCACAGCAGACTCTACTGGTTGGCAAAACACCTTTGCTTTTTAAAGGGTAGAGTTACGTACACAACGAAGGAGCCACTCTTCGTTGCCAGGCAACTTCCCCCCCCATGGAATCGCGTAGAGAGCGGGGGGGCTAGTCCCCGCTCCCAGGCGATTGCAGCCAGACTCTCAAAACATATAACATCTGTTCTATCTCATTGCACACACACACATATGTGAGAAATAAAGGTTAAGCCTTGTTTTATAAACAGTGAGAAACTTGCTGTGTCTAAGAACAGGTCATACTGTCCAGGTCATGGTGTGCCTTAAGATAAAGAGAACTGGATTGTTAAAACATATTAAAAACAACTGAGAAACAAATCAGGGCACACATTAAAAACACATTTATATTACACCATGGGACAGGTAGTACCGGTTTTCATGGTTATCCGGTAGCAAGCAAACCAGTGCCTGACCTGATAAATGTAATAAATTAATGAGAAAAAATTACACATTCATGAGAAAAGCTACAAATTTTAAAGAACCCCCCCAACTCTGATTTACGCCCATGTCACCAGGCTGTTCTGCTGTGTGAGGAGCTGCTGAAGGCAGCCACTTTCAGATCAGACTTTCACAACTCTGTTGATTTTTGTCGTTTCATAGATGTAACAAGAATCCTGCTTGCAGCTTGACATGATGATTTCAGTGCATTTATTTTTGCTGTTCTTGCCTCTAAATTTTGAGGAAATGTCTCTTCAAAATTCCTATGCTTGCTCGCATAATGCCATTTGAAACTGTAACTCTTTATCAAGCTGTGGTCTCCTGGCACGTTCAGCACATTGGTCTTCTGCTGGTAGGAGGGAAAACAAATGCAAATTGCTTAGTCCATTCTTCTTTGAATTGCCGATTTTCACTGTCCACTTTTCTTTTAGCAGCAAACTTGGAACATGTCATTTTCGTTCAATCTAGGCTCCCACTGTCGCTCTGAAAGCGAAAGTAAAAAGAGTGCCACTCAGCTGCAGCCACTCGCGCGCTGACAGGCTGTCAGTGCATCATTGGCATGGCGACAACAGTCCACGTTTACAGGTGCTGACCTAACTGAAACACGTAGTGAAGGAATCACAGCTTGGAGGCCACAAATAGGGAGTTCACGGGCCACCGTTATAGGAGTATCATTTTTCGCCACAGCCAAACGGCACACGCTGGAAATCTGGCACTGTGCCGGAAAACTTTAAGCCCTGTGCTCAGTAGAGAGCGTGCTCACCTACTGCCTGGGTGTGTAGTACACCGGCTTCATGGCCAAGAACAGGAAGGCTGTGCAGAGGGTCATCAACACCGCCCAAAAAATTATCGGCGGCCCTTTGCCTTCCCTGGAAGACATCTCCAGATCCTCCTGTCTGAGAAGGATCGAGACCCCTCACATCCCGCCCACCACCTGTTTGACCTGCTCCCCTCTGGACGACGGTTCAGATCAATCAGGTCTCACACCTCCAGACTGACAAACGGTTTCTTCCCCTGGGCCATCTGAACTGCAAACAGTCAGAGGCCCCACCCCTGTCCCTCTGAACACTCACATGCTCAAAGCTGAGGACCTTTTTAGTTAGCACAATAACACACCTGTCTTTGCACTCCTCCCTTTCATGTATACTGACCCATCCATGAAACCACTACCATAATCCTTGGGCCATTTTATTCAATTGTGTGTTCAATCATGTGTACATAGTTCCACCCGTGAAGCCACTCCCATACCTGTGTATATTTCCATAATCCTGGGCTATTTTTATTTTCAGTTGTGGGTTTAATCGTGTGTTCTATAACCGTGTTTTATCTAATCCTTCTCTCTTACTTTATTGTGCAGCAGCCTGGTGAAGCACCCACAATTTCAATGTACTGTACAATGACAATGAGGCCTATTCTATTATATTCTAAGATCTGCCATACTTTGCTACTACGTCAGATTTATGGTCAAGTCGCACATCTGAACCGTGTATGAGCCACACTGCCCACTTCACTGATCAAGACTGGAATTTGAAAAGCAAATGTCTTCAAACTTTCCTGAAGACCATACAGGTGAAGTCAGAACTGACTGAAGCACTTGCATCCTGGAGACTGAGTGGAGCCAAACAAGTCTGCATCACGACAGACAGTGGGACAAAGGCTGCAGTACTTTGGGCATGGTACTTCACTCGGCTATCGGTAAGTTGATGCGCAGAATATTATAAAATATTTACGTATATGTTATGTTTTATAATTATTTGAAATACAGTTTTATAATGTTCTACACTACATTTGTCAAGTTCAACTTCAGACAGAAAAAATTTAAAATTAATCTTGTTATAGCTTCACATCTCACTTAGGGGTAAAAAGGAATCTTTAAACTTGACAGAAATAGTCATTTGATTCTTATCACAATATATATATGAAAAAAATTTATTGTGACTGGAATTTTTTCCATATCGCCCAGGCCTACTTCTGCCACAAATCATGCTCGACACTGGTCTCCACCCACTCCACCCTGCCTGCAATCTCTTCTTCACCTCTCTTGTGCATTTTCCATTGCTTTGGATGGTTGATCCCAGGTATTTAAACTCATCTGCTTTCACTACCTCTACTCCTTCCATCTTCACCATTACACCTGCCTCCCTCTCATTCACACTCATGTATTCTGTCTTGTTTCTACCGACTTTCATTCCTCTTCTCTCCAGAGCATACCACCACCTCTCCAGGCTCTCTTCCACCTGCTCCAGACTCTCACTACAGATCACAATGATGTCTGCAAACATCATGGTACAAGGAGACTCCTGCCTGACCTCATCCGTCAGCCTGTCCATCACCATGGCAAACAAGAAGGGGTCCAGAGCCGATCCCCGATTTAACCCCACCCCCACCTTGAACCATCTGTCGCTCCTACAGCACACCTCACCACCGTCTCGCTGTCCTCATACATGTCCTGCACCACCTTCACATACTTCTCTGCCACTCTTGACTTTCTCATACAGTACCACACTTTGTCTCTTGGCATCCTATTACATGCTTTTTCTAGATCTACAAAGACGGTGCAACTCCTTCTGACCTTCTCTATGCTTCTCCATCAACACTCCTAAGATGTGTTCAGACCAAATGCAAAACAAATTTTTTGTGTGGTGCGACTATCAATGTAAACACACGGCAGACAAGCGAAAATGTGCATTCGCTTCCAAGGGATGACGCTAGCTAGTAATGGCCTTGAGATTCTGCCGTCACTACAGTAAAAGTATCAACATTGGAGAGTAAACTAGTTTGAAAATGAGACTGACACTCACCTGGAGACAGATGGACCGGGGACTCTGCAGCTGAATCAGAATGATGGAGTTATTTACCCTCGGACTCCTGCCACGGGTGTGCTAACAAAGCTAGCAGGCTAGCAGTGTAACCAACCATCGTTCAGGTGAAATTTTGGAGGCAGGGACTTCAGGTGAGACCCCCATTGGACAATGTAAACCTAAGCATGACAGTGTTTTGGGGGATTTCCACAGCAGGTTGAACACAACTACCTAAAAAAAAGATAAACTGCAGAGGCAACGTCGCCCATCTACAATTCAGACAGTGAATTCACGTCTATTCGTGTGTTTACATTGAGTTAAAATGCAACTGTGCCACATGAAAAATTTGCCCATTGGTGTTTGGTCTGAACACACCTTTAGAGCAAACATTGCATCTGTAGTACTCTTCCTTGGCATGAAACCATACTGCGGCTTACTGATTGTCACCTCTCCTCTTAATCTGGCTTCAACAACTCTTTCCATATCTTCATAGTGTGGCTGATCATCTTTATGCCTCTGTAGTTACTACAGCTCTGAGTGTCACCTTTGTTCTTGAAAATTGGTACCAAAATACTTCTTCTCCCCTCCTCAGGCAACCTCTCACTCTGCAACATTATGTTAAACAATCTGATTAAAAAGTCCACTGCCATCTCTCCTAAACATCTCCATACTTCCACAAGTACGTACAGTATGTCATCTGGACCAACCACCTTTCCATTCTTCATCCTCTTCAGAGCCACCCTCACTTCTGCTTGGTTAATCCTCGGGACTTCATTGTTCACCATCTTTTCTTCATCCATCGTTCTGTCTCATTTTCTTTATTCATCAGCTCTTCAAAATACTCCTTACACCTTCCCGACACACACTCGTCATTTGTTAGTACTTTACCATTTCTGTCCTTAATCAGCTTAACCTGCTGTACATCTTTTCCAGCTGGATGTCTCTGTCTAACCAATCGATACAAGCCCTTTTCTCCTTCCTTAATGTTTAGCCTCTCATACAACTCACTATATGCCTTTCCTTTTGCAAGATATTTAATGTTCTGATAAACTTTAGTGAATATTTGCAACAAAACAATAATTTTGAATTTGATGCCTGCAACGCGTTCCAAAAAAGCTGGGACAGGGGAAAGAAAAGACTGGGAAGTTGAAGAATACTCAAAAAACACCTTTTTGGAACATTCCACAGGTGAACAGGTTAATTGGAAACAAGTGACTGTCATGATTGGGTATAAAAGAAGCATCTCCAAAGGGCTCAGTTGTTCACAAGCAAGGATGGGGCAAGGTTCACCACATAGCTGTAGATCAGGATCCCAAGGTGAACCTGTGTAGCAAGTTTGGTGACCCTAGCTTTCTTTGTTGTTGAGATAGAGTTTACATGCCATTTTGATGTTGACCTTTGACCTTGCGATCTCAAAACCATAGTGACCCTTCAGGGTGACAGGGTGAACAGGTGTACCAGGTTTGGTGGCCCTAGCTTTACTTTGTTATATAGCAATAGTGCAAATGGAACGTCAACTTTGACCGCTGACGCTTTGATCCCAAACCCATAGTCAGGTTAGGGTGCAAGTCATCCAAGATGTATCTCAGATGCAACTACTGTATCAATTTGAAAAGCCTACATCATTTCTTTCAGTAGTTATTGCGTTTACAAGATTTGGGGGAAAACTGACCTCTGACTTTGACCTCAAGGTCATCCAATCAGGGTCAAATTGCAATATGTGCATCATCAGTGTATACAGTATCAAATCTTGGCACCAAGTTTGAAAAGAACAGGAGCAAAACAGTAGGAGGAATTGATATCACAAAAGTGGAACAGACGGCCGGCCCCATAACATGATAATAAAAATATAAGAAATCAGGAAGTGGGGCAAATACTTTTATTTTACAGCACTGTACTCATGAGAATGCCAAAAAAGCCCTGTGAGCACTCCTGGACTCTGATCTATAGAGTTCTTCCGCAGCCCAAGCTCTACCCTTTCACCAAATTCCCTTTAAATCTTGTTGGTGATTTTTGTATACTCCTGCTGACAGGGAGATATACTGAATGTCATATACAGAACTATTTCACCACCTTTACTTACAGGGAGCTCATGTGAACAGAAAAGCCCTTATAATGCGAGCTATCAGACTCCACTGACAAAACCAGTCATTTAAGCTGGCCGAGTACAGTCTCTTAGATTCTTTTGGGGGGGGAGGGGCGGGGGGGCTGGTTTGCAGGTGAAGTAAAGCAGTGGAAGCTTGATCATGGGTCAAATGTAGGTTAACCTGTCAGATGACTCCTTCACTGTGTGCATTTCCACAAAAAAAAAAAAAAAAAAAAAAAAGTAAATGCAGGTAGAGAAAAGGTAGACAAAAGAAAAATTTTACAAGAACACTATAAATTATGAGAAAAGTCACATTACAATAAAAATAGTCACAATTTTATAAAGGAAAACATTATGTTGTATAGTAATAGTGCAAATGGAATGTTAACTTTGACCTTTTGATCCCAGAGCCAAAGTCAGGTTAGGGTGTAAGTCATCCAAGATACAACTACTGCATCGATTTGAAAAGCCCACATCATTTCTCTCAGTAGTTACTGTGTTAACAAAATGTGGGGAAAAACTGACCTTGACCTCAAGGTTAAGGTAAAAAAAAAATTACAGGAATAAAAGGTGGTAAAATTACGAGGAAAAACATTGAATTCATGTTAAAAAAAAACCTGATAGACTTCCGGTCTGGACGCCATGGCGACTGCAGCTTAACACTGAAGCTCTCAGACCCAATCCAGGATAACACCTTGAAAATCAAACTTAACGGATTTTTGGAGGAGTGAAAATCAAAAGACAAAATCATCATGTCTAAAGGAAAACAGAAGAAACTGAAATTCTCCAGGCCAGGACACGTATCGGCCGGAGAATCTGAACTGGAAGATCTCCGTTCAGAAGACGAGGAACTGGTGATAGCTAACAAAAGGGTTAGCCTGAAATCACTATTTGAGGAGCTATGACGATTTCGCCGAGATGTTACGGCCGAATTTCGGGAATTCAGAGAAGAATTGAAAAGGACAAACAGCAGAGTGGACCAGGCCGAGAACCGAATCTTGGAAACAGAGGATCGAATAAAAGTGCTCGAAGATTCTGTGCTAGACCTACGCAAAAGACAAGCAGCTATAGAGGCTAAGCTAACCGACCAAGAAGGAAAACAAAGAAGAGACAACATAAGAATTCATGGTCTGATAGAAGGAACCGAAAATGGTTTTAACTCAATGGCAGAATGCGTGGAATCCTTACTAAGAGAGAAATTGGATATTCCACAAACCACCGACTTGAAGATAGAAAAGGCACATCGTTCATTAGCCGCTAGGCCGGCGGCGGAAGCGCCCCCACGTTCGGTGTTGGTAAGATTTTCCAATTTCAAAATAAAACAAGAGGTTGTAAGACTGGCCTGGCAGAAAAAAGGATTTATGCACCAGGAGAGAAAAGTCTACGTGGAACACGATTACGCCCCGGAGGTCCTTAAAAAGCGCAGGGAATACAATGACGCGAAAAAGGTGTTAAGAGAGAAGAAATTGCGCTTTCAGACACCATTTCCTGCGAAGTTAAGGGTCTTCTACGGCGATGAAACGTGTCTCTATAATTCGGCGGAAGAAGCAACAGCTGACATGGCGAAAAGAGGGCTCCCGGTAACGGTATTTAAACCCGCAGCAGACCCGAGTGAGAAGATCAAAGCGCAAACATGGACAACACAAAGACCCTCAAAATCCACGGACCAGCAGCGGGAAACCCAGCACCAGAGCGTCGCGGATAAACTATCCGTTTTCAGGTTGGAATAGCGACCTTTTTTTTTTTTTTTTTTTTTCTTTTCTCTTGAATCAATCCGCACATCCAACCCCCCTCATACAAGGTAACAAACATTAAAGGAGATGCATATTCAGCATGTGGTAAAACATTTCATGGAACAATCATATTATTTGAAACAAATAAGTCTTTGTAATAAAAAAAAAAAAAAAAACTTGTTAAAATAGAAATGTGACAATAATCCACATGTTCTCCTCATACTAACAAATACTGTTTTTGCGTGAATGTTTGATGTGATGGGGGTGGGAGGGTGCACACAATTTCACAGGGTTTAGGCATAAAAGGAAAAAAAAAAAAAATCATTACAAGTTTGGATTGGGTTCTGAAACTCACGTTAAAAGCATGGGACTACTTTCAGTGGTAAGAGAGGGCCCTCAACACGTAACAGAGTTTGAGGAATTTCCCTCGGGGCCTTCACTCCATCAAGGCTCTTACAGGGTCTTTAAAAAGACCTCAGCTCAGGAAGTTCTTATGACAGCTTTTTGTTTTAAAGTTTTTTACACTATGTTCTTAATGTTTTTCTTGTTTTTAATGTTCTTTCAGTTTCTGAGTAGCACAAAAGAGGGCCACCACACAGTTATACTAAACAAAACAACACAATGGAGAAACAGGGTGTAACCAAAATAATTTCATATAATGTAAAAGGAATCCTGAATCCAGTTAAAAGATCCAAGATTCTAGGCAAAATGAAAAAAGACAAAGCAGGAATAATACTTTTACAAGAAACCCACCTAACAGACGTGGAACACAATAAACTCAGTAGACAAGGGTTTAAAATGATCTCTTCATCTTCATATAAATCAGGGAGGAGGAGGGGAGTAGCGACATTGATATCAACCAAAATTACATTTGAAAAAAAATCAGAACACAAAGATAAAGAAGGGAGATACAGTTTGGTAACTGGGCGGCTAGAGGGAGAAGATATCACCCTGCTGAATGTGTATGCTCCCCCAGGGGCTAACTGGAAATTTTATAAAAATGTATTCGACCTAATGATAACTAAAGCTCAAGGTTTAGTGATATGTGGTGGGGACTTCAATCTTAGACTGAATCCATACTGGGATGCTTCTGGTAATTCCCCACATCAAAATAACACCCAAAACAGGAAGACTCGGATGCTACTAAAAGAATTGGGAATCTGTGACGTGTGGAGGGAACTCAACCCCAGTGTAAAAGACTATACATTTTACTCAACTCCACATTCATCTTACTCAAGGATTGACTATTTTTTTATGTTTAATAGAGACATTGGAAGAGTAAAAACATGTAAAATAGGACTGATGGATCTCTCCGACCACAGTCCGATCTACATGGACTTAAATATCCAAAAATACACAAATAATACATTTTCTTGGAGGTTAAATTCAAATGTCCTGAAAGGACCATTGAAAGATGAATTGGAATCAGATATTCTCAGATATTTGGAAGATAACGATAATGGAGAAGTATCCCCTTTAATACTGTGGGATGCATGTAAAGCTGTAATAAGAGGAAAGATTATTGCAAAACTGGCAACCCAAAAGAAACTAAGACAAGAAAAACTATCCACATTAGAGTCAGAACTTAGGAACCTAGAAAAAGAACACAAAGGCAACACTCATTCTACTGACTCGCTCAAGATTAAGGAAATTAAAAACCAAATAAATGAGATCTACACAATAGAAATCCAGAAGAAACTTACATTTCTGAAACAAAAATACTATGAAGCAGGCAGTAAATCGGCAAAATTGCTAGCCTATAAATTGAGGAAACATCAAACAGAAAGAGCAATCTACAAAATCAGAGACCCAGTATCAAAGGAAATAAAATTCAGAATTCAGGATATTCTTAAAAACTTCGAGAATTACTATAAGAACTTATACTCCCACAAAAAACATAAAAACGCATCCGAGGCATTCCTAAACACATTAAACCTTCCCCAACTTACGGAGTCACAAAATAAAACACTACTGTCAGAAATACATCCTAAAGAATTGGAAAAAGCAATTATGAAACTTAAAGCTAACAAATCCCCAGGAGCTGATGGCTATACAGCAGAGTGGTACAAAACCTTTAAACAGCAACTATCTCCTCTCCTCCTGAAAACATTTAATTATGTCCTCCACACAGGGGAAATCCCCCCCTCCTGGAGAGAAGGGGTCATTGCAGTTATACCTAAACCTGAAAAGGATAAACTAAACTAAAGTGCTCCAACTACAGACCAATCAGTGTACTAAATCAGGACTATAAGCTTTTTACCATTATCCTTGCCAAAAGGTTAGAAAATATACTGACAGACCTAATTCATTTAGACCAAACAGGTTTTATAAGACAAAGACAGACACAAGACAACATTCGACGCACTTTACACATAATTCATCATATAAAAAAATATAACTTAAATGCAGTCATATTGGGATTAGATGCTGAAAAAGCATTCGATTCGGTTGACTGGTCTTTTCTATATAGAATCTTATCCAGTTTCAATTTTCATAACAACTTCATTAGAACTATACAGGCATTATATAAAAAACCAACAGCTAAAATAAGGATTAACGGTAATTTATCATCATCTTTTGAACTGGAAAGAGGATGTCGTCAGGGCTGCCCCCTGTCTCCACTGCTCTTTGCAATCTTCATAGAACCTCTGAGCCAATGGATAAGACAAAACCAAAAAATTCAAGGTATTACACTTGGTCAGAAGGAACATAAAATAGCACTCTTTGCTGATGACATTTTAATATACCTAGGGCAGCCGGACACTTCTTTACCAGAACTAACCTTAGTTTTTTCAGAGTATGGAGATTTATCGGGGTACAAATTAAATATGCATAAAACCCAAGTTTTAACATTCAACTATGACCCAAATCATTATTCACTAAGCAAACTCAAAACTAACTGGGAGTCGGAATCTATGAAATATCTGGGGGTCAATATCCCGAAACAACTCAACAAAATTATATCACTAAACTATGATCCACTGGTGACAAAAATAAAATCTGACCTAGCAAGATGGAATATGATACCATTCTTGGGTACTGCACAAAGAATTGAAGCAGTCAAAATGAATATACTTCCACGTCTTCTATACCTTTTCCAAACAATACCGGTAGAACCTCCCAAAAAAACATGGCAGGAGCTGGACAGAAGGATCTCAAGATTCATATGGCAGGGCAAGAGACCTAGAATCAGATATAGAACCCTACAGCTAAACAAAGACAAAGGTGGGCTCGCGCTGCCAAATATCAGGGACTACTTTAAAGCCGCACAAATTAAAACTTTAGTAGAGATATGTAACCCAGTCTACACTGCACAATGGAAGGAGATCGAATGCCAAATAACAAGTGACATCCCCCTACAGGCGATAATAGGGAACAATGTCTTACCTAAGCTTTTGAATAACACTAACCCGTGGATAGAGACCCCGCTAAAAATTTGGTTTAAGATAGTCAGAGAGAATCAAACTAAAGAGCCCTATCGACTTCTGCAATGGATCGCCTATGATCAGGACTTTACTCCTAATAAAACAGACACCAGATTTAAAAAGTGGAAGGAGAAAGGGCTGATAAAATATTACGATTTTTTTAAAGGGCAAATCTTAAGAAGTTTTGAAGATTTGAAAAAACAAGGCCAAATAAATCAAGACCTTTACAGGTTCTTCCAGCTTAGACACCACATAAACAATATACTTAAAAAGGAGGTTTTGGAAAGGGCCCAGTCAGGTGTTCTGAAGGTCTTCTTAATGGCATATAAAGGGATCCCAGGGATCAGATACATTTCTAAAATATACCAAGGTCTTCAAGACTTAAAAGGAGACAACACATCTTATATAAAAAAGAGATGGGAAAAAGAGGGGAATTTCACTTTACAACTGGAAATATGGGAAAAGCTAAATAAACAGCAATGGAAAAGTACCTCATCCCTGCAGTGGAGAGAATTTGGATGGAAAAACTTGGCAAGATTTTTCAGAACACCTGCACAAAACAAATTTACCCATAAGGGATTGAACTGTTGGCGCTTGTGTGGTGAAAAGACTGCAAATCATTTTCATGTGTTTTGGTCATGCCCAGTTATCCACCAATATTGGACCAAGGTACAGACAATATTGGGGAAAATATTCAAAATTACAGTTCCCTTTTCTTTTGTAACTTTGTATTTGGGTTTACTACCGGACTCACTGGAAAGACGAGGAGAAAAATACTTATTCAATGTTTTAATATTGGCAAGCAAAAAAGCTCTAACTAAAAAATGGATGTTGAAGGACTGTCCTACACCTGAAGATTGGACTAACGTGATCCAAGACATTTACTCGATGGAAAAGTTGACATTCGCACTGAGACAGGACATGGATGGGTTCATGAACTTTTGGCAACCCTGGACCACATATGTGTCTTCCATTAGATCTAATCTTTGACAAATACCATTTCAATAATGGTTCCGCTCTTTGTTCCAACGCTACTCAGATGCTCTTTTATCTTTATTTACTTACTTTTTCTTTTTGTTTGTTTTTTACTGGTTTGTTTGTTTGTTTTTGTTATTTGTTTTTTGTTTTTTTTTCTCTTTAATTTCACTTTTTCTTTCACTTTAAAAAAAAAAAGGGGGTGTTGTAAGAATTAATCTTCCAATGTTGTCAGATATCAGAAAATAAGGGAACATGTGATGAAAATGTAAACACTGCATTGCTGTAACGACCTGTATACCCTTTACAAAAACTTAAATAAAAAAAAAAAAAAAAAAAAAAGATAATTTACATTTAACAAGTTGCAAATTTACATGAAAAAAGTATTAATTTATGTTCTTCACTTGTTAACACCAAACCAGAATAGTTTGTGTTTACTTTCCCACATTACATATAACAAAATATGAGACATTAGTAACATGTCAAACACTGCCATACACAGATAAACTCCATTCCAAAAAATTGGTTGACTCGGCTGGTCATCTTGGTCATGAGATATATTACCACGGACATGCAGCTGTGACCATGAGGTTTGCAGACAACATAAAGTCACTCCAGCCATCCAAAATGTGCTGCGGGCCACTCTGAAAGACTGTTACGCTCTTCTGATATAGTACACATTACAGGAAAAATATACGGCAAGTTAACCTGTTTAAAGTCACCTTTAGCTGGATTTTTTATTAACAGTAACATGTTTCCCCTCATCTCTTCTGCTAAGGTAAGCTCACCAGCTGCTGACTTTTGCCTCTCTTTTTTTTCCAGACAATTTTCTTATCCAACTACCAGCACAACAGATAATGGAGAATTCTAAATGTCAGTGTTAATGCATAAACAGCTTTACACTGGGGTGAAAAATAACCTCAAATGACCTGTCTTGTTTAGTGCATGGGTTGCATTTAAATGTAAAACAGGCTTTTATTATTGTGTGGTTGAGTTTATAATAAGTAATAAAGATGAGGAGGAAAATGAACTTCGGCCTCTGCAGTTCAAGCACAGTCTGTTGCGTGTGGAACAACAGCACACACAGATGTTGGCTGATAGAAATAAGACTACTGAGCTATGAATGTCTTTCAGGCTGTTCATTTGCTGCTATCAGTTCACTCTGGTGAACAAGGACAAAACACTTTGTTCCACATGACCAGGAATAAAGGGTCAAAAGGTTATTTCTGTCATTAAAGGCTGGCCACACACGGGAGGATTTTCAAACATTAACCAACTTCAAAAAGGTGGGTGACCAAAGACATCAGGACAGTTTCACCTGAACCTTCTCATCCTCCAAACACACACACTAATGATTCACGGAGATGTTGCTGCCACACACTCGCCGTTGCTACAGACGATTTCATACAGCAACTAGACTGGCACGAGATCTCACAGAATCTAATTAACTAACTACTAACTAACCTGCACTTATATAGCGCTTTTCTAGTCACAAAGACCACTCAAAGCGCTTTCATTAATACTAACCCTCTATTCTAAGGGCCTATAGGAAACAGATATCTAGGGACAATTTAGAACAGCCAATTAACCTAACATGCATGTCTTTGGCATGTGGGAGGAAACCGGAGAAATCCCGGAGTAAACCCACGCAACACGGGGAGAACATGCAAACTCCACACAGATCACTGTTGGTCGGGGGCTGGGATCGAACCCACGATCCCACGATCCCCACAATCCTCCGGCCAAGGGTAAACTGTGCTGCCGCAGTGCTAACCACTGCGCCACCGTGCAGCCCACTGCGCCACCGTGCAGAATCTCGCATAATCAAATGTGGTCATGTGACTTCAGCACACAAACAAATATGGAGGACTATCAATGTCATCAGCTAGCTTTAGTTCTGTTTTATGGTGGAAAAAAAAGAGGAAAAAGTATGGGTGAAACCCTGGCTGAGAAGATGATATAGGCATGACTTCTACACTATGTAGCACAACTGGAAGTAAGTATGCAACGTCCAGCTGGCGACGCTTCAGGGTTGGTTAGTGCTCACTGGTTATTAACATATTCTGATGGAGGTAGGAATCATAAACAACAAACATGCTTGATATTTATGATGTGAGATCGGAGGCACCAACTTGACCAGGAGCAGTATAATTGTAATAACACCACACACTGATTGACATAATCAGTGTGACAAGCCTAGAAGCAGGCCAGCTAACTACCCCGTCGCCGCTGGAGGTCAAATCGGACTCAGAAATACAGCGGGGAAAATAAGTATTGAACACGTCACCATTTTTCTCATTAAACGTATTTCTGATGGAGCCATTGACCTGAGATTTTCACGAGAAATCAGTAACAACCCAAGTAATCCACACATACAAATAAATCAAGGCAAACGCGGAATGACACAGGGAATAAGTCAGAATCAGAATCAGATTTATTGCCATTGTTCATGTAGTACTCAAACTAGGAATTTGTCTCGGTGCCATGCTGCAACATTAAAAACATGATGAGAAAAAGGGATAAACTAAAAAACTAAAGGACTAAAAACGTGCAATAAGTGTAGAAAAATAAGTAATAATAAGTAATAATAATAATAATCAGAATCAGAATCAGAATAAACTTTATTGCCAAGCATGTAAAAAAACACACGAGGAACTTGACTTGACATTGGTGCGCATGCGCGCGACACAATGACACGGCAGCCATAATAGGCGCCTCATCAAACAGAGATAGATAAGAAAGGGAGGGGAGGGAACGACACAAGGGGGGAGGAGAGAAAAAAAACTTTGTTATCAGAATACAGCTTATATTTAAGCAGATTATGATTACAATGAAAAAAAATCTCTCAATAGCACAGAGCAACAATCAACCACAAAAAACCAAGAGACCAAAAGTCAGAGAGAATCAGTGAATGGATGGGTGTAATTCAGTATATGAGTCAGTGTGTTCGTGTATGTTGAATGCAGGTGGGTGTTTATCAGTTACTGGAGGCAGCAAAATCTCTCCCAGCCGAGATGTTATGTCTTAGTGTCTGAAACTCGGAAGCATGTCCTTGAGGCATGGCAGATGGAAATTTCCTGAGCCAGTCACATGTCAATGAGAGTTCAGATGCAGTCCCAGTATGTTTATGAAAGAGAAGCACAATCTTCTGTTTTGTCTTAATCCAGGAGGAAAATAGACAACAGGGCGAATTCAAGGTCTGATAGACACAGATCACTCAGAGCATAGAATTTTACATCTCCAGCAATCCTGTGTTCATAATTTCCATACATAGGCTTTAAATCCATTCCTTGGAGGCACCAAAGACGACTCCAGATGTTTCCCTTCTAGAACATGGGTAAACATGTCCGGTAGAGTCCATCCCTCTACAGTGCATGCAGATGGTAATTTCCATGTTATCATTGCCGATAGTTAGTGCACTCCCCCGTCTAGTCGAATTGTTGAGAAGCAGCTATGCCGGGACCGCTTTTAGTTAGCTCTTCCAGTTAATTTTTTGATACACCAGGAAAAACTCCAGAGCCAATCAGCAGAAAATCCTGTGATCCTAGCCAAACCAGGTAGATGTTTCCACATCCTCAGTCGAATCATGCAGACACATGCATTCCAATCCATGGGTCTCTCCATAGGGGCTCCCCCTGGCCCGAATTTATATAAAATGTTGTTAATCTCATTAAAGCCGCTCACCAAATCCATTTTTTTCGTTTGGTTCAAGATTCAGCCAGAAGACAGCGACGCAGACAAGACAGCAAGCTGGGATTCTCAGTTAGGGAGGGAAGGAGGGTAAAAGGGAGCAAAGAAAAAGGCGTCTGTTCTCTCTGAAGGGCAGAAGCAGAATTATTAATAATAATAATAATACTAGTAATAATGAGTAGTACTAGTCAAGGCAGTTTAAAAAATTAGCAAGTAGCAGATAATGTGAAGTACCACATAGTGCAGTCGATAATGCAACAGAAAAACAGTGATGATAATGACGTGAGTCTGGTTGAGCTGCTGTACATAGTGCACGAGAGTCAACAAGTCACTTAATGTTCAGCAGTCTGATGGCAGAGGGGAAAAAGCTGTTCATGTGCCAGGAGGTTTTAGTCCGAATGGACCGAAGTCTTCTACCTGAGGGGAGGGGGGCAAACAGTACGTGACCAGGATGTGAAGGATCGGCTATGATCCGGCCAGCACGCCTCCGGGTCCTGGAGATGTACAGGTCCTGGAGAGATGGGAGCTCGCAGCCTATCACCTTCTCAGCAGTGCGCACGACGCGCTGCAGCCTTAGTCTGTCCCTGGCAGTGGCTCCTGCATACCACACAGTTATGGAGGAGGTGAGGATGGACTCGATGATGGCCGTGTAGAACTGCACTAACATCTTGGTGGGTAGCTTGAGCTTCCTCAGCTGCCGCAGAAAGAACATCCTCTGCTGGGCCTTTTTGATGAGGGAGCTGATGGTTGGCTCCCATTTGAGGTCTCGGGTGATGGTGGTTCCCAAGAAGCGGAAGGAATCTGCAATGGTGATGGGAGAGCCTGTGATGGTGAGGGGGGGCAGGGGGGTTGTGACTTTCCTGAAGTCCACAATCATCTCCGCTGTCTTCAGAGCATTCAGCTGCAGGTTGTTGTGGCTGCACCAGGACACCAGCTGGGCCACCTCTTCCCTGTAGGCGGACTCGTCGCCGTTGGAGATGAGCCCGATGAGGGTGGTGTCGTCCGCAAACTTGATCAGCTTAACAGACTGGTGGGAGGAGGTGCAGGAGTTGGTATAAAGGGAGAAGAGTAGGGGGGAAAGGACACAGCCCTGGGGTGATCCAATGCTGATGCTAACAGAGTCTGAGACAGACTTCCCCAGCCGCACATGCTGTCTCCGGTCCGTCAGGAAGTCGGTGATCCACCTGCAGAGGAAGTCAGGCACGTTGAGCAGGGACAGCTTGTCCTGGAGCAGATCGGGGCGGATGGTGTTGAATGCGGAGCTGAAGTCCACAAACAGAATCCTGGCGTAGGTTCACGGGGAGTCCAGGTGCTGCAGGATGGAGTGGAGGGCCAGGTTGACTGCGTCGTCCACAGACCTGTTAGCACGGTAGGCAAACTGCAGCGGGTCTAGGAGGGGTGTGGTGATGGACTTGAGGTGCGACAGGACCAGGCGCTCAAAGGACTTCATGACTACAGAGGTGAGCGCTACAGGTCTGTAGTCGTTAAGTCCAGTAATCCGTGGCTTCTTGGGGACAGGGATGATGGTGGAGGATTTGAGGCAGGTCGGCACGTGACATTGCTTAAGGGAGGTGTTAAAAATGTCTGTGAAGACAGGAGCCAGCTCTTTCGCACAGTGTCTCAGGGTGGAGGGAGACACACCGTCCGGCCCGGGGGCCTTGCGCGGGTTCAGTCTGGAGAACTGTCTGTGCACGTCCTGCTCACTGATGACAAGGGGAGGGGGGGAGGAGGAGGAGGAGGAGGGGGGGACCGCTCTTGATGAATTAGGGGCTGAGGAGGCAGTGGAGCTGGGTGGAGTGGGTGAGTTGGACACAGCTGATGAGGTGTCAAAACGGGCGTAATGTTGGGACAGTTTTTGACAAAAGGCTTTGTCATCCTGACCTTTAGAAGCCTGAGGCCGATAGTTGGTGATTTGCCTCAGTCCTCTCCACACAGAAGCCGAGTCATTAGCAGTGAACTGCTGCTGGAGTTTCTCAGAATACACAGATTTAGCTCTCCTCAGCTCTCTGTTAAACCGATATTTGACCTCTCTGTAGCAGTCCCTGTCTCCACTTTTCAACGCTGCTTCCTTCTCCTTCCTGATCCGTCTGAGCTTAGCTGTGAACCAGGGCTTGTCATTAGAATATCTTAACCTGGTGTGCGATGGGAGAATGTCCTCCTCACAGAAGTTGATATATGAGTTCACAGTGTCTGTGTACTCATTAAGATCATGTGTGGCTCTTTTAAACATGCCCCAGTCAGTTATTTCCATGCATGTGTTCAGTTTCTCTCCAGCTTCACTGGTCAATTTCTTTGTGGTGGTCACAACAGGTTTAGTGAGTTTCAGTCTCTGTCTGTATGTGGGGATGAGGTGGACCATCACGTGATCAGATAGTCCCAGCGCAGCGCGGGGAACAGCGCGATATGCGTCCTTTACTGAAGTATAACAGTGATCTAGCGTGTTATTTCCTCTGGTTGGACATTTAATAAACTGTAGCGGGGGAGCTCGTGACTCAGATTGCTCTGGTTAAAATCGCCCACCACAATAACCAGGGAGTCTGGAAAGTTCCGCTCCGTAAGTTGGATGTGATCTGCGAGCACGCGCTGAGCTTCGCGCGTGTCCGCGTCGGGAGGGACGTACACAGCGGCGAGGATGAATGAGGCAAACTCCCGCGGGGAATAAAATGGCTTGCAGTTGACTGAATAAGTACTGAATACATGAAGAAAAAGAGGTGCAAAAGGCATAGAAAGCCAAGAAACCAGCTGAAATCCATCACAATTTAGAAAGCCATCCCATCCCCCATCAACGTAAATTAATTTCAGCTGGTTACGTCCTGACTGATAGCCTTTAAAAAGGTCTGAATATCAGACTGTCACACCACAAAAAACTCATGATGGGGAAAAGCAAAGAGCTCTCTCTAGACCTTCACAACTTTACTGCTGCAAAACATGATGGCACTGGTTACAGGTGCATTTCTAAACTGCTGAATGTTCCAGTGAGCACTGTTGGAGCCATCACTCGGAAGTAGAAAGAACATCATTTTACTATAACCGGCCACGACCAGGAGCTCCTCGCAAGATTTCTGACAGAGGAGTCAAAAGAATTATCAGAAGAGTTATCCAAGAGCCAAAGACCACTCGTGAAGAACTCCAGAAAGACTTGGAGTTAGCAGGTACTGTTGTTTCAAAGAAAACAATAAGTAATGCACTCAACCGACATGGGCTCTATACCGCTCACCTCGCAAGACTCCATTGCTGAAGAAAAAGCATGCTGAAGCTCATTTCAAGTTTGCTGCACAACATTTGGGCAAGCCAGTAAAATACTGGGAGAATATAGTCTGGTCAAATGAGACCAAAATTGAACTTCCTGGATGCCACAACACACAGCATGTTGGAGGAGAAATGGCACTGCACATCAGCCCAAAAACACCATACCAACAGTGAAGTTTGGAGGCGGGAGCATCATGGTGTGGGGGTGTTTTTCAGCACATGGTACAGACAGACTTCATATAATTGAAGGAAAGATGAATGGATAAATGTACAGATATCCTTGATAAAAACCTGTTGCCATCTGCCATGATGCTGAAGATGAAACAAGGGTGGACATTTCAGCAAGACAATGATCCCAAACACACAGCCAAGGAAACTCTCAACCGTCTCCAGAGAAGGAAAATAAAGCTGCCAGAATGGCCCAGTCAGTCACCTGACCTGAATCCAATTGAAAATCTATGGAATGAACTGAAGATCAGAGTTCATAGAAGACACCCACGGAATCTTCAAGATTTGAAGACAGTTTGTGTGGAAGAATGGGCCAAAATCACTCCTAAGCAATGCCTGCACCTAGTTTCTCCATACAGGAGGTGTCTGGAAGCTGTTATTACCAACAAAGGTTTTTCTACTAAATATTAAATGAATTTCACCAAGCGTGTTCAATACTTATTCCACTTTATTAAATAGAACTTGTTTTCTGAACACAATTGCCTTGATTTCTTTGTATGGACTACCTGGGTTGTTACTGATATCTGGTGAAAATCTCTGGTCAATGGCTCCATCAGAAATATGTTTAGTGAGAAAAATGTTGACACGTTCAATACTTATTTTCCCCGATGTAAGTGTGGACAGGGGTGTGTGGTTTGAGTGGTCCACAGGATAGGCCTCTTCCCAGGGGTGTCATAACAGCCTGTTCCAGAAGCCTCTGAAATCTGTATTAACATTGTTTCAGCAAAGCATATCACCACAGTGCTGTAAGGGCAAATTATGTTTAAGATCAGAAATGACTCAAAATCAAATCAACCTTTATTGTCAAACTGCTGTACATACAACTGTAGTGCAGGCAAGATGAAATTGCGTTTCTCTCGGCATCCATATAAGTAAAAGAACATGATTTAAGACACACTCACACATATCCTCACCCCACCACAGTCATTCACACATCCCTGAGACATACTTGAAAAACTAACCAGAACTGTAATATACAAATAATATATATAATGTCCGTAGGTGCAGTAGTATGTATGAGAGATTCCGGATCAACTGTTCAGCATCCTAACGGCTTGTGGAAGGAAGCTGTTAATCAGTCTGGTGGTTCTGCCTCTGATGCTCTCGAATCGTTTGCCAGATGGCAGAAGTTCAAAGTGTTTATGCAGAGGGTGAGAATGGTCCTTAACAATGTTCAGTGCCCTGCTCCTACAACAGTTCTGAAAAAGTTCTTGGACAGAGGGGAGGGAGACTCCAATTATCCTCTCAACTCCCTTAACTATCCTCTGCAGGGCTTTTTTTGTCCGGCATACTGCAGCTGGAGTACCATGTAGCAATGCAGTACGTCAGAACACTCTCCACCACACCTCTGTAGAAGGTCCTGAGGATGCAGATGGGGAGAGAGGCCTGTTTTGAGTTTCCTCAAGAAGTGCAGTCTCTGCTGGGCCCGCTTCCTGATCCCCAAGGAATTCTTGCTCCAGGTCAGGTCCTGCAAGACCTGCACTCCGAGGAACTTGATGTTCTCTACTCTCTCCACTAAACGGCTGCCGATGCTGAGGGGGACGTGTTCAGGCTGTGACCACCGGAAGTCGATAATCATCTCCTTCGTTTTGTCCACGTTGAGCACCAGATTGTTCTCCCTGCACCAGCCCTCCAGGTCTCTCACTTCTTCCCTGTACATTGATTCCTCATCCCTCTGAATAAGTCCCACCACCGTGGCGTTGTCTGCAAACTTAATAATCTGGTCCCCCTCGTGTCTGGATACACAGTCATGTGTTAGAAGTGTAAACAACAGTGGACTGAGTACGCAGCCTTGAGGGGATCTGGTGCTCAGCATGACAGAGTTGGAGATGTTGTTTCCAACCCGGACAGACTGAGGTCTCTCAGTCAGGAAATCCAGGATCCAGAGACATGTGGCAGTGTTCAGACCAAGAAGGAGTAATTTCTCCATCAGTCTCTGGGGAATAATGGTGTTGAATGCTGAACTGAAATCAATGTACGGGAGTCTGGCGTAGGTGTCTTTCTGATCCAGGTGGGTGATGACAGAGTGCAGGGTGGTGACTATAGCATCCTCCGTGGAGCAGTTTGAACGATATGCAAATGGAGCGGGGCATGTGATGCAGGGAGGCAGGCTGTAATGTGTGGTTTGACAAGCCGTTCAAAACACTTCATCACAATTGGTGTCAGTACAACAGGACGATAGTCATTCAGACAGGACACAACTGGTTTCTTTGCCACCGGTACTATGATAGAGGTCTTGAAGCATCTGGGAACGATGGCCTGACTCAGGGAGATGTTATAAATGTCAGTCAGGACATCCACCAACTTACTTGCGCAGTCTCGGAGCACACGTCCCGGGATGTTGTCCGGACCTGCAGCTTTACTTGGGTTGACCCTGGTTAGGGTCCTCCGTGTGTCCGCTGTGTCGATGGTGAAAGCTGAGTCCAACCGATGGTGGGGATGGGCCAGCCCTCCCTCTGATTGTCGGGTTTGATGCTTCAAAATGCGCAAAGAAGTCGTTGAGCCTGTCTGGAAGCGACGGGTCGTCATCATCGACCCCCTGCCTAGACTTATAGCCCGTCAGTGTCCGAACTCCCTGCCACATCTGCTTGGTGTTCCTAGTGTCACAGAGGTGTCCCTGGATCTTCTCCGCATAAGCGCGCTTCGCCGTTTTAATTCCCTTTGAGAGCGCAGACCTGGCTGAGCGGAGGGCGATCCTGTCCTTCGCTCTGAAGGCTGCATCTCTGGCTGTAAGCAGCGAGCGCACCTCTGTGGTCATCCAGGGCTTATGGTTTCCCCGTACAGTGATTGTCTTCACTATAGTGACACCCTCCGTGCACTTTGCGATGTAGCTGGTGACCGTTTCAGCATACTCCTCCACATCTGTCTTGTCTTCCTGGGAGGCTGCTATTTTGAAGACCTCCCAGTCTGTGTGCAGAAAAGTCTTTCAGTGCAGAGGTTGCACTCTCTGGCCAAATCCTGATTTGTTTCACTACTGGCCTGCTGCGCTTTAGTAAAGGTTTGTAGGCAGGCACCAGCATCACGGATAGGTGGTCAGAAAGGCCGAGGTGGGGGCGGGGTATTGCCTTATAAGCATCTGTGTTTGTGTACACTAAGTCCAACATACAGTATTCTCTCCTCTGGTTACACATTGTTTAAACTTGGGAAGCACAGTCTTTAAGCTGGTGTGGTTAAAATCCCCGGCAACTACCACAAAACTGTCCGGGTGTGAAGTTTGGATTTCACTAATAGCATCGTGCAGTTCCCCGAGTTCCTCCTTAGCATTAGCTTTAGCGTTAGCGCTCGGCGCTATGTAAACAGCAGCTACAAACACGTTGCTGAATTCCCTCGGCAGATAATATGGCCGACAATTTACAATAAGGAACTCCGCCAACAGAGAGCAGTGTTTAGATACTAACGTGGCGTTAACGCACCAGTTCTTGTTAACATAGATGCATAAGCCCCCCCCCCCCCCACGGCTCTTATCGGAGCTCGCCGTTTCTCTGTCTGCCCGGAACGCCGTCATACCTTCCAGTTGAATGGCCTCGTCAAGGTTGTTGTCGTGGAACCATGTCTCCATGGAGCCATGTCTCTTATTGGTTAAAAGAATCTCTGAACCTTAAAGGTGTACTAGATAGTATTTTCATGAAAACAATTATTCTAAAAAGCACACACACACAAAAAAAAAATACAATATTATCACGATATTTGGGCTGCGATGCAATATTATCTTTTTCTTTTGCGATATGCTCAGTTTGCGACATCATATATTGCAATTTCCCACCCCGATCTTCATCTTGTTCAATTCCCAACTAGATCTCACAAGTCACTCCATTACTGTGCTGACCTGACTACACAATGAGCATTTAGCACCATCTAGTGGACTGAAAAGGCAATTTGTTTTTATTACTCTAGTACCTAAATAGGTAAGTTTGTAATAGCAAAGGCTATTCATAATTTTCAATAAAGTATCACAATACTGGTGTTTCTGAATCGATACAATATCACCACCACAAAGTATCCTGACAATATGCTGCACTGCCTTTTCCCCCCACCTCAATATACAATATATTTTTATGATAGTTTTCAAAAGAGAGCTAAGAATAACACTGATAACTAGAAAAGCACTCGGAGAGCGCAGACCTCCGCCAAGCGCCACAGTTCCCCCCATACAGTGTTTGTGTGTACGTTTTCCGATTCCTTGACCATGAAAACATATGACTAGCAATTGGATTCACAATGATAGGATTAGTGGTTCAGTAGTTATTGACGAAAATGGCATTTTCCGTAATGGCGGTTTAGCGCCACAGTTCCCCCCCCATACAGTGTTTGTGCGTACGTTTTCCGATTCCTTGACCATGAAAACATATGACTAGCAATTGGATTCACAATGATAGGATTAGTGGTTCAGTAGTTATTGACGAAAATGGCATTTTCCATAATGGCGGTTATGACAAGCAATTGGATTGACAATGACAGGATTAGTGGTTTAGTAGTTATTCACGAAAATGGCATTTTGCGTAATGGCGGTTTTCTTGTGGACGGTGATCCGGATCACCACTAAAATCTAATCATCTGTGGGATACCCCATTTCTGACAATCTGTGAAAATTTCATGAAAATCCGTCCATAACTTTTTGAGTTATCTTGCTAACAAACAAACAGACAAACAAACAGACAGACAGACAGACAAACCAACGCCGATGATCACATAACCTCCTCCTTTGGCGGAGGTAACAATATCTGAGGAATGCTGCTCACCTAAGTTAATAATAAAATAAGCCAGATAACAACTGTAATATGCTTTGGTGTGTTCCACAGATTGATTAAAGCCCATACAGTGTTAAGAGGAACAGGTAAGAGACGTAAACAATATAACTACGCTAAGCTAATCAGGTTACCAAACAAAGGCAGACACTATGATTATAACGACCACTGCATACAGTACATTATAGGTACATCTCAAAAAATTAGAATATCATGAAAAAGTTCAATATTTTTTGTCAGTCATTTCAGAAAATGAAACCCATTTACAGTGGGGTAAAAAAAGTATTTAGTCAGCCACCAATTGTGCATGTTCTCCCACTTAAAAGATGAGAGAGGTCTCCAATTTTCATCATAGGTATACCTCAACTATGAGAGACAAAATGAGAAAAAAAAAATCCAGAAAATCACATTGCTGATTTTTAAAGAATTCATTTGCAAATTATGGTGAAAAATAAGTATTTGGTCAATAACAAAAGTTCATCTCAATACTTTGTTATATACCCTTTGTTGGCAATGACAGAGGTCAAACGTTTTCTGTAAGTCTTCACAAGGTTTTCACACACTGTTGCTGGTATTTTGGCCCATTCCTCCATGCAGATCTCCTCTAGAGCAGTGATGTTTTGGAGCTGTCGCTGGGCAACACGGACTTTCAACTCCCTCCAAAGATTTTCTATGGGGTTGAGATCTGGAGACTGGCTAGGCCACTCCAGGACCTTGAAATGCTTCTTACGAAGCCACTCCTTCACTGCCCGGGTGGTATGTTTGGGATCATTGTCATGCTGAAAGACCCAGCCACGTTTCATCTTCAATGCCCTTGCTGATGGGAGATGGTTTTCACTCAAAATCTCATGATACGTGGCCCCATTCATTCTTTCCTTTACACGGATCAGTCATCCTGGTCCCTTTGCAGAAAAACAGCCCCAAAGCACGATGTTTCCACCCCCATGCTTCACAGTAGGTATGGTGTTCTTTCTCCTCCAAACACGACAAGTTGAGTTTTTACCAAAAAGTTCTATTTTGGTTTCATCTGACCATATGACATTCTCCCAATCCTCTTCTGGATCATCCAAATGCTCTCTAGCAAACTTCAGACGGGCCTGGACATGTACTGGCTTAAGCAGGGGGACACGTCTGTCACTGCAGGATTTGAGTCCCTGGCGGCGTAGTGTGTTTCTGATGTAGCCTTTGTTACTTTGGTCCCAGCTCTCTGCAGGTCATTCACTAGGTCCCCCCATGTGGTTCTGGGATTTTTGCTCACCGTTCTCGTGATCATTTTGACCCCACGGGGTGAGATCTTGCGTGGAGCCCCAGATCGAGGGAGATTATCAGTGATCTTGTATGTCTTCCATTTTCTAATAATTGCTCCCACAGGTGATTTCTTCACACCAAGCTGCTTACCTATTGCAGATTCAGTCTTCCCAGCCTGGTGCAGGTCTACAATTTTGTTTCTGGTGTCCTTTGACAGCTCTTTGGTCTTGGCCATAGTGGAGTTTGGAGTCTGACTGTTTGAGGTTGTGGACAGGTGTCTTTTATACTGATAATGAGTTCAAACAGGTGCCATTAATACAGGTAACAAGTGGAGGACAGAGGAGCCTCTTAAAGAAGAAGTTACAGGTCTGTGAGAGCCAGAAATCTTGCTTGTTTGTAGGTGACCAAATACTTGTTTTCCATCATAATTTGCAAATAAATTCTTTAAAAATCAGATAATGTGATTTTCTGGATTTTTTTTTTTCCTCATTTTGTCTCTCATAGTTGAGGTATACCTATGATGAAAATTGGAGACCTCTCTCATCTTTTAAGTGGGAGAACTTGCACAATTGGTGGCTGACTAAATACTTTTTTGCCCCACTGTATTATATAGATTCATTACACAGAGAGTGATATATTTCAAGTGTTTATTTATTTTAATCTTGATGATTATGGCTTACAGCCCATGAAAACCCAAAATTATGTTTCTCAAAAAATTAGCATATTACATAAAATTAATTAAAAAAAAATAGTTTTTTAATTGAAATGTTGGCTGACTGAAAAGTATGTCCACGTACACACTCAACACTTGGTCAGAGCTCCTTTTGGATTAATTACTGTATCAGTGTGGCTTGGCATAGAGGTGATCAGCCTGTGTTACTGCTGAGGTGCTATGGAGGCCCAGGTTGCTTTGATAGTGACCTTCAGCTCGTCTCCATTGTTGGGTCTGGTGTCTCTCATCTTCCTCTTGACAATACTCCATAGATTCTCTATGGGGTTTAGATGAGGAAGACTTTATCCTGGATAATTATATTTTTGGCCGAGACGGCCCTATACCCTTGCTGTCAGTGCCACCAGCCAAGATATCCTAGCAAAGCTGCTGCCATATTTATGACTCCTCAACGTTAGTCACCCACACCAACCAACATGCGTGGTCCCAGCTGGATCATCTACCATCACCTCATCCTGTATCTCATTCATTAGACTTTATTTTAGCTTATTTTACTATAGTTTGTTATACTCTGGTTGCAGCGGCTCTTCCGCTGCAGCTAGCAGAGCCTTCTATTGCTCATTGTAGTGTGACATACTTCTGCTTACAACACAGTTGTTTTCTCCTCATTAAATCAGTTTTTCCACTTTCACTCATCATTGTATACGTCATAAATAGTATTGAATGGTATTGACAGTTCGTTTTGGGGGGGGGGGGGGGTATAGAGTTGATGTTTTACATTTTAATCATTTTTATATGCCCGTCTCTAAAGTAAATATTATGGTATGATGATGTCTATCCGTCCATAAATGTTTGTCCGACTAACTCCTCCTATAGTTTTCAAGCTAGGATTTTTTCATTTCATACAATGTTTGTAAATGTATTGAAGATGTACACACGTGGACAAAATTGTTGGTACCCCTCTGTTAATGAAAGAAAAACCCACAATGGTCACAGAAATAACTTGAATCTGACAAAAGTGGTAATAAATAAAAAATTCTATGAAAATTAACCAATGAAAATCAGACAATGCTTTTGAATTGTGGTTCAACAGAATTATTTTAAAAAACAAACTCATGAAACAGGCCTGGACAAAAATGATGGTACCCCTAGAAAAGATTGAAAATAATGTGACCATAGGGACTAGGGATGGGCATAATTTACCGATTAACCGATAATTGATCATTAAGAATTTCACCGAGGAAGTTCATTTTCGTCGACAAACCGTTTTTGTTTTTTTTTTTTTTTATACAATCCGAGGTTATTAAGGCCTAGTGCACGGCCGTCCTCAAACAATGCAATGGCAAAATTTGGGCACCAGGGGGCAACATTACACCATCGCCGTACCCTGGCGTGCCTCCGTTGATACATGCGGGCTTCCGTAGGGCGATCGCCAAATCATGAGGCGGTTACGGCGAAGTGTTGCGTGGGACCATTTCAATTTAAAAAAATGACCAGGTGTACTGCAATCACTGCAATGCAGCATACAAATATACCTCATCGACAGGGTCCATGGAACACCCTTATTACGCGAAGAAACCGCCAACAGTGGTTGCGCGCTGAGTAATGGCGGTCGTGAAGATTCTTTTTTTTTTTTTTCAGAAACTTTATTGAGAAGGTCATGAAGATTCGGTGTACACACGTCGAGGGAAGCTGCAGGAGGCGGCGTAGTGCCTCGACGGGAAGACTATTTCGCACAAAATGGCACAAGAGAACAGCAAAAAGTTCCACGCGGCTAGACTAAGCAATACGAGCGATAGAGCAATGAATGCGGTCTTCGTTTGTTGGGTGGCCGCTCGGCAGGGAGAGAGAGCTGGGTAAAACGTCTCGGCCAATCAGCTTGCGGGGTGAAACGTCTCGGCCAATCAGCTTGCGAGATTCCCGAGCCGAGCAAACACGAGAACAGAGAGAGAGAGATTTGAGAGAGAGAGGTAGATTTGAGTTGTGCGGCTCTCCGTGCCCTCCGTGCTGATACCTGATGTTCTAATGCAGTCTACCTACCTAAAAATGTTAATGATTAACCGATTATTAATCATTAATTCTCCCGGCGATCGGTGAAGAAAATTTCACCGAATGCCCATCCCTAATAGGGACATGTTCAACCAAGATGTGTCCTCTAATTAACATCACAGGTGTCTACAAACTTGTGATCAGTCAGTCGGCCTATTTAAAGGGTGACAAGTAGTCACTGTGCTGTTTGGTGACATGGTGTGTACCACACTAAACATTGACCAGAGGAAGGAAAGGAGAGAGTTGTCTCAGGAGATTAGAAAGAAAATTATAGACAAGCATGTTAAAGGTAAAGGCTATAAGACCATCTCCAAGCAGCTTGATGTTCCTGTGACTACAGTTGCACATATTATTCAGAAATTTAAGATCCATGGGACTGTAGCCAACCTCCCTGGACGTGGCCGCAGGAGGAAACCTGATGAAAAATGGAAGAGACGGATAATACGAATGGTAACAAAAGAGCCCAGAACCACCTCTAAACACATTCATGGTGAACTCCAAGGTCAAGGTACATCAGTGTCAGATCGCACCATCCGTCGTTGTTTGAGCCAAAGTGGACTTCACGGGAGACAACCGAGGAGGACACCACTGTTGAAAACAAATCATAAAAAACCCAGACTGGAATTTGTCAAACTGCATGTTGACAAGCCACAAAGCTTCTGGGAGAATGTCCTATGGACAGACGAGACAAAACTGGAACTTTTTGGCAAGGCACATCAGCTCTATGTTCACAGACGCAAAAATGAAGCATACCAAGACAAAAACACTGTCCCTACTGTGAAACATGGAGGTGGTTCTGTTATGTTCTGGGGCTGCTTTGCTGTATCTAGTACAGGGTGTTTTGAATCTGTGCAGGGTACAATGAAATCTCAAGATTATCATGGTATTCTAGAGAGAAATGTGCTGCCCAGTGTCAAGACGGCTTGGTCTCAGTCGCAGGTTTTGGGTCTTGCAACAGGATAATGACCCAAAACACACAGCTAAAAACACCCAAGAATGGCTAAGAGTGAAACATTGGACTATTCTAAAGTGGCCTTCTATGAGCCCTGATCTAAATCCTATTGAACATCTGTGGAAGGAGCTGAAACATGCCGTCTGGAAAAGGCACCCTTCAAATCTGAAACAACTGGAGCAGTTTGTTCATGAGGAGTGGTCCAAAATACCTGCTGAGAGGTGCAGAAGTCTCATTGACAGTTACAGAAATCGTTTGATTGCAGTGATTGCCTCAAAAGGTTGTGCAACAAAATATTAAGTTAAAGGTACCATCATTTTTGTCCAGGCCTGGTTCATGAGTTTGTTTTTTAAAATAATTCTGTTGAACCACAATTCAAAAGCAATGTCTGATTTTCATTGGTTAATTTTCATAGAATTTTTATTTATTACCACTTTTGTCAGATTCAAGTTATTTCTGTGACCATTGTGGGTTTTTCTTTCATTAACAGAGGGGTGCCATCAATTTTGTCCACGTCTGTAAGATGACTTATATTGTGATATGAATTTTTTGTCATATTGCACAGCCCTAATGTGACAGAAACGTGTTTGTATCTTCAGCAAATAATACTTTGTGTCATTTATATATAAAGTAAAAAGAAGCGGCCCCAATGTGGAACCCTGGGGAAGCCCATGTTTGATGTATTTGTATGATGATTTATGGTTATTTACATATAAATAAGTAGCTTCTAAACCAGTGAAGTGCTAGGCCTCTGATACCACAGTGTTGTAATGGTGCAGTGATGTTTAGCTTGTCCAGATACAGTAGTTGATCACTCTACTGTAACCAACTCTTTGGAAAGAGCAGGAAGGATGGAAACAGGGTGGTAATTGCACAAATCATTCTTATCAGCAGATTTAAAAATTGGTGTAACTCGCACGATTTTTGTGATTTTTGGTACTACTACCTCCGCCAGGCCGGAGGCCAGGAGGAGGTTATGTTTTTGCCAGCGTTTGTCTGTCTGTTTGTTTGTCTGTCTGTTTGTCTGTCTGTTGGTTAGCAAGATAACTCAAAAAGTTTTGGACGGATTTCAATGAAAATTTCAGGCGTTGTTGGAAATGGTACAAGGAAGAACTGATTACATTTTGGGGATGATCCGGATCACCGTCTGGATACAGGAATTTTTTAAAGGATTCTTTAACATTGTCAGATACGGCCATTTTCAACATGTGTGCAGGCCCAATGGAGGGCGCTGCTCGTCGTGTCTGACGAACACAAACTCCGCCTTCTTCAAAGTTTTAGGCACAAAAGCACGCGGAACACAGTGCTGGGCAGGGCTCGGCAGCGTGCCTGTGTTTGCGCTACGCTGCAAAAGCTCAGACAGGCAGCTGTCCGCCGCAGGATTATTTGGCAGAAATTCCCCGCCCAGCCATAGTAGCTGCGCAAAAACAAGCTCTCTGCCGGGGAAGATTCCAAATCCTCATTTGCCACGGAGCGCAACCCCAATAAAACCCACGCCAACCTGTCTAGCCAATTTGCATCCGTCAGTGAAGCCCTCAGTGATCTATGAAAACGCTCGCATAACCCATCGGCCTGTGGGTTGTACGCGGTTGTGTCATGATTTCTTTTGTTTTTTCTTTTGAATTCTTGGATGGAACATGGGTTGGCAATATAAGCTGCGGATTCACCCATCACACATTTCGGATAACTTATGTTGAACTGTATAATCAGAGGAGTTATTGTCTAATTTGACCTTGTTGGATTTTATTACCCCCTTTGTTATATTATTCACTTTCTTTTAACCTGTACTCTTAATCTATTCGAAATAAAGATTAATTAATTCATTCATTGAATTGCAACGCCCGCAGCCTGGGAGTTTGCAGATGCAGGACATGGACACAACACCAACACTTCAGTTTATTACCTCCGCCAAGGAGGTAATGCTTTTACTAATGAACCACTAATCCTATCATTGTGAATCCAATTGCTAGTCATATGTTTTCATGGTCAAGCAATCTGAAAACGTACACACAAACACTGTATGGGGGGGGAACTGTGGCGCTTGGCGGAGGTCTGCGCTCTCCGAGTGCTTTTCTAGTATTCACAATGCTTTTTAGGCTTCTGCTGGAGATTTCATCAGTTGCAGCTGAATTTGAAATTTTCATGTGCATAATAACTATATAGACCTAATCAGCTGGTTTCAAGAAGAATGAGTTTGTGACTTCTGCCCCTTGTAAATGAATGACTCTCCCCTTCTTGCAAATTTGTGACCCCCCCCCCCCACACACACACACACACTCATAAATTTGTGACTCCCCCCCCCCCCCCCATCTTGTAAATTTGTAACTTTTAGGAGATGTGTATACTATTTTCTGGAGGATCCCCCACAAAGTGTGATATTCAGAAGTGCTGCGATTCCTTCGGTCAGAACATGCCCCTGTGGACACGTCCCATCACTCTGAGGGGAAACTAACAAGCTCGTCGCTGGTCATGACGTGGAATCTTAATCTCGAAATTTTTTACGATGCAGCCAGAATGATACTGACATCAGCTTCACACACATGCCTCCCCTGGTGGAGGCATGCACGCAGTTTAAGGGTATGAGGCAAAAATTGGGCGGTGCGGTGGCGCAGTGGTTAGCACTGTGGCAGCACAGCAACTCACCCTTGGCCATGGGATCCCAGGTTCGATCCCAGCCCCTGACCAACAGTGATCTGTGTGGAGTTTGCATGTTCTCCCCGTGTCTGCATGGGTTTACTCCAGGATTTCTCCGGTTTCCTCCCACAGGCCAAAAACATGCAGGTTGGGTTAATTGGAGACTCTAAAGTGGCCCTAGGTGTGAATGCGTGTGTGAATGGTGAAGGAACAGCGCCGTATTGTGGCTGCTTCATCCATCCAGGTGGATGCCCTGAATTTCCCCTCTGGGGATCAATAAAGTACACAAAATCCATCAATCCATCCATCTTCTACCGCTTTTCTGGAGGTCCGGGTCGCGGAGGCAGCAGTTCAAGCAGAGAAGCCCAGACTTCCCTCTCTCCAGCCACCTGCTCCAGCTCTTCAGAGAGGATGCCGAGGCGTTCCCAGACCAGCTGGGAGACATAGTCTCTCCACCGAGTCCTGGGTCAGTCCCGGGGTCTCCTCCCAGTGGGACATGCCCAAAACTCCTTAAGTGGGAGGTGTCCAGGAGGCATCCTAATCAGATGCCCAAACCACCTCAACTGACTCCTTTCAATGTGGAGGAGCAGCAGTTCTACTCTGAGCCTCTCCCGGATGACTGAGCTCCTCACCCTATCTCTGAGGGTGAGTCCAGCAATCCTACGGAGAAAGCTCATTTCAGCCGCTTGTATCCGTGATCTCATTCTTTCGGTCATTACCCAAAGCTCGTGACCATAGGTGAGAGTAGGAACGTAGATTGACTGGTAAATCAACAGCTTTGCCTTAGAACTTAGCTCCCTCTTCACCACAACAGACCGGTACAACGTCCGCATCATTGCAGATGCTGCTCCAATCCGTCTGTCAATCTCCCGCTCCATTTTCCCCTCACTCGTGAATAAGACTCCAAGATACTTAAACTCCTCCACTTGGTGCAGGAGCCTGTCCCCAACCCGGAGAGGACAATCCACCTTTTTCCCGGCTGAGGACCATGGACTCGGACTTGGAGGTGCTGATTCTCATCCCAGCCGCTTCACACTCAGCGGCAAACCATCCCAGCAAGAGCTGGAGGTCATTGCTGGATGAAGCCAACAGGACAACATCATCTGCAAACAACAGAGATGAGATCCTGTGGTCACCAAGCATGACACCCTCCATTCCCTGGCTGCGCCTAGAAATCCTGTCCATAAAAATTATGAACAGGATCGGTGACAAAGGGCAGCCCTGGCGGAGTCCAACTCTCACTGGGAATGACTCCGACCGAGTGTTGGCAATGCGAACCAAACTCTCACAACGGTCGTACAGAGACCGAATAGCTCGTAACAACAAGCCCGATACCCCATACTCCCGAAGCACCCCCCACAAAAAACCACGAGGGACGTGGTCGAATGCCTTCTCCAAGTCCACAAAACACCTGTAAACTGGTTGGGCAAACTCCCACGAACCCTTGAGAATTCTCGAGAGGGTAAAGAGCTGGTCCGATGTGCCACGGCCAGGACGAAAACCACATTGCTCCTCCTGAATCCGAGGTTCGACCAACGGCCGGACTCTCCTCTCCAGTACCTTGGCATAGACCTTCCCAGGGTGGCTGAGGAGTGTGATCCCTCTAAAGTTGGAGCACACCCTCTGGTCCCCTTTTTTGAAGAGAGGAACCACCACCCCGGTTTGCCATGCCAAAGGCACTGCCCCCAACCTCCACGCAATGTTGCAGAGGCGTGTCAACCATGACAACCCAACAACATCCAGGGCCTTGAGGTACTCAGGGTGAATCTCATCCAGCCCAGGAACCTGGACACCAAGGAGATTTTTAACCACCTTGGTGGCCTCAGCCCCTGTGACAGGCTGTGATAGGATATCACGGGGAGCATGCAAAATCAAATTAAATTTAAAAAAAGCTGAAAATTTATAGGAGGAGGAATCAAATTCACAAGGGAGGAAAAGAAGACAATTTACGAGACTTGGGGGGGGGTGCAAATTTATGAATTGGGGGGGTGAGTTTATGAAACTATGGGAAGAAGCTGCTAATTTAGAAGATGGGGAAAAATCGCAAATTTACGAGTGTGGAGGGAGAATCAAAATAAAAGGGGTGAAAACTGGCAAATCTATGAGGGGGATAAATAAGAAAAAAAGTACTAAACTTACAAACTAGGGGGAAAAAAAAGTTGCAAATTTAGAAAACCGTGGGGAAAAACTTGCAGAATTATGAGACGGAGAAAACACCTGAACTTGAGGGGTTTTCTGCGTCACTGGTTTATTTGGGGCCAGACGAGACAGACCAGAGCCTCATATGTGGCTCTGAGACCAACAGGTTACTTTGACTTAAAAAAAAAAGTGACTTCACCCAACACTGCTGACCAGCATGACGTCAATGAACACGCAGCGGACGTGAAACACAAAGGTGACGAGCTCACCTCCACATTTATGGGATACGCGTCCGATCCGGCGCCACGGATCTTCTCCACTATGTTCGCCACCAGGTAGTTGACGTGAAGCTGCCTGGAGCTGAACTCCTTGCGGCACTGCGGGCAGGTGACCGGACCCCGCACTCCGCTCCAGTACCGGGATATGCAGGGTCTGCAGAAGTGGTGCATGCAGGCCAGCATGACGGGCTCCCGGAACAGGTCGCAGCAGATGGCACAGCTCAGGTCCTCCCGCAGACTCCCTTTGGTGGATGCGGCGGCGGCGGCCATGGCGAACGCTTCTGTCCTCTCAAACCAGCCTTCTGTAGTCAGAAAATGAAAGCAAAAGTCTACAATCAATCAAAGCACACCTAGCAAAAATGGAGGGGAAAAAATAGTTCAGATTCTTGGAAGCAACATTAGCTTGTCGTGCAGCCCGGAAGCCAGTTTCACTTCGAGTCTAAAGTCCAGCGTTGACAACAAACAACTGAAGTCAGCACGAGAGTTTCTCCTTTTAACAGCTGACTGACATGATGATGGGATTAGCAGCAGTGCAAATCAGCTGAACAATCACGGGATTTTAGAGGCGAGCTCGTGATTGAAGTTTAGTCAGATTGTTATTATTTTCTTGACTGACGGCTGCTGCTTTAGCTAAGTAAACAATCTTTACACGACAACAGAAAACAAAAGCTGTAATGCCTTAACTCTGGATGACGTTTGGTTAAGGCTGTTATGAACTTACGATCGTTAGCTCGGTGAACTTTAACGCCAACACCTCCCAGCTCTCTGCCCCTCACTACAGCTGCTGTTTGGGAACAGCACCTAATACGGGTTCTGCGCATGTGCGAAGACCAAGCTCACATTTGATTGGACCATTTGTCTTACACGACGTGGAACGATTATGGGCGGAGCTTCCGGTTTCAGCTTCAGGAGTGTTTAAAATAGTGTTTTTAAGAGTTTTTCAAATTCATTTTAATGTATAGTCCACTTGTGTGTTTTGCACTCAAGTGGCAGCTGATTTCAGCTCTTCTAGTTTTTGTATTTTTTGCATGTTTTTGCGTAGTTCTGGTACTTGCTGGTGTTCGTGGTTGTGCCAGACTGGATAAATGGAGGCTTCTCACCACACGGTGACAGACGACATCCAAGCACGGTGTTGTGGCGAACGTCTGCTTTAAGGTAAATGTGATTATGTCCAACATATTTTAACAAAATGCAGCCGACTTTATTACAGTGGAGACGTGCTGGTTGGAATGGGCACCGCGTCATTATGAGTACAGGCAATGAGAAGTCATAAATCATGACTCTTTCTTTGTTTGGTAGCGGCAAAGTCCCAGGAAACCCCCCATGAGTGTCTGGTATCATTGGAAAGCTTAGAAATCGTACTGTAACGTCGGGGCCATGTTAAGGGGGGCAGGGATTTCCCAGCATGCTTTGCCAGTTGAAACGTTACTCTGTGTGTGTATTAAATGTGTTATTACTGAGTTATTATACTGCTGTGTCATTATAACTGTGTTAATTCTTTGTGTGAATCCCGCAGACGTCACACTGGTGTCAGAAGTATGGATGGAGCAAGATGACGATCCAGGCGGAGGTCCAGCAGCCGGAGCGGTTCATCGCTCGGCTGGGAACAGAGCGTAGAGCTGAGACGCCGGCCCCCGGAGAGGCTCGCCGCGATGGATGGAGCAGCGGACTCGACGGGACTGCTCTGCCTTTTTCAAGGCAGAACGGGCCGAGCAGAGCAAGCCAGCCCTGTTTCCCGACCTTTTCAGGGCAGGACAGGCTGGCGATTCCAGAGCAATTAGGAGCGGCAATCGACCAGGAGATGACCGTCCCATCCGTCCAGCAGCGGGCCAAGATTCCCCGCTACAACGGCGAGAACCTGTTGGATGACCACCTGGCCCAGGTCAAGTTGGCTGCCGCGCTGAACGACTGGTCATCGGAGGAAACCACAGTGCTGAGAGCGAGTGGGAGGAGGAGCTACGGCAGACCACGGCAGCGCGTGCACGGAGGAGACAGCCGCGGCGACGCGAGGAAGGGGGGCTTCCGCTGCACAGAGCCAGGGTACTTCACACAGTACTGCCCCACACGCAGCACACGACAAACTGGCCCCTCGCCAACGTTAAATTAGAGCAAGGTGGCATGGACGGGTAAAGGCCGCCTCCTGCAGATGCGGCCATTTCCTAGGCGCAGCAAGGGCTGGACGCATGGACGCGGGCCAGCGGCCGCCTGGGAGACCTGGCAGCGGTAGGAGTCGGCCGGAGCGGGCATGGGACTCCCGCTGCCAGGGGAGGAACTGTGCATAGTCCTACCGCCACCCGCAGATGCTTCCCCTTTCAGTGACGTCACGGAGGCCCTCGGCGCAGCAGCGACGCGCAGCAGCGACGCGCAGCAGCGACGCGCAGCAGCGACGCGCAGCAGCGACGCGCAGCAGCGACGCGCAGCAGTGACGCGCGGCAGCGGAGCGAGCAGGACGAAGATCCGGCCATTTTCCAGGTGCGGCAAGGGCTGGACGCATGGACGCGGGCCAGCGGCCGCCTGGGAGACCTGGCAGCGGTGGGAGTCGGCTGGAGCGGGCATGGGACTCTCGCTGCCAGGGAAGGGACTGTGCGTGGTCCTACAGAGGCTGTCAGATGTGTCCATCCGCCCGCTGGTGGCCAAACCGGAACCCTACCCCAACCAGATACTCCGACCGAGACTCAGATGGACACTGGATGGCCCGTGTGTGCCTCCCCGGCACCGGTCTGACTCGCGTTGGATTTCTGAAAGTGGACTTTGAATTTTCTGGGGACAGAAACCAGTCCAGGGGAGGGCAGTGTAACGTTGGGGCCATGTTAAGGGGGGCAGGGATTTCCCAGCATGCTTTGCCAGTTGAAACGTTACTGTGTGTGTGTATTAAATGTGTTATTACTGAGTTATTATACTGCTGTGCCATTATAACTGCATTATAATGACCCAGCAGTGTTTAGCAGGATTAGGGCAAGATGTATCATGTGTGTGTAACCATGATTGAAACGGAGGTCTGGGAGAATGACCTCCCCTCCTCTCTGTGCTCAGAGAAGTTGGGGTCGGTGGTGTGTAAATAAAGCCTGTTCGTCTCAACCATCTTGCTCCTCTTTCTTTGTGTGAATCCCGCAAACGTCACAGTACTTTCTAAAAATACCTATGTTTTCTCAGAAGACGCAACTCCTGATTGAACACGAGTTTTCAACCTAGCTAAAATATAAACAAATCGTCTTTTTCTGGGTCACTTTTTGCAACTTCCTACAAATTAAATATAATTTTGAAGGTCTTTCAATACAGAATATGGAAATAACATTACATCAGTTTTGAAAATGTCCTCAAAGTGATTCATTTTACCAGCACAGGTTATTTGTTTACAGCATTAGCATCTTAGCAGCGACGCTAACTAACGGAGCTACTGTGTACGAGGCCACTTTTTAGGTCGTCTTCCCATCCCTCCATAGTCGTGGGAATTGGTATGATTATGTTACTGTTTTGAGGTGCAAGAGACCGTGTTCCCACATTTCTGATGCTGAAGTCATTGTTTTTAACAAGGAAAAGTGTCCCGTTTCAGTGACAAACATATGTTCTAAACTAGTACCAGAAGTTGCTACCATACTTCACGCAAGGCATCATGGGTCCTAGGAATAAGGTGGATTCCAATTTACAATTTAGTGCAGCATTTAAACATCTAATACTTTGCATTTTCCAGAGATTAATTTCAAGTTTCAGCATCCTCAGTGACATATAGATGTATTTTTAAAGACCAAAAACTATTTCTTTGTTATTTTAAAGCTCAGAAAAGCTGTCTATAAAACCCTGTCTGAAACAGTAAGTTTTCAGTCTGCTCTGACCCAAACCCTGAACCCCTAATCTGACTGGGTAAAGTTTTTGTTGTTTTTATTTTATTTAACCTTTATTTTACCAGGGATAAAACCAATTGAGGTAAGTATTATGTCGTAACTTGTAGACAAGGATGAGGCCAGGAGTGGAGCTGAACACTGCTTTATTAAACAAGCTGGGCTCTGTACACCCGACCGCACATACAGCCGCTTGGCAGAGGAAAAGCGGAAGAGCGCCCCTCTACCAGCAGCCCCTCTTATACCACCGGAGATGGCGGAACTGGAAACCGGGACCGGCATCCCATACCACACAAATAACAGCTCCAATATGAATGGTATATGAACACTGAACAAATACATAATACCCCCCTCCTGCAGAAAATCCAAAATACACGCACACAATCAACCCACCCCAATTTGGAACTCGAATCATCCGCTAGACATAAACAAACTAAAATCACCAAAAAGGGGCCTATGACATTCAGATCAAAAGAACTAAAATTAGGGGGGATGGGTAGACAGCCATCCTATCCCCCCCACACGGTGAAGCGGGTTATTCTGCCGCCTATACTATTGAAGTCCATAAAAGAAAAGTACTGCCGTGTCTCCTGTACAAAATACCATATGAAAACAATCCCCAAAACTATTAACACATAACACAATTGAACAATTGAAACACGCCCATAACTCGGTGAGGATGACCTGTGCCCCCTCAGACCCTTCACCATCAGTTCACCCCTGGTGGCAGTCCACTTCCCAGACCACAGCTGGTCACCTCCGCCTTGGAGCGTCTTTTCCACACCTCCGAGCACTCCAACTGTCTGGGTTCATGTCCACCCATCTTTTTCGGAGCACGTCGTAACTCAGTGGGATGGCGCCACGAGCCATCCGACAGTAGTATCGATCATGCCACCCACCCATCACCTGCAGCCGACCCTGGTACCGCTCCATGTTCTGCTTCTGTCTCATCTGTCTATGTCTCTCCTCCGCAAGAGCCTGAACCCAGTCTGTGACTCCAAGTGGGGTCTTGCACGGCCTGCGGTGTCTCCGCCTGGCACTCGCTCTTCCAGTGCCACTCGGTCCTGCCCCGACTGCTTATAGATCCACTGCTGACCCCGCCCCTGTGGTCTCCTGTTCACCAGTCCTCCACAGCCGTGCTCCGGGAACATCTGAGACCATCATTTGGGCCCCGCTCGTCGCCGCAGGTCCTCTCCTATGCCGCCCAGTGCCCACATCCAGGGCAGCTCGGACACTGGCACCGGGGCCCTCTCGCGGCGACCCTGAGCGCGACGCAGCCTGTTGACTTTCCAGAGTACCCAGCAGTGGTTCATCCCACACTGCATCATCCTGGACCCTCGGAACCGGTCAGTCCCACAGTCCACCACCTGACCACTCTTCCCCAGTGCCGCTCCTGATAGAGAACCCAAGGTCATAAAATAAGTTGCAGTCCATGATGTTAGAGCCATCGGCCCTCGTGATGAACTCCACAGCGGCCATCATTGCCGCCTTATACCAAGCCGTCAACGTGATGGTACCCACTGTGGCCAGTGGGTCCTTCTCCATAGTCGCAAAGCGGCGCTGAGAAACTTCCAGTCCTGTAGTGGGGAAAACACTGTCTGACTGTAGCCCAATTCAGCACAGAACTCTCCGCTCTCGTGTCGACCAACATCAGTACTGGAACTCCATCCAAAATTACCGTGCAGTGCGTGCGCCCATCAGTACTCGGGGACACCGTGTGTACCACTGTTGGAGCGGGAGAAGGTGAAGTCTTGCGCGGACTCTCTTGTCCAGCTGATTGACACATCCTCGCGAAATGATGGAGACGGCCACAATTTCCACAGCGCTTCCCTCTTGCCACACACTCTCTGGCCTTGTGGCGGTGCTTCGTGGACTCACAACCCATACACCTGGGCTTCCCCGGGGCAGACCTCATCCGTGCAACAATGGCCTCCTCCATGTCGTCCATGACGCTCCCATCACTGTCCGGGTCCACTACCTGTGCGGCCATGGGGGATCTTGCACATAGTTGGTGTGTTCCGCCAACCAGTCACATACCATTTCTTCTTCCAACGGCCCGAACTGGCACTCAACGGCCAACTGCCTTAAGTCCAATACGAACTGCTGGATCGGTTCGCCTACCTGTTGGCGGCGCTGTCTGAACTTAATCCGCCTAACGATGACATTGTCCGGTGCCCTGAAATGGCCGGCCATTAACTCGACCACTTCTTCATAAATGTCCGCATCTCCAAGTGTGCCCAAAATTTTTTGTCCCTCCATTCCCAGGTTGTGTACTAATAATGCACGAGCTCTTAGCTTCTCCATTCTTCCCAGGTCCAACGCTACCATGTACATCTGGAAAGCCTCATACCAACGAGGCCACGGCACAGACGGCTCCCCCGGGAGCTCCAGGAATGGACGAATTGGTGTTCCACATGCCTCCATGAGTTTACCTCTCGTTGCCAAATGTTATGTTGTAACTTGTAGACATGGATAAGGCCAGGAGTGGAGCTGACCACTGCTTTATTAAACAAGCTGGGCTCTGTACAAACCGACCGCACATGCAGCCTCTTGGCAGAGGAAAAGTGGAAAAGACCACCCCTCTACCAGCAGCCCCTCTTATACCACCGGAGATGGCGGAACTGGAAACCGGGGCTGCCATCCAGTACCACACAAATAAGAGCTCCAATATGAACGGTATATGAACACTGAACAAATACATAATAGTAAGAACCTCTTTTTACAATGGTGCCCTGGCCAAGATGGCAACAGTTATAAAAACAACCAATTACAAAACAACACAGAGGTTAAAAATAAAAATGAGTAAATACATAAAAACACAATAATTCAATAAAAACAAATATCAAGTATCTAATTATCAGGTCAATACAAATGACACAAACAAATAGTGAAGGACTCATTTATTAGTGCAGTAACTCATTCATTTATTGGCTCCATCGATCTCGAAAGATCATGGGGGGATTTTGTGCCTTGGGTCATCATTCAGGGAGCTGCACCGTCGGGCGTGGCTGTAGAGGCCGATATGGGATCTGCAGGTCCTGCCGCAGCCGCTGCAGATAAATTCTTCACAGTGTAGTGGGGGTCTCGACAGTCTCCTCTGTCTGCGGGGTCTCTTCTCCCCCCAGCGAGTGTCTCTTCTCTCCTCTGCTGTTCGGATGACATCCTGGGTGGTGGTCCGCCAGTTGGAGCGGACGGAGGCGGCTGACACCAGGTCGGAGGGGTTGAAGCCTCCAGCCTTGAGGTCGCGCTTGCAAACATCCTTGAATCTGAGAGTTGGGCGTCCCTTTGATCTAGTTCCAGTAGCCAGCTCCCCATACAGTAAGTCTTTGGGGATGCGGCCATCCTCCATTTGGTTGACGTGGCCAAGCCATCGCAAGCGTCTCTTTGTCAGGATGGTAAACATACTGGGCACATCTGCTCTGGCCAGGACGTCGATGTTGGAGACACGGTCCTGCCAAGTGATGCGCAGTAGTCTGCGAAGGCAGTGTTGGTGGATGGCGTTCAGGCGGCGTTCCTGGCAGGAGTAGAGGGTCCATGCTTCACTGCCGTATAGGAGAGTACTCAGTACGCAGGCCATGTAGACTCTTATCTTGGTGTTAGTGGTTAGCATAGAGTTGTCCCAGACTCGCTTCGCCAGACGGGCCATCACCATCGATGCCTTGCCGATACGGGCGTTCAGTTCGGCGTCTAGGGAGAGATTGCTGGAGATGATCGACCCGAGGTAGGTGAACTTGTCCACCACCAAGTGTGTGGTCGCCGATGTTGATACTGGGAGCACTGCTGACATCCTGGCCCATGACCTCGGTCTTTTTAAGGCTGATGGTGAGGCCAAACTCAGAGCAGGCACGAGCAAAGCAGTTGATGAGACGCTGGAGCGCTTCCACGGTGTGGGCAACAAGACCAGCATCATCAGCAAAGAGCAGCTCCCTGATTAGAACGCTCCGCACCTTGGTCTTTGATCTGAGGCGTGCCATGTTGAAGAGGCCTCCGTCGCTCCTGGTGTGGAGGAAGACACCGTCTTCAGAGTCCCAGAAGGCGTAGCACAGAAGCAGGGAGAAAAAGATGCCAAATAGGGTAGAAGCCAGAACACAACCCTGCTTCACACCGTTCTTGATCGGGAAAGGGTCTGAGGATAATCTATCAAACTGGACAATGCCGTTCATGTCCTGGTGGAACGACTTGATCATGCTCAAAAGCTTGGGGGGACATCCAATTCGTTGGAGGAGGGCAAACAGTCCATCCCTGCTGACCAAGTCAAAAGCCTTGGTCAGATCGATGAAGGCCAAAAAGAGGGGTTGTCTCTGCTCCTGGCACTTTTCTTGCAGCTGCCTCATAGAGAAGACCATATCTATGGTTGACCTGGTTGCTCTGAATCCACACTGCGCCTCTGGATACACACGTTCGGCAAGTAGTTGTAGTCTGTTGAGGACGACACGGGCAAAGGCTTTGCCAACTATGCTTAGGAGCGAGATACCACGATAGTTGTTACAATCGCTCCGCTCCCCCTTGTTCTTGTAGAGAGTGATGATTTTGGCATCACGCATATCTTGGGGCACAGCCCCTTCCTCCCAGCACTGCAGCAGGAGCTCATGGAGGTGTTTCAAGAACAAGCTCTCCTTTGCGGTTTTGACTATTTCAGGGGGGATGTTGTCACTTCCTGGAGCCTTGCCGTTTGAGATGAAGTCTATCGCCTTGCTGAGCTCCTCGATGGTGGGTGAAGCGTCAAGCTCATCCATGACTGACAGTAGAGGGGTGTTCTCAAGGGCCGTGTTCGAGACAGTGGTTACTCTCGAGTAGAGCTCTTGGTAGTGCTCAGCCCATCTCTCCATTTGTTTACCGCGATCCTTGATGACATCTCCTGCAGCTGATTTAAGTGGGGCGGTCTTGATGACACTGGGACCGAAAGCCTTCTTCATGCCTTCATACATTTTGCGCACATTTCCATGATCTGCAGAAAGCTGTATGTCCTGGCAGAGGTTAAGCCAGTAGTCGTTGGCACATCGCCTTGCAATCTTTTGTGCATTGTTCCTCGCAGTGCGCAGTGTAGCAAGCATCTGCACAGAGGGCTCCTTCTTGTGTGCAATTAGGGCTGCACGTTTGGCGGCGATTGCAGGTTCCATCTCAGCGGCTCCAGCTTCAAACCAATCCGCACTCTTCCCCACCTTTTTCCCAAAGGTACCTATGGCGGTCTCAAACACAGCCTCACGGATGTGGTTCCACCTTGCAGAAGCACAGTCGGTGGGACAGTCCGCCAGGGCTTCATTTATGACTTTAGCATAGCGTTCCTGCAGTTCAGGTACTGTAATCATAGCTGTGTTGATGCGGGGTCGGGGTTTCTGCTTGGAGCGGTTGACACGTCTGAGGCAGAGACGTACCTTGGTGGCGACCAGGGAATGATCGGTGTCACAGTCAGTGCTGTGGAAACTGCGCGTGACCAGCACTCGGTTCAGCAGGGATCTCCTGGTGATGATGAAATCCAGCTGATGCCAGTGGTGAGACCTTGGATGTCTCCAGGACACTCGGTGACAAGGCTTGGTGGAGAAGAATGTGTTGGTCAGACAGAGGTCATGAAAGGAGCAGAGTTCAAGAAGACGTTGACCGTTCTCGTTGAGCTTGCCGAAGCGGCCAATGCAGCAGGGCCAGGAGTCATGATCTGCCCCATCCATGCGTTAAAGTCACCGAGCAGAAACAGGTGCTCCTTGGCAGGGATCTGCTGGATCCTGGTTTCGAGCGCCTCATAGAATGCATCTTTCACCTCAGTTGAAGAGCAGAGCGTCGGAGCATAGGCGCTAAGGATATTAGCTGGTCCAGAGGAGGTTATGAGATGGAGAGAGAGGACTCGTGGAGTGCCTGAAGACGGCGGTTCAATAGAGGACAGAAGGGAGTTTCGAACAGCAAATCCAACACCGTACAGGCGATGCTCATCAGGCTCCTGTCCCTGCCAGAAAAACGTATAGTTCTTCTCCTTCAAGCTGCCGCTGCCCGGGAGTCGCATCTCTTGCAGTGCTGCAATGTCAATATTGAGCCTCTTCAGCTCGCGGTCGATGATGGCAGTTTTCCTGGCGTTGTTAATTTAAAATGAGTAAATACATAAAAACACAATAATTCAATAAAAACAAAAACAAATATCAAGTATCTAATTATCAGGTCAATACAAATGACACAAACAAATAGCGAAGGACTCATTTATTAGTGCAGTAAACTATTGACTTAAATTCAGACATCTTTACTAAATTGTGTAAATTGAAGTTATTTTGGAGCTTATTCCATGTGACTGGAGCAGAATAGTATCTTCATTCATAAAGCTCCTATTCAGCATTGTCGTTCATCCTTTCCCGTCACATTTACAAGAGTTCATCACAGGGGTCTTAGTAGAACTCAAATACCCATCACCACATGTCACAGTACTAATCATATCTAACAATGGGATGATATTCAGTGGAGTCCCTGACCTTTCGAAGGTGGCTGGCCTATAACCTGTATTGCCAAGTTTTGTCCCTTGCATATCACATGCTTTGCTGTTATCCATACTCAGAGCCATTGTTCAATAAACTTGAATCATCCGCCTCTACATCCACTCCCAAACTTTGCACATTAAGGAGTGGCATCTCCTGATCATGAGTGAATCTTTATTTTCAGATAGATTAAAAGTAAAGATTAAAAAGAAACAGAATAATATAACAAAGGGGAAAAAATCCAACAAGGTCAAATTAAACAATAACTCCTCCTATATATCTCCTGATCATCATCATCAAATTTGATGACCCCTCACTTAGTTTGGCTTGTCAGCCGAGACAAGGTACCGGGGTTGTTGTTCATCCGTTGTTTTTAACGATGACCAAGGACATCACAGGGAAGAGGACTGGGTGCGGTGTGTCCGGCTGTGGCTGATCAGTCCGATGCGGGCACGGAAGTCGTCTGCCACAGGTCGGGCACAGGTGGTCTGCACAGGCAGAAGATACAGGGGTAGCTCTGGACTTGCAAAGCTCATGTTTTCTCTGGGCCTTGGCAATCCTGTTCAGCTCAAAGGAGGCAGCACCTTTGCTGGTACGGCTACGCCAGTCTGGTAGGTCAAGCGCTAGGGTCTCCCACGTGTCAGGACTGATGTCAAAACTCTTCAGGGAGGCCTTAAGAGTGTCTTTGTAGCACTTCTTCTGACCACCTTGTGAGCGCTTTCCCTCTGCTAGTTCACTGTAGAACAGTCTCTTTGGTAGGCATGAGTCAGGCATACGAACCAGTCTCTTGAGCAGGGTGTGGATGCTAGGCAGCTCAGCTTGGGAGAGGAGTTCTGTTTCAGGGATTGTGTCCTGCCAGGTGATCTTCAGGAGTTTTCTGAGGCAGTTCAGGTGGAAGCGGTTTAGCTTTCTGGCATGGTGCTCGTAGACTGTCCAGGTCTCGCAGGCATACAGTAGGGAAACACCTTCAGTTTTGTGGCCAGCCTGATGCCTCTCCTTTCCCACACTGTTGCACGTAGCATTCCGAATGCTGAGCTTGCCTTGGCAATGCACAAATCGACCTCATCGTCGATGTTGACAGACCTGGAGAGTGTGCTGCCAAGGTACGTGAACTTGTCGACAGCCTTGAGGGTCTCCCCATTGACAGTGATGGCTGGTTCCACCTAAGTCTTCTGTGGTGCGAGTTGGTGCAGGACCTTGGTTTTCTTCTTACTGATTGTGAGCCCAAAGTTGTCGCAAGCAGTGGAGAAGCAGTTCATGCTCTGCTGCATCTGTGCCTTGATAGCAGCGTTGAGTGCGCAGTTGTCTGTGAACAGGAAGTCACGCACTGAGTCCCCTTCCACCTTGGTTTTGGCTTGGAGCCTCCACAGGTTGGAGAGCCTGCATCCATCCTGTACCTGATCCTGATGGCGCTTTCTTCATCATCGCAGAAGGCATCAGACAGCATGACTGTGAACATCATGTTGAAAAGTGTGGGCATGAGTACATAGCCCTGCTTGACCCCGTTGGTGACTGGGAAAGCTTCATAGGAGTCTCCATCATCCAGTACTCGAGCAAGCATGCTGTCGTGGAACTGGTGCACCATGCTGATGAACTTGTCCGGGCAGATGATCTTCCACAACCCCTCATGACTGATGGTATCAAAAGCCTTGGTCTGACCTACAAATGTTGTGTAAAGGTCCCTGTTCTGCTCTTGACATTTCTCCTGAAGTTGGCGTGCAGCAAAGACCATGTCAGCAGTTCCATGACCCTTTCTGAAGCCACACTGGCTCTCCAGCAGGTGACCGCCTTCCATGTGCTGAATGAGGTGGTTGAGAAGGACTCTTGCAAGGATCTTGCCGGCGATGGCAAGGAGCGAGATCCCACGGTGGTTGTTGCAGGACTGCCTGTTTCCTTTTCTCTTGTAGAAATGGACAATGGAGGCACCCTTGAGCTCCTGGGGGATAACTTCCTGCTGCCACATGGTCTGAAAGAGCTCAGTGAGTTTCTGTATTAGAACTGGTCCTCCTACCTTGTAGATTTCAACTGGGATGGAGTCAGAGCCTGGTGCTTTGCCGTTCAAAAGGCGTTTGATCGCTTTTTGGACTTCTGATTCTGTTGGAGGTTCTGTCAGAGATGTGTTCACCTCTACTTGGGGCATGCGAGTGATGGCTTCTGCATTGATGGACGAAGGTTTGTTCAGGATGCTGCTGAAATGTTCTGCCCATCTTTCCAGGATTGTGTTCTTGTCGGTGAGGAGAGTGGACCTGTCAGCACTGAGCAGTAGTGATGTTCCAGAAGACTGAGGCCCGTAGATTGTCTTAAGGGCATCGTAGAAGCTTTTGGAGTTGTTGCTGTCAGCGTGCTGCTGTAGTTCATCTGACTTTTTGCTGAAGTCCTGTGTCTCTCTGAGCTTTGCCTACACCTATCCTTTGATGGAGTTGAAGGTTGCCTTCTTAGAGGCAGATCTGCTGTCTTGCTGGTATGCTTTGTGGGCTTCACGCTTCTCGTCAAGCAGCTTTTGGATGTCCTCATCATTTTCATCGAACCAGTCTTGATGTTTGTGCATGTTCTGGTCCAGATGAGTGAGTGAGGTGTCGTACACCATGTCTCTGAAAGCTGCCCAGTCTTCTTCTGCTCCATATGCCCTGAGGCCGAGCTGACTAAGCTTGCTGTCCAGGTCCTCACTGAGGTTCTGTCGCACAGAATGCTGTTCCAGCTTGCTGACATTGAGTCGCTTGTTTGTCCTTTTCCCCCGTGAACACTGTTTGGGCTGGATGTGCATGTTGAGCTTTGAAAGAATGAGTCTGTGATCCATCCAGCAGTCTGCGTCACATATCGCCTTCATCACTCTAACATCCTGCCTGTCTCTCCTTTCCACAATGATGTAATCGATCAGATGCCAATGCTTGCTGCGTGGATGCATCCAGGAGGTCTTGTTGCGACTAGGCAAGCGGTAGACGGTATTAATGATCAGAAGGTCATGAGAGGTGCATGTCTTCAACAGGAGAATACCATTGCTGTTGCACTTTCCAACTCCATTTCTCCCAAGGACTCCCTCCCATGTCTGGTAGTCTGTACCAACTCTGGCATTAAAGTCTCCAAGAACAATGAGTTTGTCCTCCTTCAGTACACCTTCAATGAGAGTCTCGAAGTCCTCGTAAACCTTGTCTTTGATCTCATCTGGGTTCGTCATGGTGGGGGCATATGCACTGATGAATGTGGCATGGCGTTTTCCTCGGAGGGGGAGCCGCAGGGTCATGAGGCGGTTGTTGGTTCCTTTGGGGAGGCTGGTAAGCTTGCTGATCAGATTGGATCTGATCGTGAAACCCACTCCTGCTTCACAGCATTCTTTGCTGCCTCGGCCACTCCAGAAAAGGGTGTAGTTGGCTTTGACTTCTGCCAGCTGACCTTTGTCTGCAAACCTGGTCTCGCTCAGAGCTGCAATGTGAATGTTGTACCTGCTGAGTTCTCTTGTGATAAGTGCTGTCTGTCTCTCAGGTCTGCCCACTTTGGAGCTGTCCATAAGTGTTTGCACATTCCAAGTGCCAATGGTGAGTGATGTCACCTTAGTCAGTCCCTCCAGGATTTCGCGATGTTGCGATCACGTCAATTCACGCAAAATCAGCCAATCAGTGTAACTATTGCGTGACCTTGCAACTTTATCCAATCACTGCAACTTTCCCGCAATTTTGGCCAATCCTTGTCAACTTCCACCAATTTCACCAATCAAATTTCAGCTGAGTGGCACTGAAATGCTCAGTCTAACCAATCAGATGCATTACTACATCGTGTTCACTTCCGTGTTTACAATAAGTATTAACAGAATGCTTCAGCAAAAAACAGTGTGTGATTAAAAAAAAAAAAACACTCAGTCGCGAGGTTTCCAAAACCGTCCCTTCCTCCGTGTCCCCCAGCCTGCTGGTGGACATCTCCATCCTGACCGCGTGTACGAAGTGCTGAGTTTGTGTTGAAAAATGTCCGCCTGCCCCAAAAGCACCCCATTGCAGGGGTGCACGTGACAAGAGACTCCATAAAATCACAAACAAGCAAGTCTAACACTACAGCCAGTGTTTGATCATTTCATACATCTTTAGAGGTAAAATCATTACTACATCTTGTCAATGAGCTTTAAAGCTGTGAATCTCTGAACACGGACAAAGCCCCCCCCCCCCCCCCCGCTACCCTCGTAAATGAAAGATGTGTATCTGATGAGACGGGGTGTATGTGTCAAGACGCGCAGCAGATAGACAGACAGGTAGGAGTTAGGCATAGGAATACTGTCTGCATTTTTTTTTTCGGACAAACACAGACTCCAATAGACAATACAGATTAGCATAATAGATTATGTATTTTTTCCTTTCCGCTCGGTACCAAGTGGTTGGAGACCATAGGGAGTTTTCAAATGAAGGCGCTGAAATTAATTTCCACATCTCTACTCTTTAACATGCATTCAATGCAATTTAGCTGTTGTAATGGATATTGTGTTAAAGTCTGTATTGGCTTTTGCACAAAAGAGTTTTTCTGTAGAGCAGAAGTTTCTGCTTAATTTACAAATCACTGTAATAGGAAATGCTTGACAATCCTGTGCTTTTCTTGTATTGTTATATAGAATATCACTGCAATAAGCTGGGAAAACCATCTGCTTTAAAATTTGTAATTCTTCCCACAACTTGTAGTGCAAAAAAACCTCTCCAAACATCGCAGCTTTTATCACAACTTTTAAAAAAAAGCTCCCGTGAATTCAGGCTTTTGGGGCCGCAACAATCATAAAAACATCCCGCGAAATCCTGGAGGGACTGAATAGTTGATTTCTTCTGAGAATTTCAACCGCTAGGGTGGGATCCCTGCCAGCCGCGGCTTGCTGGCCAGGGTGTAGTGAAGCAGGCTATGTTTAGGGCACCTTTTCTAGCCCTTTCCTCAGGCCATGGAGGTGAGCAGAGCAAATCCTAAAGAGGGCTGCTCAGACCTCCAGGGGGCTGCTGAACTCCACTGCTGCTTCGGTCCAGTAGAGAGCGACCCTATGCCTTGGGCCACCTGTGTGTGGGATTGTGGCTACAGCTTCCAGTGTATCCGCACCTGCTGCTTCATCACTTACCCATTGCCACAGGACTTGGGGGGGGGGGGGGTAGAAGGAAATTGGGTGGGGGGGGTTGATGTCTTGACTTGTGTGTGAATTTGATTTAAGTGAGGGAGAGTTGCTCAGGGTTGTCAGCCTCACTTTCTCGTCCCAGCCTGTCTGGATCCACTGGCAAGATGTAGTCAAGACGGCTGGAGATAGGTTGGGATGCAGTGGATGGCCAGCAGTGCCCAACGTGTCTCACTGTGCCCTAGTTGCGCTCCACAACACTTTGGCTCAACGGGCAGGAAGGCAGATCCAGCAATCTGGTGGTTTCCTCTGCATAGCCCGCCAGGTCCAATCTACGCATGCGTAGGTAGACAAGCCCTACCTCACTGAGGGTTTCAAACCCATCGGCTACCCTCCCCTGGTTTCGCCCGCCAGTTGAAGCGGTTTACCGGGGTGTGGCCGCTGTTGCATGCAAACAGCTACTTGGAGCCACAGGTGAGAGTTGAGTGCCAAGTGGGAACCAAAGCAGACTGCCCACCCGGAGGTGCGACTGTTGCCCCGTCAGAGGTACTGTCCCTCCCTGACACTCCATACACCCCAAGAACAAAATGACATCATTTTGTTCTTGCCACCCTGATTTGGGAGTTCTTGCAGCTTGTTCTTGACACATCATCGTGGCAGAACTTTTTTCTTGCATGGTGTCTAAGAACTATTGTGTGACTGGTCAGAAATGTGAGTTTCCCAGGAGTTCTGCACTTGAGTTTCTTGTGAAGTATGAAATGTTCTGGCCAGAGAGAACTTTGTTGTTGTTCTTGCAACCTCAAGAAAAAAAAGAAAATTTCTGTATTCTTGCGGCGTATGTAAAGGCCTTTACAGAGAAAACAAACTCAAGTTCAATTGAAACAAACTAAAGCCTGTAGGTGTGAAAGCACCCTCAAATGCAATGTATTATCCTCTGCCCAGTCAATTACCAGTTACTCATAGTGTCTCTTTTCCTCTCTCCACAGGGGTTGCCAGATCTATACACACACTCACAACTTTGTAATTCAACCTATTTTTGCACTTGAATGTGTCTCAGTCCTGTGTCTGCTTTTGGGCCTGTTAACATCAAAACATGTCAGTGATAGTCTTCGTCAGAAAAAATGAGGAAATGAAAGCTCTCAAACTCAGCCACAAGGGAACTTTGACATCCAGACAGATTAATACCAACAGTAGAATTTTTCATAGAACTTTTTCCCCCCTCTTCTCTTCTGCATCCATTATCCTCTTCTGAGCAATTGAGAATTTACAGCCACGTGATGGTCTGTCTAAGCTTAATGGTAGGTGAGTGACATATTGCTGCCAGTACATTTGGGCAAGATTGGAACACTTCTTTTAAAATAGTTTTACTAACTTGTTTTTCTTTTTATGCAGTCTACGGATTCGAGTGGCGTAAATTTCAACTCTGACCATTGTCACTACATGCATGGTGGAAGATTGTCATAATGGGAAAGAAAAAACCAGGAAAGTCTTTTTATTACTTTCCATCATATCTAGTTTAGAGAGGCAAGTGTGCAGGGAGATGGTGGGTTGCCAGCTTTCCACCACTACTACAGCAATCATTTCATCAAGGGTAAGTACATGTACAAATGATGACCCGGGGATAGCGATGGTGGATCTCAGATATTTGGTGTTTTATGCATTGGTTTCCCTGCCTAAATCCGACTATGTTCCTTCACATATGTTCCTTCAGATTCCCCTCAGAAAAGAAATGCAAGACTGGCCCTGGATATTTTTCATAGAGGCACATCAGCAAACGGGGATTAGGCAGGTTATTTTATATTGTTTTGGAACTGTGGTAGGGGGTAACTGTTTAGGTCATAGGGGCGAAATCATTCCAGTTAAGTTTATATTTATTATTATTATGTTATATTATATTATTATTATTATATTATATTATTTATTAACCATAAGCCATAAGCCCTGGATGTAACCATAAGCCCTGGATGACTGCAGAGGTGCGCTCGCTGCTTACAGCCAGAGATTGAACTGAACATTAAGTGACTTATTGACTCTCGTGCACTATATACAGCAGCTCAACCAGACTCATGTCATTCATCACTGTTTTTCTGTTGCATTATCGACTGCACTGTGGTACCCCATATTATCTGCTACTTGCTAATTTATTTAAAACTGCCTTGACTAGTATTACTCATTATTATTATTATTATTATTACTTATTATTCTACACTTATTGCATGTTTTTAGTCTTTTAGTTTTTTAGTTTATCTCTTTATCTCATCATGTTTTTAATGTTGCAGCATGGCACCGAGACAAATTCCTAGTTTGTGTACTACATGAACAATGGCAATAAATCTGATTCTGATTCTGATGCAGCCTTCAGAGCGAAGGACAGAATTGCCCTCCGCTCAGCCAGGTCTGCGCTCTCAAAGGGAATTAAGGCGGCAAAGCACGCCTATGCGGAGAAAATCCAGGGACACCTCTGTGACACTAGGAACATCAAGCAGATGTGGCAGGGAGTTTGGACACTGACGGGCTATAAGTCTAGGCAGGGGGTCGATGATGACGACGCTTCGCTTCCAGACAGGCTTAACGACTTCTTTGCACGTTTTGAAGCATCAAACTCGACAATCAGAGGGAGGGCTGGCCCACCCCCACCATCGGTCGGACCAGCTTTTACCATCAACACAGCAGACACACGGAGGACCCTAACCAGAGTCAACCCACGCAAAACTGCAGGTCCAGACAACATTCCGGGACGTGTGCTCTGAGACTGCGCAAGCGAGTTAGCGGCTGTCCTGACTGACATTTATAACATCTCCCTGAGTCAGGCCATCGTTCCCAGATGCTTCAAGACCTCTATCATTGTACCGGTGGCAAAGAAACCAGTTGTGTCCTGTTTGAATGACTATCGTCCTGTTGCACTGACACCAATTGTGATGAAGTGTTTTGAACGGCTTGTCAAACCACACATTACAGCCTGCCTCCCTGCATCACACGACCCGCTCCAGTTTGCATATCGTTCAAACCGCTCCACGGAGTATGCTATAGTCACCACCCTACACTCTGTCATCACCCACCTGGACCAGAAAGACACCTACGCCAGACTCCTGTACATCGATTTCAGTTCAGCATTCAACACCATTATTCCCCAGAGACTGATGGAGAAATTACTCCTTCTCGGTCTGAACACCGCCACATGTCTCTGGATCCTGGATTTCCTGACTGAGAGACCTCAGTCTGTCTGGGTTGGAAACAACATCTCCAACTCTGTCACGCTGAGCACCAGATCCCCTCAAGGCTGTGTACTCAGTCCACTGTTGTTTACACTTCTAACACATGACTGTGTATCCAGACACGAGGGGAACCAGATTATTAAGTTTGCAGACGACACCACGGTGGTGGGACTTATTCAGAGGGATGAGGAATCAATGTACAGGGAAGAAGTGAGAGACCTGGAGGGCTGGTGCAGGGAGAACAATCTGGTGCTCAACGTGGACAAAACGAAGGAGATGATTATCGACTTCCGGCGGTCACAGCCTGAGCATGTCCCCCTCAGCATCGGCGGCCGTTTAGTGGAGAGAGTGGAGAACATCAAGTTCCTCGGAGTGCAGATCTCGCAGGACCTGACCTGGAGCAAGAATTCCTTGGGGATCAGGAAGCGGGCCCAGCAGAGACTGCACTTCTTGAGGAAACTCAAACAGGCCTCTCTCCCCATCTGCATCCTCAGGACCTTCTACAGAGGTGTGGTGGAGAGTGTTCTGACGTACTGCATTTGCTACATGGTACTCCAGCTGCAGTATGTCAGACAAAAAAGCCCTGCAGAGGATAGTCAAGGGGGCTGAGAGGGTAATTGGAGTCTCCCTCCCCTCTGTCCAAGAACTTTTTCAGAACCATTGTAGGAGCAGGGCACTGAACATTGTCAAGGACCGTTCTCACCCTCTGCATAAACACTTTGAACTTCTTCCATCTGGTAAACGATTCCGGAGCATCAGAGGCAGAACCACCAGACTGATCAACAGCTTCCTTCCACAAGCTGTCAGGATGCTGAACAGTTGACCCGGAATCTCTCATACACACTACTGCACCTACGGACATTTTGTATATTATTTACAGTTAGTTAGTTTATAGTTAGTTAGTTTTTTCCCAAGTATGTCTCAGGGATGCGTGAATGGATGGGGGGGTGGGGGTGGGGGGTGAAGCTATGTGTGAGTGTGTCATAAATCATGCTGTTTCTATTTATATGGATGCCGAGAAAAACGCAATTTCATCTTGCCTGCACTACAGTTGTATGTACAGCAATATGACAATAAAGTTTGATTTGATTATTATACAGTATTATATTATTATAATATATTATATTTATTTATTATTATTATATTTATTATTTATTATTTATATTCCGAGTTAAGTTTATATTTATATTTTTATATTTTAAATAAATTATCAGCTAAAAAAGTTGGCAGGATTTTTTTCTCTCTGCCTCCTGCTAGCTGAGGCTGCTTGTCTGTTCATTAACTTTAGGATATTTTCCGCAGTGGAGACATTCCAAGAGATCGGTCTCATCACTGCTGGCTGTGTCAAAGAAAGCCGGTGTTGACATGATCCATGACTGTCTCTACTCATTTGGAAAAAAATATTCTAGCAGTGCAATATAAATACAGTATAAACTTAGGAAAGTGAAAAAAATAAAAAGGTGAACAACACTGGGAGGCTGAGGTCTGCCCCGGAGCCCGTCGTCATTGTGTGGTTTAATAATATTCAACTATTCAGTAGGAGAATATCCTCAATTTAATTTACAAACTACTTTATACATATTTTGTTGCCACTCTAACTATTAATGACCAATTTTTATTAAAATGCATCCAGCCTGCTCAGCTGACTGATAGCTTTGACCTTGCTTCAAGCCTCTGCAGAACAAGGCAGAGTGAGCCGCTCACTAGTTTTCTTTCTGTAACACTCCAGATGATTTTTAATGAAAGATTTTGCATATTCCAATAAAATGATGTTGTCACATACAATGATAAACCATTTCTGTCTTTGTTTCTTTCACAAAGCTTGCTTACCTATGTGGCGAACCACGTGACCAGTGACATCACTTGCAAATCCTCAGTAGCGGCTGTGGTTACAAGATGGGCAACACGGTCATCAACCACCCGGTGGTACGTGTCCGTTGGATCCGCCATTTCTCTGCTTCCTATTCAGCATCTATGTGAAACGCAATGCAAAGTATTTGGCTCCAGTGTGTGTGATTTGGGCTGCGGTGTGCTGAGTTGCCCATATCCCTCATTTGCATAAAGTTGATTTTTTTTTTTACTTTATGGAAATGAGGTCTGGGCACCCAGCATGCATCGGCTGCAGTGACATCATCTTGAACATTTAAACCAGCTGTTGTCAAATAATGACGAATTCATTCACGGCACCTACAATTTCTTGTCTCAAATGATGTTGGAAACATTTTTTGCTGGTTTGCTTTAAAGATATCAGACAAATGTTTAGTCTTCATCCGCTATGTTGTCTGGGAGCTGAGATCTGTGGAAGACTCCCCTCGGGTGAGTGCACTGACCAATCAGGCACAGCTTTTGTGTTCTCAGCAGCAGGACTATACTGCTATAGCACTATACTATCCCCGGTCTGTACCCTGGGACACAGCTCTCTGCCTATTGGTTTTGCACTGTGGCGGTCATTTTCTGTCACTCCAGCTGGTTACACCTTATCCCCCACACTCAACACATCCCCTGATACAATTCCTTCCAACAAAAAAAGGATCAGTGGACATGCACCATAAAATCCTACACCAAAACAGACAGAACATAAAGGCTGACTCACACTTGCTAAACTCTTTTGTGCTGACATTGGAATAGAGTTTCGCCACGATAAATGTGCCGTTGTAACTATAAAAGTGTCAAAATAATACTAAATGCTGAAAACGCTGTGCTTGATATGGATAAAATCATCCGAGATCTAGAAAAAGAGGGCACATACAAAAACCATGGTGTGAATGAAGGATATTGAATTCAGCATACGATGACAAGAAGATTGCAAAAGCAGACAACTGCTGACACTTCAACTAATGGATCGCCATGAACCAATGTGGATAGGCTTTATCACCCAAGAACATCTGGTGGAAGGGACCTCATCCATATACAAAACGGCAATAAGTGGTCTTGATACATACCTCCCTAACAGACATTTATCTCCACAGTAGAGATAAATAACAAAGAAAACAATGTCAGTACACCTTGAAGTTACAGAAAATGAGCCAGCAACCAACAGTGCTCAAAGAACTAAAATGAATGCCAAGTACCAAGCCTGAGGGATAGAAAAATACAGACAAAAAGAGATGCAGAAGACTTCAGAGCTGCATAGGCTGTGGAGGATTTTGTCCATCAAGGGAACCATCAAATCCTCATGATGGCCCTGATCTCATGGGGACTATCACGACTTCCCTGAAGTCCTGCTTTTTCATGATCGTGGATTTGACTGCACATAATGTGCCTCTACTGAAAGACTCAAAGAGGTAATCTTTTGAGCAGACGAATGAGGTATTCTGAGACAGCAGCCTCCTCTCCCTACTAAACTGTAATTTTTTTATTTTTTTTTTTACAATAATGCAATAATACACACACAAATACAAAGACAGTCACAATAATTTGCCATCACCTTTTAGGGTGAACTAATTACACACACTAAAGCCCAATTAATACGTCCACATCAAAACAATGCTGCAGGTGAGACATGGTGTACCTAAACATACACCAGAACCACCTGTTGTGGTGACACAGACTACAACAGCTGTCTTTGGTGCACTTTGTCTCCTCCTTTCTCCTTCTCTGTGGCGTTATTTCCAAAGCAAGGTGGATAACCAATGGAGCAAATGAAAGTGAGATTTACGGAAGATGTTGGCAAATATGAACACCTGTATGACTCTTCCTCAGGAAAATTGTCAAATATCGGTGGTTGTTCAGTGGTTGTATGCACCATCTCCTCCGTCATCTGCTCTCTTTTCTCCGGTAGAGTGACTGCAGTATAAGTTACTGTTGTTGCCCGACATTGGTGGCTGGTTTTCTGCCCATGGGATCAGGCTCAGGTCGAACGAGCCACAATGGTCCGTCCTCCAGGAGGATCGTTGCAGGAGGGATCATTGGGATCGTGGGTGTTATGTGGAGTGTTTTAAGTTTTTTATTTTGTATTTTTCCCCTTAAAAGATTTCAGTTTGTCTTTCAATTGGGTTGTACAGGTTATAGGTCACATTAATGGTGGAAAAAGTTTTGAAATGATTTATCTTGTTCTCATTTTTTTACATCACAAAAACCTGGCATTTGAACAGGGGTGTGTAGACTTTTCATATCCACTGTATTTAAAAGATTAACTTTCATATATGTTTAATTCTCATTACACATTGTGAAATATTTCAACCCTTTTTTCCACCTAATTTTGATGACCATAGTAATGGTTGTTTAAATTAAATTACAAATCATGACACTGTGATTTACGGAGTTACACTAGAATGTTGTTACTGAGAATATGACCTCACACTGCTGGGATACAGGAAACACAGGTATATAATGAAAAAAACTGATTATTTTAAATTAAAGTCTGATTTATGTATAATCAAAATAAACGTGAATCCAACATAGATAGATAGATAGATAGACTGATACATACTTTATTTCGAACAAAAAAGTAAAAAAACAAAACAAATGACAAGTGCGATAAAGTGACAGTATACACTGCTTGAAAGGGAGAAGAAGTGAACACTTATTAACTCCAACTCCTCTTTTCCATAAATAAATACAACCCATGTAAAATATATACAAATTACCTCATTTAAGACCCCAAGTAAACAATTAACTATATTTTGTACATATCAACATTAACACCCATCCATCCCAACATACATACAGTCCATACATCAAAACCAGCCCCAAACAACACAGATATACACAGTACTGTCCCACCCACCATTCCATAGTGTCCCAGAGTGAGCATAGTGAATCGTACATATAAACACTACCCTTCTAGCATATATTCTTTCAGCAAATAATGTTTATACCTATTTTTTAATTGATTTCTGTTTGTACATAGTTTCAGTTCCAGCTCCAGACTGTTCCACAAATCCACCCCACAGACAGATATGCACAGACTTTTCTTAGCTGTTCGTACCTTAGGTTTTGTAAAGTTTAAGTCTTTTCTCAAATTATAATCATTGTATAATCATAATTTTTTTGAATATTTTTTGTATATTAGTTGGGAGTTGATTATTAATTGCCCTGTACATGACTTGTGCTGTCTTAAATTTAACTAAATCCATGAACTTTATGACATGTGACTTTAAAAACAACGAATTGGTATGGTCTCTATATCCTACATTATTTATTATCCTTATAGCTTTTTTTTGTAATGTGCATATTGGCTGTAGGTTGGTCTTGTAGGTGTTTTCCCAGACCTCTACACAGTAGTTAAGATATGGTAGAAACAGTGAATTGTACAGTAAGAACAATGATTTATAGTCCAAGATGTGTCTTGTCTTCCCCAGTATCCCTATGCATTTTGCCAACTTGGCCCGGATGTGACTGATGTGAGGTTTCCAGCAGATTTTATTGTCTAGCATCACCCCCAGAAACTTATTTTCCTGTACTGTTTCTATTCTGGTATCATCTATCGTTACCACTATTTCATGATTTATTTTATATTTTCCAAACAACATAATCTTTGTTTTTTTTAGATTTAGAGATAATTTATTTTTGTTGAACCGCTGCGTTAATCTTTTCATTTCAGTTGTGACCACCTCTAAAACCTGCTGCAAATTCTCACCAGTGCAAAGGATATTTGTGTCATCCGCAAACAAAATAAATTTCAGGATTTTTGATACTTGGCATATGTCATTTATATACAAGATAAAGAGTTTGGGTCCCAAAACTGACCCCTGGGGCACACCACAAGTGATGTCCATGAAGGGTGATTTGTGCTCACCAATTTGTACAAATTGCTGTCTGTTACTTAAATAACTTTCCACCCAACTCAGTCCGACCCCTCTTATCCCATACCTTTCCAATTTCCTCAGTAGAATTCTGTGGTCAATGGTGTCAAAAGCTTTCTTTAAATCTATAAATACTCCTACAGCAAACTTTTTTTTATCTATACAACTAGTAATTTCTTCTATAAGTTCGATCAGTGCCAAAGATGTAGATTTATCTGCTCTAAAACCATACTGGCTGTCTGTAAGGAGGTTATGTTTTTCAATGAAATCATCCAGTCTCTTAGTGAATATTTTTTCAAGTATTTTGGAGAATTGTGAGGGTAAAGAGACCGACCTGTAATTTGTGAAATGATGACTGTCTCCTGTTTTGTATAGTGGTATTACTTTTGCTATTTTCATTTTGTTTGGAAATGTACCAGTTTGAAATGACAGGTTACAGATGTGGGTGAGTGGCTTAACAATTCCTTCAATTACTTTTTTCCACTATTGTCATGTCAATTTCATTCCAGTCAGTTGATTTTTTTTGTTCTTAAATTTACTAACAGTCTCGATAATTTCCTTTTCAGTAACTGCACCCAAAAAGATTGTGTTTGGATTTCTATCTTCTATTTCATTTACAGAACCATTGTTGTTTGTTTCTGCTGTCACTATTGATTTTGCTAATTCAGGACCAACATTTACAAAAAATTTATTGAAACCACTGACCACATCCTCCATATTATTTATCAAATTGTCATTTTCAATAAAATATTCTGGATAATTAGCATTCTTAGATCGGTTACTAATAATCCCATTGAGTACTTGCCATATTCCTCTTAAGTTATTTTTATTATCCTCTAATATTCTGTTGTAATATTCTTTCTTACAAGTCCTCATTATATTAGTTAGCTTGTTTTTATATCTTTTATATTTGATCTCAGCCTCCACCATTCTGCACTTAATGAATTGTTTACATAATGTATTCTTCTTTTTACATGCATTCAGTAACCCCTTGGTGACCCAAGGAATATTTTTGTTTTGTTGTCTGTCATTGTATTGTTTTATAGGACAGTTTTTATTGTACAGGGTACAACATAAGTACTACAACCTAACACTATTTGATGAAACACATTGAGTTCAACCGCTACCTCTGAGGTCTGTTTTAAAAAATGTGACCTGCGTAGCTCTCAGATGGAGCACTTACTGAAGTCAGTTATTCACTTTGATAAATGATGAACAGTAACTGAATAAACACAGCATTACATGTCAGTAAATTACCATAATGTGAACAAGTTGTTTTGCAATATGATTTAAAATAGATAAACTTTTATTTATTCATTATTCATTACACGCTCAGAGAGATGCCTCAAGCCTTTTTCATTTAATTTTGATTATAGTTATAGTTTGTGCCAACCTTAATATCATTATCACTATTCCTACCAAACTAAATAACTACCAAACAGCCTGCTGTAATTTCTAAAGTCATGACAGACCTCTCTGTTACGTGTGTGTGTGTGTGTGTGTGTGTGTGTGTGTGTGTGTGTGTGTGTGTGTACACAGCGGGGAAAATCAGTGTTGAACACGTCAACATTTTTCTCATTAAACATATTTTTGATGGAGCCACTGACCTGAGATTTTCACCAGATATCAGTAACAACCCAAGTAATCCATACATATAAAAAAAAAAAATCAAGGCAACTGGGTTCACAAAACAAGTTATATTTAATAAAGTGGAATGACACAGAATAAGTATTGAACACATGAAGAAAAAGAGATGCAAAAAGGCATAGAAAGCCAAGAAACCAGCTGAAATCCATCAGAATTTAGGAAGCCATCCAATCCCCCATTAGTGCTGTGGCGCAGGTGTAGTGTGGCTGACTACTGATAGGATGGTCAGGGGTTCGATTCCCACTCTGTCTGCAGTCTGCGTGTTGAAGTGTCCTTGAGCAAGACACTGAACCCCCAGTTGCTCCTGGTGGGTCAGGTCAGTGCCTGTGTATTGCAGCTCTGCTGCCATCAGTGTGTGAATGGGTGGATAGCAGGATCTGTAAAGTGTTTTGGTCATCTAGAGATGAGGAAAAAGTGCTATATCAGTGAACACCATTTACCATATAATTCCAGCTGGTTAAGTCCTGACTGATAGCCTTTAACCCTCAAGCGACCGAGTGGGGTCATTTACGACCCCAGCCATATAATTTAATGTGCCGTCTCTTTATTTTTTATCCAAATTTTCTTTCCTAGCATGAATTTGTCAGTCTACTAATCCTACACACTTTCATAGTTTTTTGCAGGGATCAACCAATTGGTGTGGCGTAGACATCGCAAACTCTTGTGGGGTCATTTATGACCCCGAAGAGAAGCACTGGTTTTTAAACATTGGTTTTATAAATTTTATTCAAATGTTCCACTTCTAATAGTTAGTTAGTTAATCCCTTCACACCTGAAGGTGTATATGGGTGGCGCCTATCTCCGTTTCTCTGACCCTAGGCCACACAGCTAGTGTAAGTAGTGAAAGCTACAGCGGGGGGTCAGTCCTCTGGTAGCTCTGTGTGTAACTTTACTTTCCCCATTCCATTATGCGGAGCACCACGCTAGAAGGCAGAAAGCACAATTTTTATATGGTCTTTGGTATGACCTGGCCGGGATTTGAACCCCTGCCTCCCGGGTGTGGGGCGGATGCTCTACCAACTGAGCCACCACTCCGGTTTCCACTTCTAATCAGTACTTTATATTGTGTTGCAGTGAACCATGGCTAACAGACCTTAGGATAGCATGATTTACATTTGTCTGTTTGTCTGGATTTGTCCGTTTGTCTGTTTGTTTGTCTGTTTGTTAGCAAGATAACTCAAAAAGTTATGGACGGATTTTCATGAAATTTTCACAGATTGTCAGAAATGGGGTATCCAACAGATGATTAGATTTTGGTGGTGATCCGGATCACCGTCCACAAGAAAACCGCCATTACGCAAAATGCCATAATAGGTATCATGATCATCATCGTAACTACAATAATAGGTATCATCATCATCGTGATGATGATATGACTATGATGACTATGATGATGATGATGATGATGATGATACCTATTATTGTTGTAACTATGATGATGATGATGATACCTATTATTGTTGTAACTATGATGATGATGATGATGATACCTATTATTGTAACTATGTTGATAATAACTATGATGATGATGATGATGATGTTCCAAGAGTGAACTGACAAGGACTGTCTAAATAAATCTAATGTTGTTCTTACAGTCTGCGTTTTGGTTATTTCTTGCAATAAAAGTATTATTAGCAAACACATTTTACATTAGATCATTATAAAATACCTGTCTTAAATACAGGGAGTAGTTTTGGTATGATAAACCTCCAACCAGCCATTTATAATAAGGATCCCTGTACAGAGCACAATGGGGTCATAAATGACCCCACTTGGTCATTTCAGTCCGTAAAATAGCTTGGTCGCTTTAGGGTTAAAAAGGTCTGTGAATATCAGATTGTCACATCACAAAGAACTCATGATGACTAGAGGCAAAGAGCTCTCGCTAGACCTTCACAACCTTATTGTTGCAAAACATAATGATGACATTGGTTACAGGCACATTTCTAAACTGCTGAATGTTCCAGTGAGCACTGTTGGAGCCATCATTCGGAAGTGAAAAGAACATCATTTTACCATAAACCGGCCACAACCAGGAGCTCCTTGCAAGATTTCTGACAGAGGAGTCAAAAGAATTATCAGAAGAGTTATCCAAGAGCCAAAGACCACTCATGGAGAGCTCCAGAAAGACCTGGAGTTAGCAGGTACTGCTGTTTCAAAGAAAACAATAAGCAATGCACTCAACCGACATGGGCTCTATGCCTGCTCACCTTGCAAGACCCCATTGCTGAAGAAAAAGCATGTTGAAGCTTGTTTAAAATTTGCTGCACAACATTTGGGCAAGCCAGTAAAATACTGGGAGAATATACAGTAGTCTGATCAGATGAGACCAAAATCGAACTTTTTGGATGCCACAACACTCAGCATGTTTGGAGGAGAAATGGCACTGCACATCAGCCCAAAAACACCATACCAACAGTGAAGTTTGGAGGTGGGAGCGTCATGGTGTGGGGGTGTTTTTCAGGACATGGTACAGGCAGACTTCATACAGTATAACTGAAGAAAAGATGAATGGACAAATGTACAGAGACATCCTTGACAAGAACCTGTTGCCGTCTTGCAAGATGCTGAAGTTGAAATGAGGGTGGACATTTCAGCGAGACAATGATCCCTAACACACAACCAAGGAAACTCTCAACTGGCTCCAGAGGAGGAAAATAAAGCTGCTAGAATAGCCCAGTCAGTCACCTGACCTGAATCCTATTGAAAATCTATGGAATGAACTGAAGATCAGAGTTCATAGAAGACACCCACAGAACCTTCAAGATTTGAAGACAGTTTGTGTGGAAGAATGGGCTAAAATCACTCCTGAGCAATGCCTGCACCAACTCGGTATCAGTAAAAAGCGTATCTAATAAACGTTTTCCCACCCCTCTAAAAACGTACATTTCCACGCTAAATTCAAAAAAAAAAAGTGCCTTGATATGTTTTCACTCACTGTGCGGTCCTCACCAAGCATGTGCAGAACAACACATCTTTCACTTACACAGCCTTTTCACCAAAAACACACGAGTTTGACTCCCACTCTCTCTCCTTTTTCTTCGTTTTTTTTCCTTACTTTGTTTTTCACTCCACTAATGAAAGGTTCCCGTGAGGTTAGGGTTAGGCATTAAAGTATGGGTTAGGTTGGGTTAGTTGCTCCATGCTCAAACGCAATAAAAGTGAAAAAAGCTTCCATTAAACATCTTTTTTAAAGCTGAAAATGCCACTTCCCCATTGCACGTCAAAAATCCTTTTTACGTGCCTCTGTACGTTTTCTCTGACTGAATGTTTTTTTTCCTGATACTGGGCTCCCTGCACCTATTTTCTCCACACAGGACACGTCTGGAAGCTGTTACCAACAAAGGCTTTTCCACTGCCTGTGACGGACTGGTGATCTATCCAGGGTGTACCCTGCCTCTTGCCCAAAGTTGCTTAGATAGGGGAGTAGGGGAGCCCCCCCCCCCCCACACACACACACACAACTTGAAAGGATTAAGCAGTAGAAGATGGATGGATGGATGGCTTTTCCTCTAAATATTAAATGAATTTCAACAAGCATGTTCAATAAATATTCCCTGTGTCCTTCCACTTTATTAAATATAACTTGTTATGTGAACCAGTTGCCTTGATTTCTTTGTATGCATGGATTACTTGGGTTGTTACTGATATCTGGTGAAAATCTCAGGTCAATGTGTCATGAACTGGGGTGGACTTCCAGCCCAGTTCCATGGCATGCTGGCTGCCTTGTCTTTAAGTATATTTTGATTTCCTATTTTGCCATCAGGCACCTCCTTGGGAGCCTTGAGGTCTTCTTGGCTCCCTGACAGCTCGCAGCCACGCCCCCCTCTCCTGCCAGTTACACCAGCTGTGTGTCATTATTGTTTGTGATTACTCTTCTGTTCATTCACGCACACACACACACGTGCTCCCTCTCATTACTCACACCGGCATTCACTCCCGTCATTATGTGTGGCATTATTTAAGGCTTGTGGCCACTGGAGTGAATTGCCAGATCATTGTCGGACCTGTGTTAACTCCACAGTGTTTTCCTGTTGTGTTGATGCATGCATGACTAGACGCCCTGCCTGTTTTTGGTACCTCTTCCCTCTGCATGACATCTGTGTCCCCCTCTTCTGTTTTTGCAGGTTGGCTCTGGGGTTCCTTCCACAGACGTCTCTGTTCCCGGCTCCAGTGAGTATTCCTGTGCCCGCCGCTTCCAGTTCCATCGTGGAGGCACTCGGGTGTCCAGGCTGCCTTTCTCCCGCTGTCAGTTCCGCCTGAAGCACTTTGGTTTCCCTGGGCTCACTCACTGGCGAGCTGAGGAGCGTCTCGTGAGCTTCCCAGAGCCTCCTCGCCATTTTGGTATGTTCCATTGTTGTTGGACTGTTTGCTTTCTTGTTTTTGCACAATAAATTGCACACAGCGTCTCCTGCGTAGAGCAGCACGGTGGTGGAGTGGTTAGCACTGCGGCAGCACAGTAACTCACCCTTGGCTGGGGGATCCTGGGTTCGATCCCAGCCCCCGACCAACAGTGATCTGTGTGGAGTTTGCATGTTCTCCCCGTGTCTGCGTGGGTTTACTCCGGGATTTCTCCGGTTTCCTCCCACATGCCAAAAACATGCAAGTTAGGTTAATTGGCATCAAACTGGGGATTCTAAATTGTCCTTAGGTCTGACTGTGAGAGTGAATGGTTGTCTGTCTCTCTGTGTTGGCCCTGTGATGGACTGGCGATCTGTCCAGGGTGGACCCTGCCTCTCGCCCAAAGATGCTGGGATAGGCTCCAGCCCCCCCACGACCCGAAAAGGATTAAGCGGAAGGAGATGGATGGATGATGGATGTCCCCTGCGTGTGGATTTGTCTCTTTCCTCTGTGCACTGCGTAAAAGCGCACGGGGAATCACAACACAATGGCTCCATCAGAAATATGTTTAATGAGAAAAATGTTGACGTGTTGAGGGAAGGATGCAGGCAAGGCACGAGCTGGCGACACAGAATCTTTATTTTCCCTCTAACAATAATATACAGCCATAAGCCTCCAGCGCAGACGCGCTGGGGCTAAAAAGCCTCCCCAGGTCCCTCTGCATTCTGCTTTTTTAGCTTCATTACTCATGCATAGAGACCGGGGCTGCTGCATTATGCATCGGTGTATGTACAAAGGAATTGTGTGACACATTATCATACTCATACACAGGCGCCGCTTTGACCCCTGCCTTCTGGTCTCAGCGATTCCGGGTTATTCTTTCTCTCCTCGGGGGGCGCATAACTTTACAGTCCAGTCTGATTACCCCCCGGGGCACCTCCTCCTTCGGTCCATTGTTCTGCCTTTCCTCCTGGGTTCTGGGTGTGAGAGAACCCAGACCTGTGTGGACCCCCCCCCAAACACCCAGAATGGGCCTTAACCCCCCCCCGTTCATTGGGCTTGAGCCGGCGTCTATGGCGACTGTGGCGGGGGGTCGCCGATCCTGTCAAACTGCCCTGCTGGCGAGGAGTGCAGGAGGGCATGTCAGCCTGTTGAGGGACGGGGGGGTGGGGACACCTTCTGCTTCGTCCCAGGTTCCAACACGTTGAGCGGTCCATGGTGCATGGGCGCACGGGGTCTGGTGCGCATCGTGCTTGACTGAAACAAAACCGGCAATCGGCAGGCTTTTTGGGACGGTGTGCGGGGAAAGCAATGTGGAGGGCAAGAGGGAGGTGGAGAAAACAATGGAGGGCCGGCCCAGGATGTTAAAAGCCTCGGGGCTGCACAAAAATTGTGAGCAGATCAGCCTCAGGTGCAGGACTTTTCCAGTAAACTCTCCGGGGATCCACAGCGGCTGCAAAAAAAAATAAGTTCTGTCAAATCCTCCAAGGTGCTGAGCTCAGTCCTTAAAGGATTTGGGGAAGGCGACTGGCCCAATTCCCCGAGGATGCGTAGCGGCTGAAAAAACTTAAGCTCTGTCAGGGAAACTGCCAAATCTTCTTTAGGTGTGGGGACAGTCCTAAAGGATCCAGGGAAGGCAATCGGCCCAATTCCCCGGGGATGCACAGTGGCTGAGAAACAAATATAAGTCCTGTCGGTGACGCTGCCCACCTCCTTTAGGTGCGAAGCGCAGGCCTAAAGGATCCGGGGAAGGTGATCGGCCCTGTTCCCCAGGGATATGCAGTGGCTGAGGACAATATAAGTTCTTGGAGCCGGCTTGTCCCTGGTGCATGGCGCGCGCGTCTGGCTCAGCGACCGCATAGCTGTAAGCTGTGCTATCCTCATAATCCCACAGTGTGCACATGGGGCTTCTGTGCGCCAAAACCCCGCTGTTGGGAGGTGAAGCCAGGGTCCCGGAGCTTGACTGAAACAATGCAGACGGCGCTGATGTTCTCCCTCCAGGCTGTTTCCTCGAGTGTGCTCATCTCGCCCTTCATGGTGCGTCTTGGCCCCAGCTCAGCTCGCTCTCCCTGGCCCTTCAGGTCGCCAGTGTGGAGAAAAGAATAGACGAGCACACTCCAGTGTGGAGGAAAAGGATGCAGGCAATCCCTGGTAATCCGGATTCCACAGCGTGGTGAAAGGCATAGACACACCATCTCACATTGGGTCACCAGTGTTGAGGGAAGGATGCAGGCGAGGCACGAGCTGGCGACACAGAATCTTTATTTTCCCTCTAACAATAATATACAGCCATGAGCCTCCAGCACAGACGCGCTGGGGCTAAAAAAAACTCCCCAGGTCCCTCTGCACTCTGCTTTTATAGCTTTATTGCTCATGCATGGAGACCGGGGCTGCCGCATTATGCATCAGTGTATGTATAAAGGAATTGTGTGACACATTATCATACTCATACACAGGTGTCGCTTTGACCCCTCCCTTCTGGTCTCAGCGACTCCAGGTTATTCTTTCTCTCCTCGGGGGACACATAACTTTACAGTCCAGTCTGCTTACCCCCCGGGGCACCTCCTCCTTCGGTCCATTGTTCTGCCTTTCCTCCTGTGTTCTGGGTGTGAGAGAACCCAGACCTGTGTGTCCACAACATGTTCAATACTTATTTTCCCTGCTCTGTGTGTGTGTGTGTGTGTGTGTGTGTGTGTGTGTGTGTGTGTGTGTGTGTACAGTGCATCCAGAAAGTATTCACAGTGCTTCACTTTTTCCACATTTTGTTATGTTACAGCCTTATTCCAAAAGGGATTAAATGCATTTTTTCCTCAAAATTCTACACACAATACCCCATAATGACAACATGAAACAGTTTTTTGAGATTTTGCAAATTTATTAAAACTTAAAGAAACTAAGAAACCACATGTACATAAGTATTCACAGCCTTTGCTCAATACTTTGCTGATGCACCTTTGGCAGCAATTACAGCCTCAAGTCTTTTTGAATATGATGCCACAAGCTTGGCTCACCTATCTTTGGGCAGTTTGGCCCATTCCTCTTTGCAGCACCTCTCAAGCTCCATCAGCTTGGATGGGAAGCGTCGGTGCACAGCCATTTTCAGATCTCTCCAGAGATGTTCAATTGGATTCAAGTCTGGGCTCTGGCTGGGCCACTCAGGAACATTCACAGAGTTGTCCAGAAGCCACTCCTTTGATATCTTTGCTGTGTGCTTAGGGTCGTTGTCCTGCTGAAAGATGAACCGTCGCCCCAGTCTGAGGTCAAGAATGCTCTGGAGCAGGTTTTCATCCAGGATGTCTCTGTACATTGCTGCATTCATCTTTCCCTCTATTCTGACTAGTCTCCCAGTTACTACCGCTGAAAAACATCCCCACAGCATGATGCTGCCACCACCACTGGCATGGTTATGAGCTGTGCCTGGTTTCCTCCAAACATGATCCCTGGCATTCACACCAAAGAGTTCAATCTTTGCTTCATTAGACCAGAGAATTTTGTTTCTCATGGTCTGAGAGTCCTTCAGGTGCCTTTTGGCAAACTCCAGGCAGGCTGCCATTTGCTTTTTACTAAGGAGTGGCTTCCTTCTAACCACTCTACCATACAGGGCTGATTGGTGGATTGCTGAGAGATGGTTGTCCTTCTGGAAGGTTCTCCTCTCTCCACAGAGGAATGCTGGAGCTCTGACAGAGTGACCATTGGGTTCTTGGTCACCTCCCTGACTAAGGCCCTTCTCCCCTGATTGCTCAGTTTAGACAGCCAGCCAGCTCTAGGAAGAGTCCTGGTGGTTCTGAACTTCTTCTATTTGCAGATGATGGAGGCCACTGTGCTCATTGGGACCTTCAAAGCAGCAGAAATTTTTCTGTACCCTTCCCCAGATTTGTGCCTCGAGACAATCCTGTCTTGGAGGTCTACAGACAATTCCTTTGACTTCATGGTTGGTTTGTGCTCTGACATGCACTGTCAACTGTGGGACCTTATATAGACAGGTGTGCTCCTTTCCAAATCATGTCCAATCAACTGAATTCACCACAGGTGGACTCCAATTAAGCTGCAGAAACATCTCAAGGATGATCAGTGGAAACAGGATGCACCTGACCTCAATTTTGAGCTTCATGGCTGTGAATATTTATACACATGTGCTTTCTTAGTTTTTTATTTTTAATAAATTTGCAGAAATCTCAGAATCTTTTTCAGATCGTCATTATGGGGTATTGTGTGTAGAATTTTGAGGAAAAAATTGAATTTAATCCCTTTTGGAATGTGGCTGTAACATAAAATGTGGGAAAAGTGAAGCCCTGTCAATACTTTCCGGATGCACTGTAGATATACACACAAACACACATATGCATGCACGCGCGCACACGCGCGCGCGCACACACACACACACACACACACACACACACAGTGGTGTGAAAAAGTATTTGTCCCCTTCCTGATTTCTCATTTTTTTGTATGTTTGTCACACTTAAATGTTTCAGATCATCAAGCAAATTTAAATATTAGACAAAGATAACACAAGTAAACACAAAATGCAGTTTTTAAATTAAGGTGTTTATTATTAAGGGTAAAAAAAATCCAAACCTACATGGCCCCGTGTGAAAAAATTATTCCCCCCCCCCATTCGTTAAAACACAGATTAACTGTGGTTGATCACATCTTTGGAAAGCTGAGTTCAATTTCTCTAGCCACACCCACGCCTGATTACTGCCACAGCTGCTCTCAATCAAGAAATCACTTAAATAGGACCTGCCTGGCAAAATGAAGTAGACCAAAAGATCATCAAATGCTAGACGTCATGCTGCGATCCAAAGAAATACAGGAACAAATGAGAAAGAAAGTAACTGAGATCTATCAGTCTGGAAAAGGTTATCAAGCCATTTCTAAAGCTTTGGGACTCCAGCGAACCACAATGAGAGCCATTATCCACAAATGGCAAAAACATGGAACAGTGGTGAACTGTCCGAGGAGTGGCCAGCCGACCAAAATTACCCCAAAAGTGCAGCAACGACTCATCCAAGAGGTCACAAAAGACCCCACATCAACATCCAGAGAACTACAGGCCTCACTTGCCTCAGTTACGGTCAGTGTTCATGACTCCACCATAAGAAAGAGGCTGGGCAAAATGGCCTGCATGGCAGAGTTCCGAGACAAAAACCACTGCTGAGCAAAAAGAACATAAAGGCTAGTCTCAGTTTTGCCAGAAAACATCTTGATGATCCCCAAGACTTTTGGGAAAATACTCTGTGGACTGACGGAACAAAAGTTTAACTTTTTGGAAGGTGTGTTTCCCATTACATTCGGCGTAAAAGTAACACAGCATTTCAGAAAAGGAACATCATACCAACAGTAAAATATGGTGGTGGTAGTGTGATGGTCTGGGGCTGTTTTGCTGCTTCAGGACCTGGAAGACTTGCTGTGCTAAATGGAGCCATGAATTCTGCTGTCTACCAAAAATTCCTGAAGGAGAATATCCGGCCATCTGTCCGTGACCTCAAGCTGAAGTGCACTTGGGTTCTGCAGCAGGACAATGATCCAAAACACACCAGCAAGTCCACCTCTGAATGGCTTAAGAAAAACAAAATGAAGACTTTGGAGTAGCCTAGTCAAAGTCCTGACCTGAATCCAATGGAAATGCTGTGGCATGACCTTAAACAGGCGGTTCATGTCATGAGTCTGAGCTCAGAGCTCAGACTCCCAATTTATGTCTCAGTATGTTATGTCTATTATGTATTATTTTGTTTGTTTCTGTGTTCATGTTTGGTTGTGTTGTCACATGAGCACCCTTACTCTTTCCCAGACACTCCCACCAGCTACTCATTCTGTTCCCCAGTCATCTCAGCTGTGAGTAGTTGACTAATTAGGTCACCTGCTCGTTCATCGGCCCACACCTGCTGCTCAGCTGATTGCCAGCTACTTAAAGACTGCCTGTTCATTCTCTCACTGCGGCAGCATTGACTAAGGACTAATTCCTGATGTCTGATGGACTTATCCTACTCAGTTCCCTCTCGCAGTGCAATTTCGGCTCTGGAGAGTCTTTCTCTGTAAGTTACTTTAAGTTTGCATTTTTGTGTACCGTGCACAGTTTTTGTGTTTTCTGTTGTTTATAAATATCACTATGCAGTTCAGCACATGGGTCTGTCTTTCTGCCCCGGAGGGGCTAATCACGACAGAATGCTGCCGCTAGTAATCAAACCCAGTTGCTGCTGTAGTGCATATTTTTTGCCTTTTTTTGCTTTTTTTTTTCTTCTCACCTGTCCTGCGGTGCTGTCATGTCTCCCTCAGGTGAACCAGACCAGAGGAGGAGGAAGTGGAGTCGGGATGAGCTGGAGTTTGTCTCCATGATTGAGGACATGGCAATCAGTGCTCGGAACTGCTCATCCCATAAAGTCGAAATGCTGTGCTGGGATGGAGGCGCTAATTTGCTGGAGGTCAAACCCAGCGTGTGCTTCCACCCCCGGGTGATAAGACTTTCCCTTCCTCCACTCCTGTCGTTGCCATCTGCCTCCTCCTTGCCTGCTCCGTCAGCTCCACGGCGGCATTGTCGTCCCACTCCGGACCACCAGTGGAATTCCCCAGCCTCTCCGACAGCAATCTCCTCGACACCGAAGCAGAAGCCTTCCCCAGCAGTACAGCCTTTGGTTCGCTTTTCCCCGGCTGAATCATCAGCTTCTCTCCGCCCTGTAGCTGCTGCTCTCTGCTCCACTTCGGTGTCCTCTCCTGCTGCTTAGAGGGCCTCTGTTGATTCCCCGGCTATTCCCCGTGATTACAGGGGCAGCTCCTCCACCATCCTCAGAGGGGCCCATATTCACCATAGCCACGAGAGGGATGACTTTCCACTCGCTGCAGCAGGCAACATCAAACACTGGGAAAACTGTCAGGTGACATTTTATTCCTCTTCAATTTATGATGACATGCCTTGCCTGATTCCCGGTAGGAAGCCCTAGAGTATGCAGTCCCCTGAGCTCCCATCACCTGCTGCAGTTATCAATTGCTCACCAACCCTCTCCATGTCTTCTCCCTCAGCCCCTGAGTGTCTGTCGACCCCAGGATCGAGCCACCAGACTTGGGAGGAGCCCGTGGCCCTGGAGGACCCTGTTCCAGCGCCAGTGGTGAGCCGACCCCCAGCTGCCACACCGGAGGAGACACCAGCGTGGGTCACTTCGCCTGGGGGTACCAAGACTGCATCCACCATCATGCCTGCTGCGGATGCTGCCGCAGCAGAGTTTGAGATGGAGCTGGACCTCCAAAAGACCGGGCCCAAGACATCGTTGTCATCTGGATCAATGGAGTCCTGGACGGTGGTGGAGCTCGAGCTCAGGCAAGTGTTCTCTTGTTTTTCTCTTAGCCGTTCTGAAGAAATCTTGCCTGGCTCTTAGTGAAGAGAGCCAGGTGCAGCCGTTTGCTGCACCTGAGCTCACTTCGCCGTGCTCCGCCACTGCCAGTGACCCTGACCCTGCTTCTCTGTTTTGTGTGTGAGCTCTCTCCTGGGGTCACCAAGAATGATCCACCAGCACCAGATGTCTCCGTGGGCCCAGGTTCGCTGCCAGAGGTCGTCATGGGTCCAGCTCCCCCTGCTGAGGTTGTCGCGGACACTCCGTCCCAGCCCAGGACCGCTGTGGGTGCAGCTTTGGCCCAGGCCAGGTCCTCCATGGGTGCAACTCCCCCTCTGCCTGAGGCCGTCGTCTGGGTTCCTCCTCCTCGGTCCGAGTCTCCGTGGGTGCTGTGTCCTGGTCGGGGGCCCTCGTGGGTGCTGCGCCCCAGCCTAAACCCAACATGGGTGCTGCGCTCCAGTTTGGGCCCGCCATGAGCGCTACACCCCAGTCCGGGGTCCACCGTGGGTGCAACACTGGCCCAGTCCGGGTACACTGAGGGTGCAGCGTTGGCCCAGCTCGGGCCCACCAAGGGTGCAGCATTGGCCCAGCCCAGGCTCATGGAGGGTGCAACACTGGCCCAGTCCGGGCCCACTGAGGGTGCAGCTCTGCTCGTGCCTGGAGCCACCGAGGGTGCGCTCCATCCCAGAGCCACCGAGGGTGCTGCAGTGCTCCAGCCTGGAGCCACCGTGGGTGCAGCTACGTTCCAGCCCGGGACCTCCGTGGGTGCTACCGTGTCCCAGTTGTAGCATCATCTCGCTTTGGCTCAGCAACAATTATTCTTCTGCTTAAAGACATTTTGTTTCATTCAGGAATAACACAAAGAAATGGATTTTCTTCCTCCAGGCCACAGCTGAAATCCCCCTTCTTTTGTTAAAACCAACCTAAGGAATGTCCCCAATGTCCGGCTTCACTTTTATTGCCCCCATAAAACATGCAACAGATCCACGACTCAGCTAATTTCCTTAAACTCTGGACATGCTGGATTTAACCAGTGAATTTTAAAGTACATTATTACACACTCAATTCCAAACCTTCTTCTTTTCAGAACTATGAAAAGAAAATGGACTCTGATGTTTTAATGTGGAAAATCCATAATATGTGTGAAATGCATTAATCTGTGATTTTATATATATGCATGTTAATGTTTAAATGAATGTTTATTCCTGCATGTTGATTTAGAAGCACTGCTTATAATTTATACTCATCACTAAAGTTATCTTAGTTTAATACATAAAGGGAAATATTAACTTCCAGTATGTATCAAAGTTTTGCCTCTAAAACCATGTGACTCCAGCAGCCAACCTCTGCATGACAACTCTTCATCCCAAAGAACTCCAAACAATAGACTGTTTGTTCATTGGACTAAAAGTTCATCGAGCCCGCCCCCGAAGGACACTCATTGGCTGAGATCCCGGAAGCCCGCGAAGCTCAACAGGACGTATAAATAACAGAGGGACCCCTGCTTCTGCCTCTTTTCGTCATCTCTCTTTTCGGCTGCTCTCTTTTCCGGATCGCTCTTTTCCGGCTCCCCTTTTCACTGATCATCTTCTCCATTGTCTACACACAGCAAGGAAGAACAAAGGACTGTCTGAACAAAGACTTCGACCATGTGTCGTTTTTCCGAACACAGAGCAGATAACTCGTAATTTGTTATGTAACGTTGTATTTTAATGTCGTTTTCCTTTTCTCTTAAATGCCTAGGAATTCCTATTTCTTTGAGCTCAATTCTTAATCGGAGTTAAACTCCAATTTTTATTCATCAATTTTTCTTTGTTAAACTTTCTGTAAAACCACCGTTTGTTTAATTTTAATGTAAACTTTAATCTTGACTTTATAATTTTTTTTTTATATTTTTCTTGACCAACCACACACCAGAAGCTATAATTTTTTATCTAAAGTCCGAAAGTTTTCTTTTCTAATTTGAAATCGGATTAGATATCTTCAATTATTTCCGAAGACCTCTGCAGCCGTTTGTCTACCAGGAAGAAAAACGCAGCTCCCACATCGCGCAGCTGAGGAATCAGCGCGTTTCTGCAGGATTTCAACCATCGAGATCCAACTTACGATCTCATGAATATCATTCATCGTCAAGAGAATATTTGCGGGACAAATATTCTGGGTTTTGTCCCTGAACAACACTTCAAAACTTCATGAGGACGACGACAGAACCATCATCGAACGAGAATCACGTGAGCTGCAAACTTTTAATTCATCTACTGAATTAAATTTCTGAGGTTCGGTAATAATTTGTGTATCTAATCAGATGCAAATTAAGAAGCCCTTAACATAACTCTTCTTTTCATTAAAATTCCGTTTTTATTTTCTTAAGATCAATCAAGGACTTTTCATATAATTAGTAAACTTTCTCCATAAATTTGCGTTTTTTTTAATAATCTGTTAACTCAAACTGATAGAAATTCATTTCTCAGTTTAACCCTGGTTCCGAAAATATTGACATTGTTAATCTATCATTTACAAGATTGATTTTATGATTAAGGAAATTACTGCAATGTCTGTTAATCATTTCGTTTAATAAATATTTAAAAATGAGAGAAGTTGTTGGGAATTTATTTCATTCTGAGTCTGTTCAAGCACAGGTATCGAATTCACGGAAAATTTTTGAGACTGATTATTGATTAATTTATTGAGTGATTAAACAGGTATAAAGTGAAATTAAAGATTAAATTGCTTCTTAAAGATAGAAGCTGGTGCCCCTTACGAGTGTTATTAACTTTTCTGATGTATATGAAATGAGATTTGATCTCAGATTCCAATACATCAATATAAATTAAATAATTCATACCTGATCATATTTATTATTTATTAATATTTCAGAGCCACTGAGGGTGTTGCCGGCCAGCCCATGGCCATTGAGGCCTCCCCTCCTCTGCCTGACACGTTGTGGTTCTCCTTCCATGGCCAGACACCGTCGTGGGTCCTCCTCCACCACCAGACTCCATTGTGATTACCCTCTCTCGGCCCTCCTTCCCTTCATCAGGCCCTCCCATGGGGAAGTGGCCTCCTGAGTCACCCCTTCGGTTGTGGTGGCTAAAGAACTCAGGCCGGCTGCCCAGTAGACTGAGCCACTGGGTTGCATGGCCCATATTCTCTGGCAGGCCACCCGACTCATACCACCTTGCCATCCAGCTGGCCTGGGACTTCGGCCAGCCACCCGAACTGCCTAGTTCTTTGGCCTCGGGGGCCCAGGGGCCTGGTGTAGCGTGGGTGTGGGTCCTGAGTGGGCTCTATAGTTTTGCTCCCTCCTAACCTGTTTCCTCCACCTCCCACCCATACCGTTTCTTTTGAGGGGGGGAGGGGGGTTCCTCGTGGGTGTTACCTGGGGGTGTCTGGGACCCACCCCTTAAAGAGGGGGCTCTGTCATGAGTCTGAGCTCAGACTCCCAATTTATGTCTCAGTATGTTATGTCTATTATGTATTATTTTGTTTGTTTGTGTGTTCATGTTTGGTTGTGTTGTGATATGAGCACTCTTCTGCTATTCCAGATGCTCCCACCAGCTACTCATTCTGTTCCCCAGTCATCTCAGCTGTGAGTAGTTGATTAATTAGGTCACCTGCTCACTCATCGGCCCACACCTGCTGCTCAGCTTATTGCCAGCTACTTAAAGACTGACTGTTCATTCTCTCACTGTGGCAGCATTGACTAAGGACTAATTCCTGATGTCTGATGGACTTATCCTATTCAATTCCCTCTCACAGTGCGATTTCGGCTCTGGAGAGTCTTTCTCTGTAAGTTACTTTTAAGTTTGCATTTTTGTGTACTGTGCACAGTTTTTGTGTTTTTCTGTTGTTAATAAATATCACTATGCAGCTCGGCGCGTGGGTCTGTCTTTCTGCCCCAGAGGGGCTAATCATGACAGTTCATGCTCAAAAACCCTCCAATGTGGCTGAATTACAACAATTCTGCAAAGATGAGTGGGTCAGAATTCCTCCACAGCGCTGTATAAGACTCATTGCCAATTATCGCAAATGCTTGATTGCAGTTGTTGCTGCTAAGGGTGGCCCAACCAGTTATTAGGTTTAGGGGGCAATCACTTTTTCACACAGGACCATGTAGGTCTGGATTTTTTTTTTTTCGCTTAATAATAAACATCTTCATTTAAAAACTGCATTTTGTGTTTAGTTGTGTTATCTTTGTCTAATATTTAAATTTGTTTGATGATCTGAAACGGACAAACCAAAAAAAATGAGATATCAGGATGGGGGAAACACTTTTTCACACCACTCTGTGTGTGTGTGTGTGTGTGTGTGTGTGTGTGTGTGTGTGTGTGTGTGTGTGTGTGTGTGTGTGTGAAGAACACATTTAATCATTTACTAAAATTTAAAGTGTTTCTGCCTGGTTGACACATACTCTTACTGTAACGTTTGCAGAAAACATTCAAAAAAGTTTTTTCTGGCCCAAGTTAATATGCCTCAAAATACAATTAAATATTAAGTGTGTTAGTCTCTTAACATGCAGTGTTACCTCACTTAGCCATTAACATTATGGGAGACACAGTGCATAAAAAGTTAGCTTATGCTACATCTTTATTACCTCCGCCAGGAGGTTATGTTTTTGCCAGGGTTTGTCTGTCTGTTTGTCTGTCTGTTTGTCTGTTGGTTAGCAAGATAACTCAAAAAGTTTTGGATGGATTTCGATGAAACTTTCAGGCGTTGTTGCAAATGGTACAAGGAAGAACTGACTAAATTTTGGGGATGATTCGGATCACCGTCCACAAGAAAACCGCCATTACGGAAAATGCCATTTTCGTGAATAACCACTGAACCACTAATCCTATCATTGTCAATCCAATTGCTAGTCATATGTTTTCGTGGTCAAGGACTCTGAAAGGGTACACACAAACACTGTATGGGGGGAACTGTGGCGCTTGGCGGAGGTCTGCGCTCTCCGGGCGCTTTTCTAGTTTCCCTTTGCAGCGAGCTGCTGCTGTTGCTGAGACATTTTATATTTGCTGAATTGCGTAAATGATACTTTACATTAATAAACGTGACATCAGTGTGACATCCCCTATACCTTGCCTTTTTCAATTTTTGAGTCAAAGCATCGCTGCTGCAGCTACTCTGTTTTCAAATGTGACCTCCACTCACGGGCCCACCTGCTGCGAAGACTGTGCCAAGGGTGGCCACGGCCACCCCGTGCCACCCCCAGCTCCACCATTGGCCAGTAGGGAAGTTCATCTTGTTTTAGCAACTCTACACATCACTTTAGTGATGATTTTTCATCAGGGCAGCCCCCCCCCCTTGACCCCCCCCTTTGTGTCCACCAGTGGCTGTTGGGTGGAAGTAAATAAAGCAATATAAAGGGTTTGATTTACCGCCCTGTTTTATTCCATTGTTCATTCATATTGTGCAAAAGGAGTACAAATAGAAAATGAGCAATTTGGAAAAGGAGAATAACCTTTCATGAAAAAGAAAGGGTTGCAAAAATTTAAGATAAAAGTGCAAAATGTAATCAAATCCGTGACGCATTGTCAGTATGCCTTGGCACGTTAAATGATATTCCCTGGATATTTAACTGTGTTTCTTTACTGAGTGATGCCGTTCAGATCAAATAACACCGCCGTCTCGCCTGGAAACGCGTTCCGGTGAGCGCGTTCCCGGCGCGCATCTGCGGCGACGGTCCCCAGATCCAGGAACAGGCGCACCACGAGATGCGCGCTTGAGGCGCTCCGGTCTGGGAGGAGCTTCGGGATTCCTGCCACTTGTTTCATGACACTCGCGGGCGAAGACGCGTTGGCAGAAGGGGGCTTTAGGCGCAAAGGTGAGTTGACTGACACGTGGAGCGTCCAGCTAAGACTTTACATTAATATCGCAGCGCTAATCAAACAAGTATCACTATGAGATGCAATTTTTTTCTGACGGCGACAGCTTGACCTGTGGCTCGCGTGCGTAATTCGGATGGAGGAGAGGGCTCGCGGGAGCAGGAGGGACAGGTGTCCGGAGGGAAGAGTTCGGGTTGCTGGAAGGGAACGACGCGCACCTGTTCGGTCGGCTGACTGTCCTCCGACAGAGATCAGCGTGAGGGGAGTGAGGGCGCACAACTGACTTTAACAGACGCACAAATCACGCACTTCTGCGTGGCGGAGTGGAAATAAATGCCTCATTACCGATTTTATGGCAGCGCACTGATGGGAGATATAAAAGTATGATTATGTTCAGGGCGGGTGTGCGGTGACGGATGAATTGCCGTCGCGGATTCAGAATGAAGCGCTTTGGCAAATCACTGATGCGTCATGAAGAGTCGCCTGCAGCCCAGTGATCCCAGTGATCCCAGTGATCCCAGTGCAGCGGTGGGCTCTGGTTTTTACATGGTTTTCAGCTATTTGTCGGTATTAACCTGGGGTGGGGGGCTTAGGCTGTCCTGATGTTGAGAAAATTCAATTTATGCATGTTACATTTCAAAAAATCACACCTAAACCAGATAGTCAAAAGTCTCTATGAAACAAATGAAAACAGGACGTGCACAGGTATGGGCTGCTGTTGCCCGGGCAACAACAGCCCATTTGCCCTCTTTAGCTGAACCTGACCTTTTTTCCTAATTTGTCACTTTATTCTAATACATTTGTAGTTAAATATGGAACTTTTCTCATATTTTTTTATGTAGCTTTAAAATGCTCTTATTTGTGCAATATCATATTAAATATATTTCCCCCTTATGTCCTTCTATTAGTTTTTTCTGTTAACAAATACATTTTTCTCTTGTAAATGTTAATTTTTTTCTCTTGTAATTTTGTGACTTTCTCAAAAAATTACTTTTGTCATGAATTTAGCACACTTTTAATAAATTTAATAATATATATATATAAAAAAATATATACTGTATAAAGCATATATATATATATATATATATATATATATTTGCTATATATATATATATATGCTTTATATATATATATATATACAGTCACAAAATTACAAGAGAAAATTAATATTTAGACAGAAATATATATATATATATATTATTAAATTTATTAAAAGTGTGCTAAATTCATGACAAAAGTAATTTTTTGAGAAAGTCACAAAATTACAAGAGAAAATTAACATTTACAAGAGAAAAAAAATATATATATATATACACTACCGTTCAAAAGTTTGGGGTCACTTATAAATTTCCTTATTTTTGAAAGAAAAGCACTGTTTTTTTCAATGAAAATAACTTTAAACTAATCAGAAATACACTCTATACATTGCTAATGTGGTAAATGACTATTCTAGCTGCAAATGTCTGTTTTTTGGTGCAATATCTACGTAGGTGCATAGAGGCCCATTTCCAGCAAGACCCTTGATAGGACCTTATCCTTCAAGGAACATCTAAAGGGGACGGCTGCTAAGGTGAAGGTACGAAACAACCTGCTCTGCAAGCTCGCTGGTGCAAAATGGGGGGCGGCAGTCTCCACCCTGCGCACCTCAGCACTGGCCCTTTCATACTCTGTAGCAGAATATTGTGCCCCTGTCTGGTCCAGGTCATCTTACACACACCATGTAGACACCCAGCTCAACACAACCATGAGAACTATAACTGGAACAATCTGCTCAACACCACTCCCCTGGCTCTCTGTACTGTCAAAAATAGCCCCTCCACACATCCGGCGAGCAGCATTAACTCAAAGGATGCTCCAAAAAGTTAAAGATTCTCCTCACTTACCAATCCATGCAGATATCTACACCCCACCCACTGCCCGACTTCCATCCAGACGGCCGATTGGGAAAAACCCTCCCCCAGCTGACTTCACCATCCAGACAGCTTGGCAAGAGGAATGGGAGACCAAGGAGGTCCCAAACAAACAGCTGGTGATAAACCCCAACCAACAGGTCCCGGGCACCAACCTCCCAAGGAGACAGTGGTCTACACTCAATCGCTTCAGGACTGGACATGGCCCCTGCTTGGCCAGCCTTTACAGATGGGGCAGTAGCCCTAGCCCACTGTGCGCATGTGGAGAGGAGCAAACAATGGAACACATCATAGAGGCTTGCCCGCTCCAAAGACTGGAAGGAGGATTACACACCCTCCATACAGCAAACCAGGAGGCAACTGCTTGGCTTAAGGACTTTGCATTCGCTAAATAAATAAATGGTACAATGTGTTTGCTCATTGCTAGAATGCCAAAGGTCTGCAATGCTGTAATTGCTGCAAATGGAGGATTCTTTGACGAAAGCAAAGTTTGAAGGAAAAAATTATTATTTCAAATACAAATCATTATTTCTAACCTTGTCAGTGTCTTGACTACTGTATATTTTCTATTCATTTTACAACTCATGGTGGTAAATAAAAGTGTGACTTTTCATGGAAAACACAAAATTGTCTGGGTGACCCCAAACTTTTGAACGGTAGTGTGTATATATATATATATATGTATATATATGTGTATATAATTTATTTATTTATTTATTTTTTTTGTCTTTTGGCTGTTCCCGTTCGGGGTCGCCACAGTGTACCTGATATTGCAATGATCCGCATGTAGATTTGGCAAGGATTTTTACGCTGGATGCCCTTCCTGACACAACCCTGCCCATTTATCCGGGCTTGTGACTGGCACAGGGAGTACACTGGCTTGTCCTCCCCCTCTGGCTGGGTAGCCAACATTTCCCTGCGCCATTCCATTTTGGCTGAGCACCAAGCTGGATGGCAGGGAGTTCCATTTTTATATGGTCTTTGGCATGACCCAGCCAGCACTGGGTCATGCCAGCCGGCACTTGAACCCCGGCCTCCCGGTTGTGGGGTGCATGCCCTACGTCTAGGCCACCACTCTGGTTTAGAACTCAAGTATGCAGTGAGTAGCAGGAGTCACTGTGGGAGGGTAGTCCTCGTTTCAGGTTAGAGCAACAGCCCTTCAAAATGTCTGTGTGCATCCCAGGTCCTGAAACCAGGTTTGGAGTTTTGAATATTCAGAAGTGTGAATATCTTGACTGTTCTGTATAATCTCGCTTCTCTCTCAGTAGCCTGCATCAGCATTTCTCAAAACTGTGACTGTTATTGAAGGAGTCACTGACTGAAAAATGGTGTTTTTGTAGGTTTTAACCTTCTGAAATGCGTCTATTGGTCGCATGATTACTGAAAAAATATCAAAACCCGCACTTCTCTTAACAAAAACCATACACGGCCTTTAATCTTGTTTTCCTCTCCAAGAAGCTGTCTTAACTCTCCCTCTAACTCTCCCTCATACATGCAAACTGGCTATGTTTACATGCACAGCAGTAGCCATTTATAATTGGATTTCTGGAGTTATCTGATGATTAACGTAGTCATGGAAAAACAATAATCAGATAAAAGGCAATTATTGTGTTATAAGAAATTACATTAACACCAACTTTATTGTCCAAAAATCCATTTATTCAGTGCATTTAAACATGTCAAATCAGATTACCATTATCTGATTATTAGTAGTTATCGGATTATTGTGGCCATGTAGCCGGGGTCACTGATGGATCAGCTGCACCTTCAAGGTCCTAAATTAGTAAGGCAGTGGCTATGGCTACCGAACCGTACCCATAGAATTCTTGTTACAGATATGGCTCGAATCTGATTGACCAGTACATTCTATTAATGCGTATCTTATAAGCAGCAGGCTACAGGTACGGAAATCTGAGGCATTTATTTGTTTCAAAATTTTAATCAGTATCTATTTACTACCTTTTTAACCTTACCCACTCCCAAATCCTAAAGCTAACCTCGCAATTTTAAGTCTAAATTTCATCTCATATCAAGTAAAATGGTTTGGACAAGGTACTGATAGCAGGACGTGAACCTGCAACCTTCTGATCACAGGGTCAACATACTATCTACCTAAGCCACAGCTGGCATGGAGCAGATCTGAAAAGGTTTTGTTGGATTGTCAATTCTTCTGTACCAATAGACATTTCATATAGGGATACAACTTCCGTATAGCCACTGTCAATTACGAAATAAAGTCAATAACCACAAAGTTCTAGGTTTAAATAGAATAGCAGAAAAATAGAGTGCCGTCAGGACTATCAACCGACAGATATCTTGTATCAATCCACAGCTTTAATTAGATGCTGCTGCACTGACCACAAGCACAAATGAACCATGAAACCATTACAAAAAGAGAACAGTCAGTCTGCACTGTACTGCAACGGTGACATCATCTAATTTCCTCAGTCAGTCAAACAAATGTGAAAAAGGAAACACAAGCATGATTGAAGCAACATGACATCACAAAGCAGTATCATCCATCTATCCATCTTCTACCGTTTTTCCGGAGGTCCGAGTCACGGAGACAGCAGCCCAAGCAGAGAAGCCCAGACTTGCCTCTCCCCAGCCGCCTGCTCTAGCTCTGCAGAGAGGACACCAAAGTGTTCCCAGGCCAGCTGGGAGACGTAGTCTCTCCGGCGTGTCCTGGGTCTGCCCTGAGGTCTCCTCCCAGTGGGATGTGCCTGAAATACCTCAAGTGGGAGGCGTCCAGGAGCATCCTGATCAGCTGCCCGACCTCAACTGGCTCCTTTTAATGTGGAGGAGCAGTGGTTCTACTCTGAGCCTCTCCCTGATAACTGAGCTCCCCACCCATCTCTAAGTGTGAATCCAGCAATCCTATGGAGAAAGTTCATTTCACCCACTTGTATCAGTGATCTCATTCTTTTGGTCATGACCTAAAGCTCATGACCATAAGTAAGGGTAGGAACATACACTACTCACAAAAAGTTAGGGATATTTGGCTTTTGGGTAAAATTTCGGGATGCACCTAAAATGCACTATAACCTCTAGGCTGCAAAACGCGTTTTTTGTCGCCCGATTGTCTTGAACATCTTTTTTCAGCATTTGTGCGCAGCACTCTGGAAAAAAAAGTCTGTGCCCTGTATCCCAGCAACAGCTTGACACTCTCAGCTCAGCACTTCCGCTTTTCCTATGGTCAGACGTTCTACTTATATTTTAATAGCAGTCTCTAAACAACAATGGACAGGAAACGTATTCTAGCATTGGTAGCAGCTCAGGATGCAAAATATGATGACACGGAAAACAGGAGTCTGAGTACAGACTGTACTGTGTCCTATGTCCCGCCCTTCCTTATCCTGATTGGCTGCTTAGAAAGGTCTGACATTGATGAGCTCAGCTACAGTCTGAAAAGTTAAAAAGTTGAAAAGTTTTGAGTAACTTAAAACTTAAAGTAACTTTCACATTATTTTTAAATGCATACTTAAATCATCTTGCACACATAGCAAGATAATTTAATTAATGGATGGACTTCTATTTTAGGTTGCTTCTGTCACCTTTCAGAGGTGGGTAGAGTAGCCAGAAACTGTATTCAGGTAAAGTATAAATTACTCAACTATAAGCAGTGTTGGGCAAGTTACTAAAAAATAATAAATAATTACTGATACTAGTTACTTCTTTTCACAAGTAACTGAGTTACTTAACCAATTACTGAATGATTAAAGTAATTAGTTACTTGGAAAAGTAACTTTCACATTACTTTTAAATGCATACTTAAATCATCTTGCACACATAGCAAGATAATTTAATGAATTACATTATGGGCTTATTAATGTCAGGCTGAAAACAGACTGTTTCAGACAGAGCTTTTAGAACATGTTCAGTCTGCTTTATCCTGCCTTGAGAGCTCTTATTGTGGGAAAAATCTGAAGAAAATCAACACGAAATTGCCAGTAATTTCCTCATTTTGCAGAGAGAAATAGGGTTTGTGGAGTGAGAGAGAGAGAGAAAAAGAATGAGAATCACTCCAAAAGCGTGAGTTGGCAACACTGCATAAAGCTGTCAATGTTTATCTTACCTTAATGATATGGAGTAATCCGATGTGCAGTGATCCAAAGAAAATGTTCATTATCCACAGTCCAAATGTCTGCTGTGACAGAGACGTGATCCATTCCCTCAAATTCCTTTTGGAGATCAAAATCCATTTTTGAATAATCTTTATCCAGGTAGTGGGTAAATGTGTTTCAACTTCAGTGGCTCACAGTCTCAGCTGTCAGATGGAAAATTACTGTTTATATTACGTATTCATTCTGTAACGATGTATCTGGCAATCAGTCAGTTTAATTCTTGCTGGGTCACAAACTGTCCAGATGCATACCTGTGCTTGAAATCCAGCCGTGGCTGTTGAGAATACAGTAGATCCACTTCACGGTGTTGTTAACATAGCTAGCCGTTACTTAACACTAGCTTTGTTGGAGTAGCTTGTTGCTGTTTTCAGGTACTTCTGAAGATTGCAATTAGTCTCAACCGACACATTAGTTTGCAACCCACCAATATGCTTTTGTCCTTTTCCACAAAAACAAAGTAGCTTCATCTTTTCCCAGCAGGAGCAAGCTCCATTTGTGGCTGCTGGCTGCAGCAGTAAAGAGGCTCATTGCAGCAGGTCATTTTGACTGGTGGCTGCGTCAGCTACGTAGGGTCAGTTTGCATTTATTTGCACTAAAAATATCTACCCATATTAATAAAACGAGTAACGCATCTGATCAAATTTCAGTAACAGTAACGCATTATTGAATTTTTAAAGAGTAATTTTGTTACACAACACGTTACTGCAAAAGCAGTGGCGTTACAGTAACGTGTTACTTTGTAATGCGTTACTCCCAGCACTGCTTTTCTCTAACAAGATGCTTAGTGGCAAAATTCAAAAACAGGTGTTTGATCCATGAATTGACCAATAAATTTTCTGGTTTAATTAGAATTGGTATTTAAACAGTCCTCTTCATCATGCTGTTCACACTTTGGCATCATGAGACCAAGACGATCCCTAACAATTGATTAACAGTACCTCGCCATTGCGAGGCTTCAAACAGGATGTTCTAAGAGGGAAGTGGCCACCGAGCTTTGAGTGTCACAGAATGTCATCAGCAGGTTGCAATAGAGATACTGTATAGAGAGACTGGAGGAGTCACAGAAAGGCATAGAAGTGGACATAATTTGGCCACATCCCACGTTGATGACTGCTTCATTGCGAACAGTGCCCTGTGGAACCAGATGATGAATGCCACTCAACTCCAGGCACATTTAAGGGAGGTGAGAGGCACCCAAGTGTCATGTCAGACCATTTGAAGCCGTTTACATCAACATGGTCTGCGTGCTAGACAACCTGCAAGGGTACCTGGCCACACTACTAGGCGCAGGTGTCATCATCTTGCGTGGGTCAGGGAGCATTTACGCCGGACAACGGACCAGTGGGCCTCAGTGCTGTTCTCTGATGAAAATCAATTCACGTTGAGCAGAAATGATAACTGTCAATGATGTTGGAGACATCAAGGAGAGCACTATGCATCAGCCACTGTTGTCACCAGATGAGCCTTTTGTGGTGGTGTTATAGTCCGGGCAGGTGTGTCTGGTCAATACAGAACTGCCCTAGACCTTATGAACGGTACAATGACAAGCCGATACTACCTGAATAACATCATTAATCCAGTCATTGTGCCCCTATATGAACAACACAGGCCTAAGTTCATCTTCATGGACGACAATGCTCCAGCTCATCGAGGTCACATCATTAGGAAACGGCTGCTAGAAGCTGGGGTACCTCAAACAGAATGGCCTGCACTTTCCCCAGACCTGAATCCCATAGAAAACCTATGGGATCAGCTGAGTCGCTGTGTAGAGGCTCGAAATCCTGCACCCCATAACCTCAATGACCTGAAGGCCACCCTTCAAGAAGAGTGGAATGCCATGTTTCAGCAGACAATAAGTCGACTTGTGAACAGCATGTGACGTCGTTGTCAAGCTGTAATTGATGCTCAAGGGCACATGACATGTTACTGAGACAGTGACATTTTTTTTTGTGGTATACCCACAAGTGCTGTTGGCCTTTGTGCCTGTTATGATTCTGCGTGCAATGATTCTCCGTGCTACTACACCGTGCACGGAGGAAGAAGTGAAAACCCAATTGCAGGAGTAGAACGTGCACTTTATTAACCAAAACACCAAAATAACCAGTCCAGCTTACAGTCACGATAATCAACAGAGAGTAGCTATGATGGAGATAATGAGGCCACCAGTCATACAGGGTTTGGAACCACCAAACCCAGGTTCATGACAGTGCCCCCCCCCCCCAGGGGTGGAAACCAGACACCCCAGTACCATCAGCCGAAACCAAAAAATGCAACCAAGGAATCCCCCCCTCCTCCGCAGAGACAGATAACTACCCATGGTGGGAGGTGGGGGGAAAACAGGTTAGGAGGGAAGCAACACGTGAAAAACACAACACATAGTATGCATAAATAATAATGTGCATCTCCCCCCCATCTAGGACACTAACCCCCCCCCCTTCAGGAGTCCAAAGTTCAGGGGGCCACCCAGAGTCTCCGGCCCTAGGCATGGTGAAGGGTGATTGATCGGGTGGCCTGCCCCAGTCTCACGTCCAGCAGGCGGCTCATTGAGCAGAGTCCGGTGGCCTGCCAGGGCCGATGGACCACCCAACCTGAAGGTCAAGTCTTTCGGGTGGCCGACCAGCGTGGTGGAGCCACCAGGACTGGAGGGGAAGGCGGAGAGGCAGCCTACCCACTGGGGAATCTCGATGGCCAAACTGAGGGATAGGAGATCCCCTGCCCTCTGAAGTTTGGAGCGAGAGGACTGTAGCACCCGTGATGGTCCCAGCCTAGGACGTGGCTACACTTGCGATGGTCCCGGCCTGGGACGTGGCTGCACCCGTGATGGTTCCGGCCTGGGATGTGGCTGCACCCGTGGTGGACTCCGGCTGGAGCTGTACTGCACCGGTGGTAGACTCCAGCTGGAGCTCTACTGCACCGGCGGTGGACCCCGGCTGGAGCTCTGCTGCACCCGTGCTGGACCCCATCGGGGACCTCATTGCTCCCGCGGTGGCCTCCCCAATGGGGGAGGGAGGGTTCTCCATGAACCCCGGCGCTGAACCCAGATCCTCAGCAGCCTCCGGTGGGATCGGCTGCTCTCTGGCGACCCTGGCAGGGGGCTCTGAACCCGAAGGGAGAGAAAAAGAGACAGAGTCAGGGTCGCCAGCAGTGGCAGAGCCCAGTGAGATGACCCCCAGAGCTACTGCAAGCTGCTCCGGGCCCTCCTCACCGTGATTTGGGCAGTGTGACCTCAATATGGACATACGAGACTCTGTGGAACACACTTGCCTGAACTTGGGCTCCACCGCCATCCAGGACTCTGGTGATCTGGGGTGCGCTGGTGCTGTCGGTCTGTCAAATGCTGCACCCTCATCGACCTCTCCCAGGGTGGCTGGGCTCATGTCGCCATCATCCGCAAACATTCCAGGCTGCAGCGGCTCCTCTCCAGTGACCCTGTACTCAAGCTCCACCACCACCCAGGACTCTGACGACATTGATGACGATGTCCTGGGCCCAGTCGGCTGGAGCTCTAGTCTGGAGGGTGACTCTGCTGCGGCGGCCTTCGCAGCAGGCGTGATGGAGACTGCAGTCTCGGTGCCCCCCGCGTGCCCCCCCGTGCCATCTCCGGCTCTTCTGGCGTGGTGGCCGGAGACGGCCTCACCGATGGTCCACGAGCTGGACCCTCCTGGGTCTCCGGTTCCTCTCCCCTCAAGCGACCTGGTTCCAGAGCCAGTGAACTCGTAAGGGCACACAAAAAGGGTTTGGTGAGGTCATATGCCGCTGGGGCGGAGCACTCAGGGGACTGCAAACCCCGAGTCTCCTCGCCAGGAGGCAGGCAAAATTGTTCATCAAAGAGAAAGTTAAATGAGGAAAAACTTGCCTGTTCTCCTGGCTCTGGATGTCCCCAGTGGCCTCCACGGCGACTCCTGTCCTCTCCAGGCGTTCCTCCTCAATCCAGCGGTCGAGCAGGGCGAGCAGGGCCAGTTTCTGCTCCTCCCCCTCACGGCGCTCCTCCTCAATCTGGCGGTTGAGCAGGGTGAGCAGGGCCACTGGGCAGAGAAGAGTGCCTCTTCCAGCAGGTCCAGTGAGTCTTGTTCCTCGTCCGTCCAGACCACCGTGTTGTTGCTCCGGGGGACAAAAAGGGTAAAAAGGGTGAGAAGAAAAAAAAGAAAAAACGCACATCTACTCTGCTGGGTTTTTTCTGACTGGTCGGAGCATTCTGTTATGATTCCCCGTGTGCTACGCTGCACACGGAGGAAGAAGTGGAAACCCAATTGCAGGAGTAGAACGTGCACTTTATTAACCAAAACACCAAAATAACCAGTCCATCTTACAGTCACGATAATCAACAAAGAGTAGCTATGATGGAAATAATGAGGCCACCAGTCATACAGGGACGCCACCTGGATGTTCCACGGCCTGAGGAAGGGAATGCCTAGTGCCGCCTTAAGCTGTCGGCACGAAGAGAAAGGCAAACATGAACTTACGGCTGGAACAATCCAGGGCTGTCCGTGTAGTCCAGTGGATGAGGGTGAAAACAGGAAGAGCCGACGACGTCAGGCTGAAGAACAACAAAGGTAATGGTATCAAACAAACACAGAGGAACACGCTGCTGTGCTCGAAGCTCAATGCTCCGACGGTCTCTTCCTACTAACCCCGCATTTAAGTAATAGTACTACTAATGAGGGAAGAGACCGCCGGTGTGAGGAATCATGGGCTGAACATAATTAACACCATGTGTGCGTGAGTGAGTGTATGAGCGTGTGAATGGGAATGAATGAAGAGTGTGCGTGTATTTGTGTGAACACCCAATAATGAAACACAGCTGATGGCACTGACAGGAGTAGGAGGCGCGCCCGAACTGTCAGAGAGCGAAGGACCCAAAAGATCCCTGAAGCGCCTGATGGAAAATAGGTCAGAACTGGGTTTGGAACCACCAAACCCAGGTTCATGACAGTGTCAGTAAATTGTTTGAGATGAGGAAATCATTATTGCATGCTTCTACTTAAATGCCCTACTTTCATGATATATCACTGTAGCATGAACTTTTTACATTTTTCATAAATTTCACCCAAAAGCCAAATATCCCTAACTTTTTGTGAGTAGTGTAGATTGACTGGTAAATCGACAGCTTTGCCTTAGAGCTCAGCTCCCTCTTCACCACAACAGACTGGTACAACATCTGCATCACTGCAGATGCTGCTCTGATCGGTCTGTCAATTTCTCGCTCCATTCTCCCCTCACACGTAAGTAAGACCCCAAGACACTTAAACTCCTCCACTTGGGGCAGGAACTCGTCCCCATCCTGGAGAGGACAATCCACCCTTTTCTGGCTGAGGACCATGGACTTGGACTGGAAGTGCTGATTCTCATCCTAGCCACTTCACACTCAGTAGCAAACCACTCCAGTAAAACCTGTAGGCCATTGTTCAATGAAGCCAACAGGACAACTTCATTGCAAACAGCAGAGATGAGATCCTGTGGTCATTAATCATGACACCCTCCATTGCCTGGCTGCACCTAGATATCCTGTCCATTAAAATTATGGACAGGATCAGTGACAAAGGGCAGTCCTGGCAGAGTCCAAGTTTGACTGAGTGTTGGCAGTATGAACCAAACTTTCACAATGGTCATATAGAGACTGGATAGCTCATAGCAACAAGCCCAATACCCCATACTCCTGAAGCATCCCCAACAAGAGACCACAAGGGACGTGGTCGAATGCTTTCTCTAAGTCCATAAAACACATGTAGACTAGTTGGTTAAACTCCCACAAACCCTTGAGGATTCTCAAGAGGGTAAAGAATTGGTCCGATGTGTCACGGCCAGGACAAAAACCACATTGGCCCTCCTGAATCTGAGGATCAACCAACGGCCGGACTCTCCTTTCCAGTACCTGGCATAGACTTTACCAGGGAGGCTGAGAAGTGTGATCCCCCAAAAGTTGGAGCACCCCCTCCAGTCCCACTTCTTAAAGAGAGGTACCACTACCCCAATTTGCCATGCCAAGGGCACTGTCCCCAACCTCCACACAGTGTTGCAGAGGCATGGCAAATGTGACAACACTACAACATCTCAAGCCTTGAGGTACTCAGGGCAAATCTCATTTACCACTTGGACCCGCCCACCGAAGAGTTTTTTGTAACCACTTTGGCGACCTCAGCCCCTGTGATGAGTGAGTCATCCCCCTCGTCCTCAAGCCCTGCTTTCTCTGTGGAAGGCGTGTCGGTGGGATTGAGGAGATCATCGAAGTCTTCCTTCCACTGCTCAATGATGTCCCCAGTTGAAGACAGCAGCACCCCATCCGCACCATACACAGTGTGGACAGGGAGCTGTTTCCCCCTCCTGAGTTACCGGACAGTTTGCCAGAATCTCTTCAAAGCAGACTGAAAGATTGTTCCATGGCCTCACTGACCTCCTCCCACACCCGAGTTTTTGCTTCAGCAACCACCCATGCTGCACTCCACTTGGCCTGCCGGTAGACCTCAAATACTTTGGGAATCCCACAAGCCAACCAAGCTCGATAGGACTTCTTGTTCAGCGTGATGGCCCCCCTCACCACTGGTGTCCACCACTTGGTTTGGGGTTTGCCACCGCGAGATACACCATTGACCTTGCGGCCATAGCTCTGGGCAGCTGCTTCAACAATGGAGGTGGAGAACATGGCCCATTCAGACTCCATTTCAATTAGAAAATGAGTTGAGCCATAATTTGAAATCAAGACATGTTACTAGATCCCAGATGTTCAGCAATCTGTTGAATATGACAAATTTTAAACCAACACAGATCTGATGAAAAATATGCACTTTCTATTCATTGTCTTGGTCTTAAATGTACACTTGGCACATGATGGTACATCAAAAGTGCATAAAAACACAATAACAGTGCTGGAGTTGAGCAGAACTTGAAGTAGTAGAAGCTGGCCCGCTGCATCCGCGGAGAGAGAGCTTAGACTTTCTGCTGCACATTCACCAGCCATAATGCTCTGCACTGTGTGTCTATATATATATACATTTATAGTAATATGGACATATGTTTACTAGATGTTGTTTTTTCTTGCCTTCTGATTGTTGCTCTGAGTGTTGCTATCCCTATGCTGTTGCAATCCTGGAATTTCCCCATTGTGGGACTAATAAAGGCTTATCTTATCTTATCTTATCTTATCTTATTTTTCCTCTTGAACAACAATTAAATAAATAGAATAAAAAAAAATCTAAATAACCATTTTTGGTCATATCTCAAAGTGCATAAAAACTCGATGTGCACTGTTAGTAGCATTAAGAATTGTTTCCCTTTTGACATAAAATATGTCCTGGTCATAACTGACCTTGGCACATCACAAATTGCATTTAGCCGAATAAAAAATGAACTGTCAAACACTGCAGTGCACCCCCCCCCCAAGAAAAGATTGATAATATTAACAAACATTACACATCCACTATTGTGGTTTGTTTTGTTTTGTTTTAAATCAACACATGTGTGAGTAGGAACCTCCTTTTTATAACTACACATTCCATTACACACATAATCAGTCAACCAAAAATTTCTAGTTGAGTTAAGCATGCAAAAAGCACCCACTTAAAAACTTGAGTCATGACTTCAGTTTTGAAGGTTTGAGGTTTTTCGCCAAAATTTATAATAATTTTCTAATAGTTTTCTACTTTTCTCCGTAAATTTATCTAAATTTGAAACCATTTTCCTCAAATTTGTAATTTCCTCTTGTAAAATTGACTTTTCTTGTACATTTGACACTTTATTATAAATTTGTGGATTATTTTATAGCTAACTGTAGTCCATTTTTAAAATAAAATTACTGTTTTGGATTTTTTTTTAATAAATTTGAAACAGATTGTGGTAACATTTTGACTTTTTTTCCTTATACAATTTACACTTTTGACCATAATTTTGCAGAGCCAGAACAGAACAAACAGAACTTTGATTTCAAAGAAAAAAATATTAATAAAATTGTATTTAATGAAATAAATTATCTTAAATTACCAAAGATGCCGTTATATCTGTTATAATGTTTCTATATATTTATAGTTTTTTTTAGAAATCTCACCAGCCAGACAGCAGGAAAAACCTCCTTTATTTTGAAATCCAAATGTTGGCATGTTTAGTTTGTCTGAAGGCTGTTGACGGATTAAAGTTCCGTTACCAGTGGGTTAAAACCACCATAAATGCCTCCACTGCTTACATACCTCTTCTGCTTTTTTTCCCCACATTTAAAGTACTTTAATAAGCTCATGCTTCTCTTGGACAATGACTGTAACGAGACTAGCTGCATGCCGAGTGGAACGGTCACGCAGGCGGGGCGCTTCTGATCTCCACGCGGATGACGGCCACGTGCATAATGTGCGCTTGCGGACCATCATTCCTTCATATTTTTTTTCTTAAATTTATACTTCCTTGGCGTGGCCTGGGCCCGTGGGCCACTCGGAGGTTGCTTCTAGGCCGCATGTGGCCTGTGGGCCGCTAATTGAATAGACCTGGTGTAGGGAAACTACCTTTTCATCCACTGTAGAGAACTCCAATGTCGAGGCAGCAAGGTGAGGGGATACAAGAATACCCACCCCTGCTCATCGCCTCTCACCTGGGGCAACTCCAAGTTCCAACCCCTCTTCAGGAAACTGGTTCAAGAACCAGAGCTGTGTGTTGAGGTGAGCGCAACTATATCTAGCCGGTATCTCTCAACCTCATGCACCAGCTCAGGCTCCTTCCCCACCAGAGAGGTGAAATTCCATGTCCCAAAAGCCAGTTTTGAAAGCCAGGGATCAGACCGCCAAGGTCTCTGCCTTTGACCGTCTCCTGATCCACACTGCACCGGACCCCCATGGTCCTTCCTGCAGGTGGTGAGCCCACTGGAGGACGGACCCATGTAACTCCTTCAGGCTCAGTCCAGCCGGGTCCCATGGGCAGAAACCCGGCCACCAGACACTAGCCATCGAGCCCATCCCCCAGGCCTGGCTCCAGGACGGGGCCCCGGTAACCCCATACTGGGCGGGGTACACTGAATCCTAGATTTTTTATTCGTCATGAGAGTTTATTGGATCGCTGTTAGTCTGGCCCTTCACCCAGGACCAGTTTGTCTTGGGAGAACCTACCAGAGGCAAATTGCCCCAGACAACATAGCTCCTGGGATCACTAGAGCATGCAAACCCCCCACCACGATAAGGTAGTGATCCATGGGGAGTAAAGCAGTATCAATTACTCAAAATGTTACACTGTAAAATTCGTAACAACTGTACTGTCTAAGCTTTATAAAAGCAACAAGGAACATCCATACTGGAAAGACTGTGGCAAAACAACACAGGGGCCCTTAGTGGGGGAAAAAAATTGCTGTATATGCAGCAGGCAAAACAGTACAAACAGCCAGTGGAAGGAGAATATAGAAGCCATTGTCTTGAAATGTACTCACTCTTTACAAGCTTGCGATTGAAATGACACTTGGAGAAAAAATGTTTCTGCTGTTTGTAGGAATCTTCAGATGCTCTATCAACATCCTTATTCTGGCAGCTCTCCTTTTTTTGGCCCAGTATTCCTTTTTTGGTCCCCTTTTTTGGCCCAGTATTCCCTGTGTGTATGAATCTTTAACACTTACAATGGGTGTTTTACAACTTCGATGACCCGGAGCATCTGTGGGCTGAAAAGTTATGCCCTCTGTGACTGATGGATTTTCAGACAGCGGCTCCACCGGTGCATGCCGTGTTAGCATTTGTAATGCTAACACTTTGACAAACATCTTGCTGTGACTGTAAAGTTGGCAACTGTCCAGCTGTAAACTTCCAAAGAAAGGTGACCTTTCAAATTGTAGTAACTGACGTGGCATCACACTCCTGTCCATCCCTGGGAAAGTTTTCTGCACTGTTCTGCTAAAGAAGCTGAAACGCACCGTCGACTGCTTACTGCAAGACGTTTCCCCAACAGTCTCTCGTGCACAGAATAAATCTTCACTCTTCAAAACATTATTGACCATTATCTTAAACACCAAACACTACTGACACTAAACTTTATTGACTTAAAAAAAAACATTTGACAACGTGTCACGAGCTGAGCCGGCTTGGCTTTTCCTGGCTCGGTCTCGATCGCTTTGGGGGTTGTGGTTACTGGTTATGTGCATTTTTGTGTATTTATTGTACTGACTCCCTTATCCGTGCCACTGCCTGACCGGCAGCTGTTAGTCTGCGTCTGTGACCTATTTTCTCTCACGCTGCTGACAGTCTGTCGGTCCAGCCACACCCCCTCACTCTCCCTTGACTCCATCAATTGTTTCCTACCCCGGTAATCCTCTCCCCTGCGTCTCGCCCAGGTGTTCCTTATTTGCCATGCTAGCGGCGTCTGTACAAAAGCAGCTCTTTGCTGGACAGACGCCGCTGGATCATTGTACGTGTTAGATGGCTGTGCTTTGCCTTCTAACTGTCAGAGTCACTGAAGGGTTTCTTGGCTTGTCGTTCGACTGGAGGACTCATTCCGCTTAGGCTGTGAGTAATCCTAGCATTTCTGTGTGCAGTTGTGCCGCCACACTGGTAGCGTTTCCGTGTGTGGCACAACTGCTTCCCGCTTTCCCCTACTCAGCCTAGCCTCATAAGGGGACTCTTTGTTAGAGCAGCAGCCTAGCCATTTGTATGGTTTGCCCTGAACTGTGTCAATAAATCTGTGTGTGTGGAACCCAAGCGTTTAAATCCTCGTTCTTCCTTCTCTCCACCATGCGCAATGAAGGACGCACGGGGGAGGTTATGACACAATGATCCAGTCATTAAAAGGATTTAGCGGGTTTACCCACACACCAACATTTTTCTAACAAACTGTCTTTTTCACCCACCTGTTGTGGAGCATATGATGCCCCAGGCTTGTCGACCTCATCGTCGCAAGGGAGGAACGGCAGCTGGCATCCCCACGCTGGAGGAAGAGTGGGCAGCAGGATTTATCCAGGACTTTGTGGAGGAGGCCCTCGCCTCCTGTGGACCCAAGAAGAAATGGGAGTGTTTGCTCAGGGCTATGGGCGTCCTGGAAGTGCATCCCGGTCTCTGGAGGTGTCCACAATACGCCAAGCTGCTCTCCTTGGTCTGCACGCTTATTCCCTTGGTTATCTGCAAGGACACTTCCCGCCGAGCCGGAGCGTTATTCCCCTTATCGGTCATCTGCTTCCTCTCCAGCTCAGCCCGAAGAGCCAGCCTCGGTCCGTGCATCTCCAGCTCCACCATGACAGCGTCATCCCACATCAGAGCGCCAGGAACAGCCCTTTCCTCCGCAAGCTGCCATTGTTTTTCCGGCAGCGGTGAGGTTCGCTGAGGTCACCCCGGATACGCCCACCTCCGTTGCCATGGAGCCGGCACCTCCTCCGCCTGTAGAAGAGGGCCATTTCACCGTGGACACAGAGAGGGACGACAGCCTGCCAGCTACAGCAGCTAACATCAAGGGCTGGGATGACAGGCAAGTGTTTTTTCTCTGTTCTCCTCACGACAGTAATAAACCTTGTCTGTCTCCCGGGAGAGGGGCTCAGTCACAGCAGTCCGCTGGGCTCCCCCTATCGGCTGTAGCTAATAACTCTTTTTCCCTCTCTGTGCCTCCTCCTTTATTTCCTGAGCATTTGCCGGTCCCAGAACCGAGCCGCCAGATGATGGAGGAGCCGGTGGTTTTGGACAGTCCCTTCCCGGAGCCAGCACAGAGAGGTCCCTCTGCATCCACGCCGGCAGACGAGGAGTGGGCGAACCTGCTCACCTTTGTCAACCGCCGGGTCGAGGAGGAGCGCTGTGCGAGGGAGGTCAGAGGACGCACTTCCCTGGCTGTGAGGGTTCCACCTCCTATGCCTGCTCAACCCGCGGAGTCACCATCTGACGAGGAGTTGGCGAACCTGCTCGCCTTTGTCAACCGCCGGGTCGAGGAGGAGCGTCAAGGGACCAGGACTGCCAATACCATCCCACCAGCTAGGGGACACCGGGAGAACTCCTCATCACCTTTGGCAGCTCTCTGCCCTCCAGCTGCTGTGAGGCCCACAGAGCTCACCCCAGTAACGCCCTCCTCCGTTGTCATGAAGATGGCTCCTCCACAAACTTTTGAAGGGGCCCATGTCACCACTGACATGGAGAGGGAGGACTGTCTCCTGCCTGCAGCTGGGAATAGTAAGGACCAGGATGACAGGCAAGTAGTTCTTCATTACACTCCATCTAATGACACTGAATCTTGCCTGTATCCCAGCATAAACAGTCCGCTGGGTCCTCTCCTCCAGCTGCCTTAATTAACTCATTTTTTCCCCTCTCCGTGTCTCCTCCAATTCTCCCCGAGGACCTGCCGGCCCAAGGTCAGGGCCACCCGACGGTGGAGGAGCTAGTGGCTTCGGAGGAATCCTTCCCGGAGCCAGCATGGACAGGTTCCCCTGCAGCCACGCCGGAGGAATCCCCAGCATTGGAGCCGCTGCATGAGGACACTAAGACTGCTACAACCACCTCGCCCACTGTGGAGGCTTCTGCTGCGGATTGGGAGCCAGAGCTGGACCTCTTGGAGGCTGGGTCCGGGTATTGGTCGCCAGGATTGACGGAGTCCTGGACCGCGGTGGAGCTTGAGCTCAGGCAAGTGTTCTCTCTTGTTTTTCTCATGTCAGTTTTAGAGAGCTCTTGTCTGGCTATTGGGGGGAGAGTCAGGTGCTGCCATCAGCTGCATCTGAACTCACCTCACCGGGCTCCACCGCCGCCGGTGACCCTAACCATCTTTCTCCTCCTGCATCCCCTGAGCTTTCACCTAGGGTCGCCGGAGAGGGTGTGCCTCCGCCGGAAGTCGTCGTGGGTCTGGTCCATCCAGTGGAGGAGGCGGTTGCTTCTGCTCCTTCTGCAGAGGTAGTCTTGGAACCATGTCCGCCACTCAGCAACCTCGTGAGCCCAGCATCCCCACTGCCCGAGGCCGTCGTGTGGGTTCATCCACAGACCGCATCTCCATGGGCGCGGCAGGCTGGCCCGGGACCATCGTGGGGGCTGTGTTCCAGGGTCAGCCCGACGTGGGTGCTGCACTCCTGTCCAGACCCATCGTGGAGGCCACGCTCCAGCACGGGTTCCACCGAGGATGCAGCCTTGGCCCAGTCGGGGTCCACCGCGGGTGCTGCGGAGCCGCCACCGGAGGGCGCTGAGGGACTGGCCCTGTCGAGGGAGGATATCGCTGCTTCAGCCCCTCCTGCCAAGGTCTTCAGGGCTCCTCCCATTGATCGCCTCCTCAGCTTGGTGTTCCTGCGGGTCAGCCCTCTCACCGCGGGGCAGCTTTGACCCAATTGGGGTCCATCATGGGTGCAGTGGAGCCGGCCCAGTTGGGGGCCATCGTGGGTGCAGCTGAGCCTCAGCCAGAGGTCACTATGGGTGCAGTTAGGCTCCCGCTGGAGTCCATCGTGGGTGCAGTGGAGCCAGCCCAGTCAGGGGCCACCGTCGGCGCTGCGGATCACTGTGAGGACGCCGTGGTCCCCTTCTCCTTCCAGTCCTACGCCATGGGGGTCCCCTCTCTTTGGTCCAGTCACCCACCAGCATGCTTCCCAGTAGGCAGACCGCCTCCTGCCTCACCCCGTCGGCCCTGGTGAATCAACAATGCTAGCCGACCGCCTGAGGGACCGAGTCTCAGGGCCAGATGGCCTGTGTTCTCTGGCAGGCCACCTGACCGGGTTTGCCGAACTGCCTGCTGGGCCTGGGACTCAGGGCGGCCTCCCGATTCGCTACGGTTTTGGACTTGTGGGGGTTAATTGTGGACCCTGGGCGGGGTATTGTGTTCCCTCCTTCCTGTTCACCCTACCTCCCACCCGAGTTTGTGTTGTTTGTTGTTGTTGCTCCTGTTGAGTGGGGGTTGATGTTACCTGGGGTGTCTGGGAATCCACCCCTTAAAGGGAGGGCTCTGTCACGAGCCGAGCCGGGTTTGCTTTCCCTGGCTTGGTCTTGATCGCTTTGGGGGTTGTGGTTACTGGTTATGTGCATTTTTGTGTATTTATTGTACTGACTCCCTTATCCGTGCCACTGCCTGACTGGCAGCTGTTAGTCTGCATCTGTGACCTATTTTCTCTTACGCTGCTGACAGTCTGTCGGTCCAGCCACACCCCCTCACTCTCCCTTGATTCCATCAGCTGTTTCCTACCCCGGTAATCCTCTCCCCCGCATCTTGCCCAGGTGTTCCTTATTTGCCACGCCAGCGGCGTCTGTACAAAAGCAGCTCTTTGCTGGACAGACGCCGCTGGATCATTGTACGTGTTAGACGGCTGTGCTTCGCCTTCTAACTGTCAGAGTCACTGAAGGGTTTCTTGGCTCGCTGTTCTACTGGAGGACCCGTTCCGCTTAGGCTGTGAGTAATCCTAGCGTTTCTGTGTGCAGTTGTGCCGCCACACTGGTAGCGTTTCCGAGTGTGGCACAACTGCTTCCCGCTTTCCCCTACTCAGCCTAGCCTCATAAGTGGACTCTTTGTTAGAGCAGCAGCCTAGTGACATAACGCACGGCTCAGGAGACGCACACACACAGGCTCAGAGTAGTTCAAATAGTTTATTAACAACAGGAGTGTATGGATGTGTGTCTACGGGATGTAAATGTGTTGATGGCGGCGTCTGCTTCGGGCACAGAGGCAGGAGGCCGTACAGCCGGACAACCCTATGGGAAAAGCACAAGGAGAAGGGTGATGGGCACACACCAACACAGGAGGAATAAGAGCGAGAGAGGAGCTTACTTGGAGAGGATGGATGACTGGCACAACAAGGGACGAGGTCCGGTAGACAGCCACCTGGAGCGCCCGGTGCAGCAGCGAGGAACAGGCGATGGAGAGGCGTGGTCCGCCGCCGGGGAATCCACCTGTGCACAGGGGAGCAGGCTTGGGAGGAAAAAAGGAGGTAAGGTCTTCTTACCGGAGTAATCCGCTGAGGGTGAATGAACTCACAGCGATGCATGAAGAAGTCTGACGGCTTCAGGCTGAAGCTCAGGGCGAGGCGACTTATATCCCTCGCCGCTGATGATGTGCAGGTGGCGCCGCTGATGAGCAGCGCGGCGTGACAGTACTCCCCCCTCTAGCAGCGCCTCCTGGCGATGGTTTCTCTGGGTGCGCTCGGTGGAAATCAGCGATGAGCGACGGGTCCAACACAAACGACGAGGGTACCCACTGTCGATGTTCAGGCCCATAGCCCTCCCAGTCCACCAAGTACTGCAACCCACGACCCCGGCGCCGGGAGTCCAGGATGGAGGCGACGGACCAGGCCGGATGGCCACCAATCATCCGGGGCGCAGGTTGCGCCGCAGGAGGAGGGCAAAGGGGATCGGAGACTGCCAGCTTCACCTTGGACACGTGGAAGGTGGGATGGATACGGAGGGAGGGGGGAATAGCCACACGCACAGCCACCGGGTTGACGATCCTGGTGATGGGGTAGGGACGCTGGGAAGCTGTGCCAGCTTCCTCCTCTTGCCCTTTAAGGTCACGTCCTGGGTCGACACATAGACTTGTTGCCCAACTCTGTACGCCGGAGCAGGTCTTCTGTGCCGGTCCGCCGTGCGTAAAAGCGCATTGCGCGCTGACGCCCAGATGGAGCGGAACTGCCTGAGATGGGCCCGTACTGAGGGGACAGTTACCTCACTCTCCTGCGCTGGGAACAGCGGGGGGTCGTAACCCAGGGACGCCTTAAAGGGAGACATCCCTGTGGCAGAAGAGCGAGCGGTGTTATGGGCGTATTCAACCCAGGCAAGGTGGTTACTCCAGGACGTAGGTTTGGATGCCGTTACACAGCGGAGTGCAGTGTCCAGCTCCTGGTTGGTCCGCTCACACTGCCCGTTGGATTGGGGATGATGGCTGGAGGAGAGGCTCACCTTGGCTCCTAAGGCGTTGCAAAACGATTTCCAAACCTCTGAAGAAAATTGGGGCCCCCGGTTCGAGACCACGTCCACCGGAATCCCATGCAGCCTGACCACGTGTTGGATGAGGAGGTCCGCCGTCTCCAGGGCAGTTGGGAGACCTCGTAGGGGGACGAAGTGTACCGCCTTGGAGAAGCGGTCCACGATGGTCAGGATGGTGTCATAGGTGTTCGAGACTGGGAGACCGGTGATGAAATCCAGGGCGATATGCGACCAGGGCCTGCCAAGGATGGGCAGAGGCTGGAGCAAACCCGCTGGAGGGGCATTACCCGATTTGTTGGTGGCACAAACTGGACAGGCCCGGGCGTAGCGGGCAGCATCCCTCCGCAGGCCCGGCCACCAAAAGGACCGCTGGAGGAGGTCAATCATCCGGGAGGAGCCAGGGTGACAGGTGAGCTTGGACGTGTGCAACCAGTGGATGACCTCCCCTCGAACCGTGGATGGCACGAACAGCCTCCCCTCCGGTCCGCCGCCAGGGTCAGGTTCCACTTCCTGCGCCTTCCGGATCTTGCTCTCGATGTCCCAGGTGACGGCTCCCACGACGCACGACCTGGGTAGGATGGTGTGGACCGTGTCCTCCGACTCCTCAGGGGCGAACTGCCTAGAGAGGGCGTCGGGCAGGCCGTTCTTGGAGCCAGGCCTGAAGGTGATGGTAAATTGGAACCTGGCAAAGAACAAGGACCAGCGTGCCTGGCGGGCGTTCAGGCGCCTGGCAGATCTAAGGTACTCCAAGTTCTTGTGGTCCGTCAGGACCACGAATGGCAGGTCCGCCCCCTCTAGCCAGTGACGCCACTCCTGTAGCGCGAGCTTGATGGCGAGGAGCTCCCTGTCACCCACGTCGTAATTTCTCTCCGCCGGGGACAAGCGCCGGGAGAAGAAGGCGCAGGGCTGTTTGATACTGTCGTCTGGCGACCGCTGGGATAGCACCGCCCCCACTCCTGTGTCCGAAGCGTCCACTTCCACGATGCACTGCAGCGCAGGGTTGACTTGGCTAAGGACCCGGGAGGAGGAGAACTCTGCCTTCAGCGCCTGAAAAGCAGCTGCGGCCTCTTCGGTCCATCGGAACGGAACCTTAGGGGATGTGAGGCGGGTCAGCGGGCCAACGATGGTGCCAAAGTTTGGGACAAAGCGGCGGTAGAAGTTCGCAAACCCAACGAACTGTTGCACCTGCTTCCTTGATGCAGGTGTAGGCCATTCCACCACCGCCTTCACCTTCTCTGGGTCCGGAAGCACCTGGTCGTGTGAGATGATGAACCCAAGGAAGGATGTTGTCTTTGCATAAAATTCACACTTTTCAGCCTTCACGTATAACCGGTTCTCCAGCAGCCTTTGGAGGACCCGCCTCACGTGGACCTGGTGCTCGTCCCTGGACTTGGAGAAGATGAGTATATCATCCAGGTAGATGAACACAAAGAGGCCAATGAAATCCCGGAGGACGTCGTTGATGAGGCGCTGAAAGACGGCTGGAGCGTTGGTCAACCCGAATGGCATTACCAGGTATTCGAAGTGGCCGTTCGGGGTACGGAAGGCTGTTTTCCACTCATCTCCCTCCCGGATCCGGACGAGGTGGTATGCGCTGCGTAGATCCAGCTTGGTGAACCAAGTCGCCCCCTGGAGGGAGTGGAAAGTGGTGTCCATGAGGGGCAGGGTGTAACGATCCTTCTCCGTTATGTCATTAAGAGCGCGGTAGTCAATGCAAGGACGGAGGGATCCGTCCTTCTTGCCGACGAAGAAGAATCCTGCCCCCACGGGTGATGACGATGGGCGGATTATCCCAGCACTCAGCAACTCCTTGAGGTATGTGTTCATTGCCTCCTTCTCCGGCGCCGACAGACTGTAGAGCCGTCCAGAAGGTAAGGGCGCCCCCTGGCGGAGATTGATTGCGCAGTCGTAGGGCCGATGAGGAGGGAGAGACATCGCCTTGGATTTGCTGAATACCATACCCAGGTCGTGAAATTCCAGTGGCACCAGGGACAGGTCCGGGGGTGCAGCGTTCGAAGGAGGGGGAGAAGCGGACGGAGAGCAGGCCGCGGACTGAAGACAGGTGCCCATGCAGAACGTGCTCCATGCCGACACCCCGGCGGACTTCCAATCCAGAACAGGGTTGTGGAGGCGTAGCCAGGGATACCCCAGGATGACGGGCGACACAGAGTTGGGCAGGACGTAAAAGGTCATCTCCTCCCGGTGGTTTCCAGATATAATAACCGGGACGGGGATGGTCTGGTGTGTAACTCTCCCAAGGGAGGCACGAGAGAGATTGACCAGGGAGATGGGGTTCCTGAGTGCCTGACAGCGGATGCCCAATCGGGTTGCCAGGCTTTGTGAAATAAAGCTGCCTTCTGCGCCCGAATCCACCAGTGCATGGGTGAGATGCCCAGTGGGATTGTGGCAGAAACGGATGGGCAGCTTCAATTGAGTGAGAGAACTTAACCGGTTGACATCCGCGAGGCCCCCTACAGTGACTCGCGGACCCCGCCGACTGGCTTTCCGTGGACAAAGCTTCACCGTGTGTTGGTCATCTCCGCAATACATGCAGAGATCCAACTCACGGCGGCGTTGTCTCTCCACAGGGGAAAGCTTTGTCCAGCCCGTCACCATCGGCTCCGACTCCTCGGGGCACGATGGTGGCGGCGCCGCCAGGGGGCAAGCTTGGAACAGGCGCGGCGAGGCTCCACGAGGGCGAGAAGAAGACGACTTCCGTCCCGAGGAGCGCTCGCGCAGCCTGTTGTCCAAACTGATCGCTAGGGATGTTAGCTCCGCTAGCATCTCAGGGATATCCCGCCCAGCCAGTTCATCCCTCAGATCATCATTGAGACTGCGGAGGAAAAGGCCACAGAGGGAGCGTTCCTCCCAGCCTAATTCCTCCGCCGCTACCCGGAAGTCGACCGCGTAGTCCGCTGCCAACCGGCTTCCCTGCTGGAGGGCGAGAAGCCGATCGACCTGGACCGTCTCGGTAAGAGAATGGTCAAAGACCTCCAGGAAGCGTCTCACGAACTGGTCATATGTGAGGGTGGCATAACTGGGCCTCGCCATTACGGCGTAGGTCCATGTTAATGCTCGCCCCTCCAGGAGATTCCCGATATAACCAATTCGGCTATGATCTGAGGGAAAGTCCCCGGGCACACGGGGGAAAATGGACTCACACTGCATAATAAACCCCCGCGCTCCGCCGAGCTTACCGCTAAAGCGGGCGGGGGTTGGAATGGGCGTGAGCCGAACCGGTGCACCCAGAGCCTGCTGGACGGCCACTGGAGCAGCAGGAGCCGCGCCACCCTGACGAGCCGGGGGGAACGGCTGTTGGGGGTCCAAGCGGCCTCGGTTAGTTATACTTAACAACTGATTAAAAATCACCTGTTGCTGATAGGCTATCTGATCCACTCGAGCCTCGAGAGTGGAAAACCGGTGTGCGAGCCCGCCGTCTGCCGAGCCGCTCTGCTGAAGCCGTACTGACATAACGCACGGCTCAGGAGACGCACACACACAGGCTCAGAGTAGTTCAAATAGTTTATTAACAACAGGAGTGTATGGATGTGTGTCTGCGGGATGTAAATGTGTTGATGGCGGCGTCTGCTTCGGGCACAGAGGCAGGAGGCCGTACAGCCGGACAACCCTATGGGAAAAGCACAAGGAGAAGGGTGACGGGCACACACCAACACAGGAGGAATAAGAGCGAGAGAGGAGCTTACTTGGAGAGGATGGATGACTGGCACAACAAGGGACGAGGTCCGGTAGACAGCCACCTGGAGCGCCTGGTGCAGCAGCGAGGAACAGGCGATGGAGAGGCGTGGTCCGCCGCCGGGGAATCCACCTGTGCACAGGGGAGCAGGCTTGGGAGGAAAAAAGGAGGTAAGGTCTTCTTACCGGAGTAATCCGCTGAGGGTGAATGAACTCACAGCGATGCATGAAGAAGTCTGACGGCTTCAGGCCGAAGCTCAGGGCGAGGCGGCTTATATCCCTCACCGCTGATGATGTGCAGGTGTGCGTGCAGGTGGCGCCGCTGATGAGCGGCGCGGCGTGACACCTAGCCATTTGTATGGTTTGCCCTGAACTGTGTCAATAAATGTGTGTGTGGAACCCAAGCATTTAAATCCTCATTCTTCCTTCTCTCCACCGTGCGCAATGAAGGGCGCACGGGGGAGGTTATGACACAGCGTCCACAGGAAATCCTTCTGGAAGATCACTCTGGCATATGGTATACCCAAACACTTCGTAAACATTTTCAAGAACCTTTATGCAAACTCAAGGTGCCATGACAGAAAAGGGTACAGCTGACTTCTTCAACATTGACACAGGTGTAAGGCAAGGGTACATTCTTGTTCCTACTGGTAATTGACTTTGTCTTAAAGAAGACAACAAAAGGCCATCTTCTGTCCCCTTGGGAGGGAATAACCATGGAAGGAAGGAGCAGAATTGGCAGACCTGGATTTTGCTGATGGCATCGCCTTACTGCCAGAGAACAATCATGACCTCCAACAGCAATACGAGGGGGGGCTGAAAAGTTCATAGTGGTTAAATTTGACCAAATGTGGTTTATTTTTCAACATAATCTTCCCTTCGGTCCACACACTTCTTCCATCGATGTTGGAGCGTTTGGATCCCCTGCGGTTGAAAAATAAACCGCATCTGGTCAAATTTGACGACTATGAACTTTTCAGCCTATGAACTTTTCAGCCCCCCCCCCGGTATATGCAGGTGAGACATGGAAGTGCACAGCTAAGTTAGATAAGAAGTTAAATGTCTTCCATCAAAGGACCCTGAGAAGGATCTTGAAAAGTCAAATGATCAATCAATCAATCAATCAATCTTTATTTTGGATAGATTAAAAGTACAGATTAAAAGAAACAGAATAATATAACAAAGGGGGAAAGAAAATCCAACAAGGTCAAATTAGACAATAACTCCTCTGATTATACAGTTCAACATAAGTTATCCGAAATGGGTGATGGCTGAAGCTGCAGCTTATATTGCCCACCCATATTCCATCCAAGAATTCAAAAGAAAAACAAACAAGAGCGATTACAATTCAGAACAAAGCTAAGACAAAATGTGACCAAAAAAAAAAAAAAGCAACAACACAACGCAGACTGGATATGACAATCCTTATGTGATTTTACATGTCATCTTGTATATCTGTTTGGAGTATTTCTTCCTTTAGTTTTTTTTTAAATTGTCCAAGCGTTGTACATGATTTTAATTCAGGTCCAAAATCGTTCCATAATCTGATTCCTTGCACTGAAACACAGTGTTGCTTGGTGGTAGTTCTCACTGAAGGTTTTTGAAATATACATGTTCCTCTGAAATGATATTGTTTCTCCCTTATTTGGAACAGCTTTTGGATATTTGCGGGCAGTGATAGATTCTTCACTTTAAACATTATTACTGCAGCTTTAAAGTCAACCAGATCTTTCAACTTGAGAGCTTTTAATTTAAGAAAAAGTGGGTTTGTTGGTTCCCTGTAAGCTGCTTTGTTTATTATTCTAATAGCTCTCTTCTGAAGCATAAAGACTGGATATATGTTTGTTTTATATGTATTTCCCCATACTTCAGTACAATATGTCATGTATGGGAGTATTAAGATAAGATAAGATAAGCCTTTATTAGTCCCACAATGGGGAAATTCCAGGATTGCAACAGCACAGGGACAGCAACACTCAGAGCAACAATCAGAAGGCAAGAAAAAACAACATCTAGTAAACATATGTCCATATTACTATAAATGTTTATATATAGACACACAGTGCAGAGCATTATGGTTGGTTGGTGAATGTGCAGCAGAAAGTCTAAGCTCTCTCTCCGCGGATGCAGCGGGCCAGCTGGAAGTCTTTGGGCATGATGGTGACCCCCTTAGCGAAGAAGAGACCACCAGGTGGGCCTCGCTGGTCTCCTGCAGAGCCATGACGGCGAAGCACAGGAAACGCAGGACGGTCTTGAAGTCCTGAGCGATCTCCCTCACCAGGCGCTGGACGGGCAGCTTACGGATGAGCAGCTCCGTGGATTTCTGGCAGCGACGGATCTCTCTCAGAGCCACGGGCCTGTGACGGCGAGGCCTCTTCACTCTGCCGGTGGCCGGAGCGCCTCTCCGAGCAGCCCTGGTGGCTAGCTGTCTCCTGGGGGGCTTCTTCCTCCAGTAGATTTTACGGGCGGTCTGCTTGGTTCTTGCCATCGCTCTTTATTATTCTGTCTTATATTTCTTGCACGCCGCCTAAACTCCAGCCCGGCACCCGCGTCGTTTTCGCTACAGCTCCCGGTATGTCGAGTTTCCCATTAGCACCGGGCGGCGGCCAGGTGCTAGCTAGCACTAGCTCCTCCCCGCTGTAGCGTCTCCCGCTGCAAACCGTGGCTCCGTCCGCTGACCCGGGAGACCCCCGGGGCGATCCGTGCGTCCGTGATATATATACAGAGTGAAAGGTGTAGAAAGAAGAAGGAAGATAAAAAAAAAAAAGGCTGTTGCAACGGGCAGCCGACTCGTGTGGCGCCACCGGTCCGGTAGAACCGGAACCGGAAAAGTTAATGAATTATGAATATTAATGAATATTAATGAATGATACAAGGTATATAGTGTGGGTTGATTCAGCAAATATTTCACTCTGTGTAGTATTGCAATTGATTTGGATATTTTACCTTTAATATAATTAATATGTGACTTCCAACACAGTTTATTATCAATTATTACACCAAGAAATTTAGTTTCGGATACCTTTCAATCTCTACACCATTTACACTGAGTTTAGATACTAAGTTGTTGTGATGGTTGTTAAAAACTATAAATTTTGTCTTACTTAAATTGAGCGTTAATTTGTTTGAATCAAACCACAGTTTAAGCTTTCCTAATTCCTTTCCGAGTGTATCCAAAAGTTGTTCCTAATTGCTTCCACTGCATAATAAATTAGTGTCATCGGCAAACAATATTAAATCCATTTTTTTCTGAAACTTTACATATATCATTTATATACATATTGAATAACAATGGCCCCAAAACTGACCCCTGTGGGACTCCACAAGTAACCTTCAGTAACTGTGAGTTTTTGTTACCAACACGTACATACTGATATCTATTCTTTAAGTAACTACATAACCAGGACAGTGCTACTCCCCTAATACCACAATTTTGTAGTTTCTTTAATAATAAGTTATGATGCACTGTATCAAATGCTTTTTTAAGATCCAGGAATACCCCAACTGAATACTCTTTATTTTCAACGACAGTTGATATTTTTTCTATAAATTCCATTAGAGCAAATGCAGTTGTCCTCTTGTGTCTGAACCCATATTGCTGCTCACACAATAAATTATTCTTCAGTATGAAGTTGTCAGTTCTCTCATAGAATATTTTTTCAAGTATCTTGGAGAATTGCGGTAATAGTGAAATTGGTCTATAGTTTGAAAATTCCCCTCTGTCACTCGTCTTGTATATCGGAATTACTTTAGCTATTTTCATTGCATTGGGAAATATACCTGTTTGGAGAGACAGGTTACAGATATACGTCAGTGGTTTCACTAAGCATTCAATAATAGTTTTGACTAAGAGCATGTCAATACCATCACAGTCCGTAGATGTTTTACTTTTAAACGATTTAACAATTTCAATGACCTCTCTCTCGTCTGTGTTCTTTATGAAAATGGAGTCTTTTATAGCAGTGTTTTTGCTTATTGTATCACCTGTGGGTGCCGTAATGGGTATTTCTCGAGCCAAATTAGGACCAATGTTAACAAAAAAGTTATTAAAGTTATTCAAATATGATATTATTATATATATTATTATTCAAAAATGATTCAAATAAATGATGTTGCAAATAAAGAAATTCTGGAAAAGGCCTGTTCTCGATCGCTGAGTGAGATCATTACAGAAAGAAGGATGCGACTGGCAGGACACATTTTACATTTACCAAAACAAAAAGTGCCATGAGTTGGCTACCACCAGAGGGCAGAAGAAAAAGGAGCAAGCCAAAGAATACATGGCACAGGAGATTCCTTGAGGATCTGAAAAAACCCAACACCCCTTGGGAGGAGATGGAAAGTACAGCGGCTGATAGAGAGAGATGGAAACTTGCTGCCCGATGTGCCTGTAGGCACGGGAGGACCTAATTCTAAGTAAGAGATTTAAAGAGGCATGCACTGAAGCCAGCCATTCTTAGAAAGGCTACAAAAGATGATTCACTATGATGCTGCAATAATTAAATAATTAAAGAAAATATGACCAAAATATATCACAGACATTTCATTAAGACTTGTGTGAGCTGTTAAAATGTGGAAAAAGTGCAGTCAATGACCCCTTTAAGAATTTGGAAGCTTTTTGAAACTTTTTTTGTCATAAACTTGCAGCTTTTTGTGTAAATGTAAGACCTTTTTTTTTAAAGGTGCTACATTTTTTTTTTATTTTTCTTTTTTCCCTTGACAGTTTCTGCAGCTTTTCATGTAAAGTTAGTATTTTTTCTCATAAATTTGTCATTTTTGTCATGTTAATTTGAGCCTTTTCCATAAACATGCAGAAAAATGTCTGAACTATGACATCATAGAACATATCAGTATTGTAATGAATGATTTCACTTCACCTTGGAGTCTAGGAAGATACAGTTTTCACTTGAGAAAAATTGTCCTCAGTTTAGCTGAAATCATTGTGCGGTTTTAGCAGAATGCTGATAGTCACTCATGTCATTTTCCCACAAAAAGTATTTTGTTAAAATATTTTGATGAAAAGTCAAACAGTTAGCGCAAAACAATATCTGAGAACATGGAGTTATATCCATATTGTTTCAGTTACAATATTCTTATTACCAGCGTTTACCTGGTGTCCCAAATGGCCTGACTTCACACATTTCAGGTGTCATGTTAAACATCCGTGACACTTTATCCAGATGTTATTCTGTCATGTGTTCATGAGACCCACGTGTTGCTTGAATGGTTTTCAATTTCAGGAAGCTGTGCAGTGGCCACTAGACACGTCACACACACACACACACACACACACACACACACACACACACACACTCACACACACACTCACTGTCTAAAGCTTTGGCTTCCACTCAGCTGCTAAGAGGAACAAGCTGATGTTTGCAAAGCATTGTCTATAGTTGAAAGAGAGCCCATGGTGTCATTTTGACATTTTTAAGTGTGTTTGTGCATCGGTTTGGGTATGTGGAGTGGCTACTAACAGAAAAATTCTGATAAAAGCACAAGATCCTGTCACCTTTTTAGGGTCTGCCTTGGTTTCTCTCACAGTTGTCTAATGTGTGGTTGTAATTTGTGTCTGACTGTTATGTGGCAACCTGAGGTCATTGAAATGATACCACCCCCAGTTGCATCTCCACCCATTTTAATGACCTTTCATAGTGAGCCTCGGAACCCACACTGGTGGGTTAGTGGCACAACTAGGGGTGGGGCAAAAGATCAATTCAGCATAGTATTGCGATCCTTGGCACTCGTAATGATGCATCGATCCCTAGACACACAGACTGATTGTTTTTATTAATTCTATATATTTATGTAAATGCTGAAAACTCAGGTATTAATCAGCCAATTGAGTTTTCAGTCCATTAGATGGTGCAAAGTAAGCACATATTGTCAGGTGGAGTCATAGCTTTTGGACATTGGCAGCCAGGTGTACAAGTTAGGAAGCAGTTGGATGTGGTAAAAAGTTAACTCAAATATTGGGCTTTTTTTTTAGATTTTATAGCAAAGACATAACAAAAGACCTTGAGATGACACACTCACAAGAGCAGCACAAGGAGTGCTGCTCAAAAAAAAAAAAAAGAAAAAAAGAAAGAAAATTCATTTGGATCATGCAGGACAGCGCCACTCCTCTTGGAGCCATCCAGCAACAGCAGCATTAACAAATGACAGCTAAGCTAATGTAAGCCTCAAGGTGCTGATGCCTCGGTGCCAGAGCCTTGGTTGAGGTATGCATGCTGGGATCATCACCAAAATGTTATGGATTCTTCTCTCTAGCCCATGGACCATCCCTGGTAAAAATGTCATCTAAATCCATCCAGTAGTTTTGGAGTACATGCATGCACAGTGAAAATAATCTGCAGGTCACATGCCCATACTGTTGGCGGCAGCCTAGAGCCACCAAACTGATTGGAACAGCTGTAATCCAAACAAAAAAGAAGAGCACGTGGCAGACATTTTAAATGTTGGAAGCGATGGAGGTACATGAATACAATGACAATCAAGACGAACAGGAGCTTTTGCTGTTTAGTGACAGAGGAAGAAAACAGACGGGCAAAAAGACAGACATTTGTTCACCCATTATTGGCTGATTGCTCAGTACTTCCTTCTGGTGAGAGTTTCCGGGCACATGTGCAGTTCACTGCAACCATTTTCGGGCGAGGAATATTGGGACTTTTAGTTTTTAGCGGGTTTTTACCTTGTCCTTCCTCTGCAAAACTAAACAGCAAAACCAGTGTGAAAACAATCAATGTGATGAATAAATGGTGTGGTTGCTGAATATGTGTTTTTATGCCTCGGTGAAACAGAGGCGTACGGTAATCAGTTAGTGTGTCTGTTTGTGGCTGTGTGTATCTCTCTGTCTGTCTGTTTGTCCACCTCTCTGTTTCAGCTTGCCCGGTCAAAATTAAGTGGAACTAAAGGCTTATATCATTGTATTGCCATAGTTTGTTGACTTTGAATTTGCCAGAATTGTGAGATAAGGCTTTGTTTTCAAAATAAACACAAATATAATTCACCATTTCTGTCAATGCAGCCACAAAAACAGAAAATGTAATAACTATGCCGGGCCAGTAGAGGTTGGAGTGCCACTTTTTTACAGCCGCCTATGCTACCATGCCACAGGCACCAAGGCACAGCACCTTTGTGCTTTTTATTTTTCCTGTAACCACTATTTCATAACAGCTATTTATCTCTCAGCTAGAGATCGACTGTGACAGAAAGTCATCCATGTGCTGTGAAAAAAGTCTCAGGCCGCCTCTAGTGGCCCGGCATAGTTATTACAGTACCATTTTCCCCGGCTTCACTGACGGTAAAGGTAAGTTAATCCATTTTCTGTCTATGGTGCAGGAGCGCTCCCGTCAGCTCACCACCCTCTGGCGGTCAAGTTTTTTTTTCAAGAAAATATTCAGTTTAGATATAACAAATTTCAAAGGCTGTAACTTGAAAGTGGTAAGAGATAATGGCTTAGTCAATTAGAAAGATGTAGAATATGGTCCAAAGTTTGAGATGGGAGTAAATTTATGCATCTACTTTGCATAATGCAGCAGCAGCTGTATCAAATTACATAACTTTCGGTCAAAAGTGGACTTTGGACACATTTACACAAAGGATGGTTTTGATTTTTGTCTTTTTTTATCTTATCTTCAAAGTATATGAACCAGAAAATCAGTAGAATGTACACAAACAAATAAATACATCGGACCTACCACGCACCATGTCTCTTCATTCGTCCATTTTCATCATCCCTGGTCCTTAGTTCGTCTTCTGCCAGTCATTTGCTTTCTCTCCCACATCCAGAAAGTCTCATATGAATCTTACTAACTAACTACTAACTAACTAACCTGCACTTATATAGCACTTTTCTAGTCACAAAGACCACTCAAAGCGCTTTCACTAGTACTAACCCTCTACTCTAAGGGCCCACTACTCTTGTGATTTATTCCACCTCAATTTCGGTTACATAACAGCGCCGAACCGGCGCTATTGTTCTCTGTCATCATGTGCAGCTCCGTCGATGGCTGACAAAAATATACACGCTCCAGACCATCTTTCGCTGTCACAAAAGGTAAATATTTCCCTTCAGAAGCTAAATAATCTCTTTTTAGAATCACAGTTGGCAAAATTTGGAGCAAATGCTTCCTCCGTGTGGAAATATATGTTGGGATGGAGCCGTTGTTTACATTCTCTTCTTTGTGTTCCCGGAAATGATGTTTGAGGCAGTTCGTTTGGGTGAAGTCCTCCAGAGCAGTAAGCTATATGTGTCTGACATCTTGTGATGTGAAATGCTTGGTACAACTGGGTTTTCTGTGCTTTTTAGACACATCACGTGACAGGCGCAGAACTGTGACCTAGGCAGCAGGTGATGCACATGTTTTATGACAGCCAGACAATTAAAGGGTTAAATTTGTGTTTATTTTGAAAACAAAGCCTTATCTCAAAATTCTGGCAAATTAAAAGTCGAGAAAATATGGCCATACAATGATACAAGCCTTTAATTCCACTTAATTTTGACTGGGTAAGCTGAAACAGACAGGTGGGCAGATATAACCAACCAACCACACAACCACACATATAGACGCATTGAGCAATTACCGTATGCCTCTTTGTTTCACTAAGGCATAAAAACACTACGAGCGGCGCCAAACACCAATGACAGTCAAGCCAAAATAGCAGTAAAAGCAGTAAAAATCAACCAACTCTGGACACCCCTTGCACAACAAAGCCACTTCCAACCTCAGAACATGCCAGAAGTCAACACAGCCCACCAACCTCATAATATGCAGATACCTGTGTTGCTGCAGAAAACGAAGCCTACCCTGGGACATGTGGATCCCAGGCATGTGACCCAGTCCTACAGCTATGATGGTCCTGAAACTGCACAGAGAAGTGAAGACCAAAGCCGAGAAATCCCCGAGCACAGCAGAAAGGACCACAGCAGCACACCATCCCACTGAGGACTGAGATCCTGCAGCCACTGAAACAAAAGTGGTCGCGGTGAGTTGAAAAGAGTGAAAACTTATATGACCCATGTATTGACAGTTGTACTTTGGGGACAAAATTTGACTTTGAATAAGTTATCGAAAATATATGGTATCGCAATACTTAAGGAATCGTAGTATCATGATAGTAATGCATCATGACCCAAGTATCATGATGGGTATCATATTGTGAGGTCCCTTGCAATTCCCAACTCTAAGCACAACAATGCTTTTTCATGACTAGTCTCTATATATTCTGCTCACACAATTAGATATCCATGTCCCCAGTTAGTTCATTAATCAACAGTCATTTATATACAGTGGGGCAAAAAAGTACTTAGTCAGCCACCAATTGCGCAAGTTCTCCCACTTAAAAGATGAGAGAGGTCTCCAATTTTCATCATAGGTATACCTCAACTATGAGAGACAAAATGAGAAAAAAAAATCCAGAAAATCACATTGAAGGATTTTTAATGAATTAACTGGTAAATTCCTCAGTAAAATAAGTATTTGGTCACCTACAAACAAGCAAGATTTCTGGCTCTCACAGACCTGTAACTTCTTCTTTAAGAGGCTCCTCTGTCCTCCACTCGTTACCTGTATTAATGGCACCTGTTTGAACTCATTATCAGTATAAAAGACATCTGTCCACAACCTCAAACAGTCAGACTCCAAACTCCACTATGGCCAAGACCAAAGAGCTGTCAAAGGACACCAGAAAAAAAATTGTAGACCTGCACCAGGCTGGGAAGACTGAATCTGCAATAGGTAAGCAGCTTGGTGTGAAGAAATCAACTGTGGGAGCAATTATTAGAAAATGGAAGACATACAAGACCACTGATAATCTCCCTCGATCTGGGGCTCCACGCAAGATCTCACCCCGTGGGGTCAAAATTATCACGAGAACGGTGAGCAGAAATCCCAGAACCACATGGGGGGACCTAGTGAATGGCCTGCAGAGAGCTGGGACCAAAGTAACAAAGGCTACATCAGAAACACACTACGCCGCCAGGGACTCAAATCCTGCAGTGCCAGACGTGTCCCCCTGCTTAAGCCAGTACATGTCCAGGCCCATCTGAAGTTTGCTAGAGAGCATTTGGATGATCCAGAAGAGGATTGGGAGAATGTCATATGGTCAGATGACACCAAAATAGAACTTTTTGGTAAAAACTCAACTTGTCGTGTTTGGAGGAGAAAGAACACCATACCTACTGTGAAGCATGGGGGTGGAAACATCATACTTTGGGGCTGTTTTTCTGCAAAGGGACCAGGACGACTGATCCGTGTAAAAGAAAGAATGAATGGGGCCATGTATTGTGAGATTTTGAGTGAAAACCTCCTTCCACCAGCAAGGGCATTGAAGATGAAACATGGCTGGGTCTTTCAGCATGACAATGATCCCAAACACACCGCCAGGGCAACGAAGGAGTGGCTTCATAAGAAGCATTTCAAGGTCCTGGAGTGGCCTAGCCAGTCTCCAGATCTCAACCCCATAGAAAATCTTTGGAGGGAGTTGAAAGTCTGTGTTGCCCAGCGACAGCCCCAAAACATCACTGCTCTAGAGGAGATCTGCATGGAGGAATGGGCCAAAATACCAGCAACAGTGTGTGAAAACCTTGTGAAAACTTACAGAAAACGTTTGACCTCTGTCACTGCCAACAAAGGGTATATAACAAAATATTGAGATGAACTTTTGTTATTGACCAAATACTTATTTTACCGAGGAATTTACCAATTAATTCATTAAAAATCCTTCAATGTGATTTTCTGGATTTTTTCTTATTTTGTCTCTCATAGTTGAGGTATACCTATGATGAAAATTGGAGACCTCTCTCATCTTTTAAGTGGGAGAACATGCACAATTGGTGGCTGACTAAATACTTTTTTTACCTCACTGTATCTTATGTAGGGCTGGGTGATTTAACCTTAAATCAACATCATGGTTTATTGAAGCTTTCAAGTTGGTTTTTTTTCATAAATAAGTCACAAGAGTGTGGCATCAATGAATATATCATTGTAGTGATTTGGTCATAAATTAGCATAATATAATAACTAATAGGCCCACATAACAGATAGATCCCCCCCCACACACACACACACGCAACAAAACTAAACACTGTCGGTCCATAAGTCAGTCTCTGAACATGCTTCTTGAGGGCCTGTGGGCCACATGACTCATACTGGTGGCCAGCCATCTGCCAGCTGCTTCAAATACAGCCTTAGCTTGTCCAACCTGTTGTTCACTCCACTGCAAAACAGTCGTGATGATGCAGACAGCAGTCAGAGGCCAAGAGCAACCCAGCCTCGGTGCACTCTGCGCCAGCCTCCATGCAGCCCGCTCATCTCCTCCCAGCATCCCCAGATAGAACAAAGAATCAATCATCAATTATTCTATGGATTGACACCTCCTTTCTTCTGAACAGAACAGACTGCACACACACACACACACACACACACACACACACACACACACACACACACACACACACACAAAACGGAGCAGAGAAGAACCAAAAAATGACATGAGCAAGATTACGTCGGTTTTATGTCCTGACCACCGGTTTTGGTTTTATTTTGGATAATTGCCTACATAAACTGTTATTTTTTCCCACATAAATGTTATGTGTGGGATCTGACTGCTGGGACTTGCCATAGCCTAGCCGAGGGGGTTGGAGTTATGACGTCAGGCGGGCTATGGCTGGAGTATACATTGTGTTGTTCTAGCTAGTAAAGGGAGTTCAGTGTTCAGTCGAGAGAGTCTCCTGTCTCATGTTATTGGGACATAACATTTGGCGACGAGGACAAAAATGGGCACGTGTATCAGAGAACCACCTCCATTTCTACAGTCTCCGGGCACACCAGCTATACTGTGGGCCCGTTGGAGGGAGATGTTTGACGTGCATGTGGCTGCGGCCGGCCTGAGTGACGCCAGTAAGGAGAAACGAAGGAGCATGTTGATCCACAGCCTCGGTGAAGAAGGACAGCAGATATTTTTTGGGCTGCGCGGCAACGATTCGCTGGAAGGCGGTTTTGGAATTGATGGACAGTGCTTTCGGTGACTTTTCCACCATCACGGAGCGGAGGTACGAATTTTTTGACCGCCAACAGCAAACGGGTGAGTCTACTCAGTCTTTTATTACAGAGCTCTGCAGCCTAGCAAAGGAATGCGCCTTCGAGCCTATTGAGGAAGAGCTAGTCTGGAATAAGCTAGCCCACAGCACTAGCAACGTGTGGCTAAAGAGCAAGCTAAGGATAACCAAGGACACTCTCTCACTGGAACATGTGTTTTACATGGTTAAACAGTTTGAGTCTACAGTGCTGCAGAGTCTGCTGGTGTTGGCTAATAACAACATAGCCACCAAAGTTTTCCCGCCAAACGCAGATGTTAGCATGCTAGTTAATTCTTGGAGGCAGACTTCCGAGTGGCGGCGGACTAGGGCGCGGGACGGGGCCTACACTATCACCGCTAAGCCTTTGGTAGTGGGGTCCAGCGACACAACATGGGTGTGTGTGGCATGTGTGAGAAAGGGGCTGTTGAAGTGGTATGTGCTTAAACTCAACAGAGTCGATGTGCCTCTTATGGTGGACTCGGGGGCCGCCAGGTCCTGTTGAGTATGGCTACTCTAAAGAGACTCTTCCCAAAGAAAACCATCACTGCTGGGGCAGTGAAGGTGTTCGGTTATGGCCATGCAGAAATTGAAATGGCGGGTACAACTGACTTTTCGGTGATGTGTGGGTTGAAGACTGTACCCACATTCACTTTCCAAATTGTGTGCCAGGGAGCGGATTTGTTGGGAAGAGACCTCCTGGGTGAACTTGGATTCTCCATCAGGGACCCTGAGGGCTCAACGGTGCTGACTGTTTACCCTGATTGGCATGTCCACTGGCCGGCGTTGTTCAGAGGTTTGGGATGCGTCAGCGCATTCCACCACTGCCCACTCATAGATATGAATGTGACGCTGAAAATCCAACCACTACAGCACCTTCCCCTCGTGCTACGAGATGGTATCACGGCAGAGATGAACAAACTGCTGGAAGCTGGCATCATCGAGAAAGTGGATGCTTCGCCCTAGATATCTAATATCGTGGTGGCCAAGAAAAAATTGGGAGGCGTCAGACCATGTATAGATCTCAGGATGGTGAATAAAGCGATCATCCCAGACAAGTACCTGCTTCCAGCGATGGAGGAGCTGACGGCAATATTCAGTGGTTAGAAGATATTCACGAAACTCAACCTTCACCAGGGTTATCTGCAGGTGCCCCTTCACCCTGCCAGCAGGAACCTGACAGCGTTCGTGACCCACATGGGGTGTTCAGGTACACCCGGATGCCTTTTGGCCTGAGTTCAGCACCCAGCTGCTTCCAGAAGATAATGTCTACGATTCTAGCTGGTTTCAAGGGCTTGGTGGCATATCTAGATGACATCGTGGTGCATGGCACATCGCGGGAAGAGCACAATTATCAGTTGGAACGGGTCCTGACGGTATTTCAAGATCACGGAGTCACTTTAAATCAGGGGTCACCAACCTTTTTGAAACCAAGAGCACCAGCTTGACACACTCCTCTAAAATAACAAATTGTGTGTGTGCATATATATACAGTATATATATATATATATATATATATATATATATATATATATACTGTATATATATATATACTGTATATATATATATAAATAAATAATTATCAATAACTTAGAGTGGGTAACAGACAAGATCAATATTCAACACTTTATTTTTATTAATCTCAGCAATTGTTCAGATGATCACTTCTACATTTCATAAAAAAATGTCCAGTTTTCACCAGTCCCTTTTAACCATAAAAAACTAAATCCTTTAATTCATGAACTATGTTGAACCATGTTTGAAAAAGTTATGCAACATTTAAGAAAAATCAACTTTTATATTAAATAAATCTTATCACATTTTTAACTGAACAAATCTGCTGCAATTCTGCTCAAAATCTGTTACATTTAATAAACACACTTTTGTGTGTTCTTCTTCACTGGAATTATATCCATACAGTTCTTGCCAAGAATCATGCTTGAGCAACCAGCACTGTCCTTTCATGAGAAGCTAAACAGCGCTGAGAGTGCTTATATGCACGGTGGCGCAGTGGTTAGCACCGTGGCAGCAGTTTACCCTCGGCCGGGGGATCGCGGGGATCGTGGGTTCGATCCCTGCCCCCGGCCAACAGTGATCTGTGTGGAGTTTGCATGTTCTGGTGGTGCATGTTCTCGTTTTTCATGCAAAAACATGCAGGTTAGGGAGTTAAGGGGCGCTTGCGCACGCAGCGGCTGGTGGCTTGTCACCGGACTGCAGAACAAATCCACCTACGGGTACCACATAAGTCCAAAAAAAAAGAGTGGGCAGTGAAGTGTCGCTCCACATAGTGGCGCTTTGCCGTCGCCCCGCAAATGAAACACACGCAGCTTCCTTTCACGGTAGTAAAAAAGAACTCTTCCTCCCGCTCACTTTGAAAATGATAAATTTTCTGTCTTTTTTTTTGCCATGTTTTTGGGCTTGGAAACTGCACTCCGCTCACCATCTTAACTGCCTGCTAGCTAAGCTTACGCTCCACAAGCGCGAAGGTTTTGTCATGCGCACAATACTGACCTTTGAACTAGGTCAGAGTTCACCTTAACTTTACGTATAATAAACTTATTTTCATTTTTTTTATTTTTAAGACATTGTCACTTTAAAATCTATATAAATGCAAGTGTGATTTTAAAAAATATAAAAAATATAAAATAAAAAATAGCGGCAGAAAAAATTACATCTTAGATGCAGCTCACTTGCGAGTTGTGCTATTTTTAGAACAGGCCTGCGGGCGACTCATGTGGTCCCCGCGGGCACCGCGTTGGTGACCCCTGCTTTAAATGGAGAAAAATGCATCTTTGCGGTGGACTCCATAGAGTTTGTGGGGTTCCGGCTGACGGGAGGGGGGCTGCGACCCCTACATTCAAACATGGAGGCAGTCCTGCGCCTCCTAGAACCATCGACACCCGCACAGATTTCCTTGTTTCTGGGCATGGTGAATTTTCATGGGCGTTTTCTTCCCCAGTACTCGGAGACGATTGGACCCCTTCGGGCCTTGTTGAAACAGGATGCACCGTAGGAATGGACTCCAGCCTGTTCTGAGGCGGTTGCCAAGCTGAAGCGCCAACTCACCTCCCCTCCGGTGCTGGCCCATTTTGACCCAAAGCAGCCAACTATTGTGACTTGTGACGCATCTGGCTCTGCAGTAGGGGTGGTTATGTCCCACGTGCAGGACGGTATGGCGCACCCGGTGGCGTTCGCATTGAGGCCCCTCTCAGCAGCCGGACAAAAGTATGCCGTGGGTGAGAGAGAGGTGCTAGCCTGCATCTGGGCATGTGAACAGTGGCATATTTATCTCTACGGGCACCATTTTGTCCTGAGGATGGACCACTGAGCACTGACGACGCTGCTGGAGACGTCGGGTTCGGGACACAGGCCTTTGAGGATCCACAGGTGGACGGAGCGGCCGAGGACCTACAATTTCACCATTCAGTTCATCCCTGGCAAAGATAACGTAGTGGCGGATCGCCTGTCCCACACCACGGCTAACCCCATGCAATTAAACGACAAGGATGACGACCCAGAAGAGGGGTATTCAATTCAATTCAATTCAACTTTATTTATATAGCACCATTTCACAACAAAAGTCAGCTCATAGCACTTTCAACTGTAGAGGAAACCCCCACAATTGCAGAAAGACCCCAGCAATCAGGTGATCCCCTGTGAGCAAGCGCTTGCCGACAGTGGAGAGGAAAAACTCCCTTTTAACAGGAAGAAACCTCCAGCAGAACCAGGCTCAGGGAAGGGCAGTCATCTGCTGCGACTAGCTGGGGGGTGAGGGGATAGAAAAGATGAAAAGAACAGACATGTAGAGAGCAAACAGCACAACGGGGACTCAATCTATGGGAGAGAGCAAACAGATGTTAAAGACCAGCAAAAATATTTCATTGAGAGTTAAAAAAAGAAGTGAAGCATTGTTGGAGGTCCCCCAGTTGTCTAAACCTATTAGCAGCATAACTAAGGGAGGGTTCAGGGACACATGATCCCTCCCTAATTATAGGCTATATCAAAAAAGAAGGTTTTAACCATATTCTTAAAAACAGAGATAGAGTCTGACTCCCGAATCCAGATTGGCAGCTGGTTTCACAGGAGAGGAGCTTGATAACTGAAGGCTCTGCCTCCCATTGTACTTTTGGAGATTCTAGGTATTACAAGTAACCCTGCATTTTGGGAGCGTAGTGCTCTGTTAGGATAATAGGGTAGTATCAGATCTTTTAAATAAAAAGGGGCCTGATTATTTAGAGCTTTGTAAGTGAGAAGAAGGATTTTAAACTTAATTCTAAACTCTATGGGAAGCCAATGAAGGGAAGCCAGAACCGGAGAGATATGATCTCTCTTTCTAATACCTGTTAAAACTCTTGCTGCAGCATTTTGGATCAACTGAAGACTTTTTAAAGATGTTTCAGGACAACCTGATAATAAAGAGTTACAATAATCTAATCTAGAGCTAACAAAAGTGTGGCTCACTTTCTCAGCATCACTCTGAGACAAGATGCTCCTAATCCTGGCAATATTATGCAAATAATAGAAGGCAGTCTTAGAAACAAGTTTAATGTATGAATTGAAAAACAGGGCTTGATCAAAAATAACTCCAAGGTCCCTCACAGAACTATTAAGAGAAAGAGTAACCGCATCCAAACTAAGAGTTTGATTTGGAAAGGTATTGCTAAGGTTTTTTGGACCAACAAGAATGACTTCAGTCTTATCTGAATTTAATAGCAGGAAATTGCAAGTCAACAAGCTTTGATTTCCTTAAGACAGGCCTCTAACTTGGCTAAATGATTACTATCATCTGGCTTCATTTACAGGTATAATTGTGTGTCATCTGCATAACAATGAAAATGTATACAGTGCTTTCTAGTAATGTTGCCTCGCGGAAGCATATATAAACTAAATGTCATGACTCGCCGCTCATCATCTACCTCAGCTGCGCGCACACCTGCGCCTCATCAGCCACGGGCTATTTAGCCCACTCAGCCCAGTGCAGCGGTCTGGAGCCGTCTGTTCGCATCGGCACTTCTTCGCAGCTGGATCGTCTCCCTTCGACAGCTAAGCTACGCTTTCAAGTAAGCATCATCCTAACTTTTACAAGTCTTCTCCCCTGTGCACAGGTGGATTCCTTGGCGGCGGATATCCCGTCATCGCCATCCTTCCCTCATCGTCGTCACTGGCTCAGCAGGACGCTGTCTCCCGGGCTTCTCCCTTGGCCAACGCCAGCCACCCGTCACCTACAAGTAAGCAGCAGTCTGCTCATTATACCTGTCTTGGTGTGGTGCCCTTTACCCTTGTCCTCTGCTCTCTCTGTAGGGTTGCCTGGCTGTACGGTGTTCTGCTCTGTTTCTTGTGCATCAGCGTTCACCCACATCACATATACATATCTCATACATTCACCCATACACGCCTGCTTGTTGAATAAAAGCTATTAAATCTTCTCTGAGCCTGCGTGCATGTTTCCTGAGCCAGACATTATGTCAGTACGGCTCCAGCAGAGCGGCTCAGCAGACAGTGAGCTCGCACGCCGCTTTACCACCCTCGAGGCTCGGGTGGATTTAATAGGCCACCAACAGGTGATTTTGAACCAATTGACTAACATCACTCAATGGTTAGACCGTGTGGACCCCCAGCAGGTGTTCCCCCCGGCTTGTCGGGGGGGGGGGGGAGCTCCAGCCCCTTCCGTGGCTGGCCAGTCTGCTGCGGGAACGCCAACCCGACTCACGCCAATTCCAACCCCCGCCCGCTTTAGCGGTAAGCTCGGCGGAGCGCGAGGGTTCATCATGCAGTGCGAGTCGGTGTTTCTGCGCGTTCCCAGGGATTTTCCCTCGGACCACAGCCGAATTGGCTATATAGGTAATCTCCTGGAGGGGCGAGCGCTAACTTGGGCTTACGCCGTCATGGCGAAGCCCAGTTACGTGAACCTCTCCTACGGCCAGTTCATGCAGAGTTTTCTCGAGGTGTTTGACCATTCTCGGCGAGATAGCGTCCTCGCTGACCGTCTCCTTGGCCTCCAACAGAGAAGCCGGTCAGTGATGGATTACACTATCAACTTCCGGGTCGCAGCGGAGGAGGTGGGCTGCGGTGAGGCGTCACTCTGTAGCATTTTCCTCCGCAGCCTCAACTCCGGTCTGAGGGATGAGCTGGCCAGCCGAGACCTTCCGGAAAGGCTGTCAGAGCTAATCTCCCTGGCAATTAGCTTGGATAACAGGCTGCAGGAGCGATCCGCTGAGCAGAAGTTAATCGGCCGCTCGTGCAGAGGTTCAGTCCGCACGCCTCAGGCTCGCCCCCTGGCGTTACCAGCTCCGGAGCCTTCCGAGGAGTTGGAGGCAATGGTAGTTGGCCGGTCAAGGCTCCACCTAGCGGAGAAACAGTGCCGTCGGGAGCTGGGCCTCTGCATGTATTGCGGAGGCGATCAGCATGCCGTGGAGCATTGTCCGGAGAAGCCAAACGGGTTGGTCCGCGAGTCACTGTAGGGGGCCTCGTGGACTCTAACTGGTCGAATCCCCTCACAAGTTTGTCGCTGCCCATACGATTCTGTCATAATTCCACAAGGCACCTCACACACGCACTGGTGGACTCAGGAGCAGAGCAGAGCTTCATTTCTAAGAGCCTGGCAACCTAATTGGGCATCCCTTGCCACCCTCTGGCCGCTCCTCTCAGCCTGGTCACCCTCTCCCGTGCACCCCTTGGACAAGTGACTCATCGCACCCAGCCGGTCCCTGTAATAATCTCAGGTAACCACCGGGAGGATCTCACCTTGTATGTCCTATCTTCTTCCGTGTCACCTGTCATCCTAGGTTACCCCTGGTTGCGCGTGCACAACCCAGTGCTGGATTGGCAGAAAGGAAGAATCGCCGCCTGGAGCTCCTTTTGTATGGGCACCTCCCTCCAGTCGGCAGCCTGCGCCCCATCTTCCCCTCCTCCGGCCTCGGACGCCGCGCCTCCGGACCTCACCCTGGTGCCCTCGGAGTTCCATGATCTGGGCCTCGTGTTCAGTAAATCCAGGGTGATGTCTCTCCCTACTCACTGGCCCTACGACTGCGCCATCAACATCCGCCCGGGGGCTCCCTTGCCATCCGGACGCCTCTACAGCCTGTCAGCGCCGGAGCGGGAGGCCATGGACAGTTACATCAAGGAGTCACTCAATGCAGGAATCATCCGCCCTTCTTCGTCTCCGCTCGGCGCAGGGTTTTTCTTCGTCTCGAAGAAGGATGGGTCACTCCGCCCCTGTATTGATTTTCGGGCCCTGAATGACATCACGGAGAAGGACCGCTACACCCTGCCATTAATGGACACTGCCTTCCACTCCCTCCAGGGGGCGACCTGGTTCACTAAGTTGGATCTCCGCAATGCTTATCACCTCGTCCGGATCCGGGAGGGGGATGAGTGGAAGATGGCCTTTCGTACGCCTAGTGGTCACTTCGAGTACCTGGTAATGCCGTTTGGGCTGACCAACGCCCCTGCTGTGTTTCAACGCCTTATAAACGACGTCCTACGTGATTTCCTGGGCCTCTTCGTGTTTGTGTACCTGGATGACATTCTCATCTTCTCCAGGTCACGGGAGGTCCACGTGAGACGGGTCCTACAGCGGCTACTGGAGAACAGGCTGTATGTCAAGGCGGAAAAGTGCGAGTTTTACGCCAAGACCACCTCCTTCCTAGGGTTCGTAATCTCGCACAATCAAGTCCTTCCCGACCCCGCGAAGGTTAAAGCGGTGGTCGAGTGGCCCACGCTGACCTCCAGAAAGCAGGTGCAGCAGTTTATTGGGTTTGCCAACTTTTATCGCCGCTTTGTGCCCAATTTTGGTGCCATCGTTTCCCCTTTGACCAGCCTCACTTCTCTCAAGAACCCCTTCTGGTGGACCGAAGAGGTTGCAGCGGCCTTTGAGGCATTGAAGATGGAGTTCTCCTCCTCCCGGGTCTTGACCCAGGTTGATCCCGCGCTGCAGTGCTTGGTCGAAGTCGACACGTCTGATACGGGAGTGGGGGCGGTGCTGTTCCAGCGATCACCCACCGATGGGGTCAAGCGACCCTGCGCCTTCTTCTCACAGCGCCTGTCTCCGGCTGAGCGCAACTACGATGTCGGGGACAGGGAGCTTCTCGCCATCAAGCTCGCACTGCAGGAGTGGCGCCACTGGTTGGAGGGGGCTGCCCAGCCATTCGTGGTGTTAACGGACCACAAGAACCTGGAATATTTAAGATCTGCCAGACGACTGAATGCCCGCCAGGCACGCTGGTCCTTGTTCTTCGCCCGGTTCCGCTTCACCATCACCTACCGTCCTGGTTCTAAGAACGGCCTGCCCGATGCCCTGTCCAGGCAGTTTGCCCCTGTGACCTCGGAGGAGCCGGGTCATGCCATCTTGCCTAGCTCGTGTGTTGTGGGGGCGATTTCCTGGTCCATCAGGGTCAAGATCCGGAGGGCACAGGAGACCGAACCGGACCCTGGCGGCGGACTGGAAGGGAAGCTGTTTGTTCCATCGACTGTTCGGGGGGAGGTCATCCATTGGGTTCACACCTCCAAACTCGCCTGTCACCCTGGTGTCTCCCGGCTAGTGGATCTTCTCCAGCGTTCCTTTTGGTGGCCGGGTCTCCAGAAGGACGCCGCCAACTACGTCCGGGCGTACCCTGTGTGTGCTACCGGCAAGTCTGCTAATTCTCCCACCGCGGGTCTGCTCTAGCCCCTGCCGGTCCCAGGCACGCCCTGATCCCACATAGCCCTCGACTTCGTCACTGGCCTCCCGGTCTCTAACACATACGATGCTGTGCTGACCATTGTAGATCGGTCCTCCAAGGCTGCCCACTCCGTGCCACTCCGGGGCCTCCCTACGGCGCAGGAGACAGCGGACCTCCTTGTCCAGCACGTAGTCAGGCTGCACGGGATACCGGTGGATGTCGTCTCTGACCGGGGGCCCCAATTTGTCTCTGAGGTATGGAGGTGTTTCTGCAATGCTCTGGGGGCCACGGTAAGCCTCTCTTCCGGCCACCACCCGCAGTCCAACGGGCAGTGTGAGCGTGCCAACCAGGAACTGGAAGCTGCCCTGCACTGCGTCACCTCCTCCAACCCATCGTCCTGGAGCGCGCACCTGGCCTGGGTGGAGTATGCCCACAACACGGCATGGTCTTCTGCCACGGGGATGTCCCCCTTTAAGGCGTCCTTGGGGTACGACCCACCTTTGTTCCCAGAGCAGGAGGGCGAGCTGGCCGTTCCCTCCATCCAGGCGCACCTGAGACGCTGTCGGAGTCTGTGGACCAGAGCGCGCGATGCGCTATTACGCACGGCGGCGCGCAACAGCTCCACGGCGAACCGCCACAGGAGACCGGCCCCTGCCTACCAGGTGGGCCAACGAGTCTGGTTATCCTCTCATGACATTAACCTCAAGGCTGAGAAGAGGTAGCTGGCCCCATGCTTCATTGGCCCTTTTATCATCTCAAAAATCATCAACCTGGTGGCTGTGCGTCTGGCCCTCCCCCCCTCCCTCCGCATATGTCCCACCTTCCACGTGTCAAAGATCAAGTCCGTGGTCTCCGATCCTCTCTGTTCCCCGCCCGCGGTGCCACCCGCGCCTCTGATGATCGACAGCCATCCGGCCTGGAGAGTCGCTTCCATCATGGACTCCTGGCGCCGAGGTCACGGGCTGCAGTACTTGGTGGACTGGGAGGGATTTGGTCCTGAGTGGAGGTCTTGGGTGCGCTCTTCCTTGGTGTTGGACAGGAGTCTCATCACGGAGTTCCACCGGGCGCACCCGGACAAACCAGCGCCAGGAGGCGCTGCTAGCGGGGGGGAGTACTGTCACGACTCGCCACTCATCATCTGCCTCAGCTGCGCGCACACCTGCGCCTCGTCAGCCACGGGCTATTTAGCTCACTCAGCCCAGTGCAGCGGTCTGGAGCCGTCTGTTCGCATCGGCACTTCTTCGCAGCTGGATCGTCTCCCTACGACAGCTAAGCTACGCTTTCACGTAAGCATCATCCTACCTTTTGCAAGTCTTCTCCCCTGTGCACAGGTGGATTCCTTGGCGGCGGATATCCCGTCATCGCCATCCTTCCCTCATCATCGTCACTGGCTCAGCAGGACACTGTCTCCTGGGCTTCTCCCTTGGCCAACGCCAGCCACCCGTCACCTACAAGTAAGCAGCAGTCTGCTCATTATACCTGTCTTGGTGTGGTGCCCTTTACCCTTGTCCTCTGCTCTCTCCATAGGGTTGCCTGGCTGTACGGTGTTCTGCTCTGTTTCCTGTGCATCGGCGTTCACCCACATCACATATACATATCTCATACATTCACCCATACACGCCTGCTTGTTGAATAAAAGCTATTAAATCTTCTCTGAGCCTGCGTGCGTGTTTCCTGAGCCGGACATTATGTCACTAAAAAGAATAGTGCCTAGCACAGATCTCTGTGGAACTCCGTGACTGAGCTTTGAGTTGGAAGAAAAGTCATTACTGACATGAACAAACTGGAACCTATCAGGTAAATAAGATCTAAACCACTGCAACGAAGTTCCATTAAGTCCAACATAGTGTTCTAATCTATCAAGTAGAATATTATGATCGATAGTATCAGAAGCTGCACAAAGGTCTAAAAGGACAAGTACAAAAACAAGTCCATTATCAGATGCGATAAGGAGGTCATTAGTAACCTTCACTAAGGCTGTTTCAGTACTATGATGGATTCTAAACTGTCATGTTTGCCCTTTTCAGGGCATGAATGAGGCACCAAATGCCGACAGTGAGTTTGCTTATTTATTAACAGAAAGCCACAAAATAATGAGCCACGGGGGGCAAAACACATACACTAAACGTGAAACACAAAGAAAGAGTACAGACACCTACAAAAGAGAATAGCGAGGGTGAAACCTGACGCTGTAGAATAAACACTTACATATGATTGTAGCGAGGGCGAAACCTGATGCTGTAGCGAGACTGGAGCCGGACGTAGGGACTCCAGTCTAAGGTTGACGAGATCAAATCGCAACAAAGACTAAGTCTAGCTGGCAATCTTAAATAGGAAACAGAAACTAAAACTACAAACAGGTGTGGCGTAACAGTAATTACAAAGTGCACACAGCTGTGACAGGTCATGAGCAGATTTGACAGCACGAAGTCCTGCCATGGCGCTGTCAAAATAAAAGCACAGCCATAATAACGAAAACGTAATTAAATACACACATGGAAAAAAGGGAAATAAACAGGAGACCCGAGCACATTACGGAACCGAACCCGGGATCATGACACTAAGCCCAGATTGAAACTCTTCAAATAAACTATTTCCCTGCAAGTGGTCAAATAATTGCGTAGCAACAACTTTTTCTAAGATTTTTGAAATGAAAGGCAGATTAGAGATTAGTCTATAATTAGGTAAAACTCCTGGATCCAGCATTGGCTTTTTGAGTAAGGGTTTATTAATTACAGCAGTTTTAAAAGCCTGCGGTACATGGCCTGATGTTAATGAAGAATTGATTATTTGAAGAATAGAGCTACCAATAAATGGGAAGACTTCTTTAAATAACCTGGTAGGAATAGGGTCTAAAAAAAAAAGCAAGTTGAAGGCTTGGATGAGGAAATTATTTTATCTAATTCTAAAAGGTCAATTGGAGTAAATTCATCCAAACAGATATCACTTGAAGGAGTTGTAGTAGTTAATGTGTTTAAGTTAACGGTGGGAAGAATATGACTAATTTTATCTCTAATAGATGAAATTTTATTATTGAAAAAGTTCATAAAGTCTTGACAAGTAAGCTCTAAGGGAATGCTAGGATTGACAGAGTCCTGACTCTTTGTCAGCCTGGCTACAGTGCTGAAAAGAAACCTGGGATTTTTCTTGTTCTCTTCTATTAATGTAGAATAATAACTTGTAGCTTTCCTTAGATTTTTTTTTATAAAATAGAAGATGATTTCTCCAAGCTAAATAGATTTCATCTAATTTAGTGGAATGCCATTTTCTTTCTAATTGACAAGTCTTGTGTTTTAAGCTATGAGTTTCTGTGTTGAACCAAGGAGTTAGAAATCTCTGATTAGACTTTTTCTTTTTTAAAGGGGCCACCATGTCGAGAGTCTGATGCAGAGAAGCTGTAACACTATCTACCATGCTATCATTTACAGAAGGAGCAAGCTCTCCATAGCTTATTTCCATTGTGTTGACACATGGCATAGAGGAAACAATCTGTATAAATTACATAATAACATAAATTACATAAAAACAACATCATCTGGGAGGCATCTACTGTAGTAATGTTTTTCTTTAGGAGCCAAATAGTCAGAAATAGTAAAATCAAAGGTTAACAAATAACGGTCTGACAATACAGGGTTATGAAGAGACACTGCCAGATTTTCTATTTCTATGCCATATATCAGAACAAGGTCCAACGTGTGATGGAGATAATGGGTAGAATTTCCTCCTTTCTGAGAAAACCCCATCTAGTCTAATATTGAATTAATTAATTCAATATTCAATATTAATTAATATTGAATTAAATGGCATATTAAGGCAATCACTATCTACATCTACATGTATATTAAAGTCCCCTACTATAATTTTTCTGCCTGATTTCAACACTAAATCTGCTAAGAATTTGGCAAATTCACATAAAAACTCTGAGTAAGCTGATGGAGGACTATAAACTATGGCAAATAAAAATGGGTTTAACCTAAAATTGTTCAACTGCCCAATATTGAGGATCAGGCCCTCAAAGGAATTATAACATGTTTTTTGCTTTATAACTAGTAATTTGGAATGGCAAATTGTCACTCCTCCTCCTCCACGACCAGAACTTCTGGGATTTTGACAGTATAAATAACCAAAGGGAGTTGACTCATTTAAACCAACATAATCCTCTTGCCCTAACCAAGTCTCTGTGAGGAATATTAAATCAATCTGATGATCAGTTAACAGATCATGGACTAGCAGAGACTTGGGAGTTAGAGACCTAATATTTAACAAACCACATTTAATTTGTAAATTATGAGGAGGAAGAGAGGCCAAGTCAAATTTAGAGGCTTCATGTTTAATTTGAGTTTTATCAACTTTTTGTTTAATCACTTTGGGATGCTTATATATTATATTTTTATTTACTTGGGAGGGAGCAGACAATGATTCTTTGATGAGGAAGACAGGGGCTAAGTTGAGGGGTGGCGGATGAAGAGGAGCTGCAGAGGGGCGTGTAAGACTGCGACTCTGCTTCCTGGTCCCAACTCTGAGTTGTCAAGATTTGGAAGTTTGGATAAAAATGATGCCAGATTGTTAGATAAAAGAGACGCACCATCCAAAGTGGGATGGATGCCATCTCATGTAATAAGACCAGGTTTTCCCCAGAATGAGTTCCAGTTGTCTATGTAGCCCACATCGTTTGCAGGACACCACACAGACAGCCAGCGGTTGAAGGTTGACATGCAGCTAAACATGTCATCACTGGTCAGATTGGGGAGGGGCCCAGAGAATACTACAGAGGCAGACATTGTTTATGCAAAGTCACACACCAATTCCACACTAAGTTTTGTGACTTCCGACTGCCAGAGTCGGATGTCGTTAATGCCGGCGTGGATAACAATTGAGTATTTACAGATATTTTAAGCCAGGACTTTCAAATTTGACTCGATGTCGCTTGCTGTGGCCCCGGGAATGTATTTGACTATGGCCGCTGGAGTCTCTATGTTCACGTTTCTGACTATAGAGTCACCAATGATCAGAGTTTTTTCCTCAGCGGGTGTGTCGCTGAGCGGGGAAAAGCGATTGGAAACATGAACAGATTGGTGGTGAACCAGGGGCTTGCGACTATGCTTCCTTCTCACCATCACCCACCCATTCTCTCCTGGCTGCTCAGGAGAGGTGGAAGCCAGGAGACGGCTAGCAGGCTCTATGCTACGGTGCTCCGCTGCAGCTAACGGGAGTCCATCATTATTAATTGGCGCAGACAGTGTTTCAATGCAGCGGAGCCGGGATTCCAAATCGCACAACCTTGCCTCAAGTGCCTCAAAAAGACAACATTTATTACATTTACCTTTATCACTAAAAGAGGCAGAGGTGTAGCTAAACATCTGACACAGACAACACACCAGAGGAGAAGGGGAAGGAGAGCTAGTAGCCATAGCTAGTGGCTAACCCAAAACTGACACAGACACCGATGATAGGTGAACAGAAGGTTAAACTGGGTGATTAGGTGACACTGAGTGCACACACAGGTGCAAGAGGCTTGTTAAACAGAAGTGAGAGGTGATGGTAGATGGAAAAAAAAATGATTAAAATACAATTAAAGGCAATAATCCTCAGGAGATTGAGGAGAGCTAACCACAGAGCAAACCACACAACAGCCAGCAACACAGGAAGTGATGATACATTACAGCAGGAAGCGTCCACCAATGATCTGGTCAATACGCTGCACGGGGCCCTCCAGGATATGGTATCCCCTCAGGAACTTCAGCCAGAGTCAGAACAAGACTCCGTGTTGTCGCAACTGTGCTTGGTGATTAGGGAGGGTTGGCCCGCAAAGGTACAGGGCGAATTGGCTCCTTTCCACCGAGTTAAAGATGAACTGAGCTGCTGGAATGATGTGTACGTGGCGAGGGGGCACTGCACATTGATCCCGATGTCCCTGAGGCTGTGTGTCCTGGCAATGCTCCACGAGGGCCACTTGGGTGTGGTCAGAGTAAAACAGCACAGCAGGGATTCAGTGTGGTGGCTGGGTATTGATAAGGACATTGAAACCATAGTGAAACGCTGTGTTCCTTCTTTGGACAGTGGGAAGACCGGCGGACCACCCCCTCCACCCTTGCGGCCGGTGTCATACCCGGAGGACCCTTGGGGGCACATACAGTTGGACATCTGCAGCGAACTGCATGCAGCACCCCAGAACAGCCGGTTCTTGCTCGTGGCCTATGACTTGTTCTCAAAGTGGCTGGAGGTGCTGCCAACCAACTTGGTTACAACGGACATGGTTACGGGTTTCCTCTCCTCACTGTTTGCCAGACGGGGAGTCCTGAATGAAATTATGACAGACGACAGTCCACAGTTCACCTCAGGGGCATTTGAGGAGTTCTTGGACGCTAGGGGCATGAAACACATTAAGATGGCGTTTTGCCATCCCCAGGCCAATGGAGGTGTTGAACGTTTTAACAAGACCCTAAAAATCGGACTGAAGGCCCATTTGGCGGATGGTTTCACATTCCAGGATGCTTTCCAGAGCACGCTGCTCCACTACAGGGTGACAGCCCGTGCTATGACAGGTTGCTCCCCGGCGGCTCTCATGCTGGGACTTGAACTACTTCTGCCTTTGGATCGACTGTGACCACCCACGACCCCTCCTCCAGGGAAAGTGCGCTCTCTACGGGACCGAGTCACTGCACAACAGCATAAGATGAAGCAACGATTTGACAGGAGGCACAAGGCGAGAGGCTACGGATTGAAGATGTCAGATCAGGTGGGGATCAAGCATCCTAACCATGCTGGACCATCCTAACCACAAGTTGCAGCCGCTTTGGATGGGGCCCCTGAGGAGGCCCAAAGCAACGGGGCCAGGACACGTTTGAGCTAGCGGATGGGTCACGCTAGCACTCCAGTAGACTCAGGAAGTCACCACCGGAACAGAGAACTGGAACTACGGCAGGACGATCTGCTGTGAGGTGGGACTTGTTGGACTGGGGTGGTGAGGATTCACAGGCTTGGCCGACGGTGCCTGTTGCAGGGTCCCCACATAGGGGACGCCCTGCTAGGGTTCGTCAGAGGCCCAGGTACCTGGAGGACTATGTACTTCGTACAGCAATATTTGATGCGTGTTGGGACTAAAGCGGCAGAATAGTCCGCTCCAACACAATGGGGCATTCTGGCAGTCTACCCAGATGCCCATTTGGCTGGTTGTGCTTGTTTAATTAGTGTCATGTATTAAAAAAAAAAAAAAAAGATGACCCTATGTTTAAGTTCTTTTCCCTATTCTGGGGGGCTCTGACTTTGTAAGGGGGGGGAAATGTTATGTGTGGGATCTGACTGCTGGGGTTTGCCGTAGCCTGGCCGAGGGGGTTGTGGTTATGACGTCAGGTGGGCTACAGCTGGAGTATATATTGTGTTGTTCTAGCTAATAAAGGGAGTCCAGTGTTCAGTCGAGAGAGTCTCCCATCTCATGTTATTGGGACATAACAATATAGACTTCTTTACCTTGACCATACGCTGACAGTGCTGCCTTGAGAGCTCTTATTGTGTAAAATCTAGAGGAAGTCAACATGATATTGGCACTATTTTCCTTATTTTTGACAAATGAGGTTTGTGGTGTGAGACAGAGAGTAAAAAAGTGAGACTCACTCCCAAAGAGTGAGAATTGATAACACTAATGTAGTACTGCTAACTGCGCACAATATCATAGCCATTTATTTATCAATGTTACCTAAATTTACTAATCCAGTGGGAAATATTCAAAAATCATACTAAGCTGTTCATGCCTATTAAAAAATAGCTCAGAACTGGTTCATTCCACTGTAACTCCATAGCTTGTTGCTAACTTCCAGGAAGTATTTTGCACTCCATGATCTGACATTGATGTAAAAAAGTTTTAAAAGTGGTCCATTGGAGTGAACTGAGTTGACGCACTTTGTCTATCATGAATGCATTATCCACACCCACAGACAGTCCAAAAAGCGAACTTTAGCCAACAGAAAAAGCAAACAGTTGGTCTGCTCTGTCTAGCCTCATGCTAACTTCCAATTATCAGGCCGCTCACAGACAATTCATTCTCCACAGTCTAATTAAATGTAATCTTTGGTCCAAATGTCCACATAGTATGACAGCTGTTCTTCAGAAAACTGATTTGATCACCCAGGATTGCATAAAATGAGGCGCTTGTGTGTGGAATCGATTGCATGCCATGCCACAGACTGTCTAAGTGGAACAGTTGTTCCGTATTTCAAGTTTCATTATAACAGAAAGTGCCTTTGGGGGCGTTAATTTGCATTTTCTTATTTATTATTTGGACTACCATAATTAATTGTGTTAACATGTTAATATTCCCAAGCACTAATTAAAACACAGAGATATTTTGACCAAAGCTTGTTAAAGGCATTTCAATAACACCTCTGGGAACTGTGCCATCATGTGGAAACGAGGTGTAATATGTCCCCTTTCTCAGCAACAAGACAAGGAGCATCAGTGGCTCCATAGTTTTAAAGTGATACTCTGCCAAAATCATTTTTTTTTCTTGTTAGCATGTCTGTAAGATGTTTTTTATGACTTACAAAACATATTAAGAGTGAAATCACTCCAATGTCTCGTTTTTGTTGTTGTTGTTGTTTTGCTTTAAAGTTTCACTTAAGCCCCACCCCCTGAAAAAAGGCGTGTTTAGACAGCATGTTTTTTGCTGACGCAACTATGCATGGTGCTGGCATGTCTGTAGTGTTGAGCCAATCGGGACTCTCTGGCCTAAACGAAGTTAGCCTCCAGGCCAGTTAGCATTTTTTAACCAGCTGCTTTGAAAACTTGACCCAAATTAAGATGGGTTTTACCATTAAACTGCTTTTAAGGACTGATGCAGTTTCAGTCATTATCCTGGTCCATCATGCATACAACTGGGCATGTCCTTCAACTGGTAAGTTTTTTTTTTATCTCAGGATTTATTCTGATATTGTAGCACTAGCCACTATTAACCTTGTGATATGTGGGTGGGGCTGGTGTTTGAAGAACAGGGGAAAGTGAAAAGATTTTGACACCAAACTGTGAGACAAAGAAAGGTTTTGTTTGTAGAAAAAAGGGCATAAGATGCTATTTTAGACAATGTAGATTTGTTTTTATAGGGGATTTATATTCTCCAGAGTGTGTCTTTAAATCTCAAGTTTAGACGTAAGATTGTGGGAGAGCAGTAAAGTCTGTAACATGCAGTGTCTCAGTGGTATGTAGAAAAATAGGTTGGATCCCCAGGGCCATTAAGAGTGTCTGTCGCCAAAGAGATGACCTCTCACTAAATGGAGTTCTGGTTTGTCACAATGATCCAAGCTGGGAATTTGAAAAAACATGTAGAGAATTGAATCTTTCTATTACAAAAATGTGGTTTGGGCCTGTGGGCACACAAAATAACAGTTACTAAATTTTATTACTTAAAAGCAAAAAATTGGGTCAAGGGCAGCAGGTGATTTGAAGGTGGATGAGGGGGGATCCCATCCCTTTTGTTAGCAAAATGACCCAAAAATCATCCCCCTTGTTAACCTGCCACCCCCCATACCCATTCATAGGCGTAAATCAGGGGGGAGACAGGGGGAAAATTCTCCCCCACCCTGGAAAAAAGACGCAATTGTCCCCCCCAATATCATCATAGCCATTTTATAAATCTCATTACAGAACTGAATAAAAAGAATACGAAGAACCAATTCTAAGCAGAAATGCAAAAAAAAAAGGTTATAAATGTTCAACTTTTTTCTTGATTTTCAACTTTTTTCCTGTAAATCTGCAATTTTTTTCTACAAAATATACAAAATTTTCCTCATTAATTTGCAAGTTTTTTCTCAGATTTGGAATTTTTTTCTCAAAAATTTGCAACTTTTTTCCTGTAAATGTGCATCTTTTTACCAGCATATTTGAATCTTTTTCTTCTAAATTTGTCATGATTGCCCCTCCGGGACAAAGGAGAGGAGGACCCACATGCTAGACGTATATGGTAAGCCATAATTTATTATTAATCAGAAAACAAAGCTGCGCAAAGGCAGAAATTAAAAGGCAAAAACAGGCAGGCTTCAGACATGAGATAGAGGCAGGATAATGCAGGAACAGACAGAAGCGTGGGTGAGATGCCATCATGCACCAATGACACCACACAGAACACAGACAGAAACACAAATATATAGACAGGAGGGATAATTAACACAACACAGAACAGGTGGCACAATCAAGGGCAGCAGGGAAGTGGCTGCAGGTGAGGAACACAGGATGGGCAGGGCTGTACAGACAGACAGCAGAGGCACATGAAACATGACAATGAACCTAAAGGACGACAATGCAGGAGTAATACAGGACGGGTAGAAGCTAAGAGCCCAGAGAACATGGGGAGCTGCAACAGTAGACAGACAGATACACACAGACCCAATACCAAACAGGGGATGACACGGAAGGCAAGTGGTACAAATAATAATCATAAGAAATCATAGAAAAGGTAATAGTATAAACATAAAGCATGGGCTTGATCCTGTGATTACCCCAGACCATGACAGAACCCCCTCCTCAAGGGCGGATTCCAGACGCTCTCACAGATACAACAAAAACAAGCAAAGAAAAGAAAAACACCCTCCCAGGGTGGGTGATGGGAGTTCAAGACCAGGTGGGCCAAAACAAACTCTTACCCCCCCCCCACCACACACACACACACACACACACACACATATACACAGAGTCCAAAATCAAACATCACCAAGGAAACCCAAGTTCATGACCCAAAAGTTCAACGCAAAATGGGTCAGCTGGTCTGCCCCAGTCCATGGACCACCGGACCCAAAAACAAGGTAGATCTGGCGGACTCCCAGAGTCCCTGTACCACCAGATCATGGGACAGACAAGTTCAGGGGGTCTACCTGAGTCCACTGGACCCCACATTAGATTACCAGGGGGGTCGGGTGGCCTGCCAAAGTCCCAGGGCCACTGGACTGGAAAACAAGGCAGTTCAGGTGGTCTTCCAGAGTCTCTGGGCTCCCAGACCGGAGAGCGGAACCAGTCCGCTAACTGTGGGGGGCGCTTTAAACTCAGGTGAAAATGACATGGAAATTTGAAACTGAGGAGCTGATAACAAATAACCCTAAAACTCAGGAGATGATAACATGAAAACTTTAAACTCAGGAGATGGTAACATGGAAACCTGAAGCTCTGGAGACATTATAGAGACTAACCTCAGGTAACACCGGAGCCCCCTGCTCTGAAAACAACACAGGAGCTCTTTGCTCAGAAAATGACAGGTGCTCCTTGTGCCGAAGCTAATGCAGGAGCTCTTTGCTCCGAAGCAAACACAGGAGCTCTTTGATCTGGAAATGACACACGAGCATCATACCTAGGGGAGAGTGACACGAAAACTTTACTCTCAGGAGCTGGCAAAGAATCTCTACAGTCTAGCGATGACAACATAGAATCTTTAAAGTCAGGGGATAACTTGGGAGTTTTAGACTCAAATGGTAACATGGAAATCTTAAGCTCAGGGAGTGATGACATGGACATCCTAACCTCAGGAGATGGCAACAAAAAAGTTTTAAGCTCAGAAAGTGAAAATATAACACCCTTAAGCTTAGGAAATTGGAGCTCCATACTCAAAAGAAAACAACTTGGGGATTTTAAACTCAGAAAATAACATTGGGGCTCTTGGCTCTGGAGACCACAAAGGAGCTTTTTGCTCTGGGAACAATAACATGGGTGTTTTTAGCTCTGAGGATACCAATAGAGGATTTTCTCATTCAGAGAATAACAGCAAGGGGGTCTCAAACTCAAAAAATAACAAGAGTATGTTAAAAAAATTCTTGAAGACTTTCAATCAAAAACCAGGCTGGATCAGAGTTTCAGCAAATTTAATTACACTGGCCAGTGGAGAACAAATACAAAAATAGCCTCAGAGCCTATTCGCACATCATTCTGACTCAAGCACACATCACTCATTTCTTTAAGCTCTCTGTTATCTGAGAAGTGGAGGAGCAAATTGTCCATCATGATTGGTCCAGTACATTTGGTCAAAACTTGGTGTATAGATTAGCTTTTCTCAGGTCACTCTGTCCCAGTCACACAGGAGCCACACAGGAAAACAAGATGATAACTAGTGCAACTGTAGCCTTGATGCTTTTACACAAACTCTAACTTGGACTCTGAGACCGAACAAAGACAAATATAAGACAAATATGGAATTTTTCTATCATTCTCCCCCCTTTGATGACCAAAAAGGCATCATAAATGAAAAGTGATAACAAGCTATGGCATCTAAAACCGTGCTTTTAACCATTCTTTGTTCCACTGCTTCAATCACCATTCCAGGTGACCAGCAAGAGAGTTCATTAGTGGTTGGTAGGCATTGCTGATGATTCCTGGATTCGGGACCTTTGTGGCATGATTTCAGACAGATGATCTTCTTTCCATTATATAGTCACATTTGAATTACTGCTCGTTGAAATGAAGCCACTAGCATCTTCACAATGTCCCCACGATGGCAATCTGGGCCCCTCCTTATCTGCCTCAATCTCCTTCTACACTCTGCCTGAGAGGAAGGAAAAAAGGATATAAGTCTCGCTTGCAAAATCCAATGGTGTTTTGTTTTTAATTTTCTTATAATTACAGTATTTCAAATTGATTAAAGCAGTAGCAGACAGAACTGCTTTTATTCTCTTAGTTTTAAATAAAATGGTGCATCAGTGCGATATATAACAAATTGATCTGCGCATTGGTTAGTTATTCAGTTTCCTGTGTAGTCCAGTGTAGTGTGCTAAGGTCACTCCTCTTGACACGCACATTCATTCAGCTGATAATCAAGCTTTACTCCAAACTTGACCAGATTTGCAAATGTATTATCAGAATCAATCAAAGCTATATTTGTATAGCTCTTTTTATACAAAAACTGTAACCCAGAGTGTATAATAGATAACCGATCATTAGGATTAAGACAAGCGCATTTAACATTGTTAAATCATATTTCTTTCATTTTCTGTCTGCTCTCACTTTAATCTTGTAGAAATTAAAATTTAACTCACCAATAGAAGAAGCATCTTCTTAGTTTTTGTGGTGAGCCGAGCGCCGAACCCATCTGCGCTCGGGTTACTCAGTATTTTCCCCTTTTTCTCCCATATTATTTCGGTTTTGTTATTATTGCTTCCAGGGCTTTTATTATGACAGCGTCACGGCCGAACTTCCGGCTGTCAAAGCCGAGCCGGCGCTGTGACAGCTTATCTTGATTTTGTTAATTACGTTCCCCCTTCCTGTTTGGTTCTTTTACCTCCGTGATCAGTATTTAAGGAAGCAGCTGAGGCTCACTCCTCGCTGTGACCTACATTGGTGTACCAGGACTGGAGTCCCTAACTCCGGCTGCAGTCTTCCTGCTATCTTTGATTCTTCCTCGCTTCATCCGGCGTAAGTGTTTATTCGTTCATGTCTGGTTCCACCCTTGCTACACGTTAGCTCTGATGTTAGTGTTCTTTTGTGTCCTAGTTCAATGTATGTACTTTTCCCCATGTGGCTCTTTATTTTGTTACTTTGTTCTTTTGTTAAATAAATAAACAAAGTTACTGTTGGTATCTGGCGCCTCATTAATGCTCCAAAAGGGGCATTCATGTCAGTAGGTCGCAGCCAAGAGAGGTGCCAGCCACAGTAAGTTTGTTTTTCAGGCTTGAGTTTTTCCCCTTTTCCGGGTGCCTGTGTAATTGGAGTCCATTCAGAGCAACAGCAGCGGCGGCAGGGATGTACGCCGGGGACTACGCCGCAATGCCATGACCCCCTTCACAGGTAATTAAAAGAAGAAAAAAAAAACTATCTCCAGGTCAAATGGCACATTGCAGCCTTATATCGTGGAATTTGTTGGGCTTTTGCATTTTCATTATTGTTTTTATTTGACGGCATATGTTGTGGAGCCTGAACATCTGTTCAGCCGCCCAGCGGCTCTCCTTAACTTGCAGCCGAGCCCAGACAGCGGCTGTCCTGTCCGGCTGCCTCCCTGAAGCTCCTGCGCGACGATCGTGGATACTTCCAAGAGAGTCGGCGCTAGAAAGACGAAGGAGCGAGTGGGTCATGACGACGCTCTTTTATCTTATAGTAATTTTATAACTCTCAGGGTGTGAGGCGGCGGTTGCGCGCCTCTCAGCTGAAGGTTAAAAATTGCTGATGGAGCTATCTCAACTAGCTGTAGCACATCTGTGCTATGCAAGAGAGGCCAAACTCATCCAAAATAACGCAGTTTTATACGCAATATATATTTAAATGGGGAAGAACAACGATTAAGGAGCTGAGCTGGATGCCACGATCACTGCCTGCATCTGGTGGGCACCGGTGCTGCTCCGATGAACTGTATTCATCACCTCACGACAATTTTAAGTTGGAGAATTACAATAATTCCTCTGTTTTAATTTTCCTCATTGGTAACACTGGTATAATAGGTGGTTGTGAGTGGTTAAAAGTTATAAAACAGCTGTCGTTAAAAGGAAGAGTGGATGTGCGATGCTTGACACACCAAATTAAACCACGCATTTGCAGCGCTCCGTGGGAAGTCTCAAGTCACGTTTAAATACGTTTACCCCTGCCCCCTGATTCGTGAATCTAAAACCAACACATTTTTAACGTGGTTTCTCCTCGCGTCTGTCAAGAGCGCGCGTCGTTGCTAGGCTAGTCTGCTACCTGCGTCAGAACCAGCGGCTATAGCATCCCCGCCTGGGTCTCGTCAGTCATTTCAGAATGGGACCGATGGAAATGACACCAAACGGGAGCGGGGGTCCCAATTCTGGGTGGGCGTTTAAGGGAGTACCAAATGGCGATGGAAATAAACCGCAAATGGTCCGCCAAGTTGCCATGGCTTTGATGTCAGCGTGCTGTCACTCTGTCACACCTGCAGCCTGTTTAAATGTGGATGCTAGTGCTTGACCTCCCTTCTCCTTCCTCTGTGTGCTGGGCACTGCCTGGTAACTTTTGCATGAATGTGCTGTCTGAACAGCCACCCTGCCGTCTGTTTGACTGGTAAAAAACATGATTTATGCCCCTGTGTTGGTGCTGAAGTTCTTAACAAGGCTGTCGCTGTGTGGGTAGATTTGATATTCTGCAATTGTGGCTGGTGTAAAACATTGGCCTGTGCTCTGATTTTTGTTTACCCCTGCCTTAAATTATGTGACAGTGTTCACAGTGTGGTGGCTTTAATTTTAGGAGGTCTGGCACATAAATTGTTACTGTCACTTGGGGACCTCTAGAGGCCAGACTGCCAAGAGTTTACCTGACCGTTGGAGTTGAAGGTTTTGTTATTGCTTTGTTATTACAGGGCTTTTGGGCCACTCTGTGACATGGTTCTAGTGACCCACAGAGCAGACACGACTCAAGAATGATACAATTAACCTTTTATTGAGTATAATGGACATGAGTGGGTGCGTGTATGCGTGGTTGTGTGTGTGTAGTGTGAGCAGGCGAGTCAGCTGGGGCAAGCAGAGCACCATATGACCTGGCAACCCTAGGAAGAGACAGAAGGAGCGTTAGATGTAATTAAGGCTTGAAGAGCACTCGATAGTACAGCGCTTACTGTCAGAGGTGGTGGAGAGATGCCCAGGTTAGCGCTGAAGCTACTGCCAGGAGGATATTGCCCGCAGGACAGCCGAAGAGCTGAATGCAGGTGCGGGAGGCAGGTGAGTCCGCTGCCAGGGAAAAAGGGGTCCGCCGCTACAGATCTCCGCCTGTGCACAGGGGAATCAGACAGGGTAAGAAGGAAAGATGGTGGCTTATTTGGAAGTTGGTTGGTCCAGGTGGCGCAGGCCCAGACTGGAAATGGAGGAAGCTGGGAAGCCGACGTGGAGAATCACAACGAGGCTAGGAAGCTCGATGATGGGCGTTGCAGGTTTCTGGAGAGAGAAACAGACGACTCCACACCGAGCACTGGACCTGACGGTATAAATAAGCAGAGGATGACGGAGGTGTGACAAATTGGTGGCCATGACACTCTGACCCATAGACGGATTAATGACAGGGTGTTTTATTTTTTTTAAAATGTTAGAATGAAGTACTTCTGTTATTGAAGTAGAACTATTCTATGGCTTGATTAGCAGATTCAATGAAAAGGTAAAACAGTCAGCATGGCATTCAGTATGAAAAAACTAGGGCTGCCTTTCAATATATGATTGCTTGTTTGATAAGTTGATATTCACTGTCAGAGGAAGACATAAGGGATAGGGTGAGCTGGAGGGAGATGATCCGCTGTGGCGACCCTTAAAGGGAGCAGCTGAAAGAGGAAGATGAAGAAGAAAAAGAAGGAAATTTCCAACACCAAATAAATTCTGACAATTCCAACACAAGTAATATGTCAGGAAAGTGGCCCCTGAAGCCTTTATGGCCACTTGGCTTTAAAGTGTGTACTCTTTTTTTCATCTCTTCATTGTAAAGTACCTTTTTGAATGTAGTAGTAAAGTAGTAATTGATTGCAATTTTTATACGGCCATCTCTAAAGACGTGATGCATTATGGTATGGTGATGTCTGTCCGTTATCCGTATGACTTGTCAGCTAACTACTCCCACAGATTTTTTTTTTTTAAAATTCCACACGGTGTTTGTACATGTATTGAAGATGTGCATATTACAAAGATTTTGGATATTTTTTGTGAAAATTACAGGTTTTATAACTTTGTCATTTTTGAATGCAATTTCAATAGAGGTTACATGTTTGTCCAGCTAACTCTCCCTACAGTTTTAAAGCTAGGGCTTTGTCATTTCACCAGTGTTGCGTTATTGTAATGCCACTACTTTTGCAGTAATATGCTATGTAATGAAATTACTGTTTAAAATTCAGTAATATGTTACAGTTACTGAAATTTGATCACATGCGTTACTTGCTACTTGTTTTATTAATATGAATAGATATTTTTAGCGCAAATGATCATGACATAGTGACAGATTTCTTGAGTTATAGACATGTAGACATCATAGACACATCATAGGCAATCCTATGATCTTTTAGCAAGTCCTATGGTTGTCCTGGCAGGACTAGTCTCACCCCGTGTAACTCCCAGTTACACGGGGTGAGACTGGACATCCTGACAGATAAACACATCTGTCGCAAGGTCTGTGGCGGACTTTTGCCAGTCAGTGCATCATGACATGCACTACACAAAGAGCAGCGATAAACAAACCTATCATCTGGTCAGTCACTGCAACAGATACTGGAGTCATTTTGTCTTGGCCTGTCCTTGCCACTGATAATACCTCTGTCTGCCAAGAATGTGCCGCTAGTCCAGCAAAAGCTAGCGGTACTCAAATACTTTGCAAGCAGTTTCATGAAATGGTCAGTCAGAAAGCAACTCATACTGGCTCGGACATTGCCCGGGTTGACAAGTTCGGGAGTTCCTAGCAGCGGAAGGTGAGAGACAGAGCTGTTTGGAGGCATCTGATCAAACCTAAATGAAACAGTCATTGTCACCCCCGACAGACTGCTATGATGATGATGATGATGCTGTGTAATTGGAGTAATGGCGTCATCTAGGACCAGATATTCAATGAGCCTGGGTTTTGAGCTTATACATGCTCTGATAGAGATAGATGGTCTCCTGGCCAACGCCCGTATGTTCGCCACCTCCGTAAATGCGCACTGGTACCTGGACCTCGCAGAGGCTGTGGTAAAGCGCCATCCTCACCTGGCTGAGCACTCCAAGGGCATGGAAAGGATGACCGAACTCACGGCACTTCAGCAGAGGAACCGTGGGCTGGTGAAGAATCCCAGCAGGAAGCCAAAGTTGGAGCCGACGGTGAGGCATCCCCGGTCCTCGCCTCGGGATCAGGTTCCTGCTACGCGTCCAGCCCCAGGTTCTGCGTCATCAAAGGGCCGTCTCCCAATGCAGCAGAGGAAGAGGGCAGCCGGGGTCCCCAGTGAAGAGGAACAGTGGGCAGCTGAGCTCATCAGGGGCTGCGTGGCTGAAGCACGCTCTTCCCCCCATCCCAGCAGGTTCCTAAAGAACATGGTGGCGGCAGTTAGACTGGTGGAGGCTAATCCCAAACTCAGCAATTATCCGGAGTACGCCGAGCTGCTGGCCTTGGTTTCTGCACTGCAGCGGCACTTTCCTGACTTGAATCTTGCCTCGCCCTTTGCCAGAAGACGCCACCCCCCTGTCCGTGATCAACCTCCTGTCTGGGCCGAACCGCCACAAGATCCCCGTCCGGATCTGGTCCCGGGTCACTGTAAGAACTCCGCCTCTCAGCCAGCTGTTTCCCCTGCGCCACGACGGAGGATAAAGACAGCAGCCCCAGCCTCCGGGTCATCTCTTCCCACTGTTCGGTCAGCTCCTCGTCCCTAGACTGCCTCGGCTGCTCCTCCCTCCTCCTCGGCGCTTTCTTCAGCTGCTGTGAGCCCAGCGAGTCCTGCTCCGGCTCCACCCGTCATCAATCCTGTTGGGGCGGCTCCTCCTCGCCTCGCCGGGGGTCCCTCCGTCACCATCCTTAGGGAAAAGGGGAGAACCAAGCCCGCTGCAGCAGTCACCATCATTCCCTGGGAAGACAGGCAAGTGTTTTTTCATTCTAAATTCCAGTGTAATGAATTGCCTTGTCTGATTCCTGGGGGTGGAGCTCAGGGTTCACAGTCCTCTGAGCTCCCACTATCTGCTGCAGCCATAAACATTGAACCTGCTACCTCTGTGCTTCCTCCCCTTCTCTCCAGGCATCCCTCGGTGCCAGGAGTAGACCGTCAGGCGGAGGAGGAGCCTGCGGTGCTGGAGAGCCTGGTTCTAGTCCTGCAACCGCGTCATGGGCAGAGGAGGAGGGCTGAGTTCCATATGGAGCCTGCACCAAAGGTGAAGCGTCCCCGGGTCACCGTGGAGCAGCAGTAAGCCCCAGCAGGCTACGGATCCTCTGCCACCACGCCGTGTGGGCCATCGGCATGGGTTTCAGCACCACAGCACCAGGGGGTTCCCAGATTGTGGAGACCATCATGCTGGCTGCGGAGCCCACTGCAGTCAAATCAGAACCAGAAATGGGCCTCTAGATCATCGAGCCTGGACTTTTGGAGTCCTGGACCGCGGTAGAGCCCGAGATCAGGCAAGTGCTGTATTTTGTCTTCTTGCTTTCTGTTCTGGAGCATTCTTGCCTGTCTCTTGGGGGGAAGAGCCAGGTGCAGCCGGCCGCTGCATCCGAGCTTGTCTCACCGGGCTCTGCCGCTGCCGCTGCCGGTAACCCTGACCCCTGTTCTCCCTGTCTGTCCAAGCCTTCTTCCAGGGTCACCGAAGATGAGTCAGCTCCGGTCGTTGTCGTCGAGGCTCCAGGTTCATTTTTTGAGGTCATCCCAGGTGCTGTGCTGGCCCAATCCGGGTCCACCGAGGGTGCTGCATCGGTCCGGTCTGGGTCCTCTGAGGGTGCTGTGCCGGCCTGATCCGGGTCCACCAAGGGTGCTACGCTGGCCTGATCTGGGTCCACCGAGGGTGCTGCGCCGGCCTGATCCGGGTCCACCGAGGGTGCTGCGCCGGCCCGGTTCAAGGTTGGTGAGGGAGCTGCAGATCCCCTTCCGTCTGTTACCAAACTGGTTCCCCATTCACCCCCCCTCCTATTTTCCACCACCGGAAGCCGCTGGGGTCTCCTTCATCCGGTTCGGTTTCCCCTCATGGTGCCTTTCGGTAGGGAAGTCGCCTCCAAGCTACCCCGTCCGGTCCTGGTGGCCTGAGGACGCGGGCCAGCCGCCTGACGGACTGCTCCGCTGGTCCGGCATCCTGGGTCGGCCGCCCTAAAGACTGCTTCGTTGGTTCGGCGACCTGGGCCGGCCGCCTGAGGTACTGTTTCCCCGGGTCTGGGACTTGGGTGGGCCGCCCGAGCTGCTTTTTTCCTTTTTTATGTGGAGTCTGGATGCTGGTAGACCGCCTGAACTGCCTTTTTTTTTTTCTCTGCTCTGTGCCTGCCGGCGTCCCTGTAGTTGTGTTTTTCATGTGTTGTTGAAGGGATTCTCTTTTCTTTGCCTGGATTGCCGTGTGTACTATACATATATTTTTTGTTTGCCTATTCTGCGGTACTTACTGTATGTATTTTCTAAGGTGAAGTGTGCCTGTATTTTCGTTTCTCTTGTTTTTCTTACCGGGTAGTAATATACATATATTTTTTGTTTACTCATTCTGTAGTACTTGAGCATTTTTCTAGTTCAAGTGTACCAGTATTTTTGTTTTAACTTGTTTATCTAGTTTTGGACATTTCTGTGTTTAAGCCATGCCATTTTATGTTTGACCCTTGTTATTATCCGTTCCTGGTGGGGGTTTTTCTCCCTCTCGGTGTGTGTCGATGTAGACATTTGTGGGTTTTTTGTTTCTCTCCCTCCTACCCTGTTTCCCCCTCCACCCTCCCTAGGTCAGTCCTGGTAGCCTTCTGGTTGGGGAGGGGGGCTTTTTGGATGTTATGTTAGACGCCTGGAATGCGTCCATGCTCGGGTTACTCAGTATTTTCCCCTTTTTCTCCCATATTATATTGGTTTTGTTATTATTGCTTCCAGGACTTTTATTGTGACAGTGTCGCGGCTGAACTTCCGGCTGTCAAAGCCGAGCCGGCACTGTGACAGCTGATCTTGATTTTGTTAATTACGTTCCCCCTTCCTGTTTGGTTCTTTTACCTCCGTGATCAGTATTTAAGGAAGCAGCTGAGGCTCACTTCTCGCTGCGACCTACATTGGTGTACCAGGACTGGAGTCCCTAACCCCGGCTGCAGTCTTCCTGCTATCTTTGATTCTTCCTTGCTTCATCAGGCGTAAGTGTTTATTCGTTCATGTCTGGTTCCACCCTCGCTACATGTTAGCTCTGATGTTAGTGTTTTTTTGTGTCCTAGTTCAATGTATGTACTTTGCCCCACATGGATCTTTATTTTGTTACTTTGTTCTTTTGTTAATAAACAAACTTACTGTTGGCATCTGGCACCTCATTAATGCTCCAAAAGGGGCATTCATGTCAGTTTTGTTTTGTTTACTGCTTTTACCTGTGGAGAAAGCAAAATAAAAATAATCATATCTCGTCAACCTGCTGTCAGATCCTGTCAGTCGGTGGATTTCTGTGTTTTGGTGCTCTGTTTTTGACTACATTTTTTGGCTTTTGAGAACTGAATTTGGATTACGGACTGGACATCCTAGTTTCGACCCCTGCCTGACTTAAGATGCCAATAGCGGCATCTACAGACTGGGAAACGAGAGTGGAGCGGAGCGGCTGGCCATTCAGCTAGCTAAACAGCTGTTCATTAGCTGTTTAGTCAATATACATCATCCAGGATCATGGGTCCTGAGAAAGCTCAGCAGACTGAGGAGGTGGACGATATTAAAAGATCGCTCGACTTCTTGGCTGAAGAGATTTCTGCTGTTAAACTGAAGCAAAAAAACATCCTGGGCCTGCTCGAGGAGGTGAAAGCGCTGCGGATCCAGAACGCCGAGAAGGACAAGAGGCTGGCGTATCTGGAGAGCAGAGTGTCGGACCTGGAGCAGTACACCCGGGTGAACGATGTGATCATCACAGGGCTCTACATTAAGCCCCGATCATATGCTCGAGCGGTGGCTGCAGATAGCGGAGGGAGGCTCGATGCGCTGGAAGACGAATCCACGGAGCAACAAGTGGCAGCCTTCCTGCAGTCCAAAGGAATCCAGCTGGACTGTGACACCATTGAGGCCTGCCACCCTCTGCCCAGGAAAAAACAGTGACAAACCGGCTGTAATCATGAGGTTTGTCAATAGAAAACACAAGACTGCGCTGCTAAAACAAGGTAGAAAACTGAAAGGAACGAACATTTACATAAATGAGCGCCTCACAAAAGAAAACGCAGAAATAGCCAGAAAAGCAAGATACATGAGAAAGCAGAAAAAGATTCAAAACACCTGGACATCAAACTGTAAAATATACATCAAATTAAATGGATCACCTGAAGAAGCCAAGGTTATTAACATCCGTAATATTATGGAACTGAACAAATATCAATGAAAATTATGAAGTGGAGTCGACAGCAACAAGATACAACTGTAGGACACTGAAGGATCACACTCATCTGCATCAAGACATTTAACTACATGAAACAAAAGATCAACAAACAGGAACAACAGGAACTGAAAGTTTTTGACTATACGGATTACAACCCACAGGACGTAGAATATAACATAGACCCTGATAATAATTTATTTAGCTCCATCAGTAATAACTGTAGTTACTACACAGATGATCAGTTAAACACAATGGTCACATCTGATTTCAGTATTTCTATGATCCACTTCAACAGCAGAAGTCTCTATGCCAACTTAAATAACATTAAAGATTATTTACATCAGTTTAAAGAGCCATTCAATATTGTGGCAATATCAGAGACGTGGCTCAGTGAAGAGAAAGGAGTGGATTTTACCATGGATGGCTATGAATTAAATTATATAAATAGAAAAGTGAAAAAAGGAGGAGGAGTTGCAATCTGTGTTGACAAGAGCTTGCAATACAAGGTTGTTGAAAATTTGTCAGTAACTGTGGATGATTTATTTGAATGTATTACAATAGAAATCTGTCTGGACAATGTGAAGAATATGGTCGTGAGCTGTGTATATAGAACACCTGGATCAAATATTGACTTATTGAACCCCTTGAACTCTGTGAATTCCGCGGGCGGTCACGTCTCTGCATCTTAGTGCGTCTCCGTGCACACTAAAAAAAAAGCTGTATTTCCGGTCTTCCAGTACAGACACAACCTTGTTACAGCCTGAGAAAAAAGCTGTGTAATATATTCACTTTTTGTGGTATTTTTACAAAATTTTGACCTGAGCTTGAAAACACTTGGTTCTACATTTCTGTTGTGTTTTCCAGCCAGTATCTGACAGCTGTATGTTATTTGCAAGCATTTGTATCTAAAAAAAACACCCAGGCGAACTTTCTTGTTACTCAGTGGCAGGAGCACTTAGAGAGATTATGACTGTTTTGCCAAAAAATTCAGAGTGTTTTCTTTTAAATGAGACCAACCCCATGAAGATGCTGCAAAGGGTTGAAGAACAGCTTTTGATTTACTTTGGGCATGTTATTTTTAGGCGTTTTTAGGGAAGTTGAACAGAGTTAAACAGGTTAAGGACTGGATGGAAAAAATGTCTGCAAAACTAACTCATAAAGTTATGTTCATCTGTGGGGATTTCAATATAGATCTTATGAATTCAAAACAACATAGTTTGACAGAAGAATTTATCAACACAATGTACAGTATGGGCTTACATCCAACAATCACCAGACCTAGCAGAATCACGTCACACAGTGCCACACTAATAGATAACATATTCACAAACATTATGGAAAATAATATGAGTGGGCTTTTATTGAATGATATCAGTGACCACCTGCCCATTTTTGTTGTCTATCAATGTGATTATAGGAAGAAAAAGTATACCAAAAATATTAAATATAAAAGAATAAGAACTGAAGAATTTATATATTTACTGGCAAAGGAATTATTAATACAAGACTGGAAGATAGTTTGTGATGAAAATTATATAAATAAAGCACATGATAATTTTTTTTACAAATATTTCAATCATTGTACAATAAAAATTGTCCTATAAAACAATACAGTGACAGAAGACAAAACAAAAATATTCCATGGGTCACCAAGGGGTTACTAAATGCATGTAAAAAGAAGAATACATTATGTAAACAATTCATTAAGTGCAGAATGGTGGAGGCTGAGATCAAATATAAAAGATATAAAAACAAGCTAACTAATATAATGAGGACTTGTAAGAAAGAATACTACAACAGAATATTAGAGGATAATAAAAAATAACTTAAGAGGAATATGGCAAGTGCTAAATGGGATTATTAGTAACCAATCTAAGAATGCTAATTATCCAGAATATTTTATTGAAAATGACAATTTGATAAATAATATGGAGGATGTGGTCAGTGGTTTCAATAAATTTTTGGTAAACGTTGGTCCTGAATTAGCAAAATCAATAGTGACACCAGAAACAAACAACAGTGGTTCTGTAAATGAAATAGAAGATACAAATCCAAACACAATCTTTTTGGGTGCAGTTACTGAAAAGGAAATTATCGAGACTGTTAATTTAAGAACAAAAAATCATCTGACTGGAATGAAATTGACATGACAATAGTGAAAAAAGTAATTGAAGGAATTGTTAAACCACTCACCCACATCTGTAACCTGTCATTTCAAACTGGTACATTTCCAAACAAAATGAAAATAGCAAAAGTAATACCACTATACAAAACAGGAGACAGTCATTATTTCACAAATTACAGGCCGGTCTCTTTACTCTCACAATTCTCCAAAATACTTGATCCCCTCTGGGGATCAATAAAGTATACTAAATCTAAAAAAAAAAAAAATCTTCACTAAGAGACTGGATGATTTCATTGAAAAACACAACCTCCTTACAGACAGTCAGTATGGTTTTAGAGCAGATAAATCTACATCTTTGGCACTGATCGAACTTATAGAAGAAATTACTAGTTGTATAGATAAAAAAAAAGTTTGCTGTAGGAGTATTTATAGATTTAAAGAAAGCTTTTGACACCATTGACCACAGAATTCTACTGAGGAAATTGGAAAGGTATGGGATAAGAGGGGTCGGACTGAGTTGGGTGGAAAGTTATTTAAGTAATAGACAACAATTTGTACAAATTGGTGAGCACAAATCACCCTTCATGGACATCACTTATGGTGTGCCCCAGGGGTCAGTTTTGGGACCCAAACTTTTTATCTTATATATAAATGACATATGCCAAGTATCAAAAATGCTGAAATTTATTTTGTTTGCAGATGACACAAATATCCTTTGCACTAGTGAGAATTTGCAGCAGGTTTTAGAGGTGGTCACAACTGAAATGAAAAGGTTAGCGCAGTGGTTCAACAAAAATAAATTATCTCTAAATCTGAAAAAAAAAAAACCAAAGATTATGTTGTTTGGAAATTATAAAATAAATCATGAAATAATGGTAACGATAGATGATACCAGAATAGAAACAGTACAGGAAAATAAGTTTCTGGGGGTGACGCTAGACAATAAAATCTGCTGGAAACCTCACATCAGTCACATCCGGGCCAAGTTGGCAAAATGTATGGGGATACTGGGGAAGACAAGACACATCTCAGACTATAAATCATTGTTCTTACTGTACAATTCACTGTTTCTACCTTATGTTAACTACTGTGTAGAAGTCTGGGGAAACACCTACAAGACCAACCTACAGCCAATATGCACTTTACAAAAAAAAGCTATAAGGATAATAAATAATGTAGGATATAGAGACCATACCAATTTGTTGTTTTTAAAGTCACATGTCATAAAGTTCATGGATTTAGTTAAATTTAAGACAGCACAAGTAATGTACAGGGCAATTAATAATCAACTCCCAACTAATATACAAAAAAATTCAAAAAAAGAGACGATGATTAGAATTTGAGAGGAGACTTAAACTTTACAAAACCTAAGATATGAACAACTAAGAAAAGTCTGTGTATATCTGTCTGTGGGGTGGATTTGTGGAACAGTCTGGAGCTGGAACTGAAACTATGTACAAACAGAAATCAATTCAAAAATAGGTATAAATGACTTCCGGTCTGGACACCATGGTGGTAGCCGCTTAACGCTGAAGCTCCCAGATCCCATCCGTGAAAATACCATGAAAATCAGATTTAACGGATTTGTGGAAGAGTGAAAATCAAAAAATAAAGTTATTATGCCTAAAGGAAAAGAGAAGAGATCGACATTTACCAGACTAAGACACGCATCAGCCAGAGAATCTGACCTCAAAGACAATAACCACTTGGAAATGGAGGAGCAAAATGAGGCTAGCAACACGGCTAGCTTAAAAATGATACTTCAAGAATTAAGAGAATTTCGCCTAGAGTGTGGGGCCGAAAGACGAAATAAAAAAGACAAACAACAGAGTGGACCAGGCTGAGGACCGAATCAAGGAAGCAGAGGAAGGAATAAAAGGGCTGGAAGAAACCATGCTGGAATTACTTAAACGACAGACAAGACTGGAGGCTAAGCTAACTGACCTGGAAGGAAGACTAATAAGGGACAACATAAGAATTCATGGTCTGAAAGAAGGAGTCGAGGATGGTTTCACCACAATGGCTGCATGCGTGGAAACTATACTGAGAGAAACGTTGGAAATTCCCCAATCCACCGACTTGAAAATAGAAAGGGCGCACCGTTCATTAGCCCCAAGGCCGTCGGCGGAAGCCCCGCCGCGATCGGTGGTGGTGAAGTTTTCCACCTTCAGAACAAAAGAAGAGGTTTTGAGACTGGCCTGGCAGAAAAAAGGATTTATGCACCAAGAAAGAAAAGTTTTTGTGGAGCATGACTACGCTCCGGAGGTCCTTAAAAAAATGTCGGGAATACAATGAAGCTAAAAAGGTACTAAGAGAGAAGAAACTGCGCTTTCAAACCCCATTCCCGGCAAAGCTGAGGGTTTTTTATGGGGAAGAGACATGTCTCTACAACTCGGCGGAAGAAGCAACCAGGGATATGGTGAGAAGAGGGCTCCCAGTACCGGTGTATAAACCCGCAGCAGACCCGATTGAAAGAATCAACGCTCAAACATGGTGCACACAGAGACCCTCATAATCCACAGGCCAGCAGCGGGAAACCCAGCGCCAGGGCTATAAGGAAAAACTGGACGCTTTCAGGAGGGAATAACGATACTTTTAGTCAATATGCACATCCAACCCTCCTCCTACAAGGTAACAAACATTAAAGGAGATGCAGAATCAGCAAATATGAGGTGGTAAAATATTTCATGGAACAGTCACAATATTAGAAACAAATAAGTCTTAAAAAAAAACTTGTTAAAATAGAAATGTGACAATGAACCACATGAACTCTCCACACTAACAAATAGTGTATTACCGTGATTGTTTGCTGTGATGGTGGTGGGAGGTAGCGCATAAATTCATAGGGTATAGGCATGAAAAAAAAAATTATACAAGTTCAGATTGGGATCTGAAAATCACGTTAAAAACATGGGACAACTTACAGGGGTAAGAGAGGGCCCTCAACACGTAACAAAGTTTGAGGAATTTCCCTCAGAGCCAACACACCATCAAGGCTCCTCTAAGGTTGCTAAAAAGACCTCAGTTCAGGAAGATCTTTTGACAGTTTTATGTTTTAAAGTTTTATATATTATGTTCTTAATGTTTTTTATGTTCTTAATGTTCTTTCAGTTTTTGAGTAGCATAAGAGAGGGCCACTTTACTATTATACTAAATAAGACAATACAATGGAGAAACAGGGTTCAACCAAAATAATCTCATATATTGTAAAAGGGATCCTGAATCCAGTTAAAAGATTCAAGATTCTAGGCAAAATGAAAAGAGACAAAGCAGGAATAATATTTTTACAGGAGACCCACCTAACAAACTTGGAACACACTAAACTTAATAGACAAGGGTTTAAACTGATCTCTTCATCTTCATATAAGTCAGGGAGGAGGAGGGGGGTAGCGAAATTGATCTCAACCAAAATTATATTTGAAAAAAAAACTCAGAACACAAAGATAAAGAAGGGAGATTTAGCATGGTACTTGGTCGGCTAGAGGGAGAAGATATCACCCTGCTGAATGTATATGCACCTCCAGGGGCCAACTGGAAATTTTATAAAAATGTATTTGACCTTATGATAACTAAAGCTCAAGGTTTAGTGATATGTGGTGGAGACTTCAATCTAAGACTGAATCCATACTGGGATGCATCAGGTAATTCTCCACATCAAAATAACAGTCAAAGTAGAAAAAACTAGGATGCTACTAAATGAAATGGGAATCTGTGACGTGTGGAGGGAATTCAACCCCAGCGTAAAAGATTATACATTTTACTCAGCACCACATTCATCATATTCAAGGATTGACTATTTTTTATGTTTAATAGAGACATTGGAAGAGTAAAAACATGTAAAATAGGACTGATGGATCTCTGACCACAGTCCGATCTATATGGACTTAAATATCCAAAAATACACAAATAGTACATTTTCTTGGAGGTTAAATTCAAATGTGCTGAAAGGACCACTGACAGATGAATTGGAATCAGCTATTCTCAGATATTTGGAAGAAAATGATAACGGGGAAGTGTCCCCTTTAATACTGTGGGGCGCAAGCAAAGCTGTAATAAGAGGAAAGATTATTGCAAAACTGGCACTCCAAAAGAAATTGAGGCAAGAAAAACTAATCACATTAGAGTCAGAACTTAAGAAACTAGAAAAAGAGCACAAAGACAACACTCATTCTAATGACTCGCTCACAATTAAGGAAATAAAAAACCAAATAAATGAGATCTACACAGCAGAAATCCAGAAGAAACTTACATTTCTGCAACAAAAATATTATGAAACAGGTAGCAAATTGGCAAAATTACTAGCCTATAAATTGAGGAAACAACAAACGGAGAGAGCAATCTACAAAATCAGAGACCCAGTATCAAAGGAAATAAAAATTAGAATTCAGGAAATCCACAAAAGCTTCGAGAATTACTACAAGAACTTGTACTCCCTCAAAAAACACAAAGACACATCCGAAGCCTTCCTAAATACATTAAATCTTCCCCAACTTACTGAGTCACAAAATAAAAAACTATTGGCAGAAATACTAACTAACTAACTAACTAACCCGCACTTATATAGCGCTTTTCTAGTCACAAAGACCACTCAAAGCGCTTTCATTAATACTAACCCTCTATTCTAAGGGCCTATAGGAAACAGATATCTAGGGACAATTTAGAACAGCCAATTAACCTAACATGCATGTTTTTGGCATGTGGGAGGAAACCGGAGAAATCCCGGAGTAAACCCACGCAACACGGGGAGAACATGCAAACTCCACACAGATCACTGTTGGTCGGGGGCTGGGATCGAACCCACGATCCCACGATCCCCACAATCCCCCGGCCAAGGGTAAACTGTGCTGCCGCAGTGCTAACCACTGCGCCACCGTGCAGCCCAAATACAGCCAAAAGAATTAGAAAAAAGCAATTATCAAACTTGGAAAGCTAACAAATCCCCAGGAGCAGATGGCTATACAGCAGAGTGGTACAAAACTTTTAAACAGCAACTATCTCCTCTCCTCCTGAAAACATTTAACTATGTCCTCCACACAGGGGAAATTCCCCCCTCCTGGAGAGAAGGGGTCATTGCAGTCATACCTAAACCTGAAAAGGATAAATTAGACTGCTCCAACTACAGACCAATCAGTGTGTTAAATCAGGACTATAAACTTTTTACCGCTATCCTTGCCAAAAGGTTAAAAAATATACTGACAGACTTAATTCATTTAGACCAAACGGGTTTTATAAGATAAAGACAGACACAAGATAACATCAGACGCACCTTACACAATTCATCATATAAAAAAATATAATTTAAATGCAGCCAAAGTGGGATTAGATGCTGAAAAAGCATTTGATTCAGTTGACTGGTCTTTCCTATATAGAATCTTGTCCAGTTTCAATTTTCATAACAACTTCATTAGAACTATCCAGGCATTATATAAAAAACCAACAGCTAAAATAAGGATTAACGGTAAATTATCATCATCTTTTGAACTGGAGAGAGGATGTCATCACGGCTGCCCATTGTCTGTACTGCTGTTTGCAATCTTCATAGAACCTCTGAGCCAATGGATAAGACAGAATCAAAAAATTCAAGGTCAGAAGGAACATAAAATAGCATTCTTCGCTGATGACATTTTAATATACCTGGGGCAGCCAGACACCTCTTTTCCAGAACTAATCTCAGTTTTTTCAGAGTATGGAGAGTTATCGGGGTACGAATTGAACACGCATAAAACCAAAGTTTTAACATTCAACTATAACCCAAATCAATATTTACTAAGCAAATTCAAAACTAACTGGGAGATGGAATCTATGAAATATCTGGGGGTCAATATCCCGAAACAACTCAACAAAATTATAACACTAAACTATGATCCACTGATGGCAAAAATAAAATCTGATCTAGCAAGATGGAATACAATACCATTCTTGGGTACTACACAAAGAATTGAAGCAGTCAAAATGAATATACTTCCACGTCTTCTATACCTTTTCCAAACAATACTGGTAGAACCTCCCAAAAAAACATGACAAGAACTGGGCAGAAGGATCTCAAGATTCATATGGCAAGGCAAGAGACCAAGAATCAGGTATAGAACCCTACAGCTAAACAAAGACAAAGGTGGGCTCGCGCTGCCAATTATCAGGAACTATTTTAAAGCCGCGCAAATTAAAACTTTAGTAGAGATATGTAACCCATTCTACACTGCACAATGGAAGGAGATAGAATGCCAAATAACAAGTGACATTCCCCTACAGGCGATAATAGGGAATAATGCCTTACCTAAACATTTGAATAACACTAACCCGTGGATAGAGACCCCGCTAAAAATTTGGTTTAAGATAGTCAGAGAGAATCAAACTAAAGAACCCTATCGATTATTGCAATGGATTTCCTATGATCAGGATTTTACTCCTAATAAAACAGACACTAGATTTCAAAAGTGGAAAGAGAACGGACTGATAAAATATTATGATTTTTTTAAAGGGCAAACTTTAAAAAGTTTTGAAGATTTGAAAAAAACAAGGTCTAATAAATCAAGACCTTTACAGGTTCTTTCAGCTTAGACACCACATAAACAAAATACTTAAAAAGGAGGATTTGGAAAGGGCCCAGTCAGGTGTTCTGAAGGTCTTCTTAATGGCCTATAAAGGGATCCCAGGGATCAGATACATTTCTAAAATATATCATGGTCTTCAAGATTTAAAAGAAGACAACACATCATATATAAAAGAGAAATGGGAAAAAGAGGGGAATTTCACTTTACAATTGGAAATATGGAAAAAACTAAACAAACAACAGTGGAAAAGTATCTCATCCCTGCTGTGGAGAGGATTTGGATGGAAAAATTTGGTAAGATATTTCAGAACAGCTGCACAAAACAAATTTACTCGTAAAGGGTTGAATTGCTGGCGCTTGTGTGGTGAAAAGACTGCAAATCATTTTCATGCATTTTGGTCATGCCCGGTTAGCCACCAATATTGGACTTATGTACAGACAATATTGGGGAAAATATTCAAAGTAACAGTTCCCTTTTCTTTTGTAACTTTGTATTGTCACGTTGGCCCTCGCGAGCCACCATAAGACGCCAGCAGTCACCGGTGAGTTGCAGTGATGTTTTATTGAGGGGTAAAGGAACAGAGGATAATACACACGACAATGAGGGTAGGACAATCACAGGATAACTTACAGGGCAGAAGACGAATGAACAGCGTCTGAGCCGGGAAACGCCCGATGCATCAGACGATGTGACGTTCTGTCGGGAAGTATAACAGACGGTAGTATAACAGAGACTGTTGCATCGGGGTGCATTCGGCGTCCGCTTTTAACACCGGTCACTAATGACCCCGAATGCAGCACAGCTGTTGACTTTGACAGCAGGAGGCTCCACCGGGCGCTGTCACAATAAGAGCCCGGGGAGCTAGAAGGGACCCACTGCTGTCAAAGCCTGGAAAAGATAATGTATGACCCGAGCGCGGATGAGACCGGCACTAGGGTGGTGACATGTATTTGGGTTTACTACCGGAATCACTGGAAAGATGAAGAGAAAAATACTTATTCAATGTTTTAATATTGGCAAGTAAAAAAGCACTAACAAAAAAATGGATGTCGAGAGACTGTCCTGCACCTGAAGATTGGATTAATGGGATTCAGGACATTTATCTGATGGAAAAGTTGACATTTGCACTGAGACAGGACATGGATGGGTTCTTGAACTTTTGGCAACCCTGGAACGCATATGTGTCTTCCATCAGATTTAATCTTTGACAAACACCATTTCAATAATGGCACCTCTCTTTATTCCAATGCTACTCAGGTGTTCTTTTATTTTTCTTCTCTTCTCTTTTTTTTAATTTTTCTTTTCTTTCACTTAAAAAAAGGGTGTTGTAATATTTTTTTTTCAATCTTGTCAAAAAACAAAAAACAAAGGAATATGTGATGAAAATGTAAACAATGCAATGCTGTAATGACATGTATACCCTTTACAAAAACTTAAATAAAAAAAATAGGTATAAACATTATTTGCTGAAAGGATATATGTTAGAAGGGTAGTATTTATATGTACAATTCACTGTGCTCACTCTGGGACACTATGGAATGGTAGGTGGGACAGTACTGTGTATATCTGTGTTGTTTGGGGCTGGGTTTTGATGTATGGACTGTATGTATGCTGGGATGGATGGGTGTTAATGTTGATATGTACAAAATATAGTTAATTGTTTACTTGGGGTCTTAAATGAGGTAATTTGTATATATATTTCACTTGGGTTGTATTTATTTATGGAAAAGAGGAGTTGGAGTTAATAAGCGTTCACTTCTTCCTTCTCCCTTTCGAGCACTGTATACTGTCACTTTATCACACTTGTCATTTGTTTTGTTTTTTTACTTTTTTGTTTGAAATAAAGTATGTATCTATCTATCTATCCAAATACTTACCACTTACCTGTATACAATCTAAACCCAATTTATAAGCTTATAGGTTAGTCATCATTCACTGTCTATGAGGGGATGGATTAAAGGTGGCAGATTAAGCTCAGGATTTCAGTCAGTGTTCATGCAACTCAAAGAAAAATAGACATTTAATTACCTGCTTGATGGACCCTTGGTCTGCATTAAATTCATCAACTTTGGTTTAAATTCAATAAAGTTCCTCATTCATCCTACCTTTTAACTTACTAATTCATTAATTTAGAAATTCTCATTCTTATCAGGCATACAAAAATTCCTTTAATACTGTATACACACACACACACACACATATATATATATAGCTATCCAAGTTAAATTAGCTATAATTTAATTTGTTTGCTTGCCAAATAATTTAATCTACTGTATATCAATAATTGTTAATCCCCAATAACTTTTATTCTTCAAACATTAAGTGTCTTCTTTTATAACAATGTATCTTGAACCAACCAAAATTGAATCAGTTTTGTCTCTAAATTAATAACATTTGGCAAACTTATAATATTGTCTCAAAATGAATATGTAGGGAAAATGAAAAGAAAAAAAAAATTGCCAACAAATAAGGAAGCTGTTCCTAAAGTATGTTCCAGATATTGTCTTCCCCCCCCCCCTTTTTTTTTTCCTACATCACCTTTAGGGGAGGTAGACAAACATAAACAATTTAGGACAAAACAAACAAACATCAAACAGAAAAGGTAGAAGAAGGTAGATTATCAGTGTCATCTGAAGTCATTCTAAATGTACTAATCAGGTCATCTAAGTCCAGTCTCTAAATGTCAAACTTCAAAATGTCAATAGTCAGTTTACTTTAAGGTCAAACTATATTTCATTCAGATTGTCTTGAGGCCTTCTCCCACTGACAGTGTGTCATCAGGGGTGCCTGTATTTTGATTAATCATGCTGATAGAAAGGATCCTTTGTCAATATTATCTTTACTTAACCATGGCATCAAAATATCTTGTGAAACACTGAATATCACTGTCACTTAGGACATGAATTCTAATAAAACTAAGGTCTCAGTGTCTCAAAAAAAAGGAAAAACATTATTGTATCCAAGTGTCATATTTGTTGTTATTGTGACGTAATTTTATCTGTTTTAAAAATTTGAAATACAGTCATTTAATAATCATTTTCTTTTAAATTTTGTATGTGATCACATAGTTCAGATTAATCTTTGCGTTATAAACCAAATTATAATTTACTTATTTCAATTTATGGCCATATAATCAAAATTCTCTAATTATTTGTTAGACTTTGCAGTTTCTATTTTATTCATCAACATTTTATAAAATCAATTATTCATACAGTTCACAGGGCTGCCTCCTCTGGATGCCAATTTTTCCAGACCTTCTCCATAATCCATGCTCAAGTTTGTCCTGTAATGAGAAAAAAACAGTCATTTTCTAAATTTATTTTGTAGTCACCCTTGAAGGCGGAAACCTGAGAAGGGTATGAGTAAGATTCTTAATTTCAGGCAATGGACGAGCTCTTCAGTTTCTATTTTTGTCATTTTGATCTCAAAATGTATTTATTCCATGCATGGTTTAGAGAAAACTTTTAGTAATTATCATTTTGGAAATTCAAATATAAGCATATACATACTTTTACACTTCCAAAGTACATTTAGATGTTAAAAGGTTAACCATTATCTCAAACCCATTGGCTGCCATTTTAAATAATGTTGCACATAACTTGATTAAAATTTATCAACACCAGTGATTTAAACACTTTTCTGTCTCTTGTTTGCAGCTCGTCAAGCATTCATTCACTCATTCACGCATTCACTCAGCTGTCTACTTTAGTTCTGGTCTGTAATCTGTCTGGTGTGTAATCAATTAGGCATGAGGGCATTATTATTATCATTATTATTCTTTTGTACTAGTAAAGGTGTGATTACTTAAGAAATACTTATTACCGTGTGCTAGTGCATTTGTATACTCATAACTGTAAACTATATCTCAAATGTGTATGAATTTTGTCTGACTGCTGTCCTACGTATAAAAATATATCATGTTGACAAACAAACAACAAAATGAACAAACAAAAAAAAAATTGTTGGTGTAGGTGCATTTTACCACAGGTTTTTTTCCCCTCTTTTTTTTATCCTATCTATTGGGCTTGTAAACCATGGCAAAAAGTGTCAATTCGTCCCTCCCTTCAGCACCCAGGGAATGTCCATCTTATCATTGTCTTTGTCCATTCTTCAGCTCTCAGCTGTTATCTTCGGCACTCACACACAGAGCAGAGAATGTTCATGACCCACTTACAGAGATAGGGTTTTGTTACTCAGCAGTTCTTGGAAATGACTGCCACAAACGAAGCACACAGAGGTGGAGTTATATTTGTCATATTTGTCACTCAGCAGTTCTTGGTTATAGGGAATTGCCACAAGCAAAGCAATACTGGCCTGCTGTTGCCTTCAGCCACCCACCGGTGACTAGCAAGAGAGTTCTTAGTCCGTTGTGTTAGAGAGCTGCTCATTCAGGAAGTGTGCATGCTGTAGTGCTGGGTGATGGATGGATTTGGTGATAGGGTCAGCGTTGACACTGGGTGATGATGCTAGGGTGAGGCAGGCAATGACATGATAAAGATAACACTGGTCTGCCATGGCTCAGTTCGCCCGTAAAAAACCAAGGGGAAAAAGATTCCTGAGACATATATTCTGTTCATATATCATCCACATGGAAATTAAAACTAGCACTTAAATAAAATGCCACTGTTTCTCTTTTTTGGGTGTCAGTCTGTGAGGTTACTGTAATTAGAATATGTGATTCCTTGAAATTGATTAAAAAATGTGTAGAATTATAAGATTAAGTAAATGAAAAGGGTAAATTAGGTCATAATATATACCTTGATAAATGATACTATTACGTTGTCAAATGCTGCCCCCCCCCTTTTTAATCCAGGAGTAAATTGCAGCTTGTGGTGATGTTTCCTGGGCGTTAGTGAGCATGTCATGTGATAGTTGTTCTGTTCATGTCAAAAGAAGAGCTGCTGAGGCGTGATTTCCTGTATGACCTTGTGCAAAAAAAACGTATTGACTGTGAGTGCTTTTCCCTGGCCTCAGTTACAAGCCTCAGTTAGAGGAACTAATTCAGCTGCTTGTGTGGAATAATGTGATGGGAGTTTCATGTTTGCTTTATGAACCATAATGAACCTAAAGTAAAACAAAATAAACCAAAATAAAATAAAACATGTTTTCTGCTCAGATTCATAGGGTCATATGAATTTCTGCATCCTTGGACTTTAAATAAAGTCACAAGTTCAACATTAAAAGTGGAAATAAAATGTAAAATGTGAGCCACAGAATTATTACTAAAAATTCAAAACTGGCAAAAGGTATGTCGAGAAGAGAAAAATAAAATCAAAAGAAAAAAACACATTCATTTAAAGAAAAATGCATCCATAGGGCCCTAGTTTCAGTTTTTTTTCCTCTAATATTTATTTATTTATTTCAAATCCTTCTGACTTTGCTCTAATACTTGGGGTCATATGAGCATTTTAATAGCCCACACCCCTAATTGATTCAAATCAGATACTGTTGGCAAAATATATAGTTAGCAAATAGGCTTTTGTTTTCACTTTTATACCGTCTTGTGTACAAGTTCTCACACACTTTCATATAAACACATTCTCACACAATGTCCTATGAAACTAATTTACTTTTCATGTACATAATGTCATAATTTATTTAGATGGAAGGGGCTCTCTTTTATTTATCATGCATTCTTATTTTCTGCTTTCTTTCATCTAAACTTTTCTTTCAGATAATGTAATTGACGGAGACTAAATGATCCTCTATCTGGAAAAACCCATTTCAGACCAGATAGGCACCAGCCAGACACTTTCATCACCACATTTTTGCCTCATATGTTTTTACATGTGGGAATTGTTGTAAGGGCTCACACTCTTACTTTGAGATTTTTCCCATATTCCATCCCGTCACAAGCTTCAAGTCAGCCCCAACCCAAGCAATCAAAAATCAATTTTTCTGCTCTGCCAGTAGATAATTTTACTTAAAATAAGCAATAAAGTTCTGGCAATAGATAATGTTAGTTAAAAACAAAACAAAAACATCTCCCAGCAAAGCAAGATTAAATTGCTTAACCCAAGTAAAAATTACTGTAAAGCAAGCAAAATCCCACAGAAAATTGCACAACAAAAAAAATTACTGTCAAAATTACCTTGAGATATCTAATACATTTCATCTTACCAGAATCCCTTATTACAGATTCAGCACAAAACAAGTTAGTCCTTTCACACGCGCACACACATGCAATAGCAAGCCCAAATGAACACACACGTTAGTAAGCAATCCCAAAGCCACTTATAATAAGCAGATCTGGCAACCTAAGGTTCTCGTCATCAGTCGTCTTCTGCCACTCTGAAAACACATTCATTTTTTTCCTCTTTTTCTCACAAAGTAAACCCGTAAAACATTAAAAACACATGAACAAGCACGTGAACGACCGGACAAACAAACTGCAGTTATTTATTTTATTTATTTTGTTTTATTATAATTTGGGGTTATTTTATCATGTACGTGTTTTAAGGATTTATTTTACTTTATTTTAGGCCTGTTTTAAATTATGTCTCAAGGTATTTTGATTCTTATTACCACATTAGAGTTTATCCTTGTGATATTAGTGCTATTTACCTGTATTTTTAAGGTTAACCCTCACTTTGTCGATGCTCACTTGTGATGTTGATAAGATCTCACATTGATTTTTTCTGCCCGTCTATTTGGTCCACTTACGCAGTGGAAATGCGCATTCCCGTTGTGGCCTCAAACCGGGACCACCAAGCCTTTACCTCATCCGAACCTATTTGGACTTTGCGGTATCAAACGCTTGGTTTACAACTCTTTTACGCATATTCTCAAACTCACCGTGGACTCGAACCGGGTGTCTGTTTACTAATTAAATTTACTCACTGTGATCCGCCTGCGGGTTAACTCCGTCACTCACCAGCTCCCAGCGTCTCAGGACCGTGCCTCCATTTCCACAAAAACCAGGTCATTGGTCCTGGTCGGGGGAGGGGTTCTCTGCAGCCGTGCACAGCTGTCCGTGGTCCAAAAACACCGGAAGCAAAGGAGAGATATATGGAGTCCCTGTAGTTCGGGCACCAAGTATGTTAGAAAAATTCTTGAAGACCTTCAATCAAAAACCAGGCAGGATCAGAGTTTCAGCAAATTTAATTACACTGGCCAGTGAAGAACAAATACAAAAATAGTCTCAGAGCCTATTCGCGCATCATTCTGACTCAAGTACACATCACTCAGTTCATTAAGCTCTCCGTTATCTGAGAAGTGGAGGAGCAAATTGTTCATCATGATTGGTCCAGTACATCTGGTCAAAACTTGGTGTACAGATTAGCTTTTCTCAGGTCACTCTGTCCCAGTCACACAGGAGCCACACAGGAAAACAAGATGATAACTAGTGCAGCTGTAGCCTTGATACTTTTACACAAACTCTAAGTTAGACTCTGAGACCAAACAAAGACAAATATAAGGCAAATATGGAATTTTTCTATCAGTCTTGTGCTCAGGTGCTAACAACACAGAAGGTTCTAGCTCTGGAGTTATCAATAAAGGAGTTTTTAATCCAGAAGCAGGCAATGGCAGGACCCTGATCTCAAGGACAGCAGGTAGAAGCCCTCCGGCCTCAGGAACAACAGGAGGAGGTCCACCAACCCCCGGAACTGTGACGGGTGAAGGTCTCCCAACCTTGGGAACTGCGACAGGTGAAGGTCTCCCAACCTCGGGAACTGTGACAGGTGAAAGTTTCCTGACCTCGGGAACTGCGACAGCAGGAGGTCTCCCAACCTCAGGAACTGCAATGGCAGGAGGTCTCCCGACCTCAGGAACATCAGCTGGAGGTCTCCCGACCTCGGAAACATTGGCTGGAGTGTGGTCCTCCTGCGACCCCATTCTCAACATGGCCACCTCAGACAAGGGAGGAGAACAGGTGGACAGTGAGGTGACACCACAGCCACTAACAGCAGAGACTAGTGGGAGGGGCTCAAGAACTAGTGGGCTCTGCGCTTGGGTTCCCCCACCAGTAGTAAGGCAAGCATTTTCAAAAGTAGCAGTAGAAGATAAAGAAGCAAGTGCTTGCTTTAGCTGCTGGTCTCCTGTTGCTGGGGTGACAACCTCAAATTCAGCTGCAGGGGCAGCAGGCTCAGCCGCTGGAGCTGACGATAATTGGGGTGCGTTGACTTCAGGCACTGATGGTTGGAGCGCACTGACCTTAGGAGCTGATGATGGAGGCACACCAAACACAGGAGCAGGTGACGGGGGCGCACCAACTTCAGGATCAGCTGATGAAGGCTCACCTGCCTTGGGAACAGATGATTACTCCTCCTCATCTGGTGTGAAGGAATACTCATCGGACAGAAAGAACTCACTGAGGAATGCAGGAACTTGTTTTCTCAGATGGGGCTTTGCTGCAGCTATCTGATGAGCTCGCCTCCATGCTCCATCCCCCCATACTGCGTTCTCCCATCCATCCATACTCAGGCAAAAGGTGTAACATTCACCAATATCTCAGATGAGGTCCCGCAGCTCCCTGCGGCAGGTCTGTTCCTCTGGTGAAAGGTTTGAGAGAGAGGAGAAGCAGGTGAGCATATGGGAGCAGCAGCAGAGTATACAGCAGAGACAGGGAGAGAGGACTCAGTGGTGGTGGATGGCTGCCACTGAGCCCCCAGTCCAGGAACAGGGGAAGACCCCTCATTAATAGGTGTAAACAGTGATAAGATACTTGCCCTTTTGCCTGCTCTGCTGCTGCTGAAGTGTCAGGCGAGTCCTCCCTGAAGCTGCTGGAACTCGTCTGACTGAGGATCTCTGTCCAGTGGGGTGGAGCTGAAATAACAGGCTCAGGGGCTGGACAGCACTGTGGAACAGGTTCAGGAACAGGGAGGCGCCATGGAGCAGGTTCTGGAACTGGGGAGCAACGAGGTACTGGGATTGTAGCTGCGTCGTGCCATGGAATTGGTTCGTCCATTGCTAGCTGGTTCCCACCCAGCTGGCACACATGCTCTGGAAGAAGCCAAGGTTTATAGTCCAGCATAAGCTCTTTCTGGGCGAGCACAGTCAAATGGTGCTCCTCCTGCTCTGTCTCGTCAACCAGAAACTGAGGCTCCAACGTCACAAACCCAATCCAACTGACCACTGGGTTCTCAGGAACTACGGGCTCTTCCCAGATGATCCGGTTGCCACCCAGGATCGACAAACACTCAGAAAACACACGAGTGGATACAGGAAATGCAGGTGAGGATGGAGGGATGGAAACAGCAGCAGCAGAAATTGCAGCAGATAATGTGGAGAGAGTTCAGCAGTTGGGGAAATTAACTGCTGCTGAGCCCCCTTACCAGGAACAGAACAAGACCTTTCTGTAGCAGATGTGAAAAAATGGAAAGGTATTTGCCTCTGTTCCCACTCTGCCACCGCGGGGAAGTTGGATGACTCCTCCCGGGAAAAGCTGGAGCTCGTTTGACGAAGAGCCAGAACTGGAGGTACGTGACGTTGAAAGGAGTGGCGTCTCCCAGTGCCTTTCTTCCACCCGGACCCGCTGAACGCCAACTGACATTCATAACCCTTTTCCTCGTCAGTGGCCTCCGCAGGGGATGACAGTGGCGGGAGGTCTTCTGGCTCCGGTGAAGAGGAGACAGTGGGAAACAGTGGTAGTGGAGGAAGAGCGGGGTTCTGTACCCGGGGGCGAGAGTGCACACACGGCCTCGCTGTGAGCAAGTTGGCAACTCCACCCCAGCAAAGCAGCTCCTTCTCCCAGGAAGAGCTGCTTCGAGCACCGGCAGCCATGTCCTCAATCATAGCCACCACTTCCAGCAAATCCCGACTTCACTTTTTTCTTCTTTTTTAGCCCACTGGGTCCTGGACTGGTGGTGTCATTCTGTCACGATTGCCCCTCCGGGGCAAAGGAGAGGAGAACCCACATGCTAGGTGGATACGGTAAACCATAATTTATTATTAGACAGAAAACAAAGCTGCCCGAGGGCAGAAATGAAAAGGAAAAACAGGCAGGCTTCAGACATGGGATACAGGCAGGATAACGCAGGAACAGACAGAAGCGTGGGTGAGATGCCAACATGCAGCAGTGGCACCACACAGAACACAGACAGAAACACAAATATATAGACAGGAGGGATAATTAACACAACACAGAACAGGTGGCACAATCAAGGGCAGCAGGGAAGTGGCTGCAGGTGAGGAACACAGGATGGGTGGGATTGTACAGACACAGACAGCAGACGCACATGAAACATGACAATGAACCTACAGGACGACAATGCAGGAGTAACATAGGACTGGCAGTGGCTAAGGGCGCAGAGAGCATGGGGAGCTGCAACAATAGATACACACAGACCCAATATCAAACAGAGGATGACACAGAGGGCACACGGCACAAATAAAAAAATCATAGAAAACATAATGGTTTAAACATAAAGCGTGGGCTTGATCCTGTGATCAGCCCAGACCATGACAAAATTTGCAACTTTTTCTCAAAAATTGGCAACTTTTTTCTTATAAATTTGCCTCTTCTTTCCTGGAAATTTGCAGCTTTTTTCTAAAAAAAAAAATGCAACTTTTTTCTTATAAATTTGCAACTTTTTTCCATTTGCATCGTTTTGCTTGTAAATTTCAAACTTTTTACTTTTAAATTTGCAACTTTTTCTCAAAAATTGGCAGCTTTTTTCCTGTAAATTTGCAACTTTTTTCTCAAAAATTTGCTTCTTTTTTTTTTAAATTTGCAACTTTTTTCACAAAAATTGCAACTTGTTTCTGATAAATTTGCAACTTTTTCTCAAAAAAAAATTTGCAACTTTTTACTCGTAAATTTGAAACTTTTTTCTTGTAGATCAGAAACCCTTTTCTTGCAAATTTGCAACTTTTTTCTCATAAATTTGTGATTTTTCTATTGTAAATATTCAACTTTTTCTTGTAAATCCGCAATGCTCATCTGGTTGCTGGTTAAATTTCTATGCAATGCAATTAAATTGTAATTTACAACTTTTTGAAATTGTAAATTGGCAAATTTTATCATATTTTTGCACCTTTTATTCTTGCAAATTTGCAGCGTAATTTACATTTCTCCATATGTACTTCATGCTAAATTTGTGAATATCAACCATGCCCCTTGTAGAAAAATAACAAATCACCCATTGGTCAAGGGTTAATGTTGTTTAACCCCTGTCACAGTTCAAAACAGCCACCTGCTTAAAAAGCGAGCTAAGCCGTGACCTGCGTGTACTCCACAGGAGCTCTCCACATTAGAAAGGCAAATTGAAAGAATTGAACAGATAAACTGGGATTTTTGTACTGACAAATTGGAAATATTGCACCATACTCCCTTTGTGATATTCAGACTGTATACAAGCAATTCTAATGATGGGGCTTTGAACTGGCTGACTCCTCATGATCACATTGCTTCCTCCATCATTTTCCTTCATAATGCCACATGTGCTCATGTCGCTCGGAAGAATTGCCTCCTGCAAACAAATAACCAAGCTTACCGCAGGGTATGGACGAATGTATTTGTAATATAAATAGCCAGAGGTATCTACCCTATATTGCCTTTTTCTATGTGGTTGCAAACATACTTTCACAAAGAGAGCTAATTTTCTCATTTATCTGTCACTAAAATCTCTATTTTACTTAGCTCCACAGCTTCAGTGTAATCATGAATGATTGTTTCACTCGTCAGGCTGCATGCATTAGGTAATTCGCCTTATCTCTTAAATTGGAATGTTTCCTTTTGTCCAAGTTAATGATATCACCGTGACATTTGCATGTGATATAATTGGAATCACAAAATAACTCTATAGCGGTTCTGTTCAGTCTCATTTCATTGCAAATTTGGATCCGCGCTGAGGAGGAAATGACCCTGAAAATGAAAGGCACAGTTGGAAGTGCATGTCTAATACTGACACTGTTGATGGAAACACACAGACATCTGCAGTTCAATTTGATGAATGAAAGAAGGTATTGTAGCGATGGGAACAAATGGCCTAGAAGGTGTCACGTACTGTATGAGGTGGTCCAAACTCCAATTGATGCTGAGACTCAAGGCTTAGATTTCCAGCAGTGATAACTTGAGTGTGCCTGTGAATACATGTGGCAATATTTGGCCATCAGGCGGTTTGGTGCAACTTCAGCAGTAATGAAGGCACTGAGAGAGCTGAGCTGAAAGGGGAAGTTTTTGATTTATCAGTCCATGCTTCAACCCTTGCCTGTGATTGTGAGGTCTGGGTTGTGACCAAAAGAATGAGGTAGCAAATACAGTGGCCAAAATGAGATTCCTCCTTAGTAAGGATAAACAATATTAGATTTATTTTTATTTTTTTTTGAGACTACCACCACCAGCACAGAAGCTCAGGTTTTACTGGTCTGTTTTATTAATATTTTATGCTACTTCGGAAACTTTTTATCATGAATATTTTGAACCTTGTCTGCTTTCTCCAGACTCTCTGCTTATCATTCTGGGTGATTTCAATAGAGCTAATCTCACAAATGAGCTTCCTAAATACAGACAGCATATTAAATGTCCCACCAGGGACACAAATACACTTGACCACTGTTACACAGTTTTAAGGAATGCCTATCATGCCGTCCCCCGTGCAGCTCTGGGTTTTTCTGACCACTGTCTGCTCCATCTTATTCCAACATACAGACAGAAACTAAAAACTTCCAAGCCTGTTGTAAGGACTGTGAAGAAAAGGACTGAGGAATCAAAGCTGAAGTTACAAGCCTGCTTTGACTGTACAGATTGGAGTGTTTTTGAAGCTGCAGCCATTAACCTAAATGAACTCACTGACACTGTGACGTCATACATCTGTTTCTGCGAGGACATGTGTGTGCAGACCAAGACCTTCTGCATATACAACAACAATAAACCCTGGTTCATTCCTAAACTGAAGCAGCTACGTCAGACCAAGGAGGAGGCCTACAGGACTGGTGACTGGACTCTGTACAAGCGGGCCAGAAACATGCTGACGAAGGAGATCAGGCTTGCTAAGAGGAGCTACAGTGTGAAGTTACAAAAAAACTTCTCAGCTAACAACTCTGCTTCTGTCTGGAGAGGCCTACGGAATATCACCAACTACAGGAGACCATCCCCCCACCCTGCGGAAAACCTCCAGCTGGCTAATGACCTAAACAGCTTTTACTGCAGGTTTGAAAAGAACCTACAGTTCTCACCTCCCACCCACACAAAAGGATTATCTGCAGCCCCAGGAACTCCATCCCTCCTCCACTCTGACCTCCCACCAGCACTAATGATCTGTGAAGAGGAGGTGCGCCGGGTCTTTCAGAGACAAAAGATCAAGAAGGCTGCAGGACCTGATGGTGTGTCTCCGTCCTGCCTGAGAGTCTGCTCCAACGAGTTGGCCCCCATCTTCACCCGGATCTTTAACAGATCACTGGAGCTGCGTGAAGTGCCTTCCTGCTTCAAACGCTCCATCATCATTCCAGTTCCCAAGAAACCCTCTATTACAGGATTAAACGACTACAGACCTGTTGCCCTGACCTCTATGGTCATGAAATCCTTGGAGAGATTGGTGCTGAACCACCTGAAGGTCATCACAGGCCCCCTGATGGACCCACTGCAGTTTGCCTACCGGTCAAACAGGTCAGTGGATGATGCAGTGAATATGGGATTACATTACATCCTGCAACACCTCGACTCCCCAGGGACGTACGCCAGGATCCTGTTTGTCGACTTCAGCTCAGCGTTCAACACCATCATCCCAGGCATTCTTCATCAGAAACTCCTCCAGCTCAAGGTGCCCCCCTCCACCTGCCAGTGGATCTCCAGCTTTCTGACTGACAGGTGGCAACAGGTGAAGCTAGGGAGATTTACATCCAGCTCCCGAAAAATTAGTACTGGCACCCCCCAAGGATGTGTCCTTTCCCCACTGCTCTTCTCCCTCTACTCCAACGACTGCACCTCAGAGGACCCTTCGGTGAAGCTCCTGAAGTTTGCGGACGACACCACAGTCATCGGTTTGATCCGGGATGATGATGAGTCTGCATACAGGCGGGAGGTGGAGCAGCTGATCCTCTGGTGCAGCCAGAACCATCTTGAACTTAACCCAGCCAAAACGGTGGAGATGACTGTGGATTTCAGGCGACACCCCCCTTCATTCCCCCCACTCACCATCCTCAACAGCACAGTGTCCACTGTGGACTCCTTCAAGTTTCTGGGTACCACAATCTCCCGGAACCTGAAGTGGTCCTCCCATATAGACACTGTCCGGAAAAAGGCCCAGCAGAGGTTGTTTTTTCTGCGTCAGCTCAAGAAGTTTGATTTGCCTCAGGAGCTGCTGGTTGTCTTCTACACCGCCATCATCCAATCTGTCCTCTGCTTTTCCATCACTGTCTGGTTTGGATCTGCCACTAAACAGGACAAGACCAGACTGCAGCGGATCATTAAGTCTGCGGAGAGGATCATTGGTACCGACCTACCCTCCATTGAGAACTTATATCGGTCCATAACCAGGAAACGGGCGGGAAACATCTGTGCTGACCCATCACACCCCGGCCACAAACTGTTTGAACTTCTATCTTCTGGTCGTCGTTACAGATCACTGAAGGTCAAAACCACCCGTCACAGGAACAGTTTCTTTCCTCAAGCCATCACTCTGATGAACTCCTAACATTCACCTAGGCCTACCTGTTTGCTGTACTCATGACTTTTCATCCATTATTACATTGCACATAACTCTCACACTGCTTTTTACTTCATTCACATTATATCACTGAATCTGAGTCCACATTTAAATACTGTGTGATTGTATATTTTTTCATATATTTCTGCAAAGTGTGGTTAGTCTGAGTAAATAACTGCATATATTCCTGTATATATTTGCATCCTTTTATAGAAACGTGGACAGACTGTAATTTACTGTACATACTCTGTTGTCAATTGAATCCTTATTTAAATCCTCCACCTGAACAACGAGAGCAAGTTTTTAGCCAAAGTCAAATTCCTTGTATGTGTTGTGCATACTTGGCCAATAAAGCTGATTCTGATTCTGATTCTGATTCTGATTCTGATTCTTTCAATGATCTTGTTTCAATATGGAGCAAGAATCTTCATTTGCTCATAGTTGTGAGGCAAGGAAGAGATAAACAGTCAGTACAGACAGCTGAATATTGTCATGAAAAGGCCTAAAGGAGAGTATGGTTACCTCTGTGCTGGTCGCTGAGATCAAGAGTGAGTTAGCCTCCATTGAGCAGCTTATCTCCTTTGACTGCATTCCAACCCACCCAACCACCATCATCGTGAAGTACACGGACAACACCACCTTGGTCAGGCTCATCACCGATGACAATGAGGAGGCATACAGGGTGGAGGTAGAGAATCTGCTGCTGTGGTGCCAAGTGAACAATCTGAAACTGAATGTCCAAAAAACCAAAGATCTCATACTGGACTTCAGGATGAACAGACAGAACAACCCCCCACCCCCATAAATGGTGACTGCGTGGAAAACGTCCCTGTTCCTGGGCACCCACATCTCCTCTGACCTCTCCGGGACTGTCAACACCAAGGCCCTGGTGAAGAAAGCCCAGCAGCGGCTGCACTTTCTCCATGTCCTGAGGAAGAACAACCTGAACCAGAAGCTGCTGCTGGCCTTCTACCGCTGCTCAGTGGAGAGCGTACTCACCTACTGTCTGGGTGTGGTACGCCGGCTCCACCGCTGGGAACAGGAAGGCTCTGCAGAGGGTCATCAACACTGCCCAAAAATTTATCGGCAGCCCTCTGCCCTCCCTGGAAGACATCTCCAGATCCTTCTGTCTCAGAAGGATCAAGTCCATCACAGAAGACCCCTCACATCCCGCCCACCACCTGTTTGACCTGCTTCCCTCTGGACAACGGTTCAAATCGATCAGGTCCCACACCTCCAGACTGACAAACAGTTTCTTTCCATGGGCCATCCCAACTGCAAACAGTCAGAGGCCCCACCCCCCTTCCTCCAAACACTCACATGCACAGAACTGAGGACCTTTTAATTATCACTATAACTCACCTGTCTTTGCACTCTGCACTTTCATGTATAATGACCCATCCGTGAAACCACCATTATGTATATTTTCCATAATCTTTGTCCCAATTTATTCAATTGTGTGTTCAATTGTGTGTCTGCACTCTGCACTCTTATGTACATAGCTCCACCCGTGTAGCCACTACCATACCTGTATATATTTCAATAATGCTGGGCCATTTTTATTGTTATTTTATTTTTATTTTCATTTATTTTTATTTCAGTCGTGTATTTAATTGTGCACTCTGTAACCGTGTTTATCTTATTCTTCTCCCTTACTTTATTGTGCAGTAGCCTGGTGGAGCACCCACAATTCCGTTGTACTGTACTACTGTACAATGACAGTAAAGCCTATTCTATTCTATTCTATTCTATTCTATCTCAAGTCTCTTTCTGTGGCAGACCACTGGTGTTTAAAGGCAAGGTAAGATGTTGCCTTTCCATTTTTGATTCCCAGAATCCTCTGTCCTGTCACTCAGTGTAATTAGTGGTCTACTGGCCTCTGCAGCGTCTGAGATGCAGGGTTGTAGCCAGCTTTTTGTGATGATTATCACAGAGCTGTCTCATATGGGTTGATATAGCCAGGTTTAGTCTGTCAATCTTGTTTCCAAGGGACTGGACATTTCAACAAAAAGGCTAGGCAGTAGTGGTCTGTTCGGAGCCCTCTTTTGCTGAGCCAAGTAGCCAGACCGACTCCGCCGCTTCTGTTTACATTCTGGCCGCCATCTCCGGGGCTGACCGATTGTGTAGCAATCCATGGAGATGCCGAGGCAGTGGCTATTCGCAGTGGTGTTCCATGCGAGTACTGGAAGGTACTTGTTATCAGAACTTGGTATATTCTCCCAATGTGCACTAATTCCTCTCTGCTGTTGAAGATGTTTGATATAATCCAATAGCGCTTAATCATAAAAAGTAGTACAAACAAGAACCACATGTAGCATTATGTGAGGGAGCACTGAGCTGCAGCGTGGCTGTGTGGAGGCAGATATGTGTTGTGATACACTGCCCGACGTGATGACATCATTTCCTCGTGCCGCCAGAAAGGTTAAACATCGCCAACAGAGTGTCACCTCTTGACTGTCTGCTGTTATAAATATTGGCTGTAAATATTAATGATTTGAAATGCTTTACTGGTAATTTGCTGATAATATTGTGTGTCCCTAACTTCTATACACAGAGGTGTGGGTGTGCACCTCCACTGAATGCCTTCTAGTCTTCCTTTTTGGCTGATACCAATAATATGTCGATATTGTGCATTCCTACTGGGTTTCTGGGCTCAGCCTTGATGACAGGTTGAAAAGTTCAGACATCTGGAAGGAGCTCAGAGTAGTGCCGAGGAGGAGTAAGTCAAAAATGCATTAATGATGCCTTTATTATTTTGAGGTGATAGGCAAACTGTAACAAAAGTGCATGGTAAGTGTGCTTGGAATTCTGAAGTGGAGAAAAAAAATGAAATAGAAAGATTAATATCTAACTTTCATGTATGTCTTATATTGTCTGCCTAGTTGTCATTTCTTTTTAGTGGAATTTGTGTTATGTCTAGCTTGTCTTTTAAAAACAAAGAAAGTGAATGTGTTTTGTCTTCACAGGTGTCTCCTCACCCTTGATTTACTTCTCCCAATTAAAATGAGCCCACCAGACACATCCAACAGCACTAGGGAAGAGGAGGACAGAAAAATCAATCCCTCAAGCCTTTTCAACTCCAGCTCAGGCTTACACTTGCCAGGCTTCCCCTCGGACATCACCAAACACCTCGGAGTCCAAATCACCTTGATCACGGCTTATTCACTTATCATTCTGCTGGGACTGGTGGGCAACGCTCTGGTCATCTACATGATCATTCGTTACAGAAACATGCGGACAGTGACCAACTTCTTCATAGCTAACTTGGCCCTTGCTGACCTTCTTGTGAATACTCTTTGTTTGCCTTTCACTCTGGCTTACACTCTGCTTGATGATTGGAAATTTGGCGCTCTGTTGTGCCACATGGTGCCCTTTGCTCAGGCCCTGAGCGTGCAAGTATCCATTCTGACGCTCACTGTCATTGCTTTGGAGCGGTACCGATGCATCGTCTTCCATCTCGGACGCCGCCTCACATGGCACTCCAGCTTCCTCATCATGGTCTTCACCTGGACTACTTCTGCAATTCTGGCGGCACCGCTGGCCATCTTCAGAGAGCACCGCTACGAAGACATCCCCGATATCAACCTGAGCATCATTGTCTGCTCTGAGAACTGGCCCCACGGGACTAACCGGGACGGTCTCATCTACAGCCTCTTGATGCTGCTCCTTCAGTATATCATCCCTTTAGCTATCATCAGCTATGCTTACATATGCATCTGGGTCAAACTGAAGAACCACGTGAGCCCGTCAAGCCGCAATGACAGCATCAACCGTCGCAAAAAGACCACAAAGATGTTGGCACTAGTGGTGATGGTGTTCGCTGTCTGCTGGTTGCCATTCCATGTGTTTCAGCTGGCTAGTGACTTGGACCTAGTGCTCAAGTTTGAAGAGTTCAAGCTGCTCTTCACTGTATTCCATATTGTGGCTATGTGTTCAACTTTCATTAACCCTCTCCTGTATGGGTGGATGAATAAAAACTACAGGAATGGATTCCTCATGGTGTTCCGTTGTGAAGATAAGCCAGATTCTTTCCACCCTGAGGGCTCATTCAGGACTCGCTCCATAAGAGGGCTGACACTAAATGGTCGTAATGGTGGACAACCACCCACTGCTGTGTGAGACTTGAACAGTTTAGAATGCATGTAGAATACAAAGACATCACCTGCACCCTTGCTTTGTGGTGCTTGTGGTTCAAATGTAGCCTTTGGACTTCATGTGTCCCTATTATGTTTTTTGGGGTTTCCCCTTTATTTAGTGCTTTATGTAGGATTTTTGTGACATTATATGGTCTGCAATGTCAAACAGTCCAAAATCCACCTGCATAGAAGCTCTCCTATCTCACAGAATCTAGGACTACAGAGCTCCCCAAAACTCCTGGTTTGGATTTGGTGTTCTTTTGGTAGCACATAACTATTGGTAACCGCAGCGTGATGTCACATGCATATGGTAGTGTGGCGGCCATATTGGAGCCATTGAAAACAAATACCTAACAGCCATTCAGACACACTGCGAGTGAGAGGGGTGCTCCAGTGAAATGTTTTTGCTGTGGAATATGCCACGAAACTGTATTACTGTAGGCTGTCATAACCACAGTTTGAAGAAAGACAAACCAGTGCCATTTTTTTGAGCTGCCAAAGAGACATTTAGAGCCTGAATAAAGGGATAAGTGGCTGAGTGCTATTCATAGAGAGAATGAGGATGGGACACTCTATAACCTTCCAAATATCAGTAGTCTATGTTCGGATCATTTTGTTAAAGTTAAATTCAGTGTAATTTTATTAAGAAAAAAAAAAACTGATTAAAGGGAATACATTAATTTAATATGTGCAGTCAGTCACTTATCCCTTCATTCAGGCTGTAAAAATGTGTCTTTGGTAGCTCAAAAAATGAAACTGGTTTGTCTTTGTTCAAACTGTGGTTATGACAGCCTACTGCTATGCAATTTTGTGGCATATTTCACAGCAAAACCATTAATTTCAGTGAAGCTCCCCTCTCACTCACAGTATAGCATGGCACTTAGCTGCACAGACCACATAAAACACTCAAGAGTTACCCTGAAAGTGTAATTTATCTTGTCTCAAGATAGCCTGTGTGGGTCTTCACAAATGCCATCAACAGAGATGAAAAACTATCCTTTTTTATCTCCTTGCTAACAGTTCACAATACAATAATGGTGGTTGTTTTCATCAGCCCCTTGTTGCTAAGTGAACAGAACAGTGAATGTCCCGGATGTCCACAGTTATCAATACACACATGATACAGACCTGCCTCCCGGCTGATCTGGCTCACTCTTAGTATTTAAATTCAAGGAGAAAGGGAGCTAATAATTTTTCCAGCAAGTGTTGGAGCTCGCGCAGCTACAGTGCCACTAGCGAGTTAGCTCAGAAGCCTGACAGGAGTTTGTTAGAGTTCTAGTCTATAAATTCTAGTCACTCCACAACATCAGTGTTCTCAGCTCATTCATTAATCCACAGTTGTTAATATATCTCACATTATTTAGGCTTATGTTGTTTTTTGACCAACATGACCCAGGTAATTTGACTGTTTGCATGTTAGCTAGGGCTGCTAACATGAGCTTGGCTGTGCATCAGCAGCTGGGTCTTCTGACTGATGTGACCTCAGACTGGTCTCGACAGACTGAAACATGAGCCCACTATTCATTTATTTTCTATATATTTTACCCAGTAAGCAATTTATTTTCAGACAAGTTTGGTGGTGGTTGTGGGAGGTATTCACATATTTAGCACAAGGTATAAATTGATAAACCTAAATTAGGTACAAATTTGCAAGAATAAAAATGCAAAAAATATGATAAAAGATGTTAATTTACAATTTAAAAAGTTCCAGATTTAAGAGAAAAAAAATTGCAAATTCATGTGGAAAAAAGCACAACTCACAAATGAGAGGGAAAAAAATAAAATTCCAAGAAAAATGTCATCAGTTTAAAAGAGCACATTTTTTCCCCATTTTTTCAAGTTTTTCCTTGTAAACTTGTAACATTCATCTTCAACCGCTTAATCCTTTTCAGCTCACGGGGGCTGAAGCATATCCCGGCTTGCTGGGGTGAGAGGCAGGGTACACCCTGGATAGATCAAAAGTGCATCACAGGGTCGACACAGACACAGACAACCATTCACTCTCACATTCATGCCTAAGGACAATTAAGAATCCACAGTTGATGCCAATTAAGCTAATGTGCAAATTTGGACTGTGGGGGGTGATATGTATAGCATATGGTATAGTGTAGTAAGATGGCGGCCGTGGGTGTAGTGGGAGGTGACAACCCGCCTTTCCGGTGGTGGCATCACCAGAGGTATAAAGGGCAAGGGAGGAAGAGGCTCTGTCTCTTCTCCGTTGACCCCTTGGCCTGTACGGACGTCTGCGTATGGTGGCTCTTGTTTATAATAAAGCAACGTTCAACTGCACACTGAGCCTCTTCCTTGGGTACCAGTTATGGACATAACATTTGGCAACGAGGTAGAAGGTATGGAGCGAGCTGTTTCTGATTTTCGACCATTTTTGGAGGTTCCGGGCGAGCCGCCAGTCCCCTGGGCTAGGTGGTGCGTGGCTTTTCAGAGTTTTCTGGTGGCCTTTAACCTCAGTGAGCTCAAGAAATCGCGTGCAAGAGCTGTCCTAGTTCATAATCTTGGTATGGAGGTTCAAAGGATCCTTGGCACGTTAGGAGAGGCTATTAGTTTTGAGGACATGGTGGAATTAATGACGTGCTGCTTTCGCACCCCGGAAATACGTCATAGTCCGGAGGATAATGTTTCAGTAGCGCCACCAGTGGACAGGCGAGTCAGTGCACCGTTATGTTGCAGACCTGTGTCAGCTGGCGGGGGCATACCAATATGGAGCCCTGAAGGAAGAAATGGTCCGTGATCAAATGGCGGAGCACACACTTTGTTCTGTGGCACATTCGAGGCTCCTGACCTGCCTGGGTGAAGTGACGTTAGCCACGGCTACTGAGATAGTGCGGCAGTTTGAGGCAGTGGAAAATTTATCTGAAGACCTCACGTGAGAGAAGCACGTCGAGGCATGAGGAACCATGTTTGAAGGCGCTGGCTGTGGACTCGGACAGCAAAGATGGCGTGGATGAAGAGGAATATGCCGCCACTGTAAGAATTAGGTCCACCCCCGGAACGCCAAGATGTTATGGTAGCGGGTCCACCAGGCGTCAGTACAAGGCAAGAGAGTGTCCGGTGAAGGGCGAACGCTGTGGCAAGCGCAGTCTACTGCATCATTTTACCAGGGCCTGCAAGAATTTTAAGCGAGGGGACCGAAGACAGAAGACTGATTTCCCCGCAGCGACTCCTACGGTTGTTCATACCGTCTCTCCGAGCACAGATGGGCAGATTTACTTAGACGTTTTGCTGAACGGCGTGGAAGTGCTGTTGTTGGCAGACACGGGATCAGCAATATCCCGGTTGAACTGGCCCACTGGGAGGAGTCTGTTCCCACATGTGGAGGACAACATGGTTTGGGACAATGACTGGCCTGGTGTTATGGGAGGGATGCAAGACCAGCATCGTGGAGCGCCATCTTGGGAGGGTTCCGATGCCAGTGTTCAAGTTGCTCTGGATGCGGGAACCTGACGGCACAGCGGAATGCCCAGGATGGCTGAAGGAGCCGTGGGGGCTGTGCCAGCGTTGGAAATAAAAGAGCGGGTCGAGACCGACGGGCGCGATTCCAAGATACGCCAGGCAACAACACGGGAGTCCCGGGAGGACTCCGGATTGGGTCGGTGATGAGGTTTGACCCAGGGCGGGAGCCCGGTTACAACATGGTGGACTGCTGAAGCTAAATCAAGCTCCTCTGCTCATCGGTGACAAGGTCCGGCCCAGGGTAGAAGCTTGGCTGGGGGGCATCCACAAGGAAAGAGAGCGACGAGACGAACAGGGACAGCTGCGAGTGGTGGCGGCCGTGGAAGATGGCTGCTTGGAACTGTTGGACACATCATGGAGACACCCAAATGAGCTGCGGCACGTGGAGGAGAGGGGGCGCCGACGCAGCGTATTTCCAGAGGCCAAGAAGTGAAGGCACTCCGGATGGGATCAACCAGATGGAGACCCAGAGGGTGGCCTTTTTGTCGGGCTGGTAAAATGACTAAGGGTAAAGGGTGAGGTGTTTATTATGGTTTATGACCCTAAGTCAGTTGACTAAGATTTTTTTTTCTTCTACATATTCTATTGTGTGTTAGTCCTGTGTTAAAAAAAAAAGAGAGAGAAGAATCACCAACACTGTTTTATATTAAACTATTGCTTTTGTTGTGATGTGCCTGGATTGTGGGGTGGGTGTGTTGGGGTCGGGGGCCGCCAATAGATATGTATATATTATTTATATGGTTTGCTTTGTTGTGTTCATTTGAAAGTGTATATATGTATGTTGTTCTGGGATTATTTTAATGTTAGGAACACGGCTGTTTTATTTTTAAAAAAAAAGGACTTTTAGTTTTGAAAGCGGCAGAATAACCCGCTTGGCCGTGTAGGGGTGGGTCAGCAGTCTACCTGGCCCCCCCTAGCTAGTTGTTTTGTGTGAATGGATAGGACTGTACATATATGTTATTCTTGGTGCATGAGTCGGGTTCTAAATTTGGGTGGGTCTGATCAGTGTGAGTTGCATTTTTCTACGGAGGGGGGCGGGAAATGATATGTATAGAATATGATATAGTGTAGTAAGATGGCGGCCGTGGGTGTAGTGGGAGGTGATGACCCACCTTTCCTGTGGTGGCGTCATCAGGGGTATAAAGGGCAAGGGAGGAAGAGGCTCTGTCTCTTCTCCGTTGACCCCTTGGCCAGTACGGAGCGTCTGTGTATGGTGGTTCTGATTTGTAATAAAGCAATGTTCAACTGCACACTGAGCCTCTTCCTTGGTACCAGTTATGGACATAACAGGGGGAAACCAGAGAAAACCCACGCAGACACGGGGAGAACATGCTAACTCCACACAGAAGGGTCACCGATGACCAGGGGGTGGGATTGAACCCATGACCTTCTTGCCGTGCTGCCACAGTGCTAACTGCTCCATTGAGCTGCCACTTGCCAACATTTTTCTTGGAAATTTATAGCTAATTTTCAGGTAAACTTGCACCTTTTTCCTGGCAAATTTGGGACTTTTCTAACAAATTTTGTACTTTTACCATATAAATTTACCACCTTTTTGTGATAAATTTGTTACATTTTTTGCATAAATTTATACCTGTAAACAAATATGAAGCTTTTTTTCTCCTAAATTTTCAGCATTGTTCTTGTACATTTGCAACTCTAACCAATTTATGACTTCTGAGAAATATCATACATACCCTAACATGAATCATGAAAGTACAATTTTTTTTTTTTTTTTTTTATTTTATTTTTTTTGGGGGGGGGGGGGTAAAGTACTTGAATACACACAGTAAATGTTAGCCCTTACTACCCAGCTTCCCTTGCATCTCTGATTCTTCTGTAACTACAATATAGTGGAAAATTGAGTAGGTATATGGCGTGGTTTACAAGTTTTTTAAAGACAAGATGAAACTAACAGAGGTGTGGAGCTGAGTAAAAAATGCTGCATCTGTCTACTTCTTCAGTGTCTCAACCAGAGTTGATTATTCATCAGTGACTCTGGCTACATGGTCACAGTAAACTGATTACTGGGAATAAACCAATAATGGCAATCATCAGTTTTGTTGTTTACATGCACTGAATAAACGGATTATTGGAGGGTAAACCACTTGAGTTAAGGACCCCGGTTACATGCCCACTTCAATAATCTTTTAACTCCAGAAATCCAATCATAACTGGTTTATTCATGTACATTTAAACATTGTCAGTGAGTCAGGAAGGCTGACCTACAGTATTCGGTTGTATAAACTATCCTTGCACTCTTCATGGGGATGGGGGAGGTGGGGTGGCAGGTTAACAAGGGGGTGCTTTTGAGTCATTTTGCTTACAAGGGGGATGGCATTCCCCCCCGTCATCCACTCTCACATTGCCTACTGATTCTATCCATCTCCATTAGACACTCGTCTTCTTAGCCGGATCATCAATAAACCCCTGACCATATATTTCATTCATATATGTCATTTTGGCTTATTATAGGTAATTATACTCTGATCCTGACACTTCCTCAATCAGCAGGACCATATTTTTTTATTTAGCTAATGGACCTCTTGCACAGTGTAGAGTGACATACTTCCACTTTCCAGTCCCCCACTGGTCCTGTTCCAATTCTATTATATTTGCCCATTACCTGGTGTTTTCTAATCAATAAATCCTGATTTTATTACTGTTGTTACTAGCGTAGTCAGCTTCCAGTTGCCAACTCTCACTCTTTTGGAGTGAGTCTTACTCTTTTGCACTCTGTTTCACACCACAGACCTAACGAATGGCAGTGGCTCAGGAGGTAGAGCAGGTCATCCAATAACTGAAGGGCTGGCGGTTTGAATCCCGCTCTCCCCAGCCATCCATGCAGTTGTGTTCCTGGGCAAAACACTTAACTCACCTTGCCTCCAGTGTCCATGACACTGGGTATGAATGTGGATAAATGTTTGGTAGAGGTCGAAGAAGCCATTGGCGCAGATTGGCAGCCATGTTTTCGTCAGGCTGCCCACTCCACAGACAATGGTAGCTTACCACTACCATTGTCTGTGGAGTGAAAGAATAATGAATGAATGAATGAATGAATGAATCTTTATTTCGGATAGTACAGGTTAAAAGAAACTGAATAATATAACAAAGGGGGAAAGAAAATCCAACAAGGTCAAATTAGACAACAACTCCTCTGATTATACAGTTCAACATAAGTTATCCGAAATGGGTGATGGCTGAAGCCGCAGCTGATTTTATATAATCCATTGTAAAGCATCCTTGAGTGTCTATGAAAAGCGCTATATAAATCTGATGCATTATTATTTCTCACTCCAAAATGAAGAAATTACTGTCAATATTGTGGTGAATTTCTCCTGCTTTTTCCTACAATAAAAGCTCTCAAGGCAGCATAAAGCAGACCACATATTTTCTAAGAATTATTCTGAGGTAAAGAAGTGTATTTGTTGAAAACAAACAAACAAAACATCTGTTTGTCTGGATTGTGCACCTGCACTCGCACTCCACTGCTACCCCCCCCCCCCCCCCCACAGTCTCCATCATGCACGTTTCCCTCTAAAACTCACTCCAAGCTTTTCTGAAAATTTAGCAACTCTGGTTGTATAGTATTGTCTTATTAAGTAAAACCAGAGTCTTTACCATACCAACTATTAGTGACTTTATTTCCTATGTTCATTTGAATCCATGCAGTGTTATTAGGAGTGAGTTAAAGTTTATTAAGAAAATACATTGCTAGCAACTGGAAGCTAACTAGGCTAATATCAATAACAATAATGGTTAAAGCAATAACCGAGGGATTCTGCATGCACAAAGTAACTTTGAAGCAAGTAGGTAACAACTGGGAGTCAGATATGAGTTTCACAAGTCCATTACAGCCATGCAGTGGTATTTGGAATGGGAGAGACATAAACGATATTGTTCTGCCCTCAGTAGTGTGTGTTCATATAAAGTTAAAAATAGTTCATAAGATTATAATAAATATCACAGTTCATTTGTAGTAAGTCATGTTAGAAATAGTCATTATGTTAAAAATAATTTCTGTATAGTTAGTGGCAATTCGCCTGTATTGTGACGTATGCAGGGTTCACACAAAGAAAATGGAGCAAGATGGTTGTGATCAACGGGATTTATTTTACACACACTCTGAGCACAGACAGGAGGGGAGGTCATTCTCCCAGACCTCCGTTTAAATCACGGTTACACACACATAATAAATCTTGCCTATGAAATACTGTTGGGTAATTATAACGCAGTTATAACTAGAAAAGCACTCGGAGAGCGCAGACCTCTGCCAAGCGCCACAATTCCCCCCATACAGTGTTTGTGTGTACGTTTTCAGATTCCTTAAGCATGTAAACATATGACTAGCAATTGGATTCACAATGATTATTTGTTTATTTGACAGGGACAGTGCAATAAACACACAATTAATCAATGACAATCAATGTGATAGTGATAGGATTAGTGGTTCAGTAGTAAAAGCATTGCCTCCTTGGCGGAGGTAATAAACTGAAGTGTTGCTGTTGTGTCCATCTCCTCCACTGACGGATGCAAATTGGGTAGACAGGTTGCCGTGGGTTTTATATTATATTATTTTGGGGTTGCGCTCCGCGGCAAATGAGAATTTAGAAGCTTCGCCGGCAGAGAGCTCGTTTTTGCGCAGCGCCTATGGCTGGCCGGGGAATTTCTGCCAAAGAATCCGTCGGTGGACAGCTGCCCATGTGAGGTTTTGCAGTTGCGCGCAAACACAGGCACGCTGGCGGGCCCAGGCCAGCAGTGTTTTCCGCGTGCTTTTGTGCCTAAAACGTTGAAGAACGCAGAGTTTGTGTTGCAGACACAACGACCAGCGCCCTCCATTGCGCCTGCGCACATGTTGAAAATGGCCCTATGTCACAGTGTGAAAAAATGCTTTAAAAAATTCCTGTATCCAGACGGTGAACCAGATCACCCCCAAAATTTAATCAGTTCTTCCTTGTACCATTTCCAACAACGCCTGAAAGTTTCATGGAAATCCGTCCAAGACTTTTTGAGTTATCTTGCTAACCAACAGACAAACAGACAGACAGACAGACAAACAAACACACAGACAAACCCTGGCAAAAACATAACCTCCTCCTGGCCTTTTCGGCCTGGCGGAGGTAATTACACAGCAGCAGAATAGCTCAGTAATAACATTTACTACACACACACAGTAACATTTCAATTGTCAAAGCATGCTGGGAAACCCCTGCCCCCCTTAACATGGCCCCGACATTACACTGCCCCCCCCGGACTGGTTTCTGTCCCCAGAAAAATTAAAGTCCAATTTAAAAGTCCAATACAAACTCATCCAGGTGTCGGGGCGGTCTTCGGCGCCGGCGGCCAACACGTACAGGCCCCCTAGTGTCCATCTGGGTCTCGGTCGGGGTATCGGGCCGGGATGGAAGCTCTGGTTCGTCCACCAGCGGTGCAGATGGCTGATACGGGGCGAGACGGTCACAATGAAGGACCACAACCTGGTCCCTTTTTCTAAGCCTCACCCTGGACACCACATCTGACAGTCTCTCCAGGACCACGCATGGCCCCGACCACTGGCTCGCCAGCTTCGGTGATCGTCCTCTCTTCCTCTCAGGGCAGAAAATGCAGACTCGATCTCCCGGTGCAAAGTCCCTCCCCTGGCAGCGGGAGTCATACGCTCGCTTCTGCCGACCCCCTGCCGCTGCCAGGGCCTCTCGAGCCAGCTCGTGCACCGTGTGGAGACGTTCTTTCAAACAAAAAAAATAATCCAATCCGGGTTTTCCCTCCGCCTCCGTCTCAGGGGGCAACCGAATACCAAATCCACCGGTGTGCGCAGCTCGCGTCCAAACATGAGCGCCACAGGGGTGCACCGAGTAGATTCCTGAGCTGCCGTCCGGTACGCCCACAAAACAAAAGGCAGGTGCAGGTCCCAGTCTCGCTGTCGCTGGTCCACTAGGATAGCTAGCTGGGTGGTGAGGGTCCGGTTGAATCGTTCGACCAGGCCGTCGCTCTGTGGATGCAGCGGGGTGGTCCGGGTCTTCCGGATGCCCAGCTGCTTGCAGACCTCTCCGAAGACCTCCGCCTCGAAGTTCTGACCCTGATCGCTGTGCAGCTCCTCCGGTGCGCCGAACCGACAGAACATTTCATTCACCAGCTTTGACACCGTCGTCGTGGCGCTTTGGTCCGGGACCACGTACACCTCTGGTCACTTAGTGAAATAATCCATCGCGACCAGCACGTAGCGGTTCCCCCGGTCCGTGGTCGGGAAAGGGCCCAGGATGTCCACTCCCACTCGCTCCATCGGCGCTCCCACCCGGTACTGCTGCAGGGGAGCGTGGGATCGCTGAGTTGGTCCCTTCTGAGCTGTGCACGTGTCACAGCGGTGAACGTGGAGCTCCACGTCCTGATGACAACCGGGCCAGTAGAACCGGGCCCGAAGGCGCTGCAGCGTCTTTGTCACTCCGAAGTGGCCCGCTCCTACCACCCCATGAACCAGCTGGAGTACGTTGGGCCGGAGTCGACAAGGAACCAGCAGCTGCCAGACGTGCCGCTGCCCAGCTGGAGTCTGCCACTGTCGATACACCACGCCCTTGTGGCAGCGGAGGTTGGCCCACTGGAAGTGCAGGGCCTTAGTCTCTGGGTCCAGCAGTGACACAACCTCCCAGGCGGGCCGCTGTCCTGCGTCCAGCCACTGCCGAACCTGCGAAATGACCGGGTCTCTGTCCTGCTCGCTCTGCAGCTGCTGCGTGCCAAGAACCTCTGTGCCGTCATCGCTGGGGAGAACTGCCTGATCATCTGAGGGGCTGCGCGTCGCTGCGTTATTCCTGCTCGCAGCGGTTCGGAGAGCGGCAGCCCGTGGGGTGATTTGGTCCCGATCTTCAGCCCATTGGCAGTGACGACAGTCCTCTGTCGCACAGGGGCGCCGAGACAGCGCGTCAGTGTTGGCATGGAGGCGGCCTGCCCGATGCACAATCTGGAAATTATAATCCTGCAGTGCCTCCAGCCATCTCGCCAACTGTCCATCCGGCTCTTTGAAGTTTAACAACCAGGTCAGGGAAGCGTGGTCCGTCCTGAGCTGGAACCTCCCACCGTACGCATACGGGCGGAAATGACGCAGTCCTTGGATGACAACCAGCAGCTCTCTGCGAGTCACACAGTAATTTCTCTCGGCTCTGCTGAGAGTGCGGCTGAAGAAAGCGACTGCCTGCTCTCCCTGCTCTCCCTCCTGGGATAGCACCGCCCCGATGCCCTGGTTTCTGGCGTCCGTGTCCACGATGAAAGGGCGGTTCGGGTCGGGATATTGAAGGACGGGGGCTCCGATGAGCGCCGCGCGGAGCTGGGAGAAAGCAGCAGCACAGCTGTCACTCCACTGAAATACGCGTCCTTTCTGCGTCAGCTGATGCAGCGGCTGGCGATGGCGGCGAAGTCTTTCACAAACCTCCTAGTTCTCCAACGTTCCGCGGCACTGGCCAGTCTCTCACTGTTGCCACTTTTTCCGGGTCGGTGGCGACCCCCGCTGCGCTGATGATGTGGCCCAAAAAGGTGGTCTCCCGCCGGAACAGGTGGCATTTCTTAGGGTGTAACCGTAGCCCCGCCTGCTGGATGGCTCCCAGCACCTCTCGGAGATTTGACAGGGCGCTGTCAAAATCAGCTGCATGCACCAGCAGGTCATCCAGGTAAACAACGCAGCAACTCCGGGGCACGTGAGCCAGCACTCGCTCCATCAAGCGCTCAAAGGTGGCCGGAGCATTGCAGAGTCCAAACGGCATCACTTTAAACTGGTACAGTCCCTGCCCGATGGAGAAGGCTGTTTTTTGATGGGCCTCAGGTGACAGATCTACCTGCCAATAGCCGCTGCGTAGATCCAGCAAGCTGAACCAGCTGGAGCCGGCGATGTGGTCCAGTGCGTCATCGATGCGGGGCAGGGGGTAGGAATCTTTCCTGGTGGCGTCGTTCAGGCGTCAGTAATCCACACAGAACCGCCACGACCCGTCCTTCTTCTTGACCAGCACCACAGGCGCCACCCAGGGGCTGCTGGAGGGCTCAATGACATCTGCCTCCAGCATTTCCCGCACTTTTTGTTCTGCCGCTGCCCGCCTTGAAAAGGGCAGCCGGCGTGGGTGGAGTTGAATCGGCCTGGCCTCACCGGTGTCGATCTCGTGCTGCACCAACCCGGTCCGGCCGCATTCCTCATCCTTCGCAGCGAAAACACCCACGTAATAGTCCAATAGCTCCCGCAGCTGGCGTCTCTGTTCCGGGTCCAGCCCGCTGCAGCTCCGTTGAAATAATTCCTCCACCGCCTGCTGCGTCTCTGCTGACACATTGACCCCTCCCCTTGCTGTCCTTGTGTGCGTTCGTGCTCCCTCTGTCCACGCTGGTGACGTCATCGTGTCCAGTCCTCGCGGTGGCCTGCCTGGTCCGGTCTGTCTTGGCGATCCCTCGATTGTGCGGGCCCCCGTGTTCCTTCCCTGGGTTCTGCTGTGGAGCGTGATGGTCCGGTTTCCCAGCTGGAGGGAAGGTCCGGCGGTGTCGATCTTGGCATGCCAGGCTGTGAGCAGGTCTAGTCCAATAATACAGGGGTCTTGGATGTCAGCCAGCCAGAACGGGTGTCTCGTGTTCTGACCAGCCACCCCCACCACCAGCACTCTCCGCCCCTTCAGTCGGGCGCACTCACCGGTAGCTGTGGTGACGCAGCGCTCAGTGGGTTCCCACCCCCGCGGAGCCGTCTTGCTTGTGTCCGGCAGCACACCGGGTCGAACCAAGGAGATTGTAGAGCCGGTGTCAGCCAGGGCCCGGATCGACGTCTTCCCCAAGCTGCACTGTAGATACATCCCTGGAGAGTGTCCAACTCGGCCCACGCGCGGTGCCGGCTCCTCGGGGGAAACATCTGCTGGAGGTGGCCTGTCCCCGTTCACGCCACCTCGCTCTAGTTTAACGCCGGCGAGGGGCCAGTTTGTCGTGGGGTGGGTGCGGGGCAGTATCGTGCGATGTGTCCCATCTCTCCGCAGCGGAAGCACCCTTCCTCGCGCCGCCGCGGCCATCTTCTCCGTGGTCGTGCTGCCGTGGTCTGCCGTAATTCCTCCTCCTCCCCCTCGCTCTCCATTGTAGCCTGGTAGGTTCTTCGGCTGTGCGTTGGCGCTTCAGTTGTGCAATTTATTAGCGGCTCTGCCCGCTCTGCTTTTGCCACTGCAGTCTTCCAGTCGCTCGCGGCATGGAGCCGTACGTGGTTCTGGAGCTGGGCCGGGCGGAGACCTTGGATGAAACTCCGGAGGGCGAGCTTCTCTACTGCCTCCGGTGCGAAATCTGGGTAGCTGCGCCGGGTTAACAGCCATATGTCTGCAGCATAGGCTCCTAGTTTTTCCTGGTGGTTCCGGCAGCGGCAGGTCAGTTGTTCTTGGGCGTGCTCAGCGTCCGCTATTCTCCCAAATCGTCTCTGGAGCGCCCCTTGTAGTGCTGGCCAGCTGTGGTGCTCCTCGGGCCGGAGATCAGAGAGCGTGCAGAGGGCTTTCCTTTCCAAGGCCAGCACGACCTGTACGGCGGTTTCCTCTGGCAACCAGCCGTTCAGCGCCGCGGTCAGCTCGACCTGTGTCAGGTAGTCGTCCAATGTGGCTTCGCCGTTGAAATGGGGAATCTTGGCCAGCTGTCGAACAGGTGGGGTGGTCGTCTCCTGATCGATCGCCACTCTTGATCGCCGTGGGGTCGCCAGCCCGTCCTGTCCTGAGAAGGGTGGAATGTTTGCTCTGCTCTGCCCGCTCTGTCTTGAAAAAGACAGGAGGCGGGGTGTGCTGGCCCCGTCAGGTCCGCCGCTTCGTTCGTCCGGGCTCCCGGTGGTGGTGCCTCGGTCCCATCGTCCATCATCAGCTGAGCAATGGCCTGCTCCAGCTGCTGGATCTCCATTCTGATCCTAGCTTCCATTTGCTCCATGCCCACTTCTGACACCAGTGTGACGTATGCAGGGTTCACACAAAGAAAATGGAGCAAGATGGTTGTGATCAACGGGATTTATTTTACACACACTCTGAGCACAGGCAGGAGGGGAGGTCATTCTCCCAGACCTCCGTTTAAATCACGGTTACACACACATAATAAATCTTGCCTATGAAATACTGTTGGGTAATTATAACGCAGTTATAATTACACAGCAGCAGAATAGCTCAGTAATAACATTTACTACACACACACAGTAACGTTTCAATTGTCAAAGCATGCTGGGAAACCCCTGCCCCCCTTAACATGGCCCCGACGTTACAGTATTTTATGTTGAAAGCGTAGCCAGTTGCCGCTAGGATTTGTGGGTAGAAGAAACGGACTTCGGTAAGAGAGAAGCAAAAAGGCAGAAGTTTATAACCTGCCCGCGTATGTCTGAAACGTTCCTCCTGTGTGTTAAACCCTTTTCCTACACCTTCGAAAGCAATGGCTGTAAGTTCGATTAGTATTTGTCAGTTTATAAGTTTTTGTTATACGTGAACTTTGTATCGTTTTTAGAGTGTGATTTGTTTCCAGAAATTAGTCTTATCCCAGGGCCCCGCTAGCTTTTTTAATGTATTGCGTCTATTTGTTTCCAGGAATTAGTCCTACCCCAGGGGCCCGCTAGCTTAATTATATGTATTTATTTTCTGTTTTTATTTCTTTAAAGTTTCACTCGGGCTTTTCATTGAGCTTCGAGCCACAGTTATAAACAACTGTAAGCTGTCTAAAAAGACTGGAAATAAAGGAGCAGGACACTCGGTTTCCTTGCTCGTGAAAAACGAGTTTGGCTTGCTGTTGATCTGCGTTAACATACACAGTGTATACAACACGTAGGGATAACAGTACAGATATGTTAAGCTAACTGGGGTAACAATGAAACAGCACAGTTGTTAGATATGTCCCCATATTAACAATAGGCTGCACAGACATGAGGACGCGGGCACAGGTGATGTCATCACTCCATGCCTATATTAAGAGACTGACAGTGGGAATCAGGGTCTTTGGCACTCCGCCTCCCTAACAGTCATAGCCTATGTCAGTTTGAGGTTAGCTTAATGCTATTCACTGTAGCACGTGTACCTTTATAACTGTTCTGTAATAAAGCGTGTTTGGTTCGACTCCTGCCTCCGCTGTCCTATTTCCAGACATAAGAATTGGCGATGAGGATGGGATTGGTCTTCTGGAGAAAAACTAATCATTTTCCTGAAGATGAAAGCACGTCTGGAGCTACCACTGCCATTCCTTGACACCCCAGGCGAGCCGTTGGTTCAAGTTGTTCACCAGCTATGCAGAGGCTATAAACCTGGAGAGATTTGAAGCTCTGTGGAAGCGAGCAATTCTACGCCTTTGCCTGGGTATCAAGGGGCTGTGGATATTGGGCAATTTAGGACAGGCGGTTACATATGACAACTACATAGCATCACTGACTGAACATTTCACTGTTCCACAGACGTTTGTCCCAGTTGCTGAGCCCATCAACCCCCCACCTGACATGGATGGCATCAACATTGTGGGCCCCGAGAATTGGTCGGGACTGCGGGGTGTAGTGAGGCTGGACAATGTCAATGTATCAATGATAGTAGCCACCGCTGCCTCAAGTTCCCTGATAAATGAGGCCACGGTTGGAAGGCTCACTCCCTGGCGACCTGGAGCGGTGGAACTGCCGGACGACGGATGCTCTAAGACCAGCAGAAACATCACCTTTGCAGTGCAATACACTGACAGAACAATCCCAGCATTCTGGTTCCAGGTGACACACCATGGTAATAACGTTATGGGGTGGGATTTGTTCTGTGAACTGGGCCTCTCCATCACAGACCCTGTGCTGACCGACTATGGTCCAGGTCCATTGCACTCAGACATGGATGCAGCCACTCCTTGTCTCACACTGCCTTGGGTCCCACAGCCACATGGGGCCCGGAGCTGTTCCCCGCACAGCACGAGCGTCCTCAAGCTGCAGCGTCATCACAAGAGGGAGAGTATGATTTCGCGGACATGGGTACAGCTGAAGGCCAGACCATGGAGAGAGAACACAGCACGGAGAGAGAGCACAAACCGGACTCACCGCTGATCCTTGCCCAGCATGAGCTTCAAGCAGCCACCGTGGAGCCACAGGAGAGGGAGTTCATGGAGAAAGGGGACCCCGGTGAACAAAGACAACCCGGTGCACGTCCTGTGGCCAATGACAGCAACACATCACCACAACCACAACCAGCACCAGGTGAGAGAGGGAAGAAGCCAAACTTATCCTGCATCCTCACCGAGAATCAGCCTCAGGAAGCTGCGGCAACACAGCAGGATGGAGAATTTGTGGCCCAGCAGGACCCAGCAGAGCAATGCCAACCGAGGGCACATCCTGCCACCGGCGTGGATGGCACCCCGCCACAGCAGCAACCAGCATCAGAGACGAGAGTGCACCAGTGCCGAGTGCAGTCGAACCGATCGCTGTGCATGCCACTTGATTGGGTTCGAGTCCAACGATCCGACTGCCTGGACCCACAGATGGTCCAGTCACCGCGGATGAGAATCACCACACGAAAGGCCAACCGCTGTCTAGATGGCCAGTGGTTCAAGATGGTATGCCAGCCGTCTGTGAAAGGAAAGAGCAGTTGCCTCAGGTCGGGACGCAGCACTGGAGTCGATCCAGCTGGTATGGGACCTGGGCTGGGACGTTGTGGACAAGCAAGCCATGACTCCAGAGAGACGGCGCCCAGGTCCCCTGCAGCCAGCACCTCTGGAGGCATGCCCACCGTGGGCTCAACTGAGGCCCCTGAAGTTGAACTGCAACAGTGACTCCGCTTTACAATGTTTAGACAGAGCACGGTTGGTTTCAGTGGCAAAATAACCCACTCAACCGTGCAGGGTTAACTGGCAGTTTAGCCAGTGGCTCCAGGTTTCATCTGAGTCTGTTTGTAAAAAACAGTCAGAGCCTATGTCAGTTTGAGGATAGCTTAATGCTATACACTGTAGCATGTGGACCTTTATAACTGTTCTATAATAATGTTTGGGTTTGGTTCAACTCCTGCCTCAGCTGTCCTATTTCCAGACATACTGTAACAGTATGATTACACAATGATAAAAATTAAACATGAACTTTACAAAGAAAAAATGATCTGTCAATACACTATTTCCAATATGTAAAATGATGAGTGAAAGTGATTAAAAAAAAGCACATAAAGCACCAGGTAATGGGCAAATAACTGGACCAGCAGGGGGACCGGAAAGCAGAAGTAAGTAACTCAATATTGTGCAAGAGGTCCATTGTCATAAGGGCTGTTTCTGTCTGTGCTTATTATACAACATGGATTGGTTGTATCTTACTGGCCTCTCAAATCACACAGTCTTCTCTCCAATAATACTTTATTTGGGATTTTACAGTACATTTTCATATTCAACCAATTTTATGTTACTCTGACAACTGGAGCTAAACAGCTTACGTTAACTTCAAATATGGCATCTACAGTACATCAGTTCTCAGAAATGTAGTGTTGTAGTACTCAAGATCATTCTTGGACTTGTGACCAGTCTTGAGAACACGTTTTCAAGGTCACATATATTGTGTGTCATGAATTGCCCTGGCAAGGGCGGAGTGAGGACACCAAACGCTGGACTATGAGTTGCAAAACATTTAATAACAAAAATACAAAAATACACAAAGACAAAAACTTACACGCAACATAGGCAGGAAGAGGATAGGAAGGTGTGTGGTAACACCAGGGAAGACCAGGCTCACGTCTGGAGGAAAAGGGAGACCAGCCTGGGCGGGACCACGCTGGGGTGTATGGGGACGCCGGGATTAAAGGGAAAAATGAAGATTAAATCCAAGACAGAGCACACCCGTTCAAACCCGCAGAAACACACAGTAGGATCCAGCAGAATGTTGCAACGTGACAGCGTTGCTGCCATCTTTAAATAGGCACATGGAAAATGACAAATGATTACAGTTGTGGGTGACAGAAGCGAGAGTAATCAGACAATCTTCTGACAGCTGTGAGAGCCCGCAAAACCGGAAAACACAAGAAGTAAATACAGCGCTGTAGAACCCAGCGCTACAAAAACAGCTTTGTCCCTGCTGCTGTCAAAGAGTTGAACAAGCTGTAAAAATATATTGTACATAATTTAGGTACCTATTTATTAACTTCATTTTATATTTACTTATTTTTGTAGGATGTCACTTGGGTTCTAAATATTTTATTGGGTTTTAGACCTTTGAGTTTTTTAACCTCTTTGACTAGTTTTTAACCTTTAATATGACCCTTCTCTCTTACCTCTGGTTTCTCCCTCATCTCTTTGTCTTTTTATACCCTGATTGATGGAGCCTTGAGTATTTTTATCATGTTTATAGTCAGCTTCATGTGTGCCTGTGTTTGTGTCTATGTTGAATGTAATTAGTGGCTTGTAAATATGGATGTCACCAGACTGCAAAACAAATCTACCTGCGGGTACAAATAAAGTAACCTGAACCTGAACCTGAACCAGAGTGCTGTCAAAATAAAAGCACAAACCGAAATAAGGAATAAACCAATACACAAGTACAGACCAGAGTGCCTAATCATAATACAAGATACAAAAAGAGACCTAAGGTGAGAACAAGATAAAATACAAAACCCAAGACATGCAAATAATACAAAACTAGTGTCAAAATATGGGGCTGCACGGTGGAGCAGTGGTTAGCACTGCGGCAGCACAGTTTACCCTTGGCTGGGGGATCGTGGGTTTGATCCCAGCCCCCGACCAACAGTGATCTGTGTGGAGTTTGCATGTTCTCCCCGTGTATGCATGGGTTTACCCCGGGATTTCTCCGGTTTCCTCCCACATGCCAAAAACATGCAGGTTAGGTTAATTGGAGACTCTAAAGTGGCCCTAGGTGTGAATGTGTGTGTGAATGGTTAAGGGATAACGCCGTATCGTGGCTGCTTCATCCATCCAGGTGGTGGATAACCCTCAATTTCCCCTCTGGGGATCAATAAAATATACTAAAAAAAAAAAAAAAAAAAATACAACAAGAGGACGAGAGGGAAAAGTGAGGGTAGGCTCACGTCAAAACAGATAGATAAATATATTACAAACCCAACAGGATGACTCAGATTCATAATATAAATAAACAAGGCTATTGTAATAAACTCAGAGACAAAAAAGAAAACCTAAACACCATCATACACATTAAATACACAACAGAAATTGGGAAATACAGAAAATATTTTTTTTTTTATTTTGTATACTTTATTGATCCACAGAGGGGAAATTCAGGGCATCCTCCTGGATGGATGAAGCAGCCACAGTACGGCGCTATCCCTTCACCATTCACACACACATTCCCACCTAGGGCCACTTTAGAGTCTCCAATTAACCTAGCCTGCATGTTTTTGGCCTGTGGGAGGAAACCGGAGAAATCCCGGAGTAAACCCACGCAGACACGGGGAGAACATGCAAACTCCACACAGATCACTGTTGGTCAGGGGCTGTGATAGAACACAGGATCCCATGGCCAAGGGTGAGTTGCTGTGCTGCCACAGTGCTAACCACTGTGCCACCACACTGCCCCCAAATAGTCAGACACAACCTGAGAGCATGAGCACGGTGTACCCCCCTGCCCCATGCTCAGCATCATGACATTCTGGTCATAACTATGCTGCCATGCTGTACCTTACAGTCTAATTGGTGTTATGTCTGAATATGGAGCCAAAGATGAGGCCAGGTGTCGAACTGAACACACGTTTATTAAGGAGGCACATTACAGCACACGAGCGCATCAACCAGGCAGAGAGGTGCCTGTGTGCCTGTGTGCCTGTGTGTGCCTTATGTGTAATGACAATAAAGTTGAATCTCAATCTCAATCTCAATCTCAGGTGGCAAAAGAGACAGCCCCTCCTGCCCACTACCCTCTTACAGCCGCGCGTGGTGGCGGAACCGGAAGGTGGAGCCACCACCTGTGCCATACAAATTAAAGACCAAACTCTAACTCAACATTCCCCTCTTCTTCACAAAAGCCAAAAAAAACACACACAATTCGTACCCACATCAATTTGGAACCCGAATCACGCACTAAAAGTAATGATATACTGTAACACAATACAAATGGCCTAACACAATCATTCCAAAATAACTAAAACTAGGGAGAGATGGGTAGACTACCACCTCGCCCCACACGACAAAGCGGGCTATTCTGCTGCTTGTACTTCAAATAAGTCCACTTAACACAAAATACTGCCATGTCCTACTGTAAACATAACATCAAATTAATCCCCATGAACATATACAAATATACACACATACAACAATTAAACCCGATACCAACCATCAGTTTATGACACACACATAACTGGTTCAAACACACGTACAACAGTTAACCAATAAACAAAATGGCTGGAGAACACAAGTCCGTGGGCCCCCTGGACCGCCCTGTCATCAATCCGCTTCTGGAGGCAGCCAGCCTCCCGGGCCACAGCAGATCACTTCAGCACCGGTGCACCTCCTCTTCATCACCAACGGCCGCTCCGCTCATCCAAGCCCACATCCCACAGTTCTCTCCTGGGCACGCCGCAGCTCATTCAGGTGCCCCCACAAACCGTCTAGCCACTGGAGATGAGTGTCCTCCTGTCTGACCATGACACGTAACCGTCCCTGGCGCTCCTCCAACCGTAGACCGGCCCGTACCTGCCGTGGTCGTCTCTCCTCCCAAATCCAGTCCTTGACCCCCAGAGGGGTCCCACTTGGCCTGCAGGGTCTCTGCTTGGCACGTTGTTCTACTGTGCCTGACGGTCTGGCCTGACCTCTTTTAATTCCGCCACTGCCATTGCCGTTGTGGCCCCCTGTTCACCAGCCCACTTCAGCTGAGATCCAGGAACAGGTGAAACCAGCCTCTCAACGCCGCCCGTTGTTACAGGCATCCCACGGTGTCGCCCAGTACGCTCGTCCAGGGCAACTTGAACTCTGGCACAGGGACCCTCCTGTGATGACCCGGAGCGATATTGGTCTTGCTCACTCTCCAGGGTGCCAGGCAGTTCCTCATCCCACACTGCACCATCTACCACTCTCAGGATAGGATGGTCCCATGTCTCAGCCGATTTGCACCGAGCCGTCAGTTCCAACGTTTCCACGGTGGCCAGTCATCCTCCTCTACAACCACAAAGCGGTGCCGAGTCACTCTCAATTCTGACGTGCAGGGAAAAAAACATATCATGGTCGTCCAATCCGGCACGGATCCCACAGCTCCCGCGTCTATCCACAAAAACACTTCTACCCCGTCCAACTCCACCATACAGTACGCGTGTCTGCTGGTGCTCAGGGACACAACATGGACAACCGTGGGGGTGTGAGAGTCCTCTTTGTGCCATGGACCTCCTCACTCAGATCTGTGGCAAACCCTGGTGACATGAAACAAGTGGTCACACTTGCGGCGCTCCGCCCTTGCTGAACAACCTCTGGCCTTGAAACGGTGCTTCGTCGACCCACAGCCCTCACCTTTGGGCTTTCCCGAGGCGGACCTCACATTCACAGTGCTGGCATTGTCCTCCATGCTTCTCATGCTGACTGGGTCCACTGTATGCACGATCGGCGGTGATCCCAGATGTTGGTGTAACAAGCTCTCACTCAGCTCCCGTGATAGTTCATCCGCAGCTTCCAGCAGTTGAGCTAACTCGATGGCTGTGGGCAGTGTCAGTTCACCTGAAAATGTGAGCAGCTTCAACCTAATCCCAGCGCCTTTGATATACTCCGCCAACTGACCGCGAATCATCTCCTCTTCCAACGGTCCGAGCTGGCACCCTCTGACCAACAGCCCCAAGTCCGCCACAAACTGCTGAATAAACTCGCCCACCTGTTGGTAGCGCAACAGGTGGGCAAGTGTGCAACAACACATCATCAGTAGGGTAAAACTAACCTGTCTCACGACGGTCTAAACCCAGCTCACGTTCCCTATTAGTGGGTGAACAATCCAACGCTTGGTGAATTCTGCTTCACAATGATAGGAAGAGCTGAGAATCCATCATAGTACTGAAACAGCCTTAGCGAAGGTCACTAATGACCTCCTCATCGCATCTGATAATGGACTAGTTTCTGTACTTGTCCTTTTAGACCTTAGTGCAGCTTTTGATACTATCGATCATAATATTCTACTTGATAGATTAGAACACTATGTTGGACTTAATGGAACTTCGTTGCAGTGGTTTAGATCTTATTTATCTGATAGGTTCCAGTTTGTTCATGTAAATAATGAGTTTTCTTTCAACTCAAAGCTTAGTCATGGAGTTCCACAGGGATCTGTGCTAGGCCCAACTCTTTTTAGTTTATATATGCTTCCGTTAGGCAACATTATTAGAAAGCACTGTATACATTTTCATTGTTATGCAGATGACACACAATTATACCTGTCAATGAAGCCAGATGATAGTAATCAATTAGCCAAGTTAGAAGCCTGTCTTAAGGAAATCAAAGCTTGGATGACTTGTAATTTCCTGCTATGAAATTCAGATAAGACTGAAGTCATTCTTGTTGGTCCAAAAAAACCTTAGAAATACCTTTCCAAATCAAACTTTCAGTTTGGATGCGGTTACTCTTTCTCTTAATAGCTCTGTGAGGAACCTTGGAATTATTTTTGATCAAGATCTGTCCTTCAATTCACATATTAAATTTGTTTCTAAGACTGCCTTCTATCATTTGCGTAATATTGCCAAGACTAGGAGCATCTTGTCTCAGAGTGATGCTGAGAAACTGATCCACGCTTTTGTTAGCTCAAGATTAGATTATTGTAATTCTTTATTATCAGGCTGTCCTAAAACATCTTTAAAAAGTCTTCAGCTGATCCAAAATGCTGCAGCAAGAGTTTTAACAGGTACTAGAAAGAGAGATCATATCTCTCCGGTTCTTGCCTCCCTTCATTGGCTTCCCATAGAGTTTAGAATTAAGTTTAAAATCCTTCTTCTTACTTACAAAGCTCTAAACAATCAGGCTCCTTTTTATTTAAAAGATCTGATACTACTATATTATCCTAACAGAGCACTACGCTCCCAAAATGCAGGATTACTTGTAATACCTAGAATCTCCAAAAGTACAATGGGAGGCAGAGCCTTCAGTTATCAAGCTCCTCTCCTGTGGAACCAGCTGCCAATCTGGATTCGGGAGTCATACTCGATCTCTGTTTTTAAGAATAGGGCTAAAACCTACCTTTTTGATATAGCCTACAATTAGGGAGGGATCATGTGTTTCTGAACCCTCCCTTAGTTATGCTGCTAATAGGTTTAGTCAGCCGGGGGACCTCCAGTAATGCACTGGGCCTCACTCCTTTCCTCACTCTCAATGAAATAATTTTTTTTGCTGGTCATTAACATTTGTTTGTTCTCTCCCATAGATTGAGTCCCCATCGTGCTGTTTGCTCTCTACATGTCTGTTCTTTTCATCTTCTTTATCCCCTCACCCCCCAGCCAGTCGCAGCAGATGACTGCCCCTCCCTGAGCCTGGTTCTGCTGGAGGTTTCTTCCTGCTAAAAGGGAGTTTTTCCTCTCCACCGTCACCAAGTGCTTGCTCACAGGGGATCGCCTGATTGCTGGGGTCTTTCTGCAACTGTGGGGGTTCCCGCTACAGTTGATAGTGCTATGAGATGACTGTTGTTGTGAAATGGCGCTATATAAATAAAGTTGAATTGAATTGAATTGAATTGAATTGAAACTGAATCTTGCAAACCACGACGTTTTCCAGGGTGAGAAAATAGCGTGCCGTTAGCTCAACCACTTTGACAAAACTATCACAGTCACCCATCGTGCCCAGAACACACTGTTCCTCCACCACAAAATTGTGCACCAACAACTCACATGCCCTCAATTTCTCCAGCTTCCCAAGGTTCAGTGTCACCATGTGCGTCTGGAAAACAGTGCACCACCTCAGCCAGGGAACCAATGGCACACCAGGGGTCTTCAAAACTCTTGTCGAGGAGTAGGTCACATGCTCAGCCAACTGGTCGCGGACCATCTCCTCCTCCAAAGTCCCAAGTCTGCACTCACCCGCCAGCTGCCGAAGGTTCACCACAAACTGTCGAACTGACTCTCCGGGCTGCTGGCGCCTCTGCCTGAACTGCATGCGCCGCGTTATGATGCTTTCAGGGGTGCGAAAGTAGCCCACCATGAGCCTCGCTACATTGCCAAATGAGTCACCTCCTCCAAGCGTGCTCAGGACCCTCCGGCTTTCCACACCCAGGTTATGGACCAGAATAGCCCTTGCACACAATTTGGCAAGGTCGCCGAGGTGTAACGCTAACAGATACTGTAGTTTTCGAAGGTCGTGTGCCATCTGACCCAAGGGACCAACGGCTCACCCGGAGCCTCCAAAAATGAACGAAGCGCGGTAGTAGCCCTCTCCATCTCCGTATATCCTTGTCGCCAAATGTTGTGTCCGAATTAAAGAGGAGTCAAGGTGATGTTTTATGGGTTTTATTATAATAAGAACTATTAACACAGGAGTCCCTACTGCGAGTGCAGGAGCCACAGCGAAGAGACAATATAGGCGCTTTTCCACTAGCCCAGCCCAGCCCCGATTGAAAACCCGACTCTACTCACTTCGGTTCGGTTCGGCCTCAGTTGCTTTTCAACTACTGCTGGCACACCTGCTGGCACACCTGCTGTGGGTGGGATTTGTTGAACAGCAGGCGGCGCCACACCCTCGTGACGTGAAACACGCGACCGAATCCTCCACAACAAACAAAATGGCTGATGACGAGGAGAGAAGGAAGGAGGAAGGAGAGAGGAATGACTGTGACATGAAACTGGTTAAATCTATGGTGCTGACTTGTACTCTGCACAATCTGTGTGAGAGTCATGGAGAGACATTTGACACTACATTGGATGATGCAGTAGATGAACCAGTGGTGGCAGCGGCACAGAGAGCAGAGGAGCAGGGTGGTGATATTGTAGCGAACTCAATATAAGCACCCTACTTGGCTTGCCAAGGTTGACCCTATTGGCAACACAGGTAGCGTGCGGGACTCCGGAGCGGGAGGCGTGAGTTCGAATCTGCGGGTGGGACGTCACCATGTCAAGCTGCACGTTACAATATAATACGAGATGCTGTGATGCAATACTTGTCTATTTTGTCCACATTTATGTGCATACATATTTCAAAAATATTTTGGTAAATAAAATGTTGTGCATGGTCCATCTACCTGTCCTCTTGTTCATAACGCTTATCTGTTAAGAAGGTGCGAAGCCATCAGCCTAATGATGAGTCCACACTTCTGTTGTGATAATTGCTCACGCTGAGCGCTCTGACAGCCCCGTACGCTGTGGGGGTCACACACGACGTGTTCCTCCCCACACTCTCAATTTTTTTTCCCGTATATTTTTCTCTTTGGCGTACAGAAATGGCAATACGCCCGTATTTGCTAAAATTGCATTTTCCCCGTATTAAAATACGGCAAAACCATATCACTTGACAGGTATGTAATTACATGCAGAAACACCGCACAGGCCATCTTCACAAAAATCCAGCTCGACAAGCCACTTTTGCTTAGGTGGAAATGCAAATTGAACTATAAATCATGTGCTGATACATGTCATATTGTAACGTCGGGGCCATGTTAAGGGGGGCAAGGATTTCCCAGCATGCTTTGACAGTGGAAACGTTACTGTGTGTGTGTGTATGTGTATTAAATGTTATTACTGAGTTATTATACTGCTGTGTAATTATAACTGCGTTATAATGACCCAGCAGTATTTCATAGGCAAGATTCATTATGTGTGTGTAACCGTGATTTAAACGGAGGTCTGGGAGAATGACCTTCCCTCCTGCCTGTGCTCAGAGTGTGTGTAAAATAAAGCCCGGTCATCACAACCATCTTGCTCCATTTTCTTTGTGTGAACCTTGCCAACGTCACACTGGTGTCAGAAGTGGGCATGGAGCAAATGGAAGCCAGGATCAGAATGGAGATCCAGCAGCTGGAGCAGTTCATTGCTCAGCTGATGATGGACGATGGGACCGAGGCACCACCACCAGGAGCCCGGACGAACGAAGCGGCGGACCTGACGGGGCCAGCACACCCCGCCTCCTGTCTTTTTCAAGACAGAGCGGGCAGAGCAGAGCAAACCAGCCCTGCATTCCACCCTTTTCAGGACAGGACGGGCTGGCGATCCCACGGCGATCAGGAGTGACGATCGATCAGGAGGCGGCCATCCCATCTGTTCGGCAGTGGGCCAAGATTCCCCGCTTCAACGGCGAGGCCACGTCGGATGACTACCTGACCCAGGTCGAGCTGACCGCTGCGCTGAACGGCTGGTCACCAGAGGAAACCGCCGTGCAGGTCGCGCTGGCCTTGGAAGGGAGAGCTCTCTGCACGCTCTCTGATCTCCGGCCCGAGGAGCGTTACAGCTGGCCAGCGCTACAAGGGGCGCTCCGGAGACGATTTGGGAGAACGGCGGATGCTGAGCACGCCCAGGAACAGCTGACCCGCCGCCGCCGAAGCAACCAGGAAAGCCTAGGAGCCTATGCTGCAGACATACGGCTGCTAACCCGGCGCAGCTACCCAGATTTCGCACCGGAGGCAGTAGAGAAGCTCGCCCTCCGGAGCTTCATCCAAGGTCTCCGCCCGGCCCAGCTCCAGAGCCACGTACGGATCCACGCCGCGAGCGACTGGGAGACTGCGGTGGCAGAAGCAGAGCCGGTGGAGCCGCTGATGAATCGTACAATTGAAGCGCCAACGCACAGAAAGAGAACCTTCCAGGCCACGATGGAAAGCAAGGAGGAAGAGGAGGAATTACGGCAGACCACGGCGCCGCATCCCCGGAGAAGATGGCCGCGGCGGCGCGAGGAAGGGTGCTTCCGCTGCGGAGAGATGGGACACATCGCACGATACTGCCCCGCACCCACCCCACGACAAACTGGCCCCTCGCTGGCGTTAAACTAGAGCGAGGTGGCATGAACGGGGACAGGCCGCCTCCAGCAGATGTTTCCCCCGAGGAGCCGGCACCACGCGTGGGCCGAATTGGACACTCTCCAGGGATCTATCTACAGTGCAGCTTGGGGAAGACGTCGATCCGGGCCCTGATTGACACCGGCTCTACAATCTCCTTGGTTCGACCCGGTGTGCTGCCGGGCACGAACAAGACGGTCCCGCGGGGGTGGGAACCCACCAAGCGCTGCGTCACCACGGCTACCGGTGAGCGCACCAGACTGAGGGGGTGGAGAGTCCTGGTGGTGGGGGTGGCCGGTCAGAACATAAAACACCCGTTCTGGCTGGTTGACATCCAAGACCCCTGTATTATTGGACTAGACCTGCTCACAGCCTGGAACGCCAAGATCGACACCGCGGGACCGTCCCTCCAGCTGGGAAACCGGACCATCACGCTCCACAGCAGAACCCAGGGAAGGAACACGGGGGCCTGCGCAATCGAGGGATCACCAAGACAGACCGGACCAGGCGGGCCACCGCGAGGACCGGACACGATGACGTCACCAGCGCGGGCAGAGAGAGCACGAACGCACACAGGGACAGCAAGGGAAGGGGTCAACGTGTCAGCAGAGATGCAGCAGGCGGTGGAGGAATTATTTCAGCGGAGCTGCAGTGGGCTGGACCCGGAACAGAGACGCCAGCTGTGGGAGCTATTGGACTGTTATATGGGTGTTTTCGCCGCGAAGGATGAGGAATGCGGCCGGACCGGTTTGGTGCAGCACGAGATCGACACCGGTGAGACCAGGCCGATTCGACTCCGCCCACACTGGCTGCCCTTTTCAAGGCGGGCAGCAGCAGAACAAAAAGTGCGAGAAATGCTGGAGGCAGATGTTATTGAGCCCTCCAGCAGCCCCTGGGTGGCGCCTGTGGTGCTGGTCAAGAAGAAGGACGGGTCGTGGCGGTTCTGTGTGGATTACCTGCGCCTGAATGACGTCACCTGGAAGGATTCCTACCCCCTGCCCCGCATCGATGACGCGCTGGACCACATCGCCGGCTCCAGCTGGTTCAGCTCGCTGGATCTACGCAGCGGCTATTGGCAGGTAGAGCTGTCACCTGAGGCCCGCCAAAAAACAGCCTTCTCCATCGGGCAGGGACTGTACCAGTTTAAAGTGATGCCGTTTGGACTCTGCAACGCCCCGGCCACCTTTGAGTGCCTGATGGAGCGAGTGCTGGCTCACGTGCCCCGGAGTCGCTGCGTTGTTTACCTGGATGACCTACTGGTGCATGCAGCTGATTTCGACAGCGCCCTGTCAAATCTCCGAGAGGTGCTGGGTGCCATCTGACAGGCGGGGCTACGGTTACACCCTAGAAAATGCCACCTGTTCCGGCGGGAGACCACCTTCTTGGGCCACGTTGTCAGCGCAGCGGGAGTCGCCACCGACCCAGAAAAAGTGGCAGCAGTGAGAGACTGGCCAGTGCCGCAGAACGTGGGAGAACTGAGGAGTTTTCTTGGATTGGCCTCCTATTATAGGAGGTTTGTGAAAGACTTCGCCACCATCGCCAGCCCGCTGCATCAGCTGACGCAGAAAGGACGCACGTTTCAGTGGAGTGACAGCTGTGCTGCCGCTTTCTCCCAGCTTCGCGCAGTGCTCATCGGAGCCCCCGTCCTGCAGTATCCCGACCCGAACCGCCCTTTCATTGTGGACACGGACGCCAGCAACCAGGGCATCGGGGCGGTGCTATCCCAGGAGGGAGAGCATGGAGAGCAGGCAGTCGCTTTTTTCAGCCGCACTCTCAGCAGAGCCGAGAGGAATTACTGTGTTACTCGCAGAGAGCTGCTGGTTGTCATCCAAGGACTGTGTCATTTCCGCCCGTATGCGTACGGGGGGAGGTTCCAGCTCAGGACGGATCACGCTTCCCTGACCTGGTTGTTAAACTTCAAAGAGCCGGATGGACAGTTGGCGAGATGGCTGGAGGCACTGCAGGATTATAATTTCCAGATTGTGTATCGGGCAGGCCGCCTCCATGCCAACGCTGACGCGCTGTCTCGGCGCCCCTGTGCGACAGAGGAGTGTCGCCACTGCCAACGGGCTGAAGATCGAGACCAAGCCGCCCCACGGGCTGCTGCTCTCCGGGCCGCTGCGAGCAGGAATCACGCAGCGACGTGCAGCCCCTCCTCGGATGATCAGGCAGCTCTCCCCAGCAATGACGTCACAGAGGTCCTTGGCACGCAGCAGCTGCAGAGCGAGCAGGACAGAGACCCGGTCATTTCTCGGGTTCGACAGTGGCTGGACGCAGGACAGCGGCCCGCCTGGGAGGTTGTGTCAGCGCTGGACCCAGAGACTAAGGCCCTGCACTCCCAGTGGGCCAACCTCCGCTGCCACGAGGGCGTGGTGTATCGACAGTGGCAGACTCCAGCTGGGCAGCGGCACGTTTGGCAACTGCTGGTTCCTCGTCGACTCCAGCCCAACGTACTCCAGCTGGTTCATGGGGCGGTAGGAGCGGGCCACTTCGGAGTGACAAAGACACTACAGCGGCTTCGAGCCCGGTTCTACTGGCCCGGTTGTCATCAGGATGTGGAGCTCCACGTTCACCGCTGCGACACGTGCACAGCTCAGAAAGGGCCAACTCAGCGATCCCACGCTCCCCTGCAGCAGTACCGGGTGGGAGCACCGATGGAGCGAGTGGGAGTGGACATCCTGGGCCCTTTCCCGACCACGGACCAGGGGAACCGCTACATGCTGGTCACGATGGATTATTTCACTAAGTGGCCAGAGGCGTACGCGGTCCCGGACCAAAGCGCCACTACGACGGCATCGAAGCTGGTGGATGAAATGTTCTGTCGGTTTGGCGCACCAGAGGAGCTGCACAGCGATCAGGGTCGGAACTTCGAGGCGGAGGTCTTCGGAGAGGTCTGCAAGCAGCTGGGCATCCGGAAGACCCGGACCACCCCGCTGCATCCACAGAGCGACGGCCTGGTCGAACGATTCAACCGGACCCTCACCACCCAGCTAGCTATTCTAGTGGACCAGCGACAGCGAGACTGGGACCTGCACCTGCCTTTTGTTTTGTGGGCGTACCGGACGGCAGCTCAGGAATCTACTCGGTGCACCCCTGCAGCGCTCATGTTTGGACGCGAGCTGCGCACACCGGTGGATTTGGTATTCGGTCCCCCCCACCGAGCCGGAGGTGGAGGGAAAACCCGGATTGGATTATTTTTTTTGTTTGAAAGAACGTCTCCACACGGTGCACGAACTGGCTCGAGAGGCCCTGGCAGCGGCAGGGGGTCGGCAGAAGCGAGCGTATGACTCCCGCTGCCAGGGGAAGGACTTTGCACCGGGAGATCGAGTCTGGGTTTTCTGCCCTGAGAGGAAAAGAGGACGATCACCGAAGCTGGCGAGCCATTGGTCGGGACCATGCGTGGTTCTGCAGAGACTGTCGGATGTGGTGTACAGGGTGAGGCTTAGAAAAAGGGACCGGGTTGTAGTCCTTCATCGTGACCGTCTTGCCCCGTATCAGCCATCTGCACCGCTGGAGGACGAACCGGAGCTTTCATCCCGACCAGATACCCCAACCGAGACTCATATGGACACTAGGGGGCCTGTACGTGTTGGTCGCCGGCGCCGAAGGCCGCCCCGACACCTGGATGAGTTTGTACTGGACTTTTAAACTGGACTTTAATTTTTCTGGGGACAGAAACCAGTCCAGGAGGGGGGCAGTGTAACGTCGGGGCCATGTTAAGGGGGGCAAGGATTTCCCAGCATGCTTTGACAGTGGAAACGTTACTGTGTGTGTGTGTGTGTGTATTAAATGTTATTACTGAGTTATTATACTGCTGTGTAATTATAACTGCGTTATAATGACCCAGCAGTATTTCATAGGCAAGATTTATTATGTGTGTGTAACCGTGATTTAAACGGAGGTCTGGGAGAATGACCTCCCCTCCTGCCTGTGCTCAGAGTGTGTGTAAAATAAAGCCCGTTCATCACAACCATCTTGCTCCATTTTCTTTGTGTGAACCTTGCCAACGTCACAATATTTTCTCATGTAAAGGTCTCCCACTTTTACTTACAAATTGATTTTTAATTTTTGGGAAAAGGGAATATAAATTTTGCACTTGTTGGTAACAACAGTTGTGTGCAACAAAAACACAGTTGTGTATCCTTGTCCGATTTGTCTACTGTTATTAGTGCCAAATTTTTGCTAGATTCCTTCTTAATTTATTAAATTTTGACTGGTGATGCAACATTCAGCTTACACGTACTTACCTTTATCAGTGTCTACAAGTTCAAGCACACTTGTACAACTGCTTATAACCTAAAAAATGTGGATTCAGCATTGCAAATTTGTTTAAAATAAAAAAAAAAAACTACCAAGACATTACGTTTCGTTGTGTTGTTAAAAATTAAATTACCATTAGAAGGCTATACACCTGACCTGATGAACAGCAGCATGTGGAGTGAACAGAGAATGGAATGTGTATGTAATTATTGGCTTTTCTCATACGGTGTCATAACAGATAAACCAGACTTTTGATGCAAACAATACAATTTTATTCCAGAAGCAAAATTTACAAACAAAAAACAGACCGGGCGATGACATCTCTGCGAGCTCTTCCCTTCGTAACGCAGCGTCCTGCTCCAGGGCTTCACGCGCATCTGCCCGCACATCTGCGGCCACCTGTCGCAAATGCTGCATGTACTCCTGATTCTTGCCGCTGGTCATGTTGCCGTTCCAAGAGCCGCATCTCTTCGTCATGCATGTTGACCATCGCTAATGTAAGGTCAGCGATGGGAGTTGTCTGTTTTCGTCTTGCCTAGATGGAAAGACAGAAAGGCATGGTCGTTAAAGCTGGATCACTACATATATTATGGAATTACACAGGTGAAAGTCTGTGGTGGAATGTCACTATTATATTATGCTTCATTGCTGTATATAAGCTGAACTGTCATGTTGCTGCCCCTCAGTAGAGCAGATTTTGCAACACGCAGGGTGCTGTCTTCGGCTGCAGCCCCCCTGCAAAACTAAAAAGGATTAAGATTAAGAATATGGATGGATGGATGGGTAATGTTTAAACTAGTTGCTTGTAGTGTGGCCGCAGAAATCTGAATGGGTTAATACAGTCAGCTGACGCGAAGCATTTCAATGAAGCATGTTGATTTCAACGGCAGTTCATCAGCTTTATTTGTTTGTCTAAAACAGGAGTTACAACAGCACTTCAATCACCACACCTAAAAATGGTTGTGGAACACCAATAAGTGAAGACCAAAGAATAACCTTTTTGCACATTTAAAAAGACATTTTCAATTAATTAATATGCAGCTACAGGAAATTGCATTAATCAATTTGGTACATAACTTGTTAGGCTCCAGCCCCCCCGCGACCTGTAAAGGATTAAGCGGTAGAAGATGGATGGATGGATGGATGGATGGATGGATGGATGGATGGATGGATGGATTTTTGACCCTGGTTTCCGCTGCTGGACCTGTTTCAACCAAAAAAAAAAATCGTGGTTATTGTGCCTTACCGGCACTTGACCGTGATCCAGATGGAGCTGGTGATGTGGAGCTGATCCAGCTGGCACTCCGGCAGACGCACACGCAGACGCAGCGCCAGGAGAGTCCGCTGTGTCCATCATGTCCGCTGAGGTGGACCCCTGTGATATGAAATGCGATTCTAGAAAGAAAATGCACGCAATTTAAAACTTAACACCAAAGTGCAACATGCACACAACACTCTCAAGTTTTTAACTGGAATACAATAAGCGTAATTCAGCGTTTTGTTCGCGCTAATACTTAACACAAAGCAAGCGTGAATCTGCAGTTGGCTGCAAAACAATAGGCAAGCCTCAGTAACAACCATTACCCCCAATCTAAGAACCTTCCTATTTCTTAAAAACAGTGAGCTTGGCACAGAAAGGATCAAGTAGCGAAAAGATGCGCAATATCAAAACAACACTCACCATCCACGGTTTCCAAGGCCGTGGCCGTGACTGTGGCCGTGACAGCGGCCGTGTCGAGCCCAATGTCTCTCAGCAAACCACTTCCACTCCTTCCGATCCGCTGAACTTCGAGCATTGTGGTCCTTCACTGCTCGGTAATCGCTTTTCAGCTTTTTCAGCTTCTCCCGACACTGTTTGGCAGTACGGATGTGCCCTTGGGAAGCCATCTGCTCGGACACCTGCATTTCAAGTAGATCCGTCCAACTCGCGCTGGATGCGATCGTCACCTAATATAGAAAGAAAATTGCGCACCTCCTAATATATAATATTAGGAGTATATTATTATATAAGTATATTATACAGTATATTAATATAATATACCGTATTAAAGGGGCGCACTGTGTTCACTGGCTGAACAATTACAAATGGCGGTCATGGAGTAAATTCAGCAGAAAAAGTCGCTTTCATGACGTTACGACCTGACCAATCAGCGGCGACCAGTCTCTTAAAGTCATATCACAGCCATACTCAGCCCTACTCAGCTCGGTTAGACCCTGCCCTGGATCAGGTACGAAAAAAGTACCTGCTAACCGGTGCTGGGGCTAATGGAAAAGCGCCTTAAGCGGGCTGAGTGGTGCGGTGTAGGGCTAAGTGAGGCTAGTGGAAAAGGGCCTTATGTCTCCCACAGCTGGCTTATATACCACAGGTGACACCACCTCCCCAGAGGTAAAGTGTCACCACTCCCTAGCCTAAGGCACCGCCATAATAATATAATATATATAATATACGATCCTACACATTCCTTTTGTGCAATACTTTTGTCAAACATTTTCAGAAACGTGTTAAATACTGTATGTTTAGTTGCGTGTTATTCAGCTCAGTGAAATCTGTCATGTGTTCTCCTAGTAATGTACATCTCCTCTTTGTGATGTCCAATTTGTTACACTGACTGAAGGGAAGATAATTGTGACTGTGATGCTTCAGTTCTTCACACTTGTTTTATTTTTTTTTCTATTTCACAATATGAAATATTTAGATGACTTACACTTAATTAATCGAAGTTCTGTATTTTTGGATCAATTACAGCATTCTACCAGGGTAGCATTCAACACTTGTGCAAGGAATCCAAACAGGAAGGTGATTAATGTTTTTTTTTTCTGTCCAAGCAGGAAGTTAACTGTCCTCACCTGGCAACCAGCTGTTCCTGATCGGAGAGACCAACAGGAGTCAGTTTACAGAGGAATTAGGATTATGTAGGGAGAGTGGAAAAAGCTAGGAGGGTTTGTCTTTATGGCAGTGGGCAGGCTGTTTCATTGAGGATGTGTTTGGACAAAAAGGGGCATTTTTGAAAAGCCATACTGTGCAGTTCTGCTTTTTGTCCAGTGCTTCTAAAGTCTTCTATTGATTATTTAATGAATGTGGGAATGTTAATCAACCACAGATTCTCTGAGCACATTCTGCATATTGAACCCCATTAGACGAAGCTCAGACATGATTTGCTTATTTGAACAAATTGTGCTTTGTGGATATCGGATAAAGAGACATTAGTCTGGGCAAAAATAACAACACTGTGAAAGTAAACTGAACGTCTGTCAGATCCTTCTGAATGCTGAGTTCCAAAATGGAAATGTCTGGCAAATTATAAAAATACACTGAATATAAAAATAAACTGGCATCATGAATGCACTGCTCATATTTTTGTACTGCAGTTCCATGCTCCGGTAAATCTAACTTCTACAGAAAATATATGGGAAGTGAGCATCAAAAAAGGGGATAGAAGCAATGATTTTTACACACACACACACATATATATACATATATATATATATATAAATATATAAGAGATTCTTGTATGTATGTGTCAGGAACTTTGTCCCCCTTTTAACTCAGAGGCCACTTGACCGTAGCCTCTCATCTCTTGCATGGTGATGTCACAATAGAGTGCACCTGACATGGTTTGACCTTAAAAGAGATCAAAGGTGACATTTTTTAACCGACCTGTACCTGGAGACGGAAGAAGCTCTAGGACGTGCCTCGGGCGTATGGGAAGTGCTCCTGAAAGGCAGTCGGCTTGAATTCTGTACACTTGTTTGGCGATTTTGGTGGATAGGCATAATCTGGACTGTGACTGGAGCAGAATGGCAGGTAGCAGTGATGGGGGTTCTGACGAGGAAGGTATGGAATTCGGATGGACTCCGGTTCCAAGTCATGGGGAAAAGGGTGATAGAAAGCAGGGTAGAGGAAGGACGTTTGCTAGTAAGCGGGCACTTACTGACGATGAGGAAAACCGTGAGGTTCGTAGGAGGATAATGATAGAGGAGTTCAAGATCATTTTGAAATTTAAACCGGGACATGATATTGTCATGTCGAGAAATGAAGCAGGCGGAGAGTGTCTTAGAGAACGTACAACTGAACTTTATTTGGCGCACATTACTATTTATACTCCCCGCCGTAGCCCACCTAACATCATTCTGTTCTCCACCCTGGCAGTGCTACGGCAAGCCCCAAAGGCCAATTTCCATACACAACACCCTCCCCCCCACACAAGGTCGAACCATAGCACAATGAACAAGTCTCTATTTACACAACACAATAATCACACAAAACCAAATCCTCCATGTATACATATAAACAAGTCCATCAGTGGGTGATCAGGTATACTACCAATACGCCCAGCTGATACTGTCCCTAACATTTCTTGCCACATAGTCCTCCAAATAGGCAGACCTCCGATGCATTCTAGCCAGGCGTCCCCCCCTAGGGGACTCTGCCCCAGGCACCGTCGGACCACCCGTGAGTCCACACCTGGCGTGGCTGACCAGTCCAAAGATCTGTCAAAATGTCTTACAGCATCCGAACTCTGGCCAGGTACCGCACGCCTCAGCCTACTGGAGTGCCACCTGGACCCATCGTCCAGTTCAAACGTGTCAGGGCCCCGCCGATTCCTAATCTCCCGTGGCCCCGTCCACAAAGGCTGAAGCTTGTGGGCCCTGACAGGGTGTCTAATCCACACCCGATCCCTCTCTTTCAGGCCATGGTCTCTCACCCAGTGCCTTCTGTCGAAACGTCACTTCATCCTCCGCTGCTGGTCCGAGACTCTTCTCCTCAGTGCCACATCACCCGTCCGGGGTCCCGCTCTCTGAGGCTCCAACCGATTGACTGGCAGCGACAGCTCCCACCCCAGCATGAGCTTCGCTGGGGAACAATCCGTCGTTGCGTGGACCAACGCTCTGTAATGGAGCAGCGTGTTCTGGAGCGCATCCGGGAATAAGAGACCGTCTGCCAGATGAGCCCTCAGCCTGTTCTTCTTCGGCAAATATTTCGTCGAGAAATGAAGCAGGTGGAGAGTGTCTTAGAGAACATACAACTGAACTTATTTGGCACACATTGCTATTTATACTCCCCACCGTAGCCCGCCTGACACCATTCCGTTCCCCACCCCGGCAGTGCTACAGCAAACCCCAAAGGCCAATTTCCATACACAACAGATATCTCAGCAGTAAGTGCAATAACATAAACCCTTGGATTGAAAAAATTGTTAGGTGACGTTGAAGTGGCCAAAGTGTTGAGAGATGGAAGTCTCTTTGTTAAATGTAAAAATGCATAACAGAAGAACGAAGCACTTATGCTTCAAGTAGTGTGCAAAAAAAGAAATAGTGGAGAGGAAAGTAGTTGGGGAGAGAACTGGTGTCAAGGGGTAATATCAGGGATACCTTTGAAAGAAAACCTGGAAGAAATGAAGACGTTATTAAAAAGGAGGAACAGTGACAGAAATTAAGTGACTGCAGGCTTTTAGAAATGGGAAAAGGCTGATAGTATGTCAGTCTTATCCTACACTTTATTACATGTATAGTTTATTTCTCTTATCTTATCATGTTTAATGTTGCAGCATTGTACCGAGACAAATTCCTAGTTTGTGTACTACATGAACAATGGCAATAAACCTGATTCTGATTCTGATTCTGATTCTGATTCTTCTTATTAGAATTCAAGGACCAGGTTCTCCCTGACAAGATAATGATGGGGTACATGTGTTTCAATGTCAAAGTATATGTTCCTCCGCTGCTTAGATGCTTTAAATACCAGCGATATGGCCATATTGCTTCAATATGCAAAAGCAAACCGAGATGTGGAAGACAGCATGCCTATGGGGAGTGTGGGAGCAACAGCACGGTTAAGTGTTGCAATGTGGGGGGAATCATACAGCAACTTATGGGAGTTGTTCGGAGAGAAAGCAGGCCGCTGAAATACAACAAGTAAGAGCAGAACAAAGAGTGACATATGCCGAGATTTCATTATCAGTGGATACATCACAATTCGAATGGACAGAAGTAATGGGAGTGGGGGTGGGGGTGCAATTTTTTTCAAGCAGGGAATTAAATACAGGCAGATAATGGCAACACAAGATTTGGAAGGAATAGTTATATTGAAGTGTGGACAAAGGAAGGCAGTATAAAAATTATAAACTTTTACAACCCCTGCAAACAGCTAAGTCAAGTTAAATTGGAATCAGTATTAAGTAACAAGTATGGTGTGATGACTTTAATGCACATAGCACAGTGTGGGGGGATCAGGACGATTCAAATGGGGAAGTTATTGAAGAAATTATGGACGAAAAAGAGCTAGTGTGTTTAAATGATGGGTCAGGTACACAGGTGAATTTAGCAAGGGCCAATGAATCTGTCCTTGATCTCACTTTGGTGTCACAATCTCTAGCAGCAGTAAGTACGGGGAATGTATTGAAGGGGAGCACAGTGGGTAGTGACCATTATCCAATATGGATATGTATAGGGATAGAGAATGACATAGAATCTGTTGAAGGGGAAGGAAGATGGAAATTTGAGGAAGCAGACTGGGACAAGTGTGAGTGTTTAGTGAGCTGTAACAAAAGTCAGTCAATATAAATAAATCTATCAATGAATTGAATGGTGACATACTGTATGTGAAAGTATAGTATGGGCAGCCAAGGAGTCTATTCCTTGAAGGGGTCGAAATAAAAGGAAAAAATTGGTTCCCTGGTGGATGCAAGAGTGTTCTGAGGCAGTAAAAGCTAGAAATAAAGCATTTAAAGTTTTGAAGAAATTACTGTGCTTTAATAATCTGATGGGCTACAAGGGGAAACAAGCAATAGTGAGAAGGGTAATAAGGAAGACTAAAAAAGATAATTGGAAGGGTGACTGTGAGTCATTGGGAAGAAGTACGCCATTAGACAGAGTCTGGGGTAGGATTAAGAGAATGTCATGTAATAGAAGACAATATGGATATCCGATAATGAAGTGTGGAGGGAAATAGACAGTAAGGAAAAGGCAGAGGTAATGGTGAAATCTTTTGTTAAAGTAAATAGCATAGAAAATTTGAGTAGTGAAAAACAGACAGGTCAAGAAAAAACAATAACAAAGAATAGAGAAGCACTGGAGGTGGATGAAGAGTATGAAAATACAATCAATATGAAGTTTACAATGACTGAGTTAAACAATGTGCTAAGGAAATTGGGCAAAACAACACCAGGACAAGATCAAATTACGTAGTGTATGCTGAAGAATCTTAGTTATGAAAGCAAAAATATATTGTTGGAATTTTATAATAAGATATGGGAGGAAGGGTCATTGCCTGGTCAATGGAAGGAATCCATCATTGTCCCAATTTGCAAACCAGGCAAAGATCCTGGCTTGGCAGAGAGTTACTGACCAATTGCTTTAACTTTGCATGTGGGAAAAATATGGAAAAAATGATGAATGAAAGATTAGTATATCATTTAGAATCTAGAGGGGAATTAAAAAGTTATCAGAGTGGTTTTAGAAAAGGCAAGAGTACTTTAGATCCTGCGTTATGGTTAGCGTATGAAATTAGAAAAGCATATGTAAATGAGGAAAGTGTAGCGGCTGTATTTTTTGATGTTGAAAAGGCATATGACATGATGTGGAGAGAAGGATTGTTAATTAAATTGTATAATATGGAAATAAGAGGGAGAATGTATAAATGGATTAAACAGTTTTTATCAGAAAGAAAGATTTCAGTGAGAATAGGAAAACAATATAGTGAGAACTACTTGGTGGATAATTGAACACCTTAAGGAAGCATCATAAGTCCAGTTTTTTTTTTTTTCATTTATGATAAATGAACTTTTCAGTAACATAGATGGGTCAGTGGGGGTTTTATTGTTTGCAGATGATGGAGTTATGTAGAAAAGGGGGAGGAACATAGCATTTATATTTAGTAAATTGCAACAAGGAATGGGACAAGTAGAGACATGGGCACTTCAATGGGGATTCAGGTTTTCTGTGGCAAAAACAAAGGTACTTTTATTCACTAGGGAAGAAGCTGATAGCACACTCTCAGACTGTATGGGAAAAAGCTAGAGATAGTCGAGTGTTTTAAATATTTGGGGATTGGTTTGACAAGAAAATTACCTGGAAAATGCATGTTGAGAAAATAGTAGGAAAGTGCAAAAAATATTGAACATTATGAGGTGTCTGAGGGGGGGAGGAGTGGGGAGCAAATGGAACAGCTTTGAAAAAGGTATATGTTAATTTAATCAGATATGTCTTGGACTATAGTAGCATTATATATGAGTCAGCATCTAAATCTTTACTTAAAAAACTTGATGTAGGTTCAATACCAGGCCTTAAGGCTGTGCTGTGGAGCAATGAAAACCACACCAGTGTCGCATTGCAGGTGGAGATGGGTGAAATGCCAGTGGAATTAAAAAGGAAACAACTTTAGTTAGTATACTGGGCTAATTTAAAAGGAACATGACATCAGTCATCCCGAGCAGAGCATCATCACAACCGAATCAAGAGATAATTAAGGGAGAGCGGAGAGTTTTGGGTGGACAATAGATAACAGGGTTAGAGAAGTAGGTTTAGTTGGCAAAGAAATCAGCCCCTCAATGCCGCTTTCTATGGTTCCACCATGGATGCTGGAAGGGGTTAAAATAGATCTAAAACTATTACGGGGGAAAGGGGGAAAAATCTAAGGAGGAATATAGTCAACAATGTGGCGAACATATTTTGACTGCATATGTATTAGCACAGGATTGAGACGCTTAGATATTACATATGTATTCTGTGACCTCACGTCTTTGAAGGAACAATGTGTCTGGACCTCCTGGGATTACAGCAGGAGGTGGGAGGTGCCTTTGGCGAGGACTCTGAGAGGATTCCTGACCTCCTGGGGTCAGATGGAGGACGAAGGGACTTGGGGGGATGTGATAACCAATGTGATTCTGTCTTTGATGTCCCAAGTATAAAAGTGGGGGTTTGGGGGAATTCGGTCTCTTATTCTGTTGAGATGAAGCTGGAGATGTGAGATCGTCAATAAACCTGAACTGAGAAATCATTCAGCCTCTTTATTTCACGCTCTCCACAAACAAGTATATTGGAATAAATTACTCAGACCATATTAAAATTTACACAGATGCGTCAAAGTCACTATACCATAAAGTTGGAATAGCATTTGTAATCCTGGAACTAGACTTTGTAATGAGTAAGAGAATTAATGACAAATCGGCAGTCTACACAGGAGAAATTGTTGGCTATACAGCTGGCATTAAATTGGCAGAAGAGGTGAGACCAAAAACTGTCTTAATAGCTTCAGACTCCAGTAGTGCACTAATAAGTATTCAGAACATCCAATCAGATTCGAGACAGGACATAATATTTGAAATAGTACAAACATTATACAGAATTCAGAGGACGGGGGTAACAGTCCAGGCACTATGGGTTCCAGCACATACTGGTATAGAAGGTATGAATTGGCAGATAGATATGCAAAAGGAGCTACTCAATAAGGCAGAAAAAAAGTATGGAGGTAAAATATAGTAAGGCTGAGATTAAAAGGACAGTCAAGTTAGAAATGAAAAAGAAATGGCAGGAAGAGTGGGATCAAGGGAGTAAGGGCCGTCATTTACATACTATTCAAAAGAAAGTTAGAGATATGAGGGAATGTAACAGAAGCAAGAAGGAAGAGGATATTATTTCAAGATTGAGGCTTGGGCACACAGGACTTAATAGTACTTTATCTATAATAAAGAAACACCCTTCAGGAAACTGTGATCATTGTGGGTCACCAGAAACAGTAGAGCATATTTTTGTACAATGCTCCAGGTACACATTACACAGACAAATACTCAAAACAGCACTGGAGAGAAGTCAGACTAGACTAAATGTTGGGATCTACTGCAGAAAAATTCAGGGGATGCGGTTTTTTAGGGCCATCTTTAGATTTTTTGGGTCAAACAGGTTAGTAAAGAAGGTATGGTGAAGTGGATGGTGACATGCCTAGTCTGCTCCACACTCCAGTTCAGAAGGTGGCGGAAATGCACCTATAAGTTGCTTACCATCCACCATTAAACAGAAGAAGAAGAAGAAGAAGAAGAAGAATCTGTGTACCTGTGGAGATGTATACCGGGGGAGGAATCAAGCACACTCAACACAGCGGAGTTTCGGATCTACAGGTCTCTCTCCACAATACAGGCTTTGTAGACCTACAGGGAGATGGAGGTACAGGTTACCACTGGGTGTTGGGATCCCTAAACTATATTTACATTTACCTATATTCACTTTTATTTACTTTAATCGACTCATATAACCCACTAGATAGCTAGAATCAGGTGCACCCTGACTTTGTGTCAGAGAGATTGAATCAGGGAGACCGAACATTCAGTTAATCCTTTCATTTGTCTGCTGCGTTGAATGTGGTCTTGCCAGAACAGGTTTCTGCTGTGTTCAAATCATGTCTCTGTTAAATAAACAAGAGCAGAGAATAACTTCCATGCAATTGCTGCACACCACCCTCACAGCTGCAACAGGGAAAAAAGATGTAATTGCTGGGGCTACAAATGTTCTGTGTCTGCTAACTTCCTCAATATTCTTTTGAATTTGTTGTTTATCCCACTCAATTTGGAAGTGTGGGTGATGTGTACACTGTCTTGTGTACCCCTGTGGCTGGGTAATCAACTTTCCTTCCTCCATTCTATTCTTGCGGAGCATCAAGATAGAAGATTGGAGCTAGAAGAAGAAAATACATAATACAACGACTCAGAGTGTGAATGCAGTTTCACCTGCAGATAAATTTAATAACTTTTTTGTTAACATTGGTCCTAATTTGGTTCGAGAATACCCATTACGGCACCTACAGGTGATACAATAAGCAAAAACACTGCTATAAAAAGACCCATTTTCATAAAGAACAGAGATGAGAGAGAGGTCATTGAAATTGTTAAATCGTTTAAAAGTAAGACATCTACAGACTGTGATGGTATTGACATGCTCTTAGTCAAAACTATTATTGAATGCTAGTGAAACCACTGACGTATTATCTGTAACCTGTCTCTCCAAACAGGTATATTTCCCAATGCAATGAAAATAGCTAAAGTAATTCCGATATACAAGACGGGTGACAGAGGGGAACTTTCAAACTATAGACCAATTTCACTATTGCCACAATTCTCCAAGATACTTGAAAAAATATTCTGTGAGAGAATTGACAATTTCATAATGAAGAATAATTTATTGTGTGAGCAGCAATGTGGGTTCAGACACAAGAGGACAACTTCATTTACTCTAAAGGAATTTATAGAAAAAAATATCAACTGTCATTGAAAATAAAGAGTATTTAGTTGGGGTATTCCTGGATCTTAAAAAAGCATTTGATACAGTGGATCACAATTTATTATTAAGAAACTACAAATTGTGGTATTAGGGGGGTAGCACTGTCCTGGTTAAGTAGTTACTTAAAGATAGATATCAGTATGTATGAGTTGGTGACAAAAACTCACAGTTACTGAAGGTTACTTGTGGAGTCCCCACAGGGGTTCAGTTTTGGGGCCCTTGCTATTCAGTATGTATTAAATGATACATGTAAGTCTCGGAAAAAATGGAGTTTAATATTTTTGCCAATGACACTAATCTATTATGCAGTGAAGCAATTTGGAACAACTTTTGGATACACTCGGAAAGGAATTAGGAAAACTTAAACTATGGTTTGATTCAAACAAATTACGCTCAATTTAAGTAGACAAAATTTATAGTTTTTAACAACCATCACAACAACTTAGTATCTAAACTCAGTGTAAATGGTGTAGAGATTGAAAGGGTATCTGAAACTAAATTTCTTGGAGTAATAATTGATAATAAGCTGGTTGGAAGTCACATATTAATTATTAAAGGGTAAAATATCTAAATCATCGCAATACTACATAGAGCGAAATATTTGCTGAATCAACCCAATTATATACTTTGGTATCATTCATTAATACTCCCATACATGACAATATTGTACTGAGTATGGGGAAATACATATAAAACAAACATATATCCAGTCTTTATGCTTCAGAAGAGAGCTATTAGAATAATAACAAAGCTGCTTACAGGGAACCAACAAACCCCTTTTTCTTAAATTTAAAGCTCTCAAGTTGAAAGGATCTGGTTGACTTTAAAACTGCAGTAATATGTTTAAAGGGAATACTCTATCACTGCCTGCGAATATCCAAAAGTTGTTCCAAATAAGGGAGGAAACAATATCATTTCAGAGGAACATGTATATTTCAAAAACCTTCAGTGAGAACTACCACCAAGCAACACTGTGTTTCAGTGCAAGGAGTCAGATTATGGAACGATTTTGGACCTGAATTAAAATCATGTACAATGCGTGGACAATTTAAAACAAAAACTAAAGGAAGAAATACTCCAAACATATATACAAGATGACATGTAAAATCACATAAGGGTTGTCATATCCAGTCTGCGTTGTATTGTTGCTTAGTTTTTTGTCACATTTTGTCTTAGCTTTGTTCTGAATTGTAATCGTTCTTGTTTTGTTTTTCTTTTGAATTCTTGGATGGAATATGGGTGGGCAATATAAGCTGCGGCTTCAGCCATCACCCATTTCGGATAACTTAATGTTGAACTGTATAATCAGAGGAGTTATTGTCTAATTTGACCTTGTTGGATTTTTTCCCCTTTGTTATATTATTCTGTTTCTTTTTAGTCTTTACTTTTAATCTATCCGAAATAAAGATTCATTCATTCATTCAAGATAGGAAGTACCATTTTTATATTGTCTTTGGTATGACCTGGCTGGGACTTGAACCCACAACTATGCTCTACCTCTAGGTCACCACTCCGGTTTTCTTCTATTAAAAATAATGTATGAATTACTGTGGATTTAAAATGTTTGTAAAAAACACCCAGGAAGGTGTCGTTCTATAAAGATCCATCCATCTGTCCACCAAAACCTATAAAATGGACCCCAACAAACTTTTCTTCCAACAAAAACATTAAAAAATAAAATTGGAATGATTGTCCAGATCAGCAGAAAAAAAAAATAAAGATCATCCATCCATCCATCCATCCATCCATCCATCCATCCATCCATCCATCTTCCTACTGCTTTTCCGGAGGTCCGGGTCGCAGAGGCAGCAGTTCAAGCAGAGAAGCCCAGACTTCCCTCTCCCCAGCCACCTGCTCCAGCATCTTCAGAGGGGATAACCAAGGCGTTCCCAGACCAGCTGGGAGACATATAGTCTCTCCACCGAGTCCCTGGTTCTGCCCCGGGGTCTCCTCCCAGTGGGACGTAGACCTGAAACACCTCAAGTGGGAGGCGCCAGGAGGGCATCCTAATCAGATGCCCAGTCACACCTCAACTGACTCCTTTCAATGTGGAGGAGCAGCGGTTTCTACTCTGAGCCTCTCCCAGATGACTGAGCTCCTCACCCTATCTCTGAGGGTGAGTCCAGCAATCCTATGGAGAGAAGCTCATTTCAGCCGCTTGAATCCGAATATCTCGTTTCTTCTCGGTCATTACCCAAAGCTCGTGACCATAGGGAAGAGTAGGAAACGTAGATTGACTGGGAAATCGACAGCTTTGCCTGTAGAACTAAGCTCCCTCTTCACCACAACAGACCGGTACAAACGTCCGCATCACTGCAGATGCTGCTTCAATCCGTCTGTCGATCTCTCGCTCCATTTTCCCCTCACTCGTGAACAAGACCCCAAGATACTTAAACTCCTCCACTTGGTGCAGGAGCCTGTCCCCAACCTGGAGAGGACAATCCACCTTTTCCGGCTGAGGACCATGGACTCGAAACTTGGAGGTGCCGATTCTCAACCAAGCCGCTTCACACTCAGCGGCAAAACCGTCCCAGCAAGAGCTGTAGGTCATTGCTGGATGAAGCCAACAGGACAACATCATCTGCAAACAACAGAGATGAGAGCCTGTGGTCACCAAGCATGACACCCTCCATGTCCCTGGCTGCGCCTAGAATCCTGTCCATAAAAATTATGAACAGGATCGGTGACAAAGGGCAGCCCTGGCGGAGTCCAACTCTCACTGGGAATGAACTCCGACCGAGTGTTGGCAATACGAACCAAACTCTCACAACGGTCGTACAGAGACCGAATAGCTCGTAACAACAAAGCCGATACCCCATACTCCCGAAGCAGCCCCCCACAAAAATCCACGAGGGACGCGGTCAAATGCCTTCTCCAAGTCCACAAAACACATGTAAACTGGCTGGGCAAACTCCCACGAACCCTCAAGAATTCTCGAGTGAGGGTAAAGAGCTGGTCCGAGTGTGCCACGGCCAGGACGAAAACCACATTGCTCCTCCTGAATTCCGAGGTTCGACACAACGCCGGACTCTCCTCTCCAGTACCGTTGGCATAGGACCTTCCAGGGAGGCTGAGGATTGTGATCCCTCTAAAGTTGGAGCACACCCTTCTGGTCCCCTTTTTTGGAAGAGAGGAACCACCACCACCCAGGTTTGCCAGGCCAAAGGCACTGCCCCCGACCTCCACGCAATGTTGCAGGAGGCATGTCAAACCATGACAACCCAACAAAATGCCAGGGCCCGTGAGGTAACTCAGGGCGATATCTGGCGTCAACCCCTGGGGGCCCGGCCACCAAGGAGATTTTTTACCACCTTGGCAGACCTCAGCCCCTGTGATAGGCGAGTCATCCCCCTCTGTCCCCAAAAACCCTGCTTCCTCTGTGGAAGGCGTATCGTGGGATTGAGGAGATCCTCCAAGTATTCCTTCCACCGCCCGACGATATCCCCAGTCGAAGTCAGCAGTGTCCCATCCGCACCATACACAGTGTGGACAGGGAGCTGCTTTCCCCTCCTGAGCCGCCGAACAGTTTGCCAGAATCTCTTTGAGGCCGACCGAAAGTCTTGTTCCATGGCCTTACCGAACTCCTCCCATACCCGGGTTTTTGCTTCAGCAAACCACCCGAGCTGCACTCCGCTTGGCCTGCCGGTACACCTCAGCTGCTTCGGGAGACCCACAAGCCAACCAAGCTTGATAGGACTCCTTCTTCTTCAAGAAGAAGAAGTAGAAATAAAGATCATAGAAAACAAAAATTTAACCAGCATCCATATGAACACTGCAGATTTACAAGAAAAAAGTAACAAATTTATGAGGACAAAAATTAGTAAGTTTGAGAAAGTTTTTACATTGCAAGGAAAAAGCTAATTTGAGGGAAAAAAATGTGCATTTATGAGAAAAGTTTCAACTCTATAAGAAAAACTGCAAATTAACAAAAAAATGTCAGATTTATGAAAATTTTTTGCAAATTTATGAAACACAAACTTAAGTGGGGAAAAAGTCACATTTTTGAGGCAAAAGCAGCAAATTTACAAGAAACAAGTAGCAAATTTTAGAAAATAAATTATTTAACTAAAGTTAAACAGTAGTCAAAATGAAAGGGCATACAGAATAAAACACTATCATGACTGAAGAATAAAGTGATGCATTAAGTAATGAGAAAAATACATGTTAATTGTGTGTTTAAAGCCTACATGCTATTACCAGTCTGTGGTGCATTTTACTTTACTGCATTTTACAATAAAAAACTCATATGAAAACATTATTACATATTTAATGCTTTATATACCCTTGAGATTGTAGGAATGCTGGAGCAATAACCCTGCTTGGATGCTACACAAAAACAATGCATTACCGACATCTGAAAACAGCTTTTTATTAGTTGCACTGCTAAACTCTAGCCTTTATAGATATTAGCTGTGACAGAAGTGGACACGGAGGGTCCAAAGGGTCCACTAAGCTGTTTTGTCCACAAACCTGGAATGAAGACAGACGAGGATGCTGTGCTCAGACTGAACTTTATTACAAACAGACTTAGTAGTAAGCACGTGTACACTCAGTCATCTCTGTACATGCACACCTGCACTCAAGCTGTAACCCGTACAAGGAACATATGAACTCCCTGCAGTGAGATGGCTGACCGCCCACTATATACTGGCATGGTGACGTCAGCTGCAGGCTGCGTTCCACTCCAGATATACCCCTTATTCATACACCACATTCTTCCCCTCCTTGCAAAAACACAGAACATACTCTAATTACAATTGATTATTATTATTATTATTATTATTATTATTAAATAATTATAACTCTGAGTGGGTTATTCTGCCACCTGTTTCAGCCACGTGACTACCTGAACCAGTCTCTCTCTGTCTTTTTTTTTTTTTACAGTCTTCCATGGGGAAAGCAGTTCTGCCGGAGGGGCCTTGTAGTGGGCCAGTGGCGGATGCATCCCAGGAGCTGTCAGACCCTGGCGGCCAGGGACGATCTTCATGACGCTGTGGCCTGGGTCCCACATTGCAGCAGCTCCCAGAGGGGGCAACACTCCTCTCTACCCTAGGGCACCACCATAATAATATATATGTGTAATATACTATCAAACATTTACCTTTAGTTGGACAGTTACAGCTGATGACAGAGACATAAATAGCAAATTATAACCGGTGAATTGGAAGCAGGACTATACAAGGACACACAAGGGCTATGAAATTAAACAGGGCTGACTTCAAAATAAGAGCAAAAGTCTAAAAACCTATGAACACAGAATAAACTACTAAAAAACAGCACCAGGAGAATACATATAATAATAATAATGGATGACAAAAATACAACTTAAAGCGTTAGTTTCTTTATTTTCAGATCTACGGCATTTTTTACCTCATGCACAGTGGCACTTTGAATTTCATCTGAATGTTTCCTTAAATATTCCGCTTTAAAGGTTTACAATAAACTTGCACTTAAAACTACAGAATGCATGTTTACATAGTGCTGACCAATGAAATGCTGCCAATGTTGCAACGTTTAAATTTTTTTTTAAAAAAAAGCAGCAGCTTTGCTGAACTGAGTTAAATTTCTAGTATATTCTTTGACTTTTAAATTATGTTTTTATATGTGTGCAAAATGCAACCAGTCAGTACCAGAGTATGTTCTGTACTGTTGTTTTAAATAAAAGAGACGGTATGTGGTCTATATTAATCACATATTCCATAACCTACATATGTTGAAGCATGTGGAAATGTTTAGTAATTACATATGTAAAGGACTTCACACCTCTGAAAGGACAAAGGCTCTCAACCGCCGAGTAGGGTTTTAGCCCTATTTTTTTAAGAATAGGGCTAAAACCTACCTTTTTGATATAGCCTACAATTAGGGAGGGATCATGTGTTTTCTGAACCCTCCCTTAGTTATGCTGCTAATAGGTTTAGTCAGCCGGGGGACCTCCAGTAATGCACTGGGCCTCACTCCTTTCCTCACTCTCTATGAAATATTTTTTTTTTTTGCTGGTCATTAACATTTGTTTGTTCTCTCCCATAGATTGAGTCCCCATCGTGCTGTTTGCTCTCTACATGTCTGTTCTTTTCTTCTTCTCTATCCCCTCACCCCCTAGCCAGTCGCAGCAGATGACTGCCCCTCCCTGAGCCTGGTTCTGCTGGAGGTTTCTTCCTGTTAAAAGGGAGTTTTTCCTCTCCACCGTCGCCAAGTGCTTGCTCACAGGGGATCGCCTGATTGCTGGGGTCTTTCTGCAACTGTGGGGGGTCCTCCCTACAGTTTGATAGTGCTATGAGATGACTGTTGTTGTGAAATGGCGCTATATAAATAAAGTTGAATTGAATTGAATTGAATTGAATTGAAGAACAAAGACGTTCCCAGACGAGGCGGAGGAGACCGGAGGAGCCACCCTCACCCCCTAAGGCGAGGAGAGGAAATACCAAGACAATGGGGGGATTAAGATAATGAGGGATGTCAGCCTTTGTTATGCATGTCTTTTGTTGTGTGCACGTATAAAGCCAGCGAGCTGGAGAGATTCTGCCTCTTTTCCCTTCTGCCACTCTGCACCAGATGAGACTTGTTGGAAGAGCTGATTAATAAACTTTGTTTATAAATCACATCGCCTCTTCATTTCCAAGCTCTTCTACACTGGTGACCCTGACGCGAGTATGGACCTGAGGCGTTCCCCCGCAATCGACTCATCCGTGGCGACCCACGCAGACGAGGGAACAGATGGACAACTGCTCCCCCCGGCAGAAGAGATTGAGAGGGCTCAACCGAGCACCAGCACCGCCGTGAGAGCCGAGGCAAGGCACTCTCACCCGGCGGGCACAGCAGTGATGGTATGCACGAATGCCGTCGCCGTCAAGCTGCCAGACTTCTGGCAAGAAGACCCCGCCTCTTGGTTTCAGCAGGCTGAAGCCCAGTTTACACTGGCAGGCATCACGGCTGACGATACAAAATTTTACCATATCGTCTCCAAACTCGACGCCGCCACTTCGAAGTGTGTGCGGAGCATGATCCGGCGACCACCGGCCCGGGACAAATATGAGACGCTCAAAGCAACCATCGTGGCGAACTACGTCCCATCAGCGGAAGAGAGAGCCGAGAAGATCCTGGTGGTCTACGGCCACAGAGGGTGCAAACCGAAGGCCCTCATGGAGGATTTGCTACAGCTTAAAGAAGAGGACAATGACAACTTCCTCTTCCAATTTATATTCCTCAGCACGCTGCCGCCACACATGAGAGGGACACTCGCCAGCATGAAATGCAACAACCACCAAGACTTCCGCGCACTGGCCAACGAAGCTCATCGGCTCGTCAACGCCTGCAAGGAGCTGACACCCACAGCAGCATCCGCAGACCTCAAAGCTGACGCCCCGAGCCACGAGGAGCCACAACCCACTGAGCAGACCCAGCCCACGGTGACAGTGACACGGCCAAAACTTAGCAGACAGAGCGACGCCTGTTATTATCACCACCGCTTTGCCGAGAAGGCCCACAAATGCGTTCCCCCCTGCAAATTTGCGATTTCAGGAAAACGCCAAAGCCGAGAGCCGTTAACGGCAGCGGTTCTCGGCGAGAAGAATAAGCTGTTGTACGTGACGGATGGACACACAGGCAAGCAGTTCCTCATCGACACAGGAGCCCAGCTGAGTTTCGTCATGCCCTCCCACGCAGATCGAGCCACGGGCACCTGGGGCAACGGAGCCGTGGCAGCCAACGGCTCTAGCATCGACACGTTCGGCGAAAAGAGCCTGCACCTCCTCATCCACGGCCGCAGCTACAGATGGACATTTGTTGTAGTGGTGGTGAGTTTTAACTTATTAGGCGCGGATTTTCTGTGTGCACATGGGTTATTAGTAGATCTAGCAAATAGGCGCTTGGTTAATGCACTGTCCTTTGCTTCTATTCCATGCTCAGCCCGGGTTTCTCCACCACCTGTGCAGGCCAACGTCACCACGGCAGGAGGTAAGTTTGAGCAACTCCTCACCCAATTTCCAGCACTCACAATTCCCAAATTCTCAGCCACTGTGGCTAAACACGGGGTTGAACACTTCATTCCCACAACGGGACCTCCCGTTTTTGCCAAAGCGCGCCGCTTAGACGTGGCCAAGCTTAACATAGCACGGGACGAGTTTACAGCTCTTGAAAAATTGGGCATTGTTAGACGCTCGAAGAGCCCCTGGGCCTCACCACTTCACATGGTTCCGAAATCCAACGGTTCTTGGAGACCGTGCGGAGATTACCGCAGATTAAACAACGCTACAGCGCATGACCGTTACCCAATTTCCTCACATTCAAGATTTTTCACTACATCTGGCGGGTGCGCGCATTTTTTCAAAAATAGACTTAGTCCGCGGTTATCACCAAGTCCCAGTCCGAGCAGAAGACATTCCTAAAACAGCGGTAATAACCCCTTTTGGCCTTTTTGAATTTCTGCGAATGCCTTTCGGCCTCAAAGGCGCTGCTCAAACTTTTCAACGAATGATGGACACGGTCCTACATGACCTTCCTTTTGTCTTCGTCTACCTCGACGACATGCTGGTAGCCAGCTCATCTGAGGAAGAACACGAGCAGCATCTCACTACGGTTTTTCAGAGGCTAGAAGAGCACGGGCTAATAATCAGTCCAGCCAAATGCAAATTCGGCGTGTCACAAATTGATTTTTTAGGACACAAAGTCTCTCCGAAGGGAGCAGTTCCACTTCCAGACAAAGTTCACGCGATAGAAAGTTTCCCATGGCCACAAACGGTCAAATCGCTACAGGAATTTTTAGGGATGGTTAATTTTTACAACCGCTTCCTTCCCCACGCTGCTCAGCTCATGCAGCCACTATATGAACGCGCTCAAAAAAAAGAAAGCTTCCAAAGCTTCCAACGCGGTCGAATGGACCCCGGAGCGCGAACGCGCTTTCGCGGAGTAAAAAGCGCCCTAGCTAACGCCACATTGTTAGTTCACCCAGATCCCTTGGCCCGCATCACGCTAACCACAGACGCTTCAGACCTAGCTATAGGGGCAGTTGTAGAACAACTGTCAGCGGGGTCTGGCAACCTTTAGCATTCTTCAGCAAATCGCTAAATCAAACTGAGCGTAAATACAGCACTTTTTGACAGAGAGCTGCTGGCGCTTCATTTATCCATCCGCCACTTCCAGTTCTGGTTAGAAGGGCGGAGTTTCACGGCTTTTGTAGACCATAAACCGCTCACCTTTGCTATGGCTAAAATTTCAGAATCATGGTCAGGCAGGCAACAAAGACAGCTAGCTGCGATTTCAGAGTTCACCACAGACATTCGACACGTGGCAGGCAAACTTAACGTAGTAGCAGACTGTCTCTCTCACGCTGTGACACCTCCAGAGCGTGAGGAGACAGATTATACTGCCTCAGCAGCAGAGCTCTTCACTAACGCAGACACATACGCAGCACCTGTCCATGCAGGGATAGATTATGCAGCCATGGCGGAGGAACAAAGCGGTGACGCAGACGTGCGCGCACTCCTGTCTGGACCAACAGGGTTAAGGCTGGAGAAAAAGGGTTTATGCGACGGCGTGCCCCCCCTAATATGCGATGTTTCAACCGGCCGACCTCGCCCGTTAGTACCAGCTACATGGCGCCGCCGTATTTTCGACACAATTCACTCCCTCGCGCACCCAGGTGTGCGCGCCTCGGTTAAAATGGTCGCCGAAAAGTTTGTGTGGCCAGGCCTGCGCAAAAACGTAAAAGAATGGGCGAAAACTTGCATTTCTTGTCAACGCGCCAAAATACACAGACACACAAAAGCCCCTCTGGAGCCTTTTCCAATCCCTGCTAGAAGGTTCGACCACGTTCATGTCGACCTCGTGGGGCTAAGTCTAAATCAAGTGGTTGTAAAGACTTGTCTGATTGCTATAATTTCTCAAATTTTAATTTGCCATAATTTCGAGTTAAGGCTTTGTTATCAAAATAAAGATAAAAACAACACATATACTCACGTTTTGTGTTGTCATGTTTGACTGTAAGGGATTTGTCACAGCCAATTTTCACATGGAGGCAGCAGCAAAAAGACAGACTTCTCCCATTTGGGAACATTTTAAGAGCATTTCTCCCATTACTGTATTTTTCACAAATGGTGACTGTTTAATTCAGCTGAAGTGATGGTTTAGTGGTAAAACTTTTGCACTACAAGCGGGAGGCCTGGGTTCGAATCCCAGCTGTGTCATTCTTGTCATTTTATTTTTATTTGCAAGGTGAAGTTTCCATTGTGTTTCAGAGCTTGGATCATTATTACGCATCATTATGCTGAGGCACTATTGCTATTGTGCCCTGCATGAGAATAAGGCCAGAGTTGAATATACTGGGACAGTATAAGACTGTTGAAAATTTATTATTTCTTAATAAAAATGGATAAGTAGTACAAGCACTCCAAGCAACACAGACACATTCACTGGAGTCACCCCAGTTTTATTATTTCTTTTTTGCCTTTTGATCATTGATATTTCTTAAAAGACGGTGCATTTATTGAAATGAAAAAAAATACACATTAAATCAATAATAATAATACCCTTGTAAAAATCAGCATGTTGTATACGTTTTGTCCACTAGATGGCCTGGTAGAGAAAATGAAGTCCCACATGAGGCTTTGTCTGTATGAGCCATTTTGATGAAAGGCCTCAAGTCCTTCAGAAAGCCTCATTTGGCCATCACTACATGAAGCAATTGTCTCAGAGTTGCTCTTTGTTTCATAAGGCCTTGGTTTCAACATCACTACGTAAGGCAGGGGTGTCCAATCATGTGCCATGGAGGGTCAAGACCCTGCAGGTTTTCTCTTCTACCCAGTCTCTTCAGCAGGTGTTTTCACTTATCAGCAATCAGTGGGAAGAAGTTCAGTGGAATCTGCTGCTGAAGACACTGGTTGGAGGTAAAGCCTGCAGGGTCTTGGCCCTCCATGGCAAATGATTGAACACCCCTGTATAAAGTCTGGGAGCCCTATTTAAAATACATTGGACCCACACTGTCTTCTGCCATATCACTAGGATTTCCTAAAAGGCCCTAGCCAGCCTGTGTGGTTGTAAACCCCAGTCTGCCGTATAAGCTGTACCTGTGTAACCCTTTTTCTATTTTTTTTTTTCACATTTCTATCTGAGATGCCTGCCTGTGACTTGGGGAAAATGGGGGATTGATGGTGATGTTGCCCAGCACTACTTAATACCTTATTTTACTATCCTGTCTGTTATGTTGGTTATCAGAGACTGGAGTTGAGAGCACAGAACTATACGTACTGGTGCCGCAGCCCACCTGACGTCACCACCAGGGCGGCTACGGCAAGCCCTAAGGGCCACACATGCACCACACTCTCCACACAACATTCTTCCCCCCTTTAGGAAAGTCCAAAACCACACCCACAATTGAAAACCTCCCAAATTTAGGACCCGAATCACTCACTAAAATAACGGGGAACAATGTAACATAATGGCCCATCACATTCGCACAAAACAACTAAAATTGAGTTGGTGGGTGGACTTCCACACAACCCGCATGGCACAGTGGATTATTCTGCCACTATTAAACTAATAAAGAAGTCCATTAATAACTAAAATGACCACCGTGTTCCTAAACTAAACCAAACACATAAATTAATCCCCAAACGACACATTCATATGCACATCAAATTCTCTCATTTTTTCGACCCAGGTGCCTCGCCGCCATGCCCAGCACTCTCGTCCAAGGCTCTCCACTGCGCTGCCTCTGCACCCGGCTGTCGCTGCTGTCTCCCGGAGCTCTCAGCATCACTCTCGTCGGCGTCACTCGTTGACCCAGGTGTCTCGCCGCTACGCCCAGCACCTTCGTCCAAGGCGCTCTGCTGCGCTACCTCTGCGCCTAACTGCCGCTGCTGTTTCCCAGGGCTCTCAGCATGCTTGTGCCCCTCCTCCCGCTGCCCCGACTCCAGCTGCGGGGAAAACACAGTTGAGTCTGGTTGCTGTTCTTCTTCCATGCCGTCTTGGCTCACCGCACCATCTTCACCACCAGCGCTACGGTCACACACCGTGCTGAGGTCCTCAGCTGGCTTGCCGTCTTCAGTGACCGGGGGATCCCCCACTCATGGCTCCGGTCCCCCCTTGATACCTAGCTGGTAGCTTGTAGCTTGGTTTTGGCCTCGCACCTAGCTTCATGGCTAACCTCACCGTTGCCACAGACTGAGCCTTTAGCTTTTCCGAGCTAACTAGCTTAGCTCCTTTTGGCGCCAACAACTTCACTACCCACAGCTTCGTGTTCCTTCTATGTCTGGCAAAATGTCCAGCCAGCCGCCCAACAGCATCCGCATAAGCCTCCATCTCTCCCAACATGCACAGAATTCTCCGACCCTCCACGCCGACACGGCGGACCAGAAGAGCTCATCCTCGGTCTCCGTCGAGTCTACCCAGGCCCAGCTCTGCAACGTATTCCACAAGCATGGCCACCCAGTCCGGCCACAGGATCACTGGCTCTCCTGGACACTCCAGAAATGGTGGTAGAGGTGGAGGTAGCCCATACGCCGCCATGGTTTATTCTCGTCACCAAAATGTTATGTCGGTAATCAGAGGCTGGAGTCGGTCTTATGCCATGCAGCCAACTCCCTTTATTAAGAGAACACAGAACTATGTATACTGGTGCTGAAGCCTGACTGACGTCACCACCAGGGTGGCTACGGCAAGCCCTAAGGGCCACGCACACACCACACTCTCCACACAACACTGTCGTACCTGAGCTGTTCTGTGTTATGCCTGTTTTTGTTTTATAAAAAAGGAAAATGCTCAATAAACATATTATTTTTAAAAAATCCCCAATGTCAATTTAATATGGCACCTTCTTCAGCTCCACAATGTGTGTTTTTATGGGATTATAACTTTAACATATGGAGCTCACTATGAAGAACTGTTAGCTACAGTATGATGAATGGAGTTCTGCAGGTACATGTAATGGAACTGTTATGTCCATAACTCGATAAACAAGGAAGAGGCTCAGGGTGGAGTTGAACGTCACTTTATAATAATAGTCACAAACTCACAACAGGTGCTCCGTACAGGCCAAGGGGTTGAAGGCGAAGAGACAGGGTCTCTTCCGCCCGTGCCCTTTATACCCCGAGTGACAGCAGAACCGGAAAGACGGTGCCGTCACTCCCACTACACCCAGTGCCATATTACTACTTAGCATCCCCACCCCCCCGTAGAAAAATGCAGACACACAGATTGGGCCCTCCCGAAATTTAACCCTCACTCGCATGCTGATAACAATATATACAGCCTATCCATTCACACAATAAAGCTACCTAGAGGGGGACAGGTAGACTACTGGTCCCCACTACACGGCTTAGACGGGTTATTCTGCCGTCTGATTTCATAGAGTCCATAAAACAAAAATAGCCGTGTTCCTAAAAAAACTAAAATAATCCCAGAACTAATACATATATGCACAGAATTCTTCAAATTAATAGAAACTAACAACATAAACAGTCAATATGTACACTCTTGACTCATTGCCAGCCCCCACCCCAACACACTCATCCCAAAACCCGTGTAATTCACAACAATAACATTTTCAAACACAATATAAACAGTGTTGAGGACAGACGTTCAACATGTACATACCAACTTTAGGCAGAACAGCGTATTGGCAATTCCAAACACCATGCCAACAGCCGCCCCCCTACAGTCACCTTACAGTCCCCGTTGGAGACCCATCACTTGGATTTCCGTCTGGCGGATCCCACCCTGAGTGCTTTTACCTCTTCTTCTCTGGGGACGAGACACGTCGGCGTTTCCTCTTGTCCACTCGCCGCAGCTCATTAGGGTGTCTCCACGATTCATCAGACAGCCCCAAGTAGCCATCCTCCCGGGCAGCCACCACTCGCAGCTGCCCCTGGTCATCTCACCGCTCTCTTTTCTTGTGGGCGCCCCTCAGCCGAGCTTCTAACCTAGGTCGGACCTCGTCACCAATGTGCAGGGGAGCTCAATTTGGCTTCAGCAGTCCACTATGTCGCAACCGGGCCTCCATCCTCGGTTGGATCATCCCGCTGACCCAGTCTGAAGCCCTCCTTGAATGTTGATGTCTGGCACGTCGTACAATCGTGCCAGCTGGTCCTGCCCCGCTCTCCTTCTCCTCAAACGCCGGCACGGCCCCTGCAGCTCCTCGCTTCTCGGTATCACTCGGACAAACTCCGGAAGTTGAGGGAACTAGCGTCTTGGCTCCGTCAGCCGTCCTAGGCATTCCGCTGTGCCGTCCAGTTCCCACATCCAAGGTAACTTGGACACTGGCTTCGGAACCCTCCCAAGATGGCGCTCCACGATGCTGGTCTTGCACACCTCCCATGATACCAGGCCAGTCACTGTCCTAAACAGCGTCGTCCTCCACATGTGGAGCAGGTCGGTCCCATAATCCGCAGCCTAACCACTCTTCTCCGATGCTGTTGGTGGTCGTGAACCCCAAGCCATAGAACATATCACACCCCATAATGTTCGTCCCGGTGGCAGTCACCACAAAATGGACACTCGCCATCATCGCTGACTTGTACCTCGCCATCAGTTCCAGTGAGCCCACGACGGCTAACTTGCTTCCTCCATAGCCCAAGCACGGCGTCAACAGTCCTCTCACACGGTAATGCTGGAACAGACTCCTCACAGTGGGCCAGTTCAACAGCGATATCGCTGATCCTGTGTCTACCATCAACGGCACTTCCATGCCACCTAGCAAAACGTTGCAGTAAATCCGCCCATCTGTGCTCGGGGAGACAGTGTGAATAATCGTAGTCCATCTTCTGTCTTCGGTCCCCTGGCTCAAATTTCTTGCAGGCCCTGGCAAAATGGTGCAGTAGACCACACTTGCCACAGCGTTAGCTCTTCGCCGGACACTCTCTTGCCTGGTGGACCCGCAACCATAACATCTTAGCATACCCGGGGCAGACCTAATTCTTACAGCGGCGGCGTATTCTTCGTCACTCATGCCGTCCTCGATGTCTGAGTCCACAGCCAGCCCCTTCAAACATGGTTCTTCATGCCTCGACGTGTTTCTCTCACAGAGGTCTTCTGACAATTTTTCTGCTGCCTCAAACTGCTGCGCAATCTCAATAGCTGTGGCTAATGTCAGTTCACCCAGGTAGGTCAGGAGCCTCGATCATGCCGCAGAACAAAGAACGTGCTCCTCCAGTTGATCACAGACCATTTCTTCTTCCAGGGCTCCAAATTGGCACTCCCCTGCCAGCTGACGTAGATCTACAATGAAACGTACTGACTCCCCTGTCTGCTGGTGGCGCTGCCGAAACTGAATTCCCCGGACTATGACATTTTCCGGGGTGCGAAAGTAGCGAACCATTATCTCCACCACATCTTCAAAACTATCAGCTCCTCCTAAAGCACCAAGGATCCTTTGACCCTCCATGCCAAGATTATGGACCAATATAGCTCTCGCACGCAGTTTCTCAAGCTGACTGAGGTTAAGAGCCACTAGATAATTCTGGAACGCTGCGTACCATCTAGCCCAGGGTACGGGCAGCTCTCCCGGGACCTCCAAAAATGGCTGAAAAGTGGTGACAGTTCGATCCATCCTTGTCGCCAGATGTTATGTCCATAACTCGGTAAACAAGGAAGAAGGCTCAGGGTGCAGTTGAACGTTACTTTATTATAATAATCACAAACTCAATACAGGTACTCCATACAGGCCAAGGGGTTGACGGTGAAGAGACAGGGTCTCTTCCACCCGTGCCCTTTATACCCCGAGTGACAGCGGAACCAGAAAGACGGTGCTATCACTCCCACTACACCCAGCGCCATTTTACTACTCAACAGGAACCACACATGTAGGAACTTGCTTACCACAAAGAAACACAACCACCATATATTTAGAGTCCACCCAGCCCACAGGCGATAATTGATCACATGCCTCCTCCACATTTTCCTTCTTCCACTGAAAAGTGAGAGGTGGCCTTTTCCTGTTTTTCTTGCAGGTTACTCATGGTTTTAAAGTGAATCTCCTACATGTTTTTACATGTTAGATTTAGGAGGTGTTCAAAATGCATGCTGGATCAGCCCATTCATTTTCTCCAGATCAGGTTCTTACATACTTATTCATGTTTTTCATATCAGATGTGCATGGAGCCTGTCATAGCCCGAGTGTCAGTTCCGTCCACACTCGGGTCTTATATCATATTTTCTCTGGCTTTGACAGCAGAGGATTCCTTCTAGCTCCCCAGGCTCTTATTGTGATAGCGCCCGGGGGAGCTCCCTGCTGTCAGAGTCAACAGCTGCGCTGCTGTCAGGCTCAACAGCTGTGCTGCATCGGGGTCATTAGTAACCAGGGTTAAAAGCAGGTGCTGAATGCTCCCCGATGCGGCAGTCTCTGTTCATCACTGTTTATCGCCGTTATCCTACCTGGGAATCTCCTGTTAACCCATCCGTTAACATTCCCGTTTATCGTCTTATAAGGTACGTTCTGTGAGACTTTACCTTCGTCGCTACTTTGTCTGGCGCACTGGGTGCTCCCCGGCTCAGACGTTACCCATTCATTGTGTGTTATCCTATTATTGTCCTCCCTGCACTGTTATGTGTGTCACCCTCTGTTCCTTCACCTGTCAATAAACATCACTGCAACTCACTGGTGACTGTGGCGTCTTATGGTGGCTAGTGAGGGCTACCGTAACAGTAGACTGCTGCCAGAACGCCCGGAGAGGAGGCGTCGCACTGAGACGCCATTCACCGTGAGTTTGCAGTATTGGACTTGTTCCCCCAGTCCGAGTGTCTGTTGCTGGGAGAATGCCGTCCTCCAGGGGCCGCGGTGGGCGCCTGAGCAGGAGGCTAGAGGAGGTTCTAGAGGATGTGGACTGCACGATCTTTTCCGCTATGCTGTGGGACGCTCCCAGCGACATTCGTAGACATTTGGACTGCACTGAGGAGTTTCTGGACAACCTCCCCCACGAGTTTGACGATCACCTGGAGGTGATAACAAGGTGGGAGGAACTCGCCGTTCAGCTCGAGTTACTTCGTGGGCTGGAGGAGAAGAGCAGGAAGCAGGGGAGGAGGCATCCTCGCTCCCTGCGTCGGTGTTCCGTTCCCGTCCCGGAGCAGGTCCAGGAGTACGCGCCGTCTGGGGGCCGACGACGACGTCGGCGTAACGGCGCAGACAACCCTCAGCAGAATCCCCGGCTGGACTCGCTGCCGGCGCATCCCGTCAGCGAACCTCCGAGAGCGGCCCCACCTCGTCTTCTCAGAGGGCCCTCTGTCGCCATCCAGCGGGGAGAAGGAGGAACGACGTCCCCCACAGCAGGAACCATCTCAGCCCCGGGAGGAAGGCAAGTGCACGATAATTTGTCACATTTTAATTTTGTTCTGCCTTGTCTGACTCCTGGGGGTGGAGTTCGGGGTTCGCAGCCCCCCGAGCTCCCTCCACCTGCTGTGGAAGAAATAATTAAACCTACTGCCTCTGTGTTCTCCCCCGCCGAGCGGTCCACGACGCCAGGCCAGCGTCATCGGACGAAGAGGGCCCCTGCAGCGCTAGAAAGCCTGGTACCGGCCCTGCTGCTACGCCGCGGACGGAGGAGAGGAGCGGACTGCGGCCCGGAGCCTGAGCCGATGGAAAAGTGTCCCCGGGTCTCCTCGCCAGAGCGGTCCGAGCCAGTGGGTCGAGGGTCCCCTGCCCCCATGCCATACGGGTCATCGGCATGGACAGCAGCGTGGGAGGAGCCTCAAGCTGCCGATAACATCTTGTCAGCTGCGGAGCCCGACGCAGCTGAATCCGAGTCTGCTGACGAGAGTCGCCCTGAACCTGGATCGTCGGAGTCCTGGGTGGCAACGGAACCCGAATGCAGGCAAGTGCTCCCTCTTCTATCTCTGTCCTCTGTTGTTGAGCATTTTTGCCTGCCTCTCGGGGAGGCGAGTGAGAAGCAGCCGTCTGCTGCGCCCGAGCTCGTCTTGCTGGGTTCCGTTGCTACTGGTGATGCTGATCCCGGTTTTCCTGTCCTCGAGCTTTGTTTCAGTGTCGCCGGCGTGGAACGGGTCGGTGTCACCGAGTTGGAGGTTCCAGGTTCGGGGGTGGAGATCGTCAGCGGAGCTGCACCGACCCAATCGGGGTCCATCGCGGGTGCACCGGAGGCCCAATTGGGGTCCACCGCGGGTGCGGTTCTGGCCCAATCAGGGTCCATCGCGGGTGCACCGGAGGCCCAATCGGGGTCCACCGTGGGTTCGGTTTCGGCCCAATCGGGGTCCGACGTGGGTGCGTCGAAGGCCCAATCGGGGTCCATCGCGGGTGCACCGGAGGCCCAATCGGGGTCCACCGTGGGTGCGGTTCCAGCCCAATCGGTGTCCGACGTGGGTGCAGCACCAGCAGGTTCCAGGTTCAGTGAGGGAGCTGCAGATCCCCTGCCGCCGGATGCTGGACAGACTCATCCCCTTCTTCATCCTCATCACCATCGTCACCCTCCTCGTCCTCCTGAGGAGCTCAACCCATCTCCGCCTGGGGCCGTTGGGGTTCCGAATGCTCCACCCGGTTCTCCCTCGTCTCTCCCTTTTTCAGCGGGACCACCGGCTACTTCTCCCCAACGGTTCTGGTGGGCTAGCGATGCAGGTCGGCCACCTGAAACACTGTCTCGCCAATTTGGCTCTCTGGGTCGGCCTCCCGACACATTGGACCCTCTGTTTGGCGACCTGGTCCGGCTGCCTGAAACTTTCTGCTTCCAAGCATGGGACCGGGGTAGGTCGCCCGAACTGTCCTTTTTCCCCCTGCCTGTTTTTTGGCCACTTGATGCCGGACGGCTCCCCAAACTTTCTGCCTCCATCCCTCAGGGTCAGAACTGCACTCTTCCCGGGGTTTCTCATTATGTCTGTGAAACTGGGGGTGTGCAGGGGGGGGGGGGGGTTGATATGTGATTTTTGTGGCTCACTCCTTTTTCGTTCCTGTATTTGGTAGTTCTTTTCCTTCCTTCATCTAATGCCAATTTGTTGTTTAGCCAATATATGTACTGCCTGTCTGGTTCTGTTCTTGTTACCCACATTTAAGGGAGTATGTTTTTTTTTCTATCTCTATAGCCTTGTTGATCCCCTGTTATTATCTCATCCTTTTTTTCTCTCTCCCTCCTGCCAGCGCCCCATCCGCCCACCCTGGGGGGGGGGGGGCTTGGGTGTTACTTGGGCCGCTCAGGGGCTCGGCCTAGAGGGGGAGGTACTGTCATAGCCCGAGTGTCGGTTCCGTCCACACTCGGGTCTTATATCATATTTTCTCTGGCTTTGACAGCAGAGGATTCCTTCTAGCTCCCCAGGCTCTTATTGTGATAGCGCCCGGGGGAGCTCCCTGCTGTCAGAGTCAACAGCTGCGCTGCTGTCAGGCTCAACAGCTGTGCTGCATCGGGGTCATTAGTAACCAGGGTTAAAAGCAGGTGCTGAATGCTCCCCGATGCGGCAGTCTCTGTTCATCACTGTTTATCGCTGTTATCCTACCTGGGAATCTCCTGTTAACCCATCCGTTAACATTCCCGTTTATCGTCTTATAAGGTACGTTCTGTGAGACTTTACCTTTGTCGCTACTTCGTCTGGCGCAGTAGGTGCTCCCCGGCTCAGACGTTACCCATTCATTGTGTGTTATCCCATTATTGTCCTCCCTGCACTGTTATGTGTGTCACCCTCTGTTCCTTCACCTGTCAATAAACATCACTGCAACTCACTGGTGACTGTGGCGTCTTATGGTGGCTCGTGAGGGCCACCTTGACAGAGCCCTTGTGACACAACTGTAAAACTGTTATACATTAAGTAAATTGTTATTTAAAGCACAGAAAATTAATTCAATTTGAAACAGATAAATTGGAAAAGTCTCAAAAATGGATATGAGCCGTCATTCTGGAAAAACTACAATGTGTTCAGGTTCAGGTTACTTTATTTGTACCCATACGTAGATTTGTTTTGCAGTCAGGTGACTGCAAAACCCGTCTACAGATGTGTGTTGAATGAATATAGCTCAAACTTGCCAGATAATCATTTTTTTTTAATTTTAGGACTGTGGTCTCAGTTCCTTAAATTAGCTTAAAATGACTAAGCTACAAAAAACCCCGACACATTTGTTCCTAGCTACAAAAACCGTCCCATTGAAAACCTTTGAAAATGACATTTTTTTGATCCTAAATTTATCATGACTGTATATTTTTACATATATTTCTGCAAAGTGTGGATAGTCTGAGTAAATAACTGCATATATTCCTGTATATATTTGCATCCTTTTATAGAAACATGGACAGACTGTAATTTACTGTACATACTCTGTTGTCATTGAATCCTTATTTAAATCTTATTTAAATCCTCCACCTGAACAACGAGAGCAAGTTTTTAGCCAAAGTCAAATTCCTTGTATGTGTTGTGCATACTTGGCCAATAAAGCTGATTCTAATGCATTCCTTTAAGTTAAGATTTAATTGTGGACTAGTAGCTTTCTTTGTTTTGTTTTGTTTTTTGACTACTAGCTTTCAATTTTTATGTGTCCATCAGATGGGGCCACTTTTCCAATTCAAAACATGCAACAAAATTTCACACTTTCACTTTTTACTGTTTTCAGCGGTTCCTTACTACTGAAATGATAAGTGTGTGTTGCTGTTGATGTTGGATAATGGGAAGAGAGAGAGATTAGACTAACTTGTGTGTCTGCTACAGGCAGTAGTATCTGTCACACTGTGTAAACTTGTCATGATTTCCCTGTGCACTTTTACGCAGCGCACAGAGGAAAGGAGAAAACCCACTCGCAGGAGTAAGTTGTGCGTATTTATTACAGGTTGTGCCAAAAAGTTCAAAATAACAGATGGATGTCAGGATGAGATTTGACAGTTCAACATTGCAGGTAATGGATAATGACGGAATGAGATTAACCCCTTGCACTCCGGTCAATTTCCCTAAAAACGTCAAAAAATAACGTGCCCAAAGTAAATCGAAAGCTGTTCTTCAACCCTTTGCAGCATCTTCATGGGGTTGGTCTCATTTAAAAGAAAACACTTTGAATTTTTTGGCAAAACAGTCATAATCTTTCTACGTGCTCCGGCCACTGAGTTACAGTCATCTAAACATACTGAACTTGAAGAAAATAAATTTGCCCTGGGTGTTTTTTTGGATACAAATGCTTGCAAATAACACACAGCTTCAGATCCGGGCTGGAAAATGCAACAGAAATGTAGAACCAAGTGTTATCCAGCTGAGGTCAAAATTTTGTAACAATACCACAAAAAATGAATATATTACACAGCTTTTTCCTCAGGTAGTTCCCAGGCGTTTTTGAACTGTGCCAAATTGTGCCAAATGGCAGAGTTTGGAAAAACGTCTGTAACTTTTGAATGATTCAATATAGAAGCTTCATCCTGGGCTCTAATGAAAGGTGACACTCAGGGCTGTGTGTGTGTGGGGGGGGTTGTCCCCCCCCCCTCGCTACAGAGGACAGACATCGGCCATTGCTACATGACGGATTAGACTCATGTGGCTATGTGGCGACCGCGGCGCAGTCACCGCGGCTCCCCCCCCCTCGCTACAGAAGAGTAGCGGGGGAGGGGTGTTCACGGTCCGGACGCGGCGAACGAACCGTGTATCATGGCGCACGCACTTCGGACTTCGTGCGCCGCACAGTTGTAATTTACCGATCGGTCAAAAGTCATTTTTTGATTACAATTTTCAGGGATAAAGAATAATTTAGCTTATAACACTTACCTCTTCACAGCAGCATTGTCCTGGCGAACTTCTCTTCCTCATTGTCAGACGAACGCGACGCTGGTCTGCTCGTGGTTCCCGGTCAAAACATAATTCCATGATTGCGGTTTTGGCGAATGATTTACAACCTTTGTCGTCGGCCTTCGTCGGTCTATGATGACCATGGAAGAGAATCCTAAAAGTCTATTCTACTGGAATAAGTGCAGGTCACACTTGTGGGTGGTCTCCGTGCTGCTGGGTCTGTAGCAGGTTCTTCCTGCGGGTCCTTTTTTTCATCTGCTGCAGCAGTCAGTCTCTCTTCACCCAGCCCGAACTTCTGTGCTTCAATTGGCTGGCTGCATTCACAGCGTTGGTAGGCGGGTCCTTCTTGCTAGGTTTTCAGTCATTGGTTCGTCAAGGTTTCAGAAACCCAATTCAAGGCTCTTATTAGTCGAATGAGAAGTCAATCATATCTGATCTGTTCGCGGCTGTGTCTGTAGTGGAAGAACTTTTTTTTTTTCAGTGCACGCTTGGACGCAGCGCCCTCGTGGACGCAGCGCCCTCACGTCCTAGAGCGCACGAGGGCGCATGAGAGCGCCCTCGTGCGTTCTGGGACGCAGAGACGTGCCCGTCCGCAGTACACCGGAGTGCAAGAGGTTAAACAGTACAAAATAACAGATGAACAGTTCAGGAAACACAGTGAAGTCCTCCAGGATGCTCTACAGACCAGGAGAGTGAACAGGGAAAATGTTCCAGCACAAGCAGGCGGAGCTGCAGCAGGGGAATGGAGAAAAGTGCCCGGGAAGGAACCGCCAGACGGGACTGGTCAGCAGGGGCGAAACAGTTCATATTCACACAGCTGGAGCAGTCTGAGTAGTCTGAGTGATTATCCCGATGAACCAGACCAACCAGTTACAGATGATCACACCACCTAGTGTGGCGCGGTACCGTAAGAAGCAGGCAGGTCATTTAGACATGAGTGGCCACGTACAAACACTGTGTGGAACACCGCAGAGTAACACAAGCGTTGGACAATGATCCGGCAGTCTAATCCAGTCAAGACAGGGCTTAGGTAATGCAAACCTTGATGAGGAAAGAGACTGCCGGTGTGAGAAGTGAGAGTGAGAGTGGGCAGGACTGAGTGGAAACAGCTGTGTGCAATAACATCTGAGAACTTAAGGGTAAGGATGAATAGGTGTGTGTGTAAGCGTGCAGGAGCGTGCATGAGTGTGAGAATGAGAGGAAGCATGTATGTGTGTGCGTGCGTGAACAGCAAACTAACAGCACTAATGACACACAGCTGATCAGGCTGGCAGGAGAGGGAGGCGTGGCTGAGCTGTCAGGGAGCCGAACGGACCCCAGAGGCTCCCTGAGCGTGCCTGATGGAAAATAGGCAGCAAAAACACACAAAGAAACAAAATAGCCACGGCGTCACAGAACTGGGCAAGCCCAGTTCATGACAAAACTGACATTTTAGTAAGATAAAATATCTTAAACCAAGGCTATATGCTTGTTTTTCTCTCACAATTTTGACAAGACAAGAATTTATTTTTGTTATGCAGTTTTCTGTAAGATTTTACTTGCTCTAATATAGTTTTTACTTGTTTTAAGACATTTAATCTTACTTTGTTCGCAGATTTTTTTTCTGATTTTAACTAAAATTATCTATTGTCAGAATTTTTTTTGCTTATTCTAAGTAAACTTATCTGCCAACAGAGCAAGAAAATTTGACTTAGACTGCTTAAAAGTTAAAACTAAAGCATGTAAAATTTTCTTACACAAACTGGACAGCAAGCACAAATACATATCTAGTCAGACAAAAAACAAGCATATACAGCCTTAATTTATTTCACTTTACTTATATTTGACTTTTTGTAGTGTAGGTGTGTTTTGTAGCTTACACAGTTACACATTATACTGAGATTCTGTTGGGGGTGGGGGGGGGGGCTGCAAAACCTTTCAACCCCAGGGCCAAACAGCAAGTTATGGTGGCCCTGTCCGAGTGAGGGCTGAAAGAAGCCACATGGCTGTTTTTTGCTTTCTAGGGACCCTATGCTAGTAAAAAGTAAGCAATGAGGCTTCTCTGTCCACAGGTGCAGCGGCTGTAGCAATTACAATTTCATGACATGATGTAATGGCTGTTTACTGTGTTTATGAAGCTTCTAATTCTGATCAGTAAGTGTCCTGTAAATCTATAATACACTTGTGGCGGTATGAAATAATAGGCAGCGAACTGAGGTTTAAAAGTGGGTTTTATTCCATTCCGCCATCAAAAGAATTCACTCCAGCGCCGTGCACGCGCACCGGAGTGAGCTCTCAGAGGCTCTCGTCAGGAGACAGGGAATGCGTCTCGTCAGAAGCAGTAGTCAGAGAGAGAGAGTTACAGAGCTACATGCAGTTTAAATACCCCACTACAGACAATGCATGAATGGCACATTAACATCACAGTAAAGAGCAGGAAGCCATGAACACCTGCATTTGAGTCATACATAACAGCAGGATACTGGCAGGAAAGAGGTAGACAAAGAGAAGCTGCCTATTGATCTCAATACACACATCTCATTGTTCTGCTAATTGCTCCAGCTGAGCGCTCTGCTTGTCCGTAGGCTGTGGGGGTGACCCACACACTCCTCCCCAGAGGGCTTAGCAGGAAGCTGAAGCCTCGATAGTCCGGCTTTGGTAGCGAGCAGGGAAAGCTCTGTGCAGGCGGAGGTGGAGGGAGGGGGGTGGGGGTAGCAAGTGCTGGCCGAAGTTGTCTGGGCCGTGCAAAATTTGCATGTGGATCCACGGTGTTGAGGGGCTGTCCCGTTGAACGTGCAGTGGTCCACAGCGGCTGTTTGAAGAAAATTTGTCTCTGACTCCTCTCGCAGCCATGAAGAAAAAAAGGAGCTGCAGCAGTGTGGGACTTGGCGTGTTGGCTTTAGGTGCACACGCAGCCCTAAAGGCCTCTGGGACAGCAGGCGGCTGAATTCCCTTGTGCACCGTGGCTGAGACCCGTACAAAATCCTGCGAGCGAGCTGCGTGCGTGCTTCAGGTGTGTGAGCAGCCCTGAAGGTTCTGTGTGCAGCAGCGAAGGATGATGGCGGTCTCTGGAGCCGTTATTGTCCCGTGCGTGGTGTGCTGTCCTCGTAACCCCTCGGTGTGCGTGCGGGGGTTCGGTGCGTGGGTGGTCCGCTGTTGAGAGGCGAGTCAGGGTCAGGGAGCTTGATGGAGATCAGCGTCGTCTGCGCCGATGGTCCTCCCTGATCAGGTTGTTGCTGTAGTTCGGTCATGGTGCGTTCAGGTCCACGCGCTGCGTTCTCCGTCGGCCCTGGAGGTCGCCGTCGTGGAGAGAGGACGAGGTGCATGCGCTCTCGTGTGGAGGAGCTGTGAGAGCGGCCGGTCCCAGCGTGGATGTGCAGATCTCAGGCGTGCAGATCTCACCATGAAGCTTTCTGCCGCTTTCCCGGTCGTGGGTGATCTCCGGAGAGTTCGCCTGGTGGTGGCTCTGCGTCGAGGTCTCCCTGTAGCAGAAGGGAGGGCAGTACATTTGCGTCAAGCTGCTACGTTCGCTTGTCGTCGGAGAATCACCGCCGGGTGCTGCGTTCGTTGTCGTCAGGTCACCAGTGTAGATGTCCAGATCAGAAGGTTGCGTTGCACAAAGCGTGTGCTTTCTTTCGGGGTCACCAGTGTGGCGGTATGAAATAATAGGCAGCGAACTGAGGTTTAAAAGTGGGTTTTATTTCATTCCGCCATCACAAGAACTCACTCCAGCGCTGTGCAGGCGCGCCGGAGCGAGCTCTCAGAGGCTCTCGTCAGGAGACAGGGAATGCGTCTCGTCAGAAGCAGTAGTCAGAGAGAGAGAGTTACAGAGCTACATGCAGTTTAAATACCCCACTACAGACAATGCATGAATGGCACATTAACATCACAGTAAAGAGCAGGAAGCCATGAACACCTGCATTTGAGTCATACATAACAGCAGGATACTGGCAGGAAAGAGGTAGACAAAGAGAAGCTGCCTATTGATCTCAATACACACATCTCATTGTTCTGCTAATTGCTCCAGCTGAGCACTCTGCTTGTCCATAGGCTGTGGGGGTGACCCACACACTCCCTTTTACATAGTAATTTTAGTGTTAATGCATTGTTGGGGCAATAAAGTTTAAAAACATGTACTGCAATACAATTTCTCTATGCACAATATACTGTATATTAAGATGTATATTTAGTGTGCTGAATGTCCTTTAAAATTTGGTTTTACTTATATGCATACACTTGATGGATAAATTAAAATGAAAGCCCACCTCAGATAAAGTTTTTCACAACAATATGTAACTGACGACAGTACACGTCTTTATTCCCCTTAAAGGGATCATTGACTGTAAGTTTTAACTTTATGAAGTCATTATTTCTCTTTGGCAGTCGCCCCAATATTCACAGCAAACTCATGCATAATGATCCTCAAGTGGCTCTCCATCCATCTCTCTCTCTCTCAAGGTCAGGGATCAGGAGATCTGAGCACTCTCGGGGGTGATGTCATCAGGCTGAAATGAGCTGCTCTGTCACCGACAGTCTGGTTAATCACTATCTGCTGTATGGAATAACAGCCACAACATGATAATTGGAAATATCTTTACTCTTAAATATAGTAATATAAATGTAAAAGTTTGATCTCAAACATTCAGTATGAGGATATACGGTAAATTCAAATAAACAATCAATAATCACACACTCTTTTTCAAAAGTTACATCTTATTCAGTGACTGCTGTCATTTTAATATGCCATCCTAAGCAGTTTCTGGTTTTGCAAAATGATGCTTTATTTTATTCATCTTCTTAACCACTTAAGCCTTTTTGGGTCTTGGGGAGGGACTGGAGCCTATCCCAGTGTCTTTGGGCAAGAGGGGGTGTACACCCTGGACAGCTCATCATTCCTTCATACGGCAATGCTTGATTTCAGATGGAAAATTAAAGTGACAATACAGAAACAAAATTGTTCCCCTCCGGGACAGCTCTGTTAAAACCAGCATTGCATAGATTCTTCTATGCTTTTGGGTCAAGGATCATCTTAACTTTACAATGTAAAAATAGTTTTGTGATGTTTTTTCACCATGATTCAATATTAACGCTGCTCCTATCTTCATGCAGGTATTCCTGATCCAGTCTGATTGCTTACTGGCTGACAGAAGGGTCGTCATGCAGATCACCTGGGGCGCGTTCAGTTGACAAAACAGTTTGCAACTGTTCGAAACTGTTCGTTAGTTTCCATAACTGAACAACATGGTCGCTGCAAACCGTTTTCTCATTGACCAAACTCCTTGGGGAGGTGGCTCGCGTAGCGAACAAAGATGACAGCTAGGTAAGATAGTTTGCGATATTCTTTTGTTTTTTTTTTTATTTTTGGAGCAATTCCATCAATTTAAGAGTAGAGGTTATGTCAGGTTGTAAGTAAAACAATATCACACATAAAATGTTGTTTTTGGTGGGGGTATAACAGAGAATTCTCAGGTAATATGAAGCTGAAGTAGGCTACTCTCATGATCTGCCCCTCAGGGCAGAGAGACAGACCCAGACGCTGCACTGCAGCTTGTGGCATTTATTAACAAAACACAAGGTTCCAAAGTGCATAAATGCAAAAATCCAAACAGATAACAAGGGAAACTTACAGATCGAGTAGCAGACGTACTCACCAGAATGGGGAAGGGGTTCTGGTGGTGAAGAGGATGTATGATTAAGACTGTGGCAAAAATGAAAAGAAAATACTGCCCTTAAATAGGGTCCGAAACAAATACACAAGTAGCGACAGGTGTGGGGTCACATGAGCGGGCAAAAAGGTAACAATGATTGATGATTAGGATCAGCTGCGAGTGATGAGAGGAGAGCGAGGGGAGCTGACAGCTGAAAGGGCGACACCCACATGGAGCACAACCTGGAAACGCCACTTGACAGCTGTCAACCCAGAGAAAGAACACAACAGTCCGAAACACAAAGGATAAAATATCTTTCTTCTTCTTCCGGCTTCCAGAGAGAGCAGACGCTTTTCTCCTCCTCTCCTTTCCTCCTCCTTCCCTGACTGATCCCAGCTTGCTGTGTCCTGTCTGTGTCGCTCTTCTTCTGGCTGAATCTTGATCCAAATGGAAAATTATGGATTTGGTAAGCTGGGCTTTAAATACAATTGACACCATCTTCTCAACTAGGAAATCGGGCCCGGGGGAGCCCAACTGAGGGACACATACAATTGGAAACTTATGTGTCTGTGACCTTTCGATCGAAGATGTGGAAGACATCTATCTGTTTGGCATTATGATCTCTGGACTTCTACTGATCGGCTTTGGAGTGGTCCTGGTGTATCGAAAACTAAAGAAGATGGATAGAGCTAATCAAAATGCTGACCCAGCGAAGCTCCTTCATCAATTTGACCAGCTGGGGAGGGCTCTGATAGCAGCTAGTGGCGAACTGAACAGGAAGATTGGTAACATCTCGATGTCGCTAAGAGCTCTCCAGGAAATTATTTTAAAGCCTGGAAATGTATGGAAATTATGAAGCACAGAATCGCATGAGAGATGAAAATTCTATGCTCTGAGTGAATTGTGCTTATTTGACCTTGTTTCGGCGCCCTGAAGCTCTCACTCCTCCTGGAGGAAGATAAGGCAGAAGAGAGTTTTGGCTTCTCTAACCCAAACAATTAACAAACAATTACTGTTGCGCAGCAACCTGAACTCTTCAAGGACAGCGTGATCATGTGTCTAAATGGAACTTTACCATCTGGCATGCACTGAAGAGAGATGGACTCTGGACATGCTTATCTATGTTTAGAATACATGAACATAACATCCAGTCGTTGCCTAGGAGATGTCCTTTGTTGTGCACCAGCAACTGACACATTCACACTGCATTCATACTGATACCACATGACTGATACATACACACACTGGTCTCTCTTGCTTGCTTTGTTAATGTGTGATCTGTACTTTGTCTGCTAACTGTGCAACTGAGGGTTTTTTTTCTATGTGATCACAATTTTGCTCATTCGAGCACTATTTTGAAAACTTTGGTTTTTTCTCTCTGCCCAATGTGTTCCCTTCCCCTCCCCCTTCCCCTCTTTACCCCCCACTGCATGACTGGTGCCTTGTATGGCTGCCACGTCATTAGGAAGCGCTTATTGAGTGCCCCTAATGTCAAGTCAAATTCCTCGTATGTGTAAAAACATGCTTGGCAATAAAGTTCATTCTGATTCTGATTCTGATTCTGATAAAATATCAACAAATGCAGACAGAGAAATAAATACAACCTAATACAAAATGAGAGTAACAAAACCATAACATAAACAAGAAAATAAGAACCAATACGAAACTACAGAAACCCAAGGCACAAAATACAACTAATATATAAATACAGAGAAAAAGCCACGAGACTGAGCATGGCGGAAACCTCCAGTGCTCAGCTCATGACAGAGACCCCTCTCAAGGGGTGGAACCCAGACATTCCAGGGTAATATCAAAAGAAAATGAAGGAACCTCCACTCCTTCCCCAACAGGGGCACAACAACAACCCACCCAGGGTGGGTGGTGGGGGGAACAGGCTAGGAGAGAGCAAGACAACCTCGCTCAGGACCCACACCAGTCAAAATCAATGACTTAGGCCCCCTGGACCAAAGAGCTAGAAAGTTCAGGTGGGTGGCCAAAGTCCCAAGCCCGGTGGACGGTGAGGTGGTATGAGTTGGGTGGCCTGCCGGAGAATATGGGCAACCCAACCCAACGGCTCAGTCCGTCAGGCGGTCGACCAGAGTTTTTCAGCCACCTGAACAGCAAGGGTGATCCAGGAGGTGGCTGCCCAGTGGGAAAAATCAGTTTTTATTTTATTTTTTTTTATTTTGTATACTTTATTGATCCCCAGAGGGGAAATTGAGGGCATCCACCTGGATGGATGAAGCAGCCACGGTAAGGCACTATCCCTTAACCATTCACACACACATTCACACCTAGGGCCACTTTAGAGTCTCCAATTAACCTAACCTGCATGTTTTTGGCCTGTGGGAGGAAACTGGAGAAATCCTGGAGTAAACCCTCGCAGATACGGGGAGAACATGCAAACTCCACACAGATCACACAGATCACCCCTGACCAACAGTCAGGGGCTGGGATCGAACCAGGGATCCCATGGCCAAGGGTGAGTTGCTGTGCTGGCGCAGTGCTAACCACTGTTCCACCGCACCGCCCATTGAATGGCGGGCAAGATGGAGGAGTCGGGGAAACCACAACGATGTCAGGATGAGGAGAGGGAGCCACGACAGCCTCGGGCCGAGGAGAAGGAACTATAACGGTCTCGGGCAGAGGAGAGGGAACCATGATGGCATCTGGCAGAGGAGGGGGAACCACGACAGTGCCGGGCAGAGGAGGGGGAATCACACCGGCGACGGGCAGAGGAAGGGAAACCACGATGGCATCTGGCAGAGGAGGGGGAACTAGACAGCATCAGGCAGAGGAGAGGGGACCACCACGGTGTCTGGCAAAGGAGAGGGGACCACGGCGCCCTCGGACTGGCCAGCAGCACCCTCTGCGGTCCTAGATTGGGACATTGTAGCACCCTCGGTGGCTCCGGACTGGAGCGAGGTTACACCTGTGGTGGCTCCGGACTGGAGCGAGGTTGCACCCGCAGTGGCTCCTGGCTGGAGCAAAGTAGCACCCACAATGGGCTTGGACTGGGCCAAAGCTGCACTCACGGTGGACCCAAATTGGGCCACAGCTGCACCCATGGTGGACCTGGACTGGGCCACAGCTGCACCCTTGGAGGACCCGGGCTGGGCCAAAGCTGCACCCTTGGAGGTCCCGGGCTGGAATGGTACACCCGCGACAACCTCCACTGGAAAGGAAGCAGCCCCTCAGTGGGCCCAGACTGAGCCGAAGCTGCACCCTCAGAGGCCCTGGGCTGGGACAGAGCACCTGTGAAGACCTTTACAAGAGGGGAAGCAGCACCCACGAAGACCTCAGCTGGAGGGGGAGCAGCATCCACAGAGGTCCCAGGCTGGGACGGAGCACCCTCGACGACTTCAGTGGGAGGAGCTGAACCCATGATGATCTCAGGCAGTGAGCCTGGACCCACAGAGACATCTGGCTAGGCTAGAACATCCTTGGTGACCCTGAGGGAGAGCTCAGACAGGACAGGTAGAGAAGCAGGGTCAGGGTCACCGACAGCAGTGGAGCATGGTGAGGTGAGCTCAGGTGCAGCTGATGGCTGCACCCGGCTCCCCCACCAAGAGCCAGACAAGATCTCTCCAAAACAGACACAAGAAAAACAAAGGAGAGAGCTTGCCTGAGCTCGAGCTTCATCGCTGTCCAGGACTCCGTCGATCCAGGCGATGATTCCTCGGGCCTGGCCCTCTGGAGGTCCAGCTCTGACTCTGCTGCGGCAGCCCCTGTAGCAGGCATTGTGGTTGATGCAGTCCTGGGACCCCTCAGCGATGTGACCCACGCAGGTGGCTCGCCCTGCGTGGCAATAGGAGGTCAGCTCCCTGCTGGCGCTGCTTCCTGCTCAGCTGAAGCCCAGGGACTCTCCTTCGTCGGTGCATACGTCAGCTCGGTCTAAGCTCTCTCCCTCCTTCCATAGCATGGCTGTGGGGCTGGAACCAGGTCATCCAGGGCCGCAGGCTCCTCCAATGTCCGGTGGCCCAAACCTGGGGCTGGTGGACACTCAGGGGTTAAAGGAGAAGACACAGAGAGAGCAGGTAAAAGGTGTGTAGCTGCAGCAGGCAGTGAGGACTCAGAGGACTGCACAGTCTGAGCCTCACCACCGGCAATCAGACAAGGTAATTCATGCGTTAATGATAGAGAATGAAAAAACACTTGCCTGTGTTCCCGGGGCATGATGTTTTCTGCTGCAGCTGGCATAGAATCCGCCCTCTCCGTGGCTGCAGCTGTTGTGGACCCCTCAGAGGAACGTAGAGGAGCCGCCCCTGCTGACGTGATAACAAGTGGAGCTGAGGAGGCATCCAGTCCTTCAGTAGCGGGAGGAATCTCCATGGAGGAGGGAGATCCACAAGCTGCAGCAGCTGGGTCTTTTACTGGCCGCAGTCTTCTGTCATGATTTGCCCCCTCAGGGTAGAGAGACAGACCCAGATGCTGCACTGCAGTTTGTGACATTTATTAACAAAACACAAGGTTCCAAAGTGCATAAATGCAAAAATCCAAACAGATAACAAGGGAAACTTACAGATCGAGTAGCAGACAAAATCACCAGAACAGGGAAGAGGTTCTGGTGGCGAAGAAGAAGTATGATTAAGACTGCGGCAAAAATGAAAAGAAAATACTGCCCTTAAATAGGGTCCGAAACAAATACGCAAGTAGCGACAAGTGTGGGGTCACATGAATGGGCAAAAAGGTAGCAATGATTAATGATTAGGAACAGCTGCGAGTGATGAGAGGAGAGCGAGGGGAGCTGACAGCTGACAGGGCAACGCCCACATGGAGCACAACCTGGAAACGCCACTTGACAGCTGTCAACCCAGAGAAAGAACACAACAATCCGAAATACAAAGAATAAAATAACAAATGCAGACAGAGAAATAAATACAACCTAATACAAAATGAGAGTAACAAAACCATAACATAAACAAGAAAATAAGAACCAATGCGAAACTACAGAAACCCAAGGCACAATATACAACAAATATATACAGTGGGGCAAAAAATTATTTAGTCAACCACCAATTGTGCAAGTTCTCCCACTTAAAAGATGAGAGAAGTCTCCAATGTTCATCATAGGTATACCTCAACTATGAGAGACAAAATGAGAAAAAAAAATCCAGAAAATCACAATGAAGGATTTTTAATGAATTAATTGGTAAATTCCTCGGTAAAATAAGTATTTGGTCAATAAATGTATATATCTACATATTTATTCCATCTAGCTACAATGCGCTGCACTGTGTTTTTATATATCTACATATTATTCCATCTAGCTACAATGCTCCGCACTGTGTGTGTTTATATATCCATCCATCCATCCATCCATCTTCTACCGCTTTTCCGGAGGTCCGGGTCGCGGAGGCAGCAGTTCAAGCAGAGAAGCCCAGACTTCCCTCTCCCCAGCCACCTGCTCCAGCTCTTCAGAGGGGATACCAAGGCGTTCCCAGACCAGCTGGGAGACATAGTCTCTCCACCGAGTCCTGGGTCTGCCCCGGGGTCTCCTCCCAGTGGGACGTGCCTGAAACACCTCAAGTGGGAGGCGTCCAGGAGGCATCCTAATCAGATGCACCATGCCACCTCAACTGACTCCTTTCAATGTGGAGGAGCAGCGGTTCTACTCTGAGACTCTCCCGGATGACTGAGCTCCTCACCCTATCTCTCAGGGTGAGTCCAGCAATCCTACGGAGAAAGCTCATTTCAGCCGCTTGTGTTTATCGTGTTTATATATCTACATATTTATTCCATCTAGCTACAATGCTCCTCACTGTGTGTCTATATATATATATATATATATATATATATATATATATATATATTTATGTTTATATGTACATATGTATACTTGCTGCTCTTGTTTCTTTTTTTTTTTCTCATGCCTTCTGATTGTTGCTCTGAGTGTTGCTATCCCTGTGCTGTTGCAATCCTGGAATTTCACCACCGTGGGACTAATAAAGGCTTATCTTATCTTATCTTATCTTAATAAAAGTTCATCTCAATACTTTGTTATATACCCTTTGTTGGCAATGACAGAGGTCAAACACTTTCTGTAAGTCTTCACAAGGTTTTCACACACTGTTGCTGGTATTTTGGCCCATTCCTCCATGCAGATCTCCTCTAGAGCAATGATGTTTTGGGGCTGTCGCTGGGCAACACGGACTTTCATCTCCCTCCAAAGATTTTCTATGGGGTTGAGATCTGGAGACTGGCTAGGCCACTCCAGGACCTTGAAATGCTTCTTACAAAGCCACTCCTTCGTTGCCCGGGCGGTGTGTTTGGGATCATTGTCATGCTGAAAGACCCAGCCACGTTTCATCTTCAATGCCCTTGCTGATGGAAGGAGGTTTTCACTCAAAATCTCACGATACGTGGCCCCATTCATTCTTTCCTTTACACAGATCAGTCGTCCTGGTCCCTTTGCAGAAAAACAGCCCCAAAGCACGATGTTTCCACCCCCATGTTTCACAGTAGGTATGGTGTTCTTTCTCCTCCAAACACAACAAGTTGAGTTTTTACCAAAAAGTTCTATTTTGGTTTCATCTGACCATATGACATTCTCCCAATCCTCTTCTGGATCATCCAAATGCTCTCTAGCAAACTTCAGACGGGCCTGGACGTGTACTGGCTTAAGCAGGGGGACACGTCTGGCACTGCAGGATTTGAGTCCCTGGCGGCGTAGTGTGTTACTGATGGTAGCCTTTGTTACTTTGGTCCCAGCTCTCTGCAGGTTATTCACTAGGTTCCCCCGTGTGGTTCTGGGATTTTTGCTCACCGTTCTTGTGATCATTTTGACCCTACAGGGTGAGATCTTGCGTGGATCCCCAGATCGAGGGAGATTATCAGTGGTCTTGTATGTCTTCCATTTTCTAATAATTGCTCCCACAGTTGATTTCTTCACACCAAGCTGCTTACCTATTGCAGATTCAGTCTTCCCGACCTGGTGCAGGTCTACAATTTTGTTTCTGGTGTCCTTTGACAGCTCTTTGGTCTTGGCCATAGTGGAGTTTGGAGTCTGACTGTTTGAGGTTGTGGACAGGTGTCTTTTATACTGATAATGAGTTCAAACAGGTGCCATTAATACAGGTAACGAGTGGAGGACAGAGGAGAAGAAGAAGTTACAGGTCTGCGAGAGCCAGAAATCTTGCTTGTTTGTAGGTGACCAAATACTTATTTTACCGAGGAATTTACCAATTAATTCATTAAAATCCTTCAATGTGATTTTCTGGATTTTTTTTTCTCATTTTGTCTCTCATAGTTGAGGTATACCTATGATGAAAATTGGAGACCTCTCTCATCTTTTAAGTGGGAGAACTTGCACAATTGGTGGCTGACTAAATACTTTTTTGCCCCACTGTAAATACAGAGAAAAAGCCACGAGACTGAGCATGGTGGATACCTCCAGTGTTCAGCTCGTGACAGCTACAGTCTATGCCGTAGTTACTAGGGTCTTCTAATGGCTGACAGAGGACCATAGATCTACACAACTACAGAATGTGTGAGCCGAACAGAAGAACCGTTCTCCGAGAACTGCCCGTTCATTTAGGTCAGTTCGCCTTGCAAACTATGTTTGGCGAACTGTTTTGTCAACTGAACGCAGGGCTGGGTCTTCCATAGCCAGGACAGGTGGTTGTTCTTCTGTCAAGTACTGTTTAGATTTTTAAAATCGCACCTTTATATTAGTGATCCACTTGTGTGAACTCCCCTTTGTCACTTATCCCAAGCCAGATTGTGACACAGACTGGTAACACTTTTACTGTCAGTCCCAAAGACAAATGTGTCGTTATTAAAAGTTTTAGTTCAATTTTTTTTGTGCATTTATATTTTTAAAATAAATTTAAAGAGGTTTTGCTCATAAATCTGAGAAATTTTTACCTCTGCCAAGGAGGTAATGTAATCTGGGTGGTTTGTCTGTTTGTCCGTCTGTTAGCAGGATTAAGAAAAAACTACTGGATGGATTTTGATGAAATTTTCACCAGACGTAGCTCCACCAAGGACCTTGTTAATGTTTGTGCAGCAGGATTACACAAAAACTACTGCATGGATTTGGATAAAATTTTCACCAGAGGTGGTCCTTGGGCTAGAGAGGAACCCATAACATTTTGGTGATGATCCGGTCTTCCGGTTTCGGCGCCACACGAGTTGGCTGCCTTTTGCAACAGCGGCTCAATTCTGAGTCTGTTTATCTTCCTTCTTCTTTCTGATCCAGTGATAACTTTCTGATCCGGCACACCTTTCACTCTATATATATCACGGACACACAGATCGCCCCAAAGGTCTCCCGAGTCGGCGGACGGAGCCACTGTTTACAGCAGGAGACGATACAGCAGGGAAGAGCTAGCTAGCACGCAACCGCCACCCGATGCTAACGGATAAACACGACATACCGGGGAACTGAAGCGAAAACGACGCGGGTGCCGGGCTGGAGTTTAGGCGGTGTGCAAGAAATATAAGACAGAATAATAAAGAGCGATGGCAAGAACCAAGCAGACCGCCCGTAAATCTACTGGAGGAAAAGCCCCCCAAGAAGCAGCTGGCCACCAAGGCTGCTCAGAAAAGCGCTCTGGCCACCGGTGGAGTGAAGAAGCCTCACCGTTACAGGCCCGGTACCGTGGCTCTGAGAGAGATCCGTCGCTACCAGAAATCCACGGAGCTGCTCATCCGTAAGCTGCCCTTCCAGCGCCTGGTGAGGGAGATCGCTCAGGACTTCAAGACCGACCTGTGCTTCTAGAGCTCCGCCGTCATGGCTCTGCAGGAGGCCAGCGAGGCCTACCTGGTGGGTCTCTTCGAGGACACCAACCTGTGCGCCATCCACGCCAAGAGGGTCACCATCATGCCCAAAGACATCCAGCTGGCCCGCCGCATCCGCGGAGAGAGAGCTTAGACTTTCTGCTGCACATCCACCAACCACAATGCTCCGCACTGTGTGTCTATATATATATATATATATATATATATATATATATATATATATATATATATATATATATATATATATATATATATATATATATATATATACAGTATATATATATATATATATATATATATATATATTTATATTTATATTAATATGTACATATGTATACTAGCTGCTCTTGTTTTTTCTTGCCTTCTGATTGTTGCTCTGAGTGTTGCTATCCCTGTGCTGTTGCAATCCTGGAATTTCCCCATTGTGGGACTAATAAAGGCTTATCTTATCTTATCTTATCTTATCCAAGAACGCATACCTCCTCCAAGGCTCTGGCACCGAGGCATCAGCACCTTGGTGCTTTCATTTTATAACTTTAGTAATATCAAACTCAAATCAGCCACTTTTTCAGATGTTTTGTCTTTGCTAAAATTTTAATGTAAATGTTCAACTTTGCCTCCATAAATTAGAAAATTCCTCATTCTGTTACAACTTTTTTTTTTTGCAAATTTGCAACATTACTTTAACCAGTTTGTGAGGTTTTTCTTTTTTTGCCTTAATCTGTGGAAAATAAAATACATCTATACGTACCATCTAATTCAAATTATCATATAAAGGAATGGTAACAGTAATTATTTGATTCCTGATACAGAATAGAATTATTTCAATTCTAATTTATATAAAAGAAATGATAGATAAATAAATGATAAATGAATGAATGAATAAACAAATTCACTAAGATAACTAAAAATGTAGTTATTAAGATACTTCTAGTATCTTTTATACACTGTAGAAATTCAGAATGTTGGCTAATGTATAATGATTTGCTGATATTGGCCACCAATACACATCCCAACCAGTATAGGGGACTTGTACCAGCACTTATTTTTTCCTTCTAAAGCACTGGTGTAATGATGGATGGAACACTTAGAGAAACCAACATTAATCACAACACACTTTTTTCAGGTTTAATGCATTTTATTCCGAGTGATGTTGTTGTTTAACTGTGTATATTCCCATGCAGCTTATTGTTCTGCAAAAGAACAGACAAAACTCTTGATATTAGATGGAAAACTAAAGAGACACAAACTGTGGAAACACTGCAGCTTAGCTCTATTGAGACCAGCATCAAACATTCTTTTTTTGGCAGTCATCTAATATTGTCCTTTGCAGACTTCTACTTACACTGACAGGTGTAAGCCACCTCCAGGTACTTGTACATGTTAGGACAGGTGTCCTCAAATATCCAGCTTCCGACTCTGACAGAACAGCTGTTTTTCCCGTTACACCTGTGGATACAGATCAACATGAACTCAGGACTTTTCATTAGGAGCTGGTGGGGTCATTCCACAAGATGTCGCTGTTGAACAATGCATGACACGATAAGCAATTAAGTCTAACTATGTATACACTAAATTGCCAAAAGTATTGAGACACCCCTCCAAAAGACTGTTCAGCTTTCTGATGATGGAACATAAATTGTAGCAGAAGTATGTCTTTTAGTAAACAACTTTAAGGTACTAAATGAAGTTTGTACGAGCTCAGGTTTCAGAATCGCCTTTTGGTCATTAAGTGAACTGCAGCCTCATTCACTCCAGACATTTCACAGCCTGTGAGGTTTTGTTTTTTTTCTGTCTAAAAGCATGGAACTTTTTCTAGATTAGGCCTTGATATACTAGAGGGAAAGAATTTACTGAACGCTTTGGCTGACATACATAACATTATGGGATGAGGTACTGTTATGTTAATGATAAAGTAGTGGTTGTAACAATGGAGACAACTTTGTAAAATATTGGCAGTTCTATTCCCTGCCGATGCAATTAAGCTGAATGATGTTTTTACACAAAGTAAAAGTTAAAATGTGGGTAAGTGTACCTTTCACCAATTTCAGGAGCAGGGTTTGAACAGTGGATATTTTCAAGCCTGCCTAAGTCTCGTCTGAAGGAGCAGATTTCATAACTGCTGCGTCCAAAATCAGCATGGATGACGGAGATAACTTGCCCCTGACCTGTCAAAAAGAAGAGAGCATTCCATGATAAAGCTTCATAAAAGACAGCTTTGGCTGTCATTTCATAGGTGATCTTACCACACTGCAGGTGTGCCATAGATTGCTCGCATGTTATCAGGTGCTCTGTGAAAGTAAAATAAGTCTGAATAGAAAAGACGACTTAAGAAAATGAAATTAAGTCATGTTTCCCTATTTAAAGCAGAGATGCAACTGACTGGCTCGGACACAGGTGTATTTGGTATCCAGGTATTTGAAAGTGTCACTGCAGGGATCAGCGTTGAAGATATGTGAGTTTATTTCACACACCTTCTTGCCTTCACACCTGCAAAGAAAACAGAGAAAATATGAATGAATGGCTTATGACTTTATGCAGGGCCTATCCATAAAGGTACTGTTTGGAGCCTTCAGAAACTAGTGACACCTTTTAGTCACCAAGTGAAATGTAACTTCTTTTACTCCATTTCTAACATCTGTGCTTCACAGTCCTTGTGACTGTTGACT